>CM077438.1:2672809-3280309 GCA_039654765.1 Mylopharyngodon piceus
CATTTGGTATAACCAAAAGTGTCATTCGGTAAAACCGAAATTTTGGTTAAACCGAATGACTTTTTCGGTGACAAATCTTGTAAAAAATGACAAAAGTAGTGTTAATTGATTATAAAAACCACAATCTCATTGTTAACACTTAATAAAACTTCAAAATTAATTATATCTCCATTATGTTTTTTTACACTTTTAAAAACCTTATTAGTCAATGACCCATTAACTAAATCTTTTATGTTAATTGCTATCAAAATGTATGAGTTAGTTAACTCAGTGCTTCAAGTTAGGAGCAATTAACATGCATGAGTACTACAAACTCAAAACTTGATAGTTCTGCTTACTTAAAATTGGGCACATCATAACTCAATTTATATATATTTATGCAAAAAAAAAAAAAAAAGGAACAATCAAAAGAAAATCCACGTCATGACCCTTTTAAATCTGCAGAAAGCACACACATTTTACTCTTTAAAATGCTAAAAAAAGGACTTCTCAGAAATGCTTTTAGCATGTTTTAGTCACTCTAAACCCTCTCCAACTAGTTGCATCTTTAAATTCATCCCCCGTCGCTGCTGCCGCCATCAAAGTGCTGCTTTGCTAACAAATTCATCACCTTCAACAAAATCTACAAAGACTTCATGGCAATCACCTGCTGTGAGCGCCGTTCCTGTTATAATGTATAATCCGCAGGTCTCAACTGATAGTTTAGTGGAATAAACGTTATTTATAAGATGAATGTCTTTTTGTTAACCATAGGGCAGTACAATTTTACTGCACTATGGGCAAAAAAAAGAAAATCAAATTGAAATTTTTCTAATAAAAATTACAATTGAGGTTTAAAATGCGATAAAAAAAAATATTCCAGGTTTCCTGTGCTTGTTTGTATGGCTGCACAATTTGGTCAAAAGTTTGGTGATTATCTATGACTAATAATAATAATAATAATAAAAGTTTTTTAAAAATACATTAAAAAAATTACATAACTTCAAAAATTTCATCATTGTCATTTTTATTATTATTACTGTTGTATTTTATTTAATATCCAATTTTTCAGTGAAATATTACAATAGTATTTTTTTATTTTGTTTAATATTTTTATTTAGTAGTAGAGGTAGTAGTAGTAAAAATAGTTTATTTATTTATTTATTTTCATGGTCATGACATGACCTTTCTGTAATAATATTATTATTATATTATTGTAAATATTAAATATTTATCAATAAATATTAAACAAAATGAGAAATATTACTATTGTAATATTGCACTGTAAAAACTAATAATAATAATTATTAGTTTTTAATAATAATAATAATTATTATTATTATTATTATTATTTTATTTTTTAGTTTTTTTTACATAACTGCAAAAATGTAATTATTATTGTTATTTTTATTATTATTAATGTTGTATTATATTTAATATCCAATTTTTCAGTGAAATATTACAATAGCATTTTTTATTTTAATATTTTTATTTAATAGTAGAGGTAGTAGTAGTAAAAATAGTTCATTATTATTATTTATTTATTTATTTTCATGGTCATGACATGACCTTTCTGTAATAATAATATTATTATAATATTATAAATATTAAATATTTATCAATAAATATTAAACAAAAGAAAAATATTACTATTGTAATATTGCACTGTAAAAATTTGTATTTAAGAAAAATAATACAATAATAATAATAACGTTTTTATACAATACAACTGTAAGAAAAAAAATGCAAAACTAATATTTATGTTTGTCTCTGGGATTTAATAATTGCACTAAGCCACATCGCGATTTTAGTTTTATTTCGAATAATCCCGCGGCCCTAGTTTACCATCTGAAGGTCTGTGTTCAACATCTACTATATATATCGTCAGATCTGTGCCTGGTGAACATTACCCTAAACCAGCCTAACTCTACATTGCTCTCTTAAGATAAAGTAGTCAACTTAGCGACTAGACAGTTTCTAAAATATGTTTTGCACATCCCCATTCAATAGGACCTGAATTTAAATGTAGATCTCTGGAGATTCGAGGCCGTGTGTTTTTAATGCAGTGTATGCCATGCTTGCGTGTCATTAACGCGGAGCCCACTTTTCAACGCTCTTCCTTGAGGAGAAGATTACGGTGTGGTCTGAATATTGCTTTATAAAAACAGGGTGCCAGAGACGTCAAGAGAAGCTCAAGCTGCAGTGCAACATGGGAAAATGGTCCTTTGGCATCCAGAGCGGAGAAGAAAAGGTCTAAAGATCTTCCCAGACCCACAACAATGATTCAAGACTTTGCATAAGGCACTTTGAATTCAAAACACAAGACATGTTCGTTTTGTCTACGGCAATACTGTGATCTGAATGGAATTTCCTTCATATAAAAGACCAGACAACTTCTTAAATTTCACGACATGATGATTGTTGATTGAAGCACTGTAGCAGAAATCACTAGACTGCCTAGCATTTATAAAAACCCACACACTACAGTGATTTTACCATGATTCAGGAGGTTTTTAAACACTAAGAACTCACTTTAACAGCTATAAAATAACTTCTATAACACTACTCTGAAATATAGCTAAAGATGTATATCTATATTTTTCCAAATACTGTATATATCAATATTTGGTCTAAATTTACAACAAGGTTCAATTTCTTACATTATTTAACACGAACTAACAATGACAAATATGTCTAAAGCATTTATTAATCTTAGTTAAGTCAAGTGCAGGTCTATTAGTTTGCATTTACACTACAAGACTTAATGCACAGATCTACTTTGACATACAGTATCAGACTTTTAAGTGAGTGGACTGAACGAAAACTCCATTTTGAGCGCCACTGAGTGGATGCATCACTGACTAACTTAAACACATCTGATTGGTCATTGCGTTCGGTGCTCAAAATACATGTCTGTGATTGGCTACAATGCTGTTAAACATTATGTAAATAGAAACCTTCACAGAGCGCTCGCACATTACACACTCAAGTGTGCCGCACACATCCTGAAAAGTGAAGCCAAAACATTTTGATCGCCCCCCTGGTGGCAGGCTGACGTATAGGTCATAAACCCTGGCCTCTCAATGTAATCGAATGGGACGTGAGTGTAAAAAATCCAATTACACTTCAAATAATTTTTTTCCAAAGACGGTTTCTTATCACGCAGACGTATGTTCAAGTGTCTGTTTTCCAGTAAATTTGGTTTTAGTTAGTTATTTGATGCTATAAAAACGGGGTGTAACGTCATGATTGACAGCTGTGTTTGCGATTGAGTGTGGGCGGGACCTTGATACCACGGCTCCACCTCAGGATCACTACTGCGCAGACTCGGGCTCCGAATTACGTAATCGGAGCATGATGTAAACAGTAGGGGTGTGACAAGATCTTGTGCCACGAGATTAAAATGTGATGAGATTTCTCGTCAAGGTGAAAAGCGATATTGCCATGACGGAGTGCGAGGGTAAAATTAGGATAGAATATGCCACAGCTACGTTTACATTACGCCTCCACTGTCGTTTTGCTTTTTATAGAAATAAGAACCATTTAATTCAGTTGAATAACGGTTGCTTCAATTCCATCCAGCTCATCCAACAACACGAGCAACAGAGTCGTATATAGTGCTGCAGGAATCAGTTCACTGATCACATGATGAGAGTAAGTGACGAGATGACTGACAAGACCATGGCGAAGGATTCGTTGCACAACAGAGCCTAAAAGCGTCTGACAAATGTCTTATCTTGTAGAATTCGCACTCAGCACCGCCGATCCCTATTCACAGAGTACAGGTGATCGCGAAAACGAAAGCGAAAGTAAAACGCGAGCACTTTTTCAATACCCCGCAATTTGAAAGCAGCTCCCTGATGCATGCAAATATCTCCCAATATGAAATGTATCTTAGGCTGGGCTGTGTAGTTGTAACCATCTCTCAGCTCTGTATCATGCTTGGAGAAAAATTGGGTCTCTTTTTGCACTTTGAATATTGAGTATTTTGATTATGGTTATTGTTTGCACTTAATAAGAATAAGAGAAAACTGTTCGTTTATATTTATACTGTTATATTATTTATACTGTTTTTATTTCTATGATCAATTTGTGGAAAGGAGTTCAGTTAGGAGGTCAAAAGTTGTAGAAGCTCATCAATCATGTACAGTAAGGTCTGAAGAGACTCATGTGAAATCATAGAGGAGAGAAGCCAGTCAGTTTGTGGCAAAACCTTTTACAGTGTTTGAGTATTGTTGTTTTTTACTGCTTATGATAATTCATCCTCAGAAAGTAGAACTGAAATGAAATTCATTACAAGATGATTAGTTAAAACATTAGTTAAAATTTTTTAGTCATGCATTTCATCACTGAGGATTTCTTAAAAATACTGTGTAAAAATCTCATCTCGCCTCGTTCTCGCGAACCCAGTCTCGTGTCTTGTCTTGTCTTGTGAACTAACTGTCTCGTCACACCCCTAGTCAACAGCCATTTCTTCTACTACACCGACTTACAATGTATATCTCAAGTCATTTTAGTAGAAGTGGAGACACATCTTCCATCATTTTTACAGTCCTTTTACAGTCTGCTGTTCCAAAAACAAATGCTCATGCTACATGTGTGAAGCATCTTTGTTTGGATTGTGATTAAAACGCAGTGGTTGCCTCTAATTTCAAATGATTACATATATTTTTTGTTAGAGCAAATAAACAAAAACGAAAAAAAAAAAAAAAAGCAGCTGGATCGTCCCGTTTGCTTGTAAAAAACAAATCGGCAATCAGAAACAGCCATGAAAAATCACAATCGGTGCATCCCTAATGCACGGGAGCCTTTGAAAGCAAGGGGAGTGAAATTGGCTTACTGTCTTTATAAGCAAAACTTTTAACATTATCACATTATACACAATATTCCCTAATATTATATGATATTGTGATAATATATCTCTGATATTAGATGTATCGCCCAGCCAGCCTCTGAACTAGCATTGCATGACCTCTTTATCAAAGCATCCTTACAACAAGATCCATCAGAGCTTAAATACAGGTGAGCGGCGTCATCCCGGTGTGCATTGATCTTAAAATCGCAAGTCACTGCATGCTTCAAATTTGCATTCATACGCCAGTTCATGCATAATCCCTCAGTCTGTGTTTAAACAACACGGTCCACGGCGCCTGTCTTTGATCAGAGCGAGGCCTGCGAACAGAAAGGACAGAATCAGATTTAAGAAATAAAGACAGACAGGGTGAATCTGCATGAATTATCACCCCTTTGAAGTCGCAACGGCCCCCTGGTGAAACAGCCAGGTGTGAGACTTTCCGCAGTTTTCGCGTACCTGCAGGTTTGAGAGCTCGAAAACTACAGCCTAGCAACCAAGCAGAATGAAACAGCGGCTGGGAGTTTTTTAATAAAAGGGATAACACGCAGGGAATGCGGGGAAAAATGAGTCTAGACGTCCTCTCAGAAAACCGCTTTCAGCCCGAAACGCTCGATCTAAATGACAAAGAGATAAAAAAGCGCACAAACTGGCATTTAAAAAGGACGAAGACTAAAAACAGAGCTGAGCGACTGCAAGGCCTTTCAGTGTGTTTTTGTGTCGCTGGCGCACATGTTTGGATGCACAGCGCCGCTCCCACAGTTTTCTCCTTCCCATGGGCCCTCTAAAGGGGCAAAACACGGCTGTTGTGCCAACATGGACATCTATGCGAGGCTGGGAAGAGGAGGAGGGGCGGTCAGCGAGCGCTGACAGAAGTAAATAGCCTTCTCAGAGTGGCCGCTGTTATTGAGCCTTAATTAAAGCCGACCTCAGCTCGCGACCCCGTCGAGACGAAACAGCAGGACTATTGCTATGACCCTGCCCTGCACGTCACCTCCATGCATCTTCACTCCACTGCACTGCGGTACGGCATGCCATTAAGATACAAAGCACTCAGGTAATAAGACTGGGCAATATAGGAAATATACAGTATAGGCCAAAAGTGATGTCCAGAGGGGATATTTGTTTTTTATGACCCTACGAGTTCAATTAAACCATCAAAAGATATGAGGGAAGAACAAAACACTAAACTTGGTTGAGGTATTTATCTGACAAAACTAAAAAGCTACAGGTTTTATTTTATTATGCAAAACAAAAGCATAGAAAAACAAAAAAGCTCACATTGACTACAACATAATCAGTTCTTAATATTTCGTTGGTTCTCTCTTGTTTTTGCATAATTTCTGGCCAAAAATGATGTCACACAATTTATCATGTTTCATTGCGTAATTATCACAAATAAAACAATCGACTCCAAGCACAACTGCGCAATATGCTTGCAAAATCTTTAACTCATTTTTAATAATATTTGAATAAAGGGTGAAGTTGTCAATTTTCATAGGCTGGACATAATTTGTCTGTATTTTAACATACTTTCAACATTAATTTGTTGCTGATACAAAATTAACCCACATTTTAATTGTTTTTATTTGGCCAATGTTTCCTAAAGATTTCACCAATAGGTGAAATTTTGATTCACTGCCACGAATCAGTTCTTTCGAACCATTTGTTTCAATGAACGAGTCATTCGCTTCATCACTCACATGTTCATTTGGTAATTTGCATGCCTTGAAATGTTCAAGTAAAAAATATATGCAGGAAACTATTTATTACTAACTACTGTTAAATTGCTGCATAGTAGGCTAAATAACTTATTTAAAAAGTATGAATTATCCTTGTAGACATTTAATAAGTAACTGTGGAAAAAAATGGCTTGATTAATTTAAAAATCACACTGTACTCTTTAAAATGTCAAAAAAGGACACTAGGTGCTATATTCACTGAAGATTAAAAAGATAACATTAAATTAATATTAAATATAATTTTAATAATAAAATGTTATATATACACGCAAGTAAAATTATATATATATATATATATATATAGTATTTTATATAGTAGTTTAATAATAAAATATAATATATATATATATAAGGGGTGTAATGGTACATGTATTCGTCCTGAACCATACAGTCAGTCACAGGCGATTCACACTCCAATCAAGAAGGATGTGCACGCGGTAATGCAATGCTGTTTGCTAACTGCCACAACAGGAAAAAGTGCAGAAAGAGAAGAACAGATGATCTGCATAGATATGTTTACGTTTAATCTCTCAATCAGTGTTTCAACCGTGGAAAGACATCAATAAAACAGCTTGAGAATAATACCTCACACAGCATTACATTTACCTCAGGCAAGTCATTCAGTGTCTACAGCATATTAGTTCACTAGAGAAATGAACTCTAGTGGAGCATTTATCCTTAAGAAAATGTTAATTATAATTGAATTTATTTAAAGAGAGATACAATTTGTTTACTAAACCACTTTAAAAAAAAAAAGAAAAAAAAAAGAAGCAATTTGATGTTTAGTTTTCTCCCCCCTGCTGTACCGAATCCGTACCGAACCGTGACTTCAATACCGAGGTACGTACCGAACTGTTATGTTTGTGTATCACTACACCCCTAATATTATATTATATATATATAGTCATACCGCCAAACTCTGCCACCATGTCATCTTATCATAAGAGTTAAACTCAAAACATACTGAATCTGCATCTCCGCAAGCACAAACACTTCAAACGACGCATAAATACAGATAAAAACACTGATGTCTCAAGTCTTTCAGCGTCCTCGAGTTCTGGCAGGAGAATGCTGATGAAGCGACACTCGTCTGCGTTCATTTGCCTTCTCTTCACATTCATCACTTGCCGTGGCCTCTCAGAAAGGGTTGAGAGGTGTCTGAGTGTGTGACGAAGAGGAAAAACATCAACAGCTTTCAATCAACACAAGGACTTACAACCAGTTTATCATTCTTGCATGGCTGTCAGGTGTGAAGTACTGGCTCATTGAACAAGTTTCCCCACAAAAAGGCCATTTTAATGTCTACCATGTCTCTTTTCCTTACAGATATGAGAGATTCGGAGCTGTAAACACAAGTCCAGATTACAGACTACAGAAACAAACACTTGAAAATGTCCTTCATTAGATCAAGTGTCTGTATCTGTGCACAAACATGGCAAGATCTTTTATGACTGTCTTCATTTTTTCTCAATGACTTAATCAATTGGTGCCACAATACATTTTACCTTCAATTCCAACTCTAGATCTTGTTTAAAACCAAACAAATGTCAATTTCTTTCTTCTTAAGTGTTTGTGCATCTCACTTTAAAATATATGACACATGCCTCGACATTTTATATCTAACGCAGTGGCTTTCAGATGATTTTAAATGTCTGAAGTGTCCAAATATGTGTATTCGAACACTGATAAAATGTTTAAATTCTCTTTAATATCTATATTGTTTAACCTAGACAGCAATGAGATTAAATAGAGATCAAATGATGATTGTATGTATCAGATTTCTCTTCTCTAGGGTTTCAAGAGGGTCTCAAACTGTTAACAGAATTTGGCATCTTAGTAAATCTGAGATCAAAAGTCAGAGATCTCAATTGATAAAACAATTAACAAATTCTTCCAAAACTACATATTACAGAGACAAAGTCTTATAATTCATACTGCACCATTTATGTTTCCGCCATGAAATAAAAAATAAAAAAGGTAATTGCGACTTTTTATTTCACAATTCTGACATTTTTTTCTCAGAATTGCGAGTTATAAAGTCAGAATTGTGTGATATAAAGTCAGAATTGCGTTATAAAGTCAGAATTGCGAGTTATAAAGTCAGAATTGCATGATATAAAGTCAGAATTGCGAGTTATAAAGTCAGAATTGCGAGTTATAAAGTCAGAATTGCGAGATATAAAGTCAGAATTGCATGATATAAAGTCAGAATTGCGAGTTATAAAGTCAGAATTGCGAGTTATAAAGTCAGAATTGTGTGATATAAAGTCAGAATTGAGAGTTATAAAGTCAGAATTGCTAGATATAAAGTCAGAATTGCGAGTTATAAAGTCAGAATTGCGAGTTATAAAGTCAGAATTGTGTGATATAAAGTCAGAATTGAGAGTTATAAAGTCAGAATTGCGTTATAAAGTCAGAATTGCGAGTTATAAAGTCAGAATTGTGTGATATAAAGTCAGAATTGAGAGTTATAAAGTCAGAATTGCGAGTTATAAAGTCAGAATTGTGTGATATAAAGTCAGAATTGCTAGATATAAAGTCAGAATTGCGAGTTATAAAGTCAGAATTGCTAGATATAAAGTCAGAATTGCTAGATATAAAGTCAGAATTGCGAGTTATAAAGTCAGAATTGTGTGATATAAAGTCAGAATTGACAGTTATAAAGTCAGAATTGCTAGATATAAAGTCAGAATTGCGAGTTATAAAGTCAGAATTGACTTTATAACTCTACAAACTCTACAAAGTCAACTGTGAGAAAAAAAAGTCGCAAGACTTTTGTCGCAATTACCTTTTTTACTTTTTTATTTAGTGGCGGAAACAAGCTTCCATAGTTTTCTATTTAAATATACATGTTAATATTTAATTTATTCCTGTGATCAAAGCTGAATTTTCAGCATCATTACTCCAGTCTTCAGTGTCACATGATCCTTCAGAAATCATTCTAATATGCTGATTTGCTGCTCAAGAAACATTTATGATTATTATCAATGTTGAAAACAGTTCATATTTTTGTGGAAACCTTGACACATTTTTTTCAGGATTCTTTGATGAATAGAAAGTTCAAAAGTACAGCATTTTTATAGCTATATTTATATATTTCAGTCAATTTCTATTTAGAGTTTCTTTTAAGAAACATCTGAGACAAAGTTTATACTCCATTAAGTCCCTGAACTATGAAACTACAAGAAATATTTATTTTTCTTCTAGGAAAAGTCATTGGTGTGTTTATTTGTGTTTTTATGAGACTTTTTGGCAGAAGTGCTCCACATATGAGTAACAGAGCAAAACTGCAGCGTTTCAGGCCTGTAAAGTCGACTTTTGCTGTTATTGTCCACGCAGCACAAGTTTGCTGGAGAATTCGTTCAGGATTTCCACAACAAAACAGCAGCTCGGCCCCACACCCACTACTTCCTCCTATTCTGTTCCAAAAGGAAGCACGGCCTCTCCAACACTGTCTGCTCGTTCCCACAGAACTTCCTCGGCTAGATCTTGGAGCGCGGCACTTGTGGCACTGGTTAGTTCGAACACTCACCCTTGTCTCTCAGATGAGCCCGCTGCTCATAAAGAAAACAATTTCACACATTTTGGTTCAGTAAAATGGAACCCATGTTTCTGCCCTTTTCTCTGTGCCAAACGAGAAAGTCCCGCCTTTCTGGCTCCGTGCAGCAAATTAAAAGTCGGAGAGCAGAAGACGGGCAGCTGTGCATGCCGAGGTTAACGTTCCTCGCTGGGTTTGGGTTTTGCCACATGTGCTTTGGGCCGGGGAGGAGAGGATTTTGTGTGGTCAGAGCGAGACCAAACCGAAGTACCACTCAAGTCTGAGCAAAACGCTTTACTCTCGGAGCGTTCAGGTTTCCACGGTTTATGAATGAGAAAAGGTTATTTCAATATCCTCAGTTCCTATTAAAGCCAACATGTTTGTGTGATTATACAAAATACTTACGACTACAGCTGTTAGGATTGCACACATATGTGTGGGCCGCCCAGCTTAACAAAGTCATATAATACAAATACGCTGGCCGACAGCGACTTATAATACACTAATTGTTGCAGTACCAACTTAAGAACACAAAGTTCATCAGAAATGAGCAGATTGAGCTTATTGAACCTGCAACGTTTGTATTAGCAGCACAGAACCCTAACCATTGAGCTACAAACATCCAATACCTGTGTAAGACTGTATACTTGTAGCTGTAAGAGTGCATATACATTAGTAGAAAAGCCTGTGAAATAGTGTTGTTTGTTAGCAAGTCCATCACAGCGAGCCCTTTACCCGTTGCCAAGAGCAGACGAGATCCTGCCGCAAGGCCACTACTGTGATCATTTTTCAGACGCTGACTTTGCCGTGATGTTCTGCTGTGAGAGCCAGTTAACATCACAGCTGAGAAATGTTAAGCAAAGAGGCGATTTGGCAAAATCTCAAGCTCTCCGCTTGCTGTACCTGCAATGAATGCTAAAGAAACAAACAAACAAACAAAGCATGGACGATAGCGATGATCTCTGCTCCTCTGAGCTGAGGAATAAAACAGTTCAGTGCAAAAATTAACTGTACTTAGTATTTTTGTCTTGTTTTCCAGTACAAATATCTAAACATTCTTAAATCAAGATACATTTACATGAGAAGTCTGAAAAATGTACCAAAATTAAGTGAGTGACTTAAAGGGAAAGCAAGATTATTTTTCTGACCCCACTGGCAGATAATTTGTCTTGTTTTAAGCAAAAATTAAAGTCAAAATAAGAAAGCAAGACTTAATATCTTATTTAAGTTTGCTTCTTGATTTAAAGTCAGCATGAAACGGAAGTTGCAATAGTGTTTTCTTCCCTATTGTATCGTATATCTGAGTGAAACGGCTTCTCAAACAAGAACAAATGTAGGGCGGGGCTTGATTCTGTCCATGGGGAATTGATTGGATGGTTGTGGTTTGCTATTGGTGGATCTCATGTGAGTGACAGGTTGCCCCGCCCTCGTTATCAGAGAAGAGAAGAGTTGATGCAAGAGGAAAGGGAAGTTATTTTGATTCAAGATTACGAAGCACATGAATAGAAAAAAATAATGATGTGCACAGATATCATTTATACGGAGCCCTGCACATGACATGCAGGAAAAAAAAAAGTAAATTGTGCGCACAATTTACCATTTCGTTCCCTCAATTCGCTAAATTGTGCGCACGATTTACTATTCCGTTCCCTCGATTCGCTAAATCGTGCGCACTATTTACTAATTCGTTCCCTCGATCTGTTAAATTGTGCAAACAATTTACTATTTCTTTCCCTCGATCTGCTAAATTGCGTGCACTATTTACTTTTTTTTGTTCCCTCGATTAGCTAAATCACGCGCAAGATTTATAAATCGAGGGAACAGATTAGTAAATTGTGCACACTATATAGCAAATCGATGGAACGAAATCGTAAATACTATTACCTACTATTTTTTTCCTGCATTGCATGTATTGGGCTCTACACATTTATAATAAATACTGCAGTATCCCATAAAAAAAAAAAAAATTGAATTTCATGGTGACTTAAAGAATGTTTAGACATCTGTACTGGAAAACAAGACAAAAATTCTCAGTAAAGAATAACAGTGTATAAAGCAAATGACGACTGAAGAACAACTGCGGAAGCCGAGGGATGTATTCACCTATAGCCTGGAACAAATGATATGCAGCCCCGCCCACAAACTTACCTTCGGCCATTTAGGGTTAAGGAGGCGGGCTTTGACTGCGTCGTCCAGGGCGGTCTGGTACTGGCCCAGTTTGAGGTGGGCAGCCGAGCGGTTGCTGTAAAGGATGCAGTTCTGTGGGTCGGCACGCAGAGCCTCGCCGTACAACTTCACAGCGGTCTGGAAGTCTCCCAGCTGGCAGGCCTCGTTGCTTTGCCGCACCTTCTCCATGAACTCTGCCTTGCTGAGGCCCGGGCCTTCGGCTGCAGCGTGAACGGCCCTGCCCAGCGCTCGTGGTCCAAACAGACCAAACTGACCAGGAAGAACACACATTAGAGAAACACATTAGTGGATTCATTAGTGGATCAGCTTTTTTTTTTTTTTAAATATTAATTATTACATGCAGCAAGAAGGCTTTAAATGCCAATTTCAAATATTTAAAAATCCTGAAAAAAGTAGCATGTTTGTTTTCTATAAAAATATGAAGCAGCACAACTGTTTTCAACATTGATAAGAAATATTTCTTCAAATCATCATATCAGAATGATTTCTGAAGGATCATGTGACACTGAAGACTGGAGTAATGATGCTTTTGAAAAATTCAGCTTTGATCACAGAAATAAATTACAGTTTAACATATTCACATAGAAAACTGTAATAATATTTCACAATTTTACTGTTTTTACTGGTTTTTTTATCAAATAAAAGAGGCACTGGTGAGCAAAACCGACTTAAAAAAAAAAAAAAATTACCACCACCAAAACTTTGAATGGTATTGTACCAAATACTTACAAAATACTGAAACTAAACTCCAAAAATGGATTCATAAATTATCATGATGATGACGACATGACACACATTAACATACGATGCCCACATTTGCCTATTCTGTATTCAGCAACTTGACCCGCCCATGAACAACATTTAGCCAATCATAACAGGAGTTATTTGCATAAAGTCTTAAAGGTACAGCAGCAAAAACTACATGTTCGAGTAAGGGTGATAAACTGATCTTGATTGACATTATAAGTGGACTTAAGTGGGAAAAAAACAAAACATGACCCATTTAATTAAAAATGATGCTGACTCATGCTCAGTTCTGTTGTGTTTAACATGTAGCAAAGCAGATTTGCATGGTTTTAGGATTATATTGGCAGGGTCAAACACAAAGCAATCGCAGAAGAAACCTTTCTTCTTAATCTCTTGAAAAAACACAAAGCTCAAAAGAACAACCCTTCTGAGAGGCTCTAAGAACAGAATGTCACAACAGCAAACACTATGACACAAATACTATAGATCGGAATAAATTTATTCATTATATATTGCTAATTAGCTGATATGGTCGCCACAATGATGAAGATTACATGCGCAAGAGAGACACCTCGGTTAGGTGAGCACAGCAAACCACATTGATAAATGTCTAATTCAAATAACTGAAGAAGAAATTGACGGTCAAAATGGTTCATGACATTCATTTATTGAGCTAAAGCTATTTATTATTTCAAAATAATATCATATATTCAGTTATATTATGTCTGCACACAACGCTAGCATCAGGCCGCGCTCATTGTTTTGGTTGTGAGGTCGATTCCTCAGGGAGACACACACCAATGGCTCCTGCTGACTTTAGAGAATGCAGGAAATTTATGACTAGCCACCTAAGAGCTTCACATCTGGAGAATTCCCAAGAGCGACAGGGAAAAACAGGGAGGGGATGGAGATGGAGAGAAAAGGCAAGAGAGAAAGTAAAACGGCAGGCGAAGAAAGCCACTCCAGCCTGTAATCTCACACACAGGCCACACCCCTCCTCCCTTCTGCAGGAATTCTGGGATAGCACAGCGGGATAATTACTTCCAGAGAGGCCAAAAGGAAGAGCCGGAGCACTAGAACGACAGCATGAGTGAAGGAGAGGAACGAAAATGGACAGGAAGACACACAGCGCATCAGTGGGAAAGAAACCGAGTGCAAAAAGAAGCAGGGAGATGTGAGAGAAGCTGAATTTTGTACCAAGTTACAACATTAAGAAGCAAAACAGCTGAACGACAGAGAGAAATACGGAGAAACAAATCACTCCAAAGGCAGTTCTTCTCTATATCAGTGTCACTGTTTCTGAACTCCTTTAAATGCCTCCATTGTAGTCTTGAGTTTTCTTCTGGGAATGAACACGCCACAATATTCCTCATTTAAATAATTCATACGCAGAATAAAGGAGCAGGGCCTGGTTGAGATAGTTAGTAGTGTGTTGAAACTGGCGGTTATGGTAAGGGGCGGGACATTTCACAAACACGCTCGAAGCACTTGACCAAATCACGACACATAGCTCCAGCCGACCAATCAGAGCACAGTGTGCTTTTCAGAAGGAGGGGCTTCATAGAGACAGGAACTAAACAGAGCGTTACTGACAGACTGGGAAAAGAGGAGCTGCAACAATAGAGAATATGGGAAAAATAAGGTGTTTTTTGAACATTCAAGCATGAAAACCTGTTCTAGCAGAGCCCAAAAACAACATCAAGAAGACTTTGAAAAAGGGCATAATAGGTCCTCTTTAAAGGCATCATTTACATGCCTATGTAATAAGTAGGCAAACACATTATGCTTGCTTTAAAATACCTTCTTTTAGCCAAATCTAAGGCAATATCAGCATCTATCCTTCAGACAATTTCAATCCCATAATACCCTGCAATTAAGTTCAATGAAAACATGAATCAAGTTGTGTGATACACATTATGAAGTGATCTTTACCTGTGGACAATAAAACGGATAGAAATAGCCTTACAATAAACCATAACACCTTAGAAATGGCCGCCTCGTCTGCCGGAAGATAGTTATTTAGTTTATAAAGTTGTAAATATGGATATTTTTCTTACAAAAACCAACCGCTTCGCTTCAGAAGGCCTTTATTAATCCATATTATTGCTTTAAAATAGTCACACAATGACACCACAACCAAGAAAAACCTTTAACATTAATTTTTTTTTTTTTTACTATGATTGTCATTTTGAACATTTAGTTCCCTGGTGTGGTTTGAACATGTCCAATTGTTTTGAAGCTTCAGGAAAGTCTGGCAAAATCTACATCCACCCCATCCAGGGCTAGACACAGATAACAGTGTTAGGCGTATTTATGTTGGCCGCCGTCTATATGGGCAGATAATGACAGCCTTGGTGGAGGTAATTCTGAACAGACAAATCTGGCCGCACCAGTGCAGAGATGGAGCCGGTGGTCATCTTCATCTTCAGCTGAGACAACAGACCTCACAATGTTGATCAGCACGAGAACACGTAACATATGGAACACATGTACAACTCCAACTTCATTCAACAGGCCAAAAATAACAGCTGTAAACTGACCACACACATAATAATGGACATGCTGAATGTAGTCATGCTCCAGTCCTCAGTGATCTCTGGACACGGACTAATTCCATTAGTGTCTTGAGTGATTTGATTGATTATCTTCAAGTCGAAATGGTCAGAGAACATCAAGACGACACCGAATCTGAGCTCATGTTGGTCACAACCCAAACCAGAAATGTCAAATAACCATCTTGAAGGTCCATTCCTCATGAATACTTCACTACTGAGTGAACTTTTTTTTCAAATAAAAGAGTTAAGCTGCAAAAATGTCTTATTTTAAACTTTCTGACATAAAACGAAACCACATGACCTCCCACTTTACACATCAATGATGCTTATTTGGTGTTCAGAAATTTGAACTACCCAGATATTAAGTAAGTAGATAAATGTAGATGTTTAATAAAGTTTATGATTATTTACACTAGTATTCAAAACTTTGGGGTCAGTAAGATTTTTTTAGTGTTTCTGAATGAAGTCTCTTCTGTTCACCAAGGCTGATCAGCAATACAGAAAAAAACAATAATATTGTAAAATATTATTACTATTTAAAATAACTTTTCTATGTGAATATATGTTCGAATGTAATTTATTCCTGTGATCAAAGCTGAATTTTCAGCATCATTACTCCAGTCTTCAGTGTCACATGATCCTTCAGAAATCATTCTAATATGCTGATTTGCTGCTCAAGAAACATTTTTGATTATCATCAATGTTGAAAACAGTTCATATTTTTGTGGAAACTGTGGTACATTTTTTTCAGGATTCTTTGATGAATAGAAAGTGCAAAAGAACAGCATTTATTTGAAATAGAAATCTTTTGTAACATTATAAATGTCTTTCTTGTCACTTTAATGGAAATATAATGCATCCTTGTTGAATAATAGTATTAATTTCTATAAAAAAAAAAAAAAAAAATCAATGATCCTAAAGTTTAGAAAAGGTTCTAAACAGAACATTAAAGGGTTCTGCAGGCACTTCATATATAGAACCTTTTAGGGGTTCTATCATGGGATTATTTTATGGATTTAGTTTTAATTAAAAAAATTTAATCTTAATTTTATGAATTAAACAGCTCGTAAACATACTTAATCACTAAAGAAAATTTAAAGAACCTGTTAAAGGAGACCTATAATGCTCATTTTACAAGATGTAAGTCTCTAATATATGTGTCTGTGAAGTTTCAGCTCAAAATACCCCACAGATCATTTATTATAGCTTGTCAAATTTGCCCCTATTTGGGTGTGAGCAAAAACACACCGTTTTTGTGTGTCCCTTTAAATGCAAATGAGCTGCTGCTCCCGGCCCCCTTTCCAGAAGAGGGCGGAGCTTTAACAGCTCGCGCTTCGGTTGCTCAACAACAACAAAGCTGGAGAATCTCACGCAGACAAAATGAGGATTGTCAGTAACGGTGTTCATCCTTACATTGTTCAAACCGGAGTTGACACTGATGGAGAGACTCAGGAAGAAGTTACAACTTTTAGGACGTTTCTGAATGGTTAGTGGATACATTTATGTAGTTGCTATGGAGTTGATTCAACTCATCGACTAGCATGTGTCGTCATGTTAATCTTTTGTGCAAATCCAGCGTTGAATTGACCCTCGTTTGTGAAGCAGTCCGGCGTAAAATGACGGTAACAACACTCTACTACAACAACTCTTCCTCTTCTCTAAAGCAGCCCAACATGGCCTCACCCCCTTTGTTGTGTGTTCTCAGGGGCGGGGTTTATGTAAATTTTAGGGTTAATGATGTCACCAACCCGGGAAGAAGCTCGTTGTTGTTGTAGTCCTTAAAAAGCGATTTCTGTAAAAGAAAATATCTCCCTTTGCATTGAACTTTGAGCGTCGTAACTTTGCAGATGTTGTTTATACTCAAACAGCAACATTACACACTAACTAAAGTTAAAAAAGTGAAATCATAATCAACCACACCTTTAAACATGAAAGTCTTTTTTGGCATAAAACGTTCTTTACAATCGAGAACCCTAAGATTCTATGTAGAACCCCGTTGAACCTTTTTTAGTCACCTAGTCTTGCACTAGCTGAGCAAATGCTTTAGAAATGACTGGGAATGCTAAGTGCTTTCTCCAGCTTTCTCCAGGTATTACAGACCTCTTTGAAATAATCTCTAGCAAAACAGAACAATAATGCAGCATCATTAACAATGATCCTCTGGCCCTAATGATCAATAATCTAAATCTGCCCACTGACTGGTTATGCACCATCATAAACACAGGTGCAATGGACATGAGGGACAATGCTAGGCGATGCCATGCTGTGTGTTTGTTATTAAAAGCACAGGGTCGGCCAGAGGACGCCGGATTGTCCAAGCGTGGTGTAAAATTGATTTGGGTAAAACATATAAAGGTTGTTTTCCCCTCCTGCCGTGTTCTTCCTGCCTGATCACTGCTCACAGCTGAGCAGATGCTAAAACTCAAACTACTAGACTAACAACACTAGAGGCTAAGATCAGCATGCAAACAAGGCCTTTTAACCTGACTAGAGCCAACATGTGTTTAATTTTTTTTGTTTATTCTTTTGATTTTGGAGTAAAACATGACCTGTTGTGGTGAGATTGACCCAATAGTTTGACACACCAAACAAAGCTGATCCCTGTGTCTCGCTGCTTCCTCGTCTGTCTGCCCGCTCCTGATCCCACCCTCCGTCTCAAGCAGGTCAGGGGGCTGAGGCACATTCCTGGGAAAATGAAAACAAGCCTCTCCTCTGGCAGGCATCAGGCAGCCGGTGGAGAAGTTGATGCCCGCTCAGAAGGGCCCGCGGGGCGTTGACTCGACTTTACACTATCTGCCTGTCCAACAGCTGTCTTCAGCCTTCTCCTCAGCCCAAAACATTTCCAAACATCTGAACATCTCACGAACATCTAAAGACTGACCCCATAACACTGGTTATACAGTCAAATACAGTAGTGCCAAATGCAGCATATGCTGTGCTATGGACACTGGCTTAACTAGCTTAACCAGACAGATTTCCTTGATCAACAGCAGCTACACCACCAAACCAGCTAGAACAGCATTAAACCTCATGGGTAGGTCTGTTCTGATATAGTGAATGCAAATGATAACCACAGCTAACAATCAGTGTGCATAGTAGGACAGCAAATTAAATAAGATTAATGACCAATCAAATCAAACTCTACAGTAGAGCTACACGGTTAATCATTAAAAAAATTGTGATCTCGATTCAAACACCCATGCAATCTTATTTCTAAATGACAGTGATTTGGCTCTGTCTATTAAACCTAAAAGTACGATAACAGCGAACATTCAGATCTGCGTTGGTGCTGAGCCAGAGAGAGTCGTTGTCATGAAACAGTCTTTTCAACCACACAGTATCATTATTTCTGTCTTACAATAATTCAAATTATCACAGAAGTAGTGGGATGGAAGTTTATATCTGGGATATAAACACTGTTGTCTACATAAGCAAACAAAAAAGAGCAAATCACCTTTTGAAAGTACCTCGACACTTCAAATAAAGATGGTTTCAATTACATCGTTACAGCAGTAGGTGGCGATGAAGGGACTTTTTAAAAAATGCATTTATTGAATCATTCATTCAAGAGATTCTTTAAAAACTCAGATTCATCCAGTAATGAAACAAGTGAAGTATTTATGAGTGAGTCATTGAATCATTCATTCATTCCAATTTTTAAAAAATAATAATTTCAAATCAATTAAATATTTTTAAAATAGACTACAGCAATTAACATTTTGTCAAAACTTCTAGTAAATTACATGTTATTTTGTTATGTTGTCTATTCATAATTGTGGGAGAATCGCAATTTTCTAGAATTTTGCTTCAATAACTTGTCTTCTTTCAAACTAGTGGAAAGAAAATAAAGAAAATAATTTCGATTACAATTCATATCTTTAAAGACATTTTTTCAAAATTTCTCAATATCCCCTCTGTAAAAAGCTTTTACTCCAATGTCAATAAAAGGAAACAAGAATTTTCAACCTGACTTAATCCACTCTTCAGATTTCTGTTCTGGGAATGTATGCAAATTATTTAATTAGATAATGCATAATTTAAACATACCATTTCAGAAAACTTGTAATAGAAAATAATGATATCTATTAGTTGAAATTTTTACCATATTCACCTGTAGTGTCTTAAGGACACCATTGTTTATTTTTGTATGATAAGCTTTATTAATTTTGCATTGGCTCATGTAACATCTGAGTCCTGAAGAAAAACAGTTAAGAACCAATGGTCTATCACCTCAGTTTCAACATAGTTTGGCCAATTGATGCACATTTTATTATGCATGATATTTTTGCAATCAGGATGCATGTGCGTGTTAAACACTTCCTCGCATTTATAATGCAAGGATGGAATTTCATTCTGAAAAAAAGCGATGGCATGACTATATGACTGGAGGCATGGGAGAGAAGTTTATCTCACTGCTGATGGTTGACAGTTACTGCTACTATAAATATTTCATTCAAGATGATTTTTTACTCTGCCCAAAACACAAGACTTTGTGACCATCTGCTGTCCCCAGAATTTCTGAAACACCCCCCTTGACTGATTCAGTTGGAAATTTTCTTTGCATTCTCCCAGTTTGGGTTCAAAGAAAACACAGGTGCACCCAACAACATCTGGTTAGTCTGAAAACACCACCAAACATGTCACGGTCTGCTGGGAACGACCACGATGGAGGTTGCCTTGATGACAACGAGATGTAACTTTCGTCAAAATCCTGTCTGAACACCTCCATACTGTAAGATACAGTACACATGTATGATATTGGTGTTGCTGACATAACAATTGGCTTCCTTCATCTGGATAAAAATGTAAATTAATAAAAGTTTTCAAGACGTTTAAAGCAAATAAATAAAGCAACATGACGCATTAAGCTCTGACTTTTTTGAGGTGAGCATATTTGAATTTGTCCACTAAATGCAAAATGTCATTTTCACTCTATAAATTCAAATAATTGACTATAAATTCTTGACAATGCAACTATATGCATTTCTAGTACTGTAAAATATAATTACAAGAAATAAAGAAATTAATTTGTGATAACTGAAGAAAACAATATTTGTTTGTGAAGTACATCTTGCAAAGCAATATATGTGCACAATAGCTAGAAATAGTAATAAAAATAGTGAAATGATGAGCTCTCAAAATCAACATAAAACAAATAACCAGTGAAGACAACTATAACAGCAGCAGCAGAAGCACAAATAAAGTCAGCAAACAGTAAATCAATAATCCAATAACAGTAACTACATAATTTACTCAAACTCCATTTAATTCACATTGAAATGCATGCTAGGAGCTCACAAACCATTTTTTGCATTATTGTTCAATCTGAAATTGTTTATACATCTCTGTAAGACTAGTTGAAACAACCTTCAAAAATATTGTTCATCTACTCTAGCAGGTGTCTTTAGATTAACATAAATTCATGTTTTTTAGTCCCTGGGACTCAATACGGGATAAAAAGTTATGTTTTTTGACAGGGAAGTGGTCACAGATGGGATGTTAGGACTTGATTGATTTGCCATTAATCTGACACTTTTATCCACAACAACTTACAGTAAATTCTCAATGATGACAGTTGAACGTGTGCAGGGCTTGAACCTACAACCTTTGGGTTACCAGCCCAGATATGTCACCATTCATCTGACTATGGCTTTTCACAAAGTGCCTGATGCCTGTAATGATTATTGACTGACTGTAACTTTTGATCTCCTCTAGTCTGAGATGAAATGTCAGAACACCGGCATTATGAAAGTGTTAAGTCTTCTTTGTAGTCCTGTCTAAGTTTAACTCAAAAATATATGACAATTTAGTCCATTAAACCAATGCAAACGCATACTGTAACTCTATTAGCAGCAACAACAATGACATATTACTCAATCACAATGTAAAGTTGCATAATAACCCTGTAGATCTAAAAAGAGTACTGGAAAGAATCGAATACACTGATTCGCATGTCAAATTGGACTGTTTTTAGCCTAAATGTGGTGGCTTTGCTACTGCACTCTGTGGCACGCCAACAGGAAAGCCTGTCTTAATGAAAATACACCGCAATAATAAATCCAGTTTTGCATCACATTGTTACACAACGCAGTCAAGTCTCACATTTCACACTAGTTTTGCGTTTATTTACCTTTTCGCGTCTTGTTCCTTGTTTCTCCATCCTGTCCTACTTTAGTATCCAACTGTTTCAAACTTTCATCCCATGATACTTCACACGACCCGAATCCATGAGAAAAAGCCTCGTTTCCACGACTAAACCGTTTTCAGATTCAGATTGTGTGTTGATGCACAAATCGGTTCATGCACAGCGCTTGCAGAAACGTTCATCAGCTCTTCAGAAAACAGTTATTCCAGAGAAAAGTTCGCCATGTTTTTCTTCTCTCTCTCCTCCCGGTAGAGGCGGTTCAGATGGTTTCAGTAGTTCAGGGCTTCAGTTACTATTTATGACATCAGACGGGAGTTGAGTTACCTACTGTGACTAGTCAGGCCCGAATCACTAGGTGCACTTCACTGACTTGGGCATCTTTCATAACTTTTGGTCTGTGTGACAAAATATTTTCAAACTATGACTATATTTTCAAACTAGAAACATTGACTTACCAAGACAATCTGTTTACTATAGCGCATCTATAGTTAAAAATGCCGTTATTGTAGATTGCGAATTTTCATTTTATGTAGGCTATTTTTATTTACAAAAATTATCTGTTACCATGGTGCAGTGATGGTATCAAATGGCAGTACAGGGGTTCTTTACCCACCTTGATATTGAATTAATAACATATAGCCTACATGTACTACAGTAACAACCAACAAACAATACATAAATAAATAAAATGAACATGATCAAAGTCCCTCTTGATTAAAAAATACTGCGACTCGTATAAAGATTTTTTATTAAAGTTCATTTACATGTTATTTACAAATGTACATACATTTGCAACACTCGCTTGTTGCATTAATTAACATACAGTGCAAATATTAGGTAGTAGAGTCCAAAACATACCGTAAATCCTCAAGAGTGGTGACATTTCGGCGCATGCGCAATTGCATGCCGCTCTACCTGAGGAGAATAAGCGGGAATTGCGCCTCAGGAGAAAAACATAACGGAAAACAGATTTTGAGGTATGAAAATGGTTTTGGGATGTCCAATACTTCTGTATAAAGTTCGCATGGGTTTGAATTCAAATTTATATCTAGTTTATCTCTGGATTGTGGAGTAAAGTTCGACTTGATTGAAATCTATAGCTAGCTCGTTGATCTTAGCATGGCTGTGAGGTTGAGGCTCTAAAAATAGTTATGAAAGAAAATTCTATGCTTTTTGAATTTTTAAGATGCATTAGCTAAAGTGTGTGGCTGAATATCCATTTCAAATTATTACAATGTAGACAGATTCCACAATTTTGCTTTAAATGCACATAATTCCTTGCAGCTATCGTAAAATAATGATTACCCCATAACGAGGTAACCGTAACACCCTGACCTATTAGGCTAAATGTAATAGCCGACTATAACCCTGTGTTTCTCGATATAAATATATTCACTGTACTATTTTAGCACAAATTCTTTACACCAAAATGTAGATTTTTTGCAGGTTGCGAGTTATGAAGAAAAACGTTTCCCCCATTCCCATTGCAAGTTTTGTTCTGCTTTGTTGAGTTAAATTGGGCTTTATGACCGTTTCCGTTCAGGAACTCGAGGTCTCTGCAGTTTAGTGTGCATCCTGATGCATTTCTTATATAATCTGACTGGAGAGTCTTTTCTCTTAGAGCGCTTGAGGTTCATCCTCTTGAGTTTGCGCTTGAAGTCCACTAGATGTCGTCCACTTGCCACGTCTTTCCTCCAGTGTTGGATGAGCTGTGCTTCTGGTGGATGGGTTGAGCAACTAAATGAAAGAGACACCACAAAGATTGTTTTTTGTTTAATGGTTTCCATCTCAGAAGAACCACCTCCATTTTTTGCATTATTATTTGCATTACATTAGACTTTGTTTAGTAGACACATTCTCATTCACAGTACCTTGCACCACATATTTACTTTAAGAACAATTACCCTGCATCAACCATCTTTTGTTATCAGCCCAGATATTTAATCATAATGTTTGTACCAACCTTTTTCCATTGAGACAGTTCTCAGTCTGTGGTAGGGTGAAACAGGATTGTGACACAAAGTCCATCAACAGCGAATGCACAGGGTCAGTTTCATCCAGTTCTTTGGACAAGATCTTTTGGACGAGCCTGTGAAAGAAAGAAACATATCAGTAGATATTCGAGAAAAATCAGGCTCATATTAGCCCAAAACCATCCTAAATATTCTGCTGCTTAAAGCTTAAAGTATACTTCACTTTTTACACGTACGCGAGGGTCAGCGTACAGTGCGCGACGCCAATTTCGTCATCAGAAGAGCACGTGTGTACTGTATGCGCACTGCTGGATTTTTGAAAATTAATGCACAGGTTGCACATGCGCATTAATTTTTTTGTGTCCATTAATTTTTTTTGTGCATAAACAGAACAGACCAGAACGCATGCAAGCTACAGTGACGATGGAGGCCTACATAGATGAGAGATTAGAAAGTACCCTCATTTGTACAACTCTAGCATGAAAGAATACAAAGGTAACATGGGTTGTAACTCGTGGGGAGAGATTGGTCAAAACTGCGCATGCGTCGAACGCCTGTGTATGCGTACAAGTAAAATGAAGTATACTTTGCAAGGCTGTGTGTTCGACTGTGCGCATACACTAGCGTACGCATAAAAAAAACAAAGTATACCCAGGGCTTAACACTGATTAGTCAGCTAGTAGTCATGCAACTAATATACTGTATAAAATATGTGGTGTCACGCATCCCTAGTAGAGAGATGGAGTTGGTTTCAGTTGTATTTGGATATGTGCATTCACCTGGCAGTACAGTTACAGTGATAAAGGGTTCTCAGGTCAGGGTTTCGTAAACCGAATTTCTCTTGTAAAGCAGGGATCTGTAGATGGCATGAATCCAGATCCCTGTAGAGGCCACACATCTCAAACTTGCCTATAAAACCAGAAAAGAAAAAAAAAATAATGAAGCTTTTCCAAGATTCTTGGAACTTGGTTGATTTACAACAGATCTAATATGAGTAATATTTAGTTCACCTTGATGTTGTCTGTCTGGTTTATTTTGGGGGATTGTTGTCTTTGGTGCGTATGTTGTGACTACGGAAGCTTCAGATTTCCGGGACAGCAGTGTTGTAACAGATGGCCATGGTGATGATGTAGAAACTGGACTCGGCTCTTCAGTGCTGCTCTTGGAATCTTTGGATTGCATGACAAGCGATTCTTCCATGTTTTTGGTGACCTGGTTTTGTCCTAAAGTGATTGCTTGATGGAAACTCATTTCCAGAGTCTCCATGTCTTGTTCAGGGAGCGTGTCGGTGTAGTTTGCTGCGTCTTTGACCACGGCGTATTGAGCAAGTTCTGAATTTACACACCTGCCAATGAGAGAGAGATAAAACAAGGTTCTGTAACTGTGTACACAACATTATGTGCTCGGAGATTATGTACAAATTACATTAAAGTGCCAAGTTTTCCAAGCAAACCATTTCCAAAGTTCAACAGGTTTTTGCTTGTTTTGTGTCTGCCAGTAAATGGTTTTAAACCCTTTGCATTTTGACCTAAATTTAAAATTCTTTCATTATTCACTATACCTCATTTAATTAAAAACCCATATGATGTATTTTTTATTTTTTGATGTGTGTGCACAACACCATTTACACTACTATTCAAAAGTTTGGGGCAAGTATTTTTAAAGAAATTAATACTTTTATTTAGGATTGTCACGATTCCTGGATTAAATTCGAGTACTCGATTGGATTTCAGTTTACCTGTGTTGATTAACCAGCAAAATTCCGGAAGTGGCGTATTATACGGACAAGAATCCATGAACTGCATTATTAGACAATTTTCTAAGGCTGCACGATATATTAAAACCATTTAAAAAAATTATAATATATCATAGTTCTTTTGTGAAATCTCAAAGGCTGTGATTGGGAATCAGATTTGTAACACAAGTTATTTATAACCCTACGCCAATCAGATTCAGCAGGCACCCTCTGCAGGCATTTGTTATATTACGTAATGCACATAAGTTGATTCATGATATATTTTAAAATATATTCGTTCTGACCCCGAACTTTTGAACGGTAGTGTACAAATCACTGTAATGTGCCAAATCATTTTCAGTGTTCTTCAAGGTCTTGTTTTACCTTCATAATTGCTTTATTTTCTGAAAAGTGAGAATGTTTTGCAACAGAAAAGAGCTGAGTCCATTGAAACCAAATACATACATGCCCCACCACGTTCTCTTCGCACACTGCATCCGTTGAGAAAACTCGAAGCAGCGCATCTTTAGCACGTTGAAGTATCCGTAGCCCACAAGGTTGGACATGGTATTATTAACACCCAGGAGACAGCGGCGGAACCTGAATGGATATCACAAGGCCTGATTACAATGTTATAAGATACAGTAATCCAAGACGCGTGCTCAGTGAAATAACTCTCTGGTTATGTTGGACATGTCTCATGTTACACAACACAACACTATAGGATGAATGTTCAATGTTGGCAGGTAGGCTTGTTGGGAAAATGATGCTCACTTTTCCCGCTCTAATGAATAAAGCAAGACATACCTGTTGTCACAATCGCAGTGTGATAAAGTGAAGATATGCGTGTTGAAGACACCATAGTTGTACGAAAAAGAGTCGATGGTGTCTTTACAGTGGTCATGTTCTCTGCAGCATTTATCGGTTTCTTCAAAGATACCTGCAAAGACAAGAGAACAGGTAAAGATGTTTCATTTTTTTTGTTGTACAAAGGGGTCCAAATGTCTGAGAATGTTAGTGAAAATGCTTCTATTTTTTATTTTATCTAATTTAATACAAAACTTTCATTACAAATTGTATTATCAGAATTTCAATAAAAGAAATACCAATAAATGGATATGAATTTGATGTCTTAGGGATTAGTTCACTTCAGAATTAAAATTTCCTGATAATTTACTCACCACCATGTCATCCAAGATGTTTATGCCTTTCTTTCTTCAGTCAAAAAGAAATTAAGGTTTTTGAGGAAAGAATTCCAGGATTTTTCTCCATATAGTGGACTTCACTGGGGTTCAACGGGTTGAAGGTCCAAATGTCAGTTTCAGTGCAGCTTCAAAGGGCTCTACACGATCCCAGATGAGGAATAAGAGTCTTATCTAGCGAAACGATCGGCCATTTTCTAAAAAAATAAAAATTATATACTTTTTAACCACAAATGCTTGTCTTGCACTGCTCTGCGATGCGCCACGCATTACGTAATCATGTTGGAAAGGTCACGCGTGATGTAGGCAGAAGTAACAGTGTCTACAAAGCGAGCGTGCAAAGACGAAGCCAAATGGCCTTTACAAAAAAAGGTAAAACGACGATTTTGAAGTTGGAGAAGAAAATAAGATGAAGTTTTTTGCCCTACGAGGGTACTTCCACCTTTCCAACGTGATTACGTAATGCGTGGCGCATCACAGAGCAGTGCAAGACGAGCATTTGTGGTTAAAGTATATATATATATATAAAAATTTTTAGAAAATGACCAATCATTTCTCTAGATAAGACTCTTATTCCTCGTCTGGGATCGTGTAGAGCTCCTTGAAGCTGCACTGAAACTGACATTTGGACCTTCAACCCGTTGAACCCCAGTGAAGTCCACTATATGGAGAAAAATCCTGCAATGTTTTCCTCAAAAACCTTAATTTCTTTTCGACTGAAGAAAGAAAGACATAAACATCTTGGATGACATGGGGGTGAATAAATTATCAGGAAATTTTAATTCTGAAGTGAACTAATCCTTTAAAAATGTATTCTTCAATTTATGTCACAACTTTGTTTTGGCTGTTTTTTTTTTAATCCTAAAATGTTGTGTACTTCAATAAAGTATGAAAATTTCAATGTCATTTCAGACCTTTGGATCCCTTTGTATATTTTTTGTAATATTATTGATATATATAATATTATTTTAATTTAATTTAATTTTTATTTACTTACCCAGGTCAGTAAAGCCAGTAGCCTTGTTTCCCGAGCCACACCACAGAGTCCCTGGAATCATCCATGAGCGCTTCGATCGGTGAAGTGTCTGTCTGGAACTTTCTCCACGATCCTGGTACACGGATCCATCAGATTCAACACTCTTCAGGTCTCTGGCCCTCCGTACGGATGCTGTAAATTCCTCCGTAATACCAGCAGCCTCACAGGGGCCGTCAGGTTCAATCAGCTGACTGATGTCAAAACGTGCATCAAGGGTCTCTGAGAAAGAGCTGTCTTCCCAACACCTGGACAGGTAACTCTCAATAACAGATTGCTCATCACTTGTTATGCAACTAAAAAGGCTGTTGTTTTTGTTCCAGATGCTGTCAAACAAGAGAAGAGATGTCTGAGTTCTTCGGAGAAATGCATACTGTGTTTGCCCACCTGAAGTGGATCTGGTCCAAATACAGTAAGTGCTCGATTTAAAATTGTCAGCACTGAAACAAGCATGAAACAGCATGAAAAGGCACAGAACTGCCTTTAAAAGGTGGCTGCTTTGCATTTTTATGGCAAACGGAATAATTGCACCACACTTGTGTGTATTTTTAAGTCAAATTTGCACTTGAATGAATGAATAGCCAGAGGTGCTGCAGGGTAACTGGGTTTTTAACCCCTCAGCTCTGGCAGAGAGCGCGTCTCAACTCCTCCTTATTTATACTCCGATCCGCATGTGAATATTCCTTGTATTGTGGCTAGTGGCCACATCAGAACAGACAGGGTGGGATGACACAAGGGGGTGTGTCTATGATAAATACAGACTTGGAAGCACAGATGTCGGCACACACATGTATATATAAGATGTAAATTACATCATAAACCCTCCCGGTTTCCTGAGTTCACATGAGTATAATTATCGCTCCGGCTGATGACTATCATTTTTTATTAGTGTCAACAATGCCCTCAGCAGTAAACATTTAGTATCTTATTAGTCATAATGAAATGATTCTTTACAACGTGACAAAAGGATTCAAATTCCACATGGGAGGAGAAATAAACATCCGATCCAAAACTATTACATTTATGTGTTCAGATTAAATTACGTCAGCATTTCTATTGTGCAATTTTTATAAAAAATCTTTAAGTGCTTATTTATTTAGCATGCTGCCTGCACAATAAATTAAATCGATAAATATTTATTACCAGCCACAAACCATATTTTGAATGTATTTATTTGCTTATTTATTTATGTCCCTAAAACAATGACATTATTTAGCTGGATTTTTTTCTTGCATATCAACAGCACATATTTGCAACTTATATTTTCATGCATATTAACTGACAAACAGCACAGGACGTAGTGTCTTTTACGGTCAGTTTCTTTCTCTCAGTGATACCTGTCATGAAAACAAAGAAAAATTTTCACCGATTACCCACATTGATAAAAGTCATAAAGCTCAAAAGTTGTGCCCAATATTCTCATTATCTTGTCTTTGATTTGAATTGCTCACGTCATTAAGGTTCAGATTATCATTGCATTTTAAATCATATATTGTCTTTCAGTTTCTAACAAAGTTACCAGCCACCTGACCAATTTACATACCTGCCAAAGTCAATTTTTGGCATTTGGCACTTGGCGAGTATTCATTTTGAACCCATTTGCACAGTTGCAGGAGGCTGCAGTGTTTACATGAGGATGCAAAGGTCATAGGAGTTTGTTGTACGTGTCCACCTGCACTGATTGGCGCAGACCTCGCCTGATTCGCACAAAGTTTCTGCCCTGTCACCATTGGATGCGGTCCTAATCAGTTAACCATTACAGCTGTTTTATTGGTGGTATTTCCACCGGTAAATGTAATTCTAACATCCGTCAAATGAGGAAAAATACAAGCTTAAGGAAACTAAAGAAAATTACAAGATTGCTATCAAACGAGAGGCTAAAAAATGTTTTCATTCAACAATTACTTTACTAAAAGGTAGACTGCTCTCAGAGGAATACTTACACTGACTGTTAGCTCAATTTGGAATAATTGCAATTACGCCATTACAGTCAAAACCCCGGTAAGCTGGAATTTTTTAATGCACTTTTTTCTTTCTTTGGTCCAGGGTAATGGATATTCATTCAAAACAGCCTTAAGAAAGACACATGGAAAATAGACTCATTCTGGATATGAGAAATGAGTTAGCATAATATGTTGAGTGGGGTTAAGCCAATGTTCCTTGCTTTTAATGTTATTGAAAGTGATGTGTGTTATTTCTGCACCACTAGTGCCACCAAGAAGAACTGAAAAAAAATATTGTTTTCCAACAGGTTTCCCAGACACTCCCCTCATCTGCCATCGGTCAGACAAATAGATAGCCCCGCCCCAATCTCACACTGTTGGTGGACTTAGTGTTGCCGTATCAACCAGCCAAGAGGCTCAAACAAACAGAATAATGTTTTGATAGTGTCTAATGTTTACATTTATGGGAAAATCAGCCTACTTAATAGAAAATGTCAATGTCATCGACGACCTATGTTGTCCCATTCCAAAAAAAAAAAAAAAAAAAAAAATTCAGAAAGTTGTATTACTGGTGTATTTTATGTCATAGAATAAAATGTGAAAATATCTTGAACTTGTTCACCATAGACCTTATTTCAGACATTTAACCAAAAACCCATAAAAAAAAAAAAAAAACATTGACTTCAGAACAATGAAACCGGGAGTGCTAAAATGCTCGTTTCTGGGTTTTGGCCTACAAAATACATCATGCCTGCAGAGATATTAATAAAAAATGATAACACCAGTCCAATTTGGACTTCCATAAAAATAGTTACTTTTGGTGCCACTATAAAATCAACAGACTTTTCTAAATTAAATAGGTAATGAAGATGCATGCATTTAGGTCTAATAAATTTTTTTTTTTTTTTTTTCTAAAAGATTTTTCTGTCATGTATTCGTGCACAACCCTCTACAATACAAGTAAATCACTCGCATATGCAACCAAATTTCATGCTAGGTGGCTAAAAATGTCTTTAATTAGCCAATGGCTTGTAAATTGTATCATTTCAGTCGCCTGTGATTGAGTTGGAGGCAAAAAAATAAGTTTAGCGCATATATAATTTCATTGCCTGCTGAGCTTTACGCACCGTCGTTTGGCTGAGAACGCCCTCTATCGCTTTCTCTCACACACGCACTCACAGTGAGAGAAAGAGAGAGGCTTACACATGCCACGTTAAGAGAATTGACGCGTTAGCTCTGAATGCAGGGCTCGACAGGACTGCCCAATGGCCAAGCGTTTACAGAACTTTATAGTTACTCACGTAACCCCGGTTCCCTGAGATAACGGGAATGAGCATTGCGTCTGCTTTTAGCTAACGCTTATGGGGAAAACTCCTCCTCTGAATCCTGATTGGTTCAAGTCTGTGCAGTTGCACAGACAAATGGCGTTTCAGCCCACCAGAAAGTCACACATAATTGCTGCTATTTAGAATCTTTCGACTGAGGAGAGGCTAGCACGACTTACTGGGCAGTGTAGTAGCACGGCTAGGCAATGTTTGTTCCCATTATCTCAGGGAACCAGGGTTACGTGTGTAAACATAACGTTCCCTTTCGATGCGGTTCACTCGCATGTTTTTAGCTGACGCTTATGGGGAATTTAATCCAATAGTGCCGTGCTACAAGCACAGAATGGAAGCCGCTCTGCGAGCCGACAGCTAGGGGGCGCTCGATTGAGGGCCCCTAGACCAGCTGCATAAGGAGAGGCTCAGTCGGAGCCCGTTACACAGTCCATAAGCTTCTCAGACTGACAAAACCTGTGCTTGAAGAGCAGGGATGTCCAGGTTATAAAATCTGATGAAAGTGGACGACGAGGACCAACCGGCTGCCGCGCAGATATCCGCGATTGAGATTCCGCAAGACCACGCTCCTCTAGTGGAGTCGGCCCTCACTCCCAAGGGGCACAACAAGTCCACAGACTTGTAAGCCAGCGCTATCGCATCCACAATCCATCTAGAGAGTCTTTGCTTCAAGACCGGTAGCCATTTAGTGCGGCCTCCAAAGCTGACAAACAGCTGCTCTGATTGCCGAAACTGGCTCAGTCTGCACTCTAAGGGCCCTTACAGGACCGAGTGGATGGAGTACCTGCTCGTTCTCCGCGAGCGGAAGAGCTAACAGCGCTATCACCTGCGTTCTGAATGGGGTGGAAAGCACAGTATGCACTCTAAGGGCCCTTACAGGACCGAGTGGATGGAGTACCTGCTTGTTCTCCGCGAGCAGAAGAGCTAACAGCACTATCACCTGCATTCTGAACGGGTGGAAAGCACTTTCGGGACACATAACCTTTTCTCGGCCTAAGGACCACTTTACTGTCATTGGGACTGAAATCAAGACAGGAAGGGAACCGATAGACAGATAGAGCCTGCAACTCGCTTGACTGACGCCAGAACCAGCAAGAGGGCAGTCTTAAAGGGTCAGTTCACCAAAAATGAAAATTCTGTCATTAATTACTCACCCTCATGTCGTCCCAAACCCTTAAGACCTTCATTCATCTTCGGAACAAATTTTTGATGAAATCCGAGGGTTTCTGAACCACACATAGGCAGCAACGTCATTGCACCTTTTGAGGTCCAGAATGTAGTAGTAAAGACATTGTTAAAATAGTCCATGTGACTACAGTGGTTCAACCTTAATGTTATGAAGCGAATACTTTTTGTGCGCAAAAACAAAACAAAAATAACGACTTAAGTTTTTAACTGTTGTTATACGCAGTTGATGTAGTGAACGCAGTGCAGAGCTTCCGTGTTCTGCGTCCGAACGCCGACTCATTATTGGCCGGCTCCTACGTCAGCATCACACGCATGCATCGTGCTGCTCACGTCGGCCAATACCGAATTGGCGTTCAGACGTAAACATGGAAGCCTGCATTCTCGTCGCTTCACAACATTAAGGTTAAACCACTGTAGTCACATGGACTATTTTAACGATGTCTTTAATACCTTTCCTGACCTCAAAAGGTGCAATGACTTTGCTTGCCTATGTGTGTTTTAGATACCCTCGGATTTCATCAAAAATATCTTAATTTGTGTTCCGAAGATGAACGAAGTTCTTACAGGTTTGGGACAACATAAGGGTGAGTAATTAATGACGAAATTTCATTTTTGGGTGAACTAACCCTTTAAGTGAGAGGGACCGAAGGACCTATTGCTTGTAGTTTGATTATTCATTCTTATTTTATTACACACTGTTCACTTGTCTTTAATAGTGTTTGAAATTTATTTTATATTTAAATTTTATATCATATTTACGTAGAAATTTTTCATTTGCATTCCACGTAAAAAGTCTAGCGAGTAAAATAAATAATTTACTAGCCAATGGCGACTCGAGCTTCAGTGTGTCCATAAAGGGTTGGTGCAGCTTGACGGGAACATCGGGTTAATCTATTACTTAATGATGTAAGTAAACATGACGGCAGTAGATGAAAGACCCAGGGACGTTTAAGTCCTCGTCACTGTTCGAAGGTCAAAGCTTCGGAGATGATTTGAAAGAATATGACCTTGACAAGTAGCCTACAATCATCAGACACAACACCAAAAACCTCAGACTCTGCATGGCACTTCGTACCACAGACTTTTAGAGTTCACCTGATAACCTTTGTTTGATTCCCGGCAGCTGTAGAAAAATACATACACAGTTCATGTCGCCGATCCAATAACTGAGAACTTTATTGGGCACTGTGAACTAACACCACCTGTTATCATACCTGTAAACATGTTACAGAAATGAATTCAACTTAACTATGACAATAACGTATAATTGGAGAACACGTGTCCATGAATTCCATGCACATAACAAGACATTTTCCATACGTAGCTGATGCAATATTGAAATTAGACAACCTGTCATTTACTGTATACAACTCTAATATTACTTTTCTAAACTTCATATTCACAATTTGTCTTATGCACAGTGTTCCTCGTCTGTGACACACTGAATTAAACATAAACATAAATCAATAAAAGACATATGTAAGCACAGTGTATATTTCTAATGGCAAACAATAGCGTGTACAATAGCTAAATAGCATTTCACGTGCTATTTTACTGGAAGAGTAACGTCCTTTTTTGCCCAGTGTCCTTGAGTATATTTGGTTCCAGGGTTCGATGACTAAGATATTTGCGTCACATTTGTATTCATGAGGTTTTGTTCTTTAAGGCATTTACTGAAAGAAAAATATACAGAAGTAACTGGGTTTTCTCAGTTGGACCACTAAAGCTCATCACAGGGTTTCAGGAGAAGCAAAGGCAAACACTTTTCTTTTTTTTTCTGAATGAAAAGAAAACATTATGCAGTTCAAGTTTGGAAGCGAGATTACTTTGTTTGGAAGATAGAACTGTATGGTGTCAGGAGATACGACACCTCAGTCATCTGCCTCAATGTTGTTTTGATTCAACAGAACATGCCAGCGTTCGATCTTCTTGTCCTTGTTCTTCAGACATTCATACCAGTGCTTCAGACATTCGCCTTTAGCGGTGATACCAAGCTGGCATCCACCTGTGTGGAAAAGACACATGAGAAGTTTAAAGGGACACCTGGAATTCTTTTGTTGGCCAACATATGTTGGTGGATCTTGGGCTTAATATGCATCACAAAAAAGATACCATTCTGAAAATGTATATTTGCAGTCAGCCATGATTTATTTATTCAGCTAGCAGAAGTGTCTAGGGGCCAATAGCAAACCACAACCATCCAATCAAGATCCATAGACAAAATCAAGCCCCTCCCTACATTTTTTCTTGTTGGAGAAGCAGTTTCACACGGATAACATCACAATAGGCAAGAAAAGACTATCACAACTTCTGTTTCATGCTGACTTTAATATGTGAGCTCCCATGAGGCATATATATAGCAAATTTATTAGACCACCTGTCATAATAAAGAGAAAGCACAAATATTTTAGGAATCTGTAAAAAAATTTAATATATAAAATACAAATTTTATTGTCATTTATTAGGCAAATAACAAACTGAAACAACTAAATAGTCTTTTTCACATATAATAACTAAAAAATTTATATATTTTTATTTTGTATGGCCTCCTTTGGCCTTGATAACAGCTGGCATTGCTTTTATGTACTTTTCCAAAGTCTCTGTTGTTATTGACTTCCAAATAGTTTCTAGTTGCTCCCAAAGACTTGCTTTTTTTTTTAGATTTATTTTTGGCGTTTTTGCCTTTATTATGACAGGACAGTGATTAGACAGGAAGCGAAGTGGGAGAGAGAGAGGGGGACGGGATCGGGAAAGGACCACGAGCCGGGACTCGAACTCGGGTCGCCCGAAGCGCATTGGCGCTACATGTCGGCGCACTGCCCATGAGGCCATCGGCGCCGACCAAAGACTTGCTTTTGATGAAACTTTTGTGTGATCTATCTTTGAATCCATTAAATCCCAACAATAATTATATTTTAGCATTAGAAACACTACTGTGACTACAGATCTGACACATACTGGTGTGGATTAACCTTTTCAGAAACATAAAAAAAAAAATTATTTTGGTAATCACCAATACTGTTATACTGTTAGTTTAGGGCAGCTGTGGCACAAACCTTACATTGGGTGCTGGTCTCTCTCTCTCTCTCTCTCTCTCTATATATATATATATATATATATATATATATATATAGACTTGGACCAGGCAGCAATTTGAAAAATATAAAATATTTCTCACCAATGAAATCATTAGATTTTCCCATGTCATAATCCCAGACAGAGATATCCAAAGTCTTCTTCGCCAGTTCACCGTGCTTGATGTCATAGCTAAACTCCTGCAATTCCAAAACATCATCTGAATACATTTAACAACAACAAAAAAAAACAAAAAAACATGACAGGTCCATTTCACAGGATATATGCCAAAAAAAACTTCCTTTCATTATAGTGTCAGAGCATATTAAAGCACTGTCATGGTGCCAAGTCAATGTCGAGCGTGTCAAGAAGCTCACTGCAGGTCATATCGCCAGAGACAGATAAAAAGAGAAAGAGTACCTCATTAAACTCAGGGTTAAGGGTCTTCTTCTTGATCTGAGTTTTATACTTCGCTTTCTTTCCCATATCGGGCTTCAAGTTACTGCAAAACAGCATGAAAATTCAGAGAAACAAAAACACAGTGCATTTGTGATCGTTAAATAAGCCTAATGAGTGTCAAAAACAATTCCACCAAGCAAAAGAGTCACACACAGAGAACATTTACATTACACTTTGAGAAGTACTTTTTGGTGAGCATTTGCATCTGTTTTTTTTTTTATTAGATTGTTATACTTGCATCTTTACAAAGGGGTCAGAATAACCATTCGAGTCCATTGCTGCCAGATGAGCACATCGAACTACACCCACAATCAGACGACTTTGTTGGCTGTTGTAGGTGAGAGAAACCAGGATACGTCCCCTCTCCTCTGCCTCTTCATCGTCCTTCAACTAAAAAAGGCACACAAAAGATGAGTAAACGAATAAATTTCATATGTCCTGTGGACAGATGAACCATTTGGTGACTTATAATGCACACAGTTTTGCAGGTGCAGTTCAACAAGGAGAAACAGAGGTTACATGTCTTGCTTGACAATTGTGATATTACCAGCCACAATCACAAAGGACAATAATGCTTTCTTGGAAACGCTTCTATATTGTACACTACATGTCAAAAGTTTGATCAAATAAATGCAGCCTTGGTGAGCATAAGAGACTTCTTTCAAAAATCGTTAATTATTCCAAACTTTTGACCGGTAGTGTATTTATTTTCATGTGTAATTCTCAAAATGTATGATGCCGTTACCTCCTCCTCATAGAGCGCCATGCCACGAGAAGCACCTCCGCCAGCAGAACGTCTCACCTGCTTACGAGGTGTTAAACATAGTCAATTCACTACAACGCCATCATTACAGTAAACTTTCCCCAAAACTGTTTACTATCCCCCCTTCAGCTTACCGGAATCGCTCTCTCAAGACACACATTGAAGGTTTTCTTCTGGTTCAGCTTCAGTTTTTTCAGGACCACCCGTGTCTCGCCGATAAACTCATTATGGCCGAACTTGTCCTCATCACTGACAGAAAGCCTGCCAGGGAACAATGAGGATGCTGAACCTTTCCACTCTGTGAAATGTCACGGCTTTAATTAAGTCCACTGCAAACTATTCTAACTGAATACATCAATGAGGCTTTCCAAGAATCTTCAAGTTGCAAATGTATTGCAAGAAAACGCAAGGATCAGCTCATTCCATAATGCAAATTGAAGTAATCCATTGAGGAAGGAGAATTGTACACAATTAGCATTATGTTGGCCATTCACATTTACCTCTGAAAGCTTCAGTGCATTACAGACAGTAGAGCTGGTTTTACCTGAGAGTCTTTTTCTGCATGTCTTCATTAGTGATGCCATGATAAATAAGGGTCTCGTTCCACACAGGGTTCAAGGTGGTACGAAGAGTCTTTGTTCTTAGCTTGTTCGACTAAGAGATTGACAAAACACCTTTGTGTATTCATTCCATTCTGTGAGTTATCAATTTCAACAGCAATTTGTACATCTTTATGTTGCAGCTAAATTACAGTAGGTATGTTTACATGCACTACTCTTCACCAATTGGAATTAAAAACTTACATGTATTCCAAACAAAACTTCAGCCCAGTTGCCATGTTAAAAACCGGAAAAAGCCACTGCGATAATGTCACTCGCCAGCATAATTGTAATTTTTGTCTTAAAGGAATAGTTCACTTCAGAATTCAGATTTCCTGATAATTTACTCACCCCCATGTCATCCAAGATGTTCATGTCTTTCTTTCTTCAGTCGAAAAGAAATTAAGGTTTTTGAGGAAAACATTCCAGGATTTTTCTCCATATAGTGGACTTCACTGGGGTTCAACGGGTTGAAGGTCCAAATGTCAGTTTCAGTGCAGCTTCAAAGAGCTCTACACGATCCCAGACAAGGAATAAGGGTCTTATCTAGAGAAACCATCGGTCATTTTCTTAAAAAAAAAAATAAATAAAAATTTATATACTTTTTAACCACAAATGCCCATTTTGCACAGCTCTGCGATGCGCCACGCATTACGTAATCACGTTGGAAAGGTCACGCGTGACGTAGGTGGTATCGCGGTAGGGCGAAAAACTCCATCTCATTTTTTCCTCCAACTTCAAAATCATTGTTTTACCTTTTTTTGTAAAGGGCGTTTGACTTAGTCTTTGCATGTTCGCTTTGTAGACACTTGATCGGTACTTCCACCTACGTCACTCGTGACCTTTCCAACGTGATTACGTAATGCACATCACAGAGCTAGTGCAAAATGAGCATTTGTGGTTAAAAAGTATATAAGCTTTATTTTTTTTAGAAAATGACCGATGGTTTCTCTAGATAAGACCCTTATTCCTCGTCTGGGATCATGTAGAGCTCTTTGAAGCTGCACTGAAACTGACATTTGGACCTTCAATCCGTTGGTAACCGTTAAAGTCCACTACATGGAGAAAAATCCTGGAATGTTTTCCTCAAAAACCTTAATTTTTTTTCGACTGAAGAAAGAAAGACATAAACATCTTGGATGACATGGGGGCAAGTAAATTTTATCAGGAAATTTTAATTCTGAAGTTAACCTATTCTTTTAATGACATATCTAAAAAGAAAGCTGACATATGTCAGAAGAACTTTTTAGCAAATATGTAGTAAATATTCAAATAGTTTCCACCGACCAGTTTGTAAGTTGAAAGACGAAAATAAACATAAGAGCATCCGTAAGATGTAAAACTTGTGTAAATATACACATCACGGAACTGCGTATGTGCGCGAGGTATTTCTAAATCCGACTAAGAAGATAGTCGGATTCAAACGTTTATGCGCTTAATTTTTTCCTACTGATCTGATTTCAGGTCTACACCACCCCTTCCAATCCAATTGAAATTTAATTCAGATTGGGTCAATTGAACTGTTTACGTGATGGCATTTCAATCCGATTGAGCTGTCAATCCGATTGCTAACGGATATTTTGGTTGCATGTAAACATAGCTAGTGATATTTAACATTAGCAGGATCAGTACCTTACTGGCTCCTGGAAGCAAGTGTAATTTCACATAAGGATCAGCCAGACCATTGGAGTCCATTGCCTTCAGACCCTTCACCAAAGATGGAATAATTGCATGGTTAGCGGTTTTATGCATGTGACATGATCCTTCAGAAACATGTTTTCAGTGCAGAAATAGATTGCATCGAAACTGCTCGTTCTAGGCAAGAAAGACAATACCTTTGCTTTGATTATATTGCAGTGCAGTTCGTTTTTCTCCTCCTCGTAGAGCAGACTGAACTCCAGCATGCCCAGAGTGGCTGGAAAGTGGACAACATAGTGTCAGAGAAAAAAGTAAAAAAGGCTGACACCAAAGAATAACAGTCTTACATCAACGGCACCTCAAACACTCGTCTGCTGATTTTATGCAATCTGTGATGCAAGACTTGCACGGTAAACCATTTTGTTCTGTGTGGTTCCCATGGGGTACAAACATGTCCATATGTCAGTGCACATTAGCATCTTACTGGCATCGTCAGAGTCATAGCTGTTGGCATCCTCTTCATCCTCTACGGTGGGGGGTGGTGGCTGGCGTGAAGCGGGAACGCTGTTGGCAGCTGGCAAACGTGCGTCGGCCTGCATAGCAGGTGGTGCCCTGGCCTCCGGTCGACTCACAGGATCTAGAATTCATATTAAGAGACATGCACTTACTGTGCAGATTCTGTTGCTACAGTGTTACACTAAAACAATCAAGGAAGGAAACAGTCACCAAGTTAAGCATCCAGATAAATACCTCCAGATGCATTAACCAACTCAAAGAAGCCATATAGCTGTTTTTATCCAAAGTAATATTATAGGATCAGTCCCTCCGGAGCAATGTGAGATTAAGCACCTTAATCAATGGCGACAAATCAAAATCTAGTGGGATTCAAACCTACAACTTTTTGGTTACCAACCCAGGGGCCACATTTATAAAGATGTGCATTGAAAGATCCTAAATGTGCACGTACAACAATTTCCAGAATGTTCCTACAAACGATTGATAAAACGCCCATACGAATAAAAATGCTCCTAAACGCATCTCACTTTATAAATCCGAGAGACGTGCACTTATTGTGCAGATTCTGTTTAAGCAAAATCTGTGCAATTGCTACAGTGTTACACTAAAAACAATTAAGGAAGGAAACAGTAATCACCAAGTTAACAGCCAGATCGATAACTCCAGATGCACCAACCAACCCTAAGAAGCCATTTAGCTGTTTTTATCCAAAGCAATATTATAGGTTCAGTCCCTCCGGAGCAATGTGAGGTTAAGCACCTTGATCAATGGCAACAAATCAAACAGCATTCAAACTTACAACTTTTTGGTTACCAACCCAGGGGCCATATTTATAAAGATGTGCGTAGAAAGATCCTAAATGTGAACGTACAACAATTTCCGTAATGTTTCTACAAATTAATGTTCCTACAAAACGCCCATACGCACAAAAAATGTTGTTAAATGAATCCCTCTTTATAAATCCGAGAGACGTGCACTTATTGTGCAGATTCTGTTCAAGAAAAATCTGTGCAATTGCTACAGTGTTACATTAAAAACAATCAAGGAATGAAACCGTAATCACACAGTTAAGCATCCCGATCGATAACTCTGAATGCATCAACCAACTGTAAGAAGCCATTTAGCTGATGCTTTTATCCAAAGCAATCTGCAGTACGCTTATTATAGGTTCAGTCCCTCCGGAGCAATCTGAGGTTAAGCATCTTGATCAAGGGCACAGTGGCGACAAAGTTACCAGCCCAGGGGCCTCGTTTATAAAGACGCATGTAGAATGATCCTAAATGTAAACATACAACAATTTCTGAAATGTTGTTGATAAAATGTCCATGTGCACAAAAATAATCTTAAATCCCACTTTATAAATCAGAATTCATCTTAAATTCAAGCACAATGTGAGCTCATCAACTACAGAACACCCAAACATATGCATAGTATAATAAATATAATTGATGTTTAAACATTATATATATATATAAATAATGGCATGTATGAGCACAAAATGTTCGTACGCATGCCCTTCAGTTAGTGCACACATTGCATTTTCACATCCTTTTTATTATCCCGATTTGCTCCCCACTTTTGTCGTAGGATGAAATCACTGGAATTTAGAATCAAATCCGATCGTATGTGTGTTTTACAAACGAGGCCCCTGATTCTTAACCACAGCACAATCAAAAAGGTTATCTAAGTTTTATAATATCATAATTTATGCTACAGCTTGTGGATAATACAAGAGTTGGATATTACTCTCACCTTTTTGTATGGAAGTCGTGGAAAAGGTCGACACCGGAGGTTTGGAGCTCAGAACCGGTCCTTCTCTCGTCACCACAGGTGGGTAAGTCTGTCCTTCCATGGGGACGTTGGACTGAATTGTGTTCCTGCTCAAAGTCTGTCTACCTCGGTCTTCTTCAAGGGCTCTTTGGGATATGACAGAACGGTCCTCCCGTTTGGGGGGCATTGTTTCTGCTGAGCATGGGAGAAAACGAGAAAATGATACTGCATGATCATAAGCCTCATTTCCTCCTAGTGATATTACGTGTTATTGAAATGCAGGACACTCACCAGATATCTGCTGCTCTCTGCCGGTGACCTGCATGCTCTCTGAAATGCAATGCAAATTTCCAGAATGAAAAAATATATCAGTTCCTTTGAACCGTGAATTATGAAAACATTACAATAAATTACTCATGCCTAGTGCGAACGCATTAAAAAACTGCACTGTATTCAGAATTTGAAATTAGGAATTTGCAAAGCAATACTAAAATTGTAGAGTTAACCTCCATTTTTTGGCCTTGAAGGTATTGAAGACTCTTGATCGGTTGATGGATTGGTAGAAGTTGGTGCACTGGTGGTACTGAGCGCTTTCTGATTAGAGATCGGTAAAGGAGCAGGTAAAACCTGCTGTGGTGAACCTTTGAAAAACCAGGCTCCAGACCGCTTCAGCATCTTAGGGAAAGAATAAATAGTCATTTGGCAACTTCAATGTAATTTTAGTGCACCGATTTATTCTAATTGGCCACTACTAACACACATTTGTGCTCAGTTTAGCAAACTCTTGCTTGTGTGAGTGAATTTAGTGTGTGAGTCTGCTAAAGTAATTTTGGCTTAAAACAGACTACAGCCAAAGGGGGAAAATGTAAATTTCATTTAAAAATCAGCCTTGTTTCTCCATCTTTGCTGTTCCACTTTCCAAGCTCCAAGTAATTTGATACGATGTGAAGTTACAAAAAAGCAAAGCAATTTTCAAACCAAATTGAATCTTAAGAGATAAAACATACATAACAACATTAGCTAGGATTTATAGACTCGGAAAAACAGGATGGATTGTTTACGGTAGCCAGGTTATTGCAAAAACAATGCTGAATTACATAAGTTTGTATGTTTTCTTTTACAGCACCTGTGAATCTCATCTCAGCCAATTACCATCCAAATAAGCATCAGCTGGGAGCTGGAATGGCCGGATTATGAAAATGCAGGAACTCTGCTCTGTTATTATGAAATAAAATGTCAGAGACTCAATGAATTAACCGTAAAAGGGATTCGGGCTTCACGATCTTGTTGCATTAAAGAGAGTCACATCTCCTGCTGCTACTGACCCCGTCTGACAACGAGACTAACCGTGACTTACATCATCAAAAAGGATGAATCATCTCATCACAGTCAAAGTGTCTTTGAAAGTCAAGAGGTGCTAAACGACCCTGTCCATTTATAACTCTGAGTAACAAACAGAATAATTATTCTGTGCAGCCACTGAAATATTATTTATAGAGCATTTCTTTAAGAGTTGATTTAAAAATGTTGTAGAATGAGATCTGTTAAATCAGACATGCACATCGCTGCATGAAGCATTGCACCAAAAGCACAGCCATCAAAACAAAAGACCTTATCAATGGCAGGTAAGTGTAGATTTACATTAACAAGCACTTAAAGTCCCCCTGTGGTGAAAATCAAGTTTTTAATGTTGTTTAAGGCAAACCATGTGCAAATTCATAACTCAACACCATTGCTGAGTATTTTCTATTTAAAACTGCAGTGATCTAAAGACAATTTCAAAAATGCGGTTTGAAATCACTGGTGTTTCTGACGTCACAAACTTGTAACCAATCACGTCAACGTGCCGGCGGGCTTTAGCATATCATTAACCATGAGTGCTCTGAAGCAGGAGTCTCAAAATGCCAGGTTATTCCAGTATATTTTTCTGTTGATATAAAAAAATCATGTAGATTTAGCAATATGGCGGGTGTCTGATGTATATTACGATGCTATGATGCTTCTCCATTGACGTTCTAAAGTGTTCAAAGCGTTTCTAAGGATACTGATTTTTAGAAGACGGCTGTCTGACTCGTGAACGGGAACACGGTTTGTTTGTGTAACATTAGCAACACATTATTAGTAGCTGTTTGATAATGTAGTCAAGCAAAAGGCTAATCATATTAATTACCGTTATGTGTCCGACATTGTAAAAAAACGATACCATTGTGCTGTGTTTACTTCAGTAAGTTGATCAAGTGGATCTCTGAGCTTGTGCGAGTAAGTGGAGGCGGGGCTAATTAGCATATTCATAGATCCACGTATAATAAATGAAGCAAGGGTGTAGAGTTACATTCAAGCTATTTTAAGGCATGAAGAATTTTTTTTTTTTTCCATAGGAAAAAATGTTTAAATGTGACATTTTGGTGATCAAAGATGAGTTTTAAGGGATAAAATTATTCACTACAGGGGGACTTTAAATTGAAAGCACACCTCTGCAAAACAGTGGTTTAAACATGAGGGATTCACAATATAAAGATTAATTCACCCAAACAGGAGAACTTTGTCATCATTTAATCACTCATGTTGTTCAAAACCAACATGTCATTTTGTTTCCATAACATTTAAGGAAAAGTTTTTTCTTCATGCAGCTCTTTTCCATAAAACGACGATTTATAGCGATCACTGTGATTAAATGTAGACTTGTGCTTTTCTGATTTTGCATTTTCAAATTAGTGCACCACTTTTGGTTACGACCAACCAGGGTTATTATTGTTAAATAATAATAAAAAAATGTTAAATAAAATAAAATATACAAAAAAAACTTATTTCAGCTAGTTGCCAAAGCAACATCTAATTTTCATTTAAAGTTGAAGTACTAAAATAACTAAAATGTAATAAAGTAAAAATAATACAAATTAATACATATATATGACTTTAAAAAAAAAAAAACTAATAAAAATGACAAACTTCAACTTTAATAAAAATTAAATCTTATTCAAAATATTAACAAAAACTATAATAATAGTATATCAATAGCCGGGTGCAAAACTTTTGCGATATTTTCTAACTGTTGATAAATAAAAAAAACTATTGCGAAATGCCGGCATTTCCATTAACTGATGTTTTATGTGACTAAAATGTAATTTTTTCCTTTCACGATAAGTCTTTCCAAAAAATCATGGCAACGGATGTTAGTAGGTTTAAGTATATCGCAGCCATTGCACTTTATTTTTAATTGAAGGGACTTGGGATCGGCCACGTATGGGGTGTTTCTGGGTGTTCCTCCTTCCGATCTGCTTCGAGGTCTTGATAAATTGTGGCATTTCTTTGTTGTTTAGAATCCATTATTCCCATAATTCTTTTGTCTTTTATGAGTTTAATAAAGAACTCTGTCTTGTCTATCCAAACATACCGCGGCATCTTTAAAGAATGATCGACTTTTACGTACGCCAGGTGACTCTGTAAATGCGAAAAAACTGTTTCCATTGCAGTTTTGCTAAATATTCCTTTTTCGAAATGCCTGAAAAACCACCTCATGCGAGTGTAAAAACTTTTTTGCAATAAATGGGAGTTTTATGCGAAATTGACGTTTCCAATGGGCGTATTTCCAATTTGCGCAATTTGAAGGGTAATGGAAACGCAGCTATTGATACTAAAATAACACTGCAACACAAACAAAGGCCAGTATTTTTTGGTCTCAACGTCATCGAACTGGGCACAACATGTCTAAAGGCGATTTGAGAGCTAAATAAGTAAACAACTTAAATTTGGGTATATTCCTAACAAGGCTGTAACCATGGGGGGGACGGGGTTGGTATTTTTATTTAAAGAAATTAAATAAAGAATTATAAGGGAATACAAAAATAAACAAGAGCGGTAAAAGAAGTTCTAGGTCTGATTTTAGCCTATAGTTGTGAAGTAGTCCATTTAAACTCTTTGCAAATAATATTTTATTTAAAAATATGCACACATTTACTCTTGTTTGTATGTCTAATATTCCAAAAAAAAGTAAAAAAAAACATTTTAACAATCAGTTATTAATAACATCATTTAAATGATAGCATATTTTCAATTCAAAATGGAGAAATTCCATAAAAAAGTTGAGTATTTTGCATCACTGTATGTTACTGTGGGTCGTTAAATATATCCATCATAAAATAATTGTCAAATATTCAATGTTTAGCTACCACGCAAGCACTCTTTCATAGTAAAAACTAAAAGCGCCGCGTTTGAATTCACATTCATCTTTAGTGAACAGTAAGCCCCGCCTTCTTTGATCTGATTGGCTATCATTTTGACATTGACGAGCGCTGTTAGACAGCAGAGGCAGACCAGCCTAAAAATGTAACTTTTTTAACTGTCTGTCATCCTAACAGCTGTGTGTAATGGAGAGCAGCATGAAGAAATATCAAATATTGGAGGGGACAATTTAGTCATTTCCAATTATTGAAGAGGACTTGTCCCTCTCAATGCCTATGGTGGTTACGGCCCTTCCAAATAGAGATCGATCATCATATGACTTCACAAGACTAGTGCACAAGTCTACTTTAATGATACTTTTATGGCACTTTTTGCCTTTTTTGAAGCTTGACATTCATAGTCGCTATGAACTGCCATTGTCGGCTCAAAAATTCCCCCCTTGTGTGGAAAAAAAACAGCGAATAATGACAATTTTAGGTTTGCATCTCACCTCTTTTTGCTCACAGCAGATTTTGCACAGCCATTTTGGACTGGAACGACTGATGCTTTGAACACCACACTTAGTGCACATGTTCTGTGGGGGTGAAACACAAACAAGCCTCAGGAGGCTGCACAGGTGTAAACGCACTCAGATGGCATTAACCTCCTCTGGAGTTCCATCACTACTGAAAAACAGGCCACACACTAAATATCCCCTGCGGGATCAATAAAGAGTCTATTGATCTTTGTGTCTTGTGCCAAAAAAACAGGCCTGTGCATTGCGACTGTGTCTTTATTTTCGATCATGTAGACTGATTGGCATCCCTCTTAAATGTGCACGTGGCTCTGTAATGGGCAGGGCATAATAAAGATAAGTGCATATCGCTCATTCATTTCTGCTTGGTTATTTTTGAACAATCATTATTGGAAGACGTGCATTAGATAATTGAATGAGGTCGAAGGCTCTGAACTGGGACACAGCTTATGTCTACCTTTTTGCACTCAGCACACACGACCGCGCTGACGCCCGTAAGGCCGAACTGCTGGCCGCAGAGTAAACAACGGGAATAGCCGTCACCGCAGGCCGTCCGCTTCATGCTGTCCAGGCGATTTACCAGACGCCTGCGGGACGAAACACGACAAAGTATAACGTCAGCACACTCTCCTCCAAGTGGTTAAATACCTCTACAAATGCAATGATGTAAAGAACTGTGAGTGAAGGCGTTTTGCAAGCAAAGTGCTGAGAGAGAGAAAGAAGGTAGTGCACTTCTTGTTAAGTTAGCACTATTAATTTCTTCCAGTACATTCCTCGGCTGACTCTTGGCTTGTAAAAAAGCTTAAACACACTCGTCTTCTCAATCACTTGGACAGATGTGCTTGGGCTCAATTGCTCTGCAGAATGAGCGGAAACTCTGAACCAATGTCCCTCTGTCACGGGGGCTCAGGTGTTCGTCAATATTGCTTTTGTCCAGTCCAGTTCTGTGTGAGCTAATGTAATAGCATTCATAGGAGGGAACTGACCCTGGGGTTTTTATGGTAGAGTGAATAATCAGAAAAATCCTTTTTGAAAAAAGTCATTATTTTTGCAAATGCGTTTGTACTGTTAGCAGTGCAGAAATTACACATTGCTATTTTAAGTATCAAGAAAAGTCAAGTAAAGTCACATTTATTTATACAGCACTCTATACAATACAGATCGTTTCAAAGCAGCTTCACGGTGTTAATGTTATATAATTCATCAATTATGAAACAAATTCAATTTCAGCTGTAAAGCAGCTCTACAGAAGACGCTGTCATTATTCAGAGCAAGTCAGTTTAATGTTGATTCAGTTCAGTTCAATAACAGTGTCAATGTTGCAAAGTTAGTGTCAGTATTCAGCTTAATTCAGTTCAAATTTTGTTCTCATGTGCATTAAATCTATAATATGAATATCAATTGTCTTATAAACCCAGACTTTTACTACTTTGTACCAGATGTTTCTCCTAAAATGCCATATGATGAATAAAAAAAACATATGACACAATTTCTGATATAAAACAGAACTACAAAGCTAAAAATAAATCATGCTGATACCATAAAACAAAATTGAACAAAGTCTATTTGTCTCCATTTAATTGTATAGCTTTCTGAAACAGACATTTGGGATAACTGTTTTAAGCAGAGGAAAATTTAATTGCACAGACATTGATTTTTCATATCTCAAGAAACTTAATAGAGTTCTCCATTATGATTTACTTTACCTAAACTATCAAAGTTGTCTCAGGTGTTACTCTATTTTTTTTGAGATGTAAACATATTAACCTGTGTTTTGTTGGCTTATTGAAGTGCGCATGTGTGATATGTAACAGGAAAGCATACTTATTGTTGATTTAAGAGCATCTAGACAAACTATATCGCAAACTGTGACTCTTTCTTGAACCAAAAAATTATAAAATTGTGTTCTTGTCTGTGCCGATAGCCTTGTGGGCAGCACACCGACATATAGCGCTGTTGCGCTTCGGGTGACCTGAGTTCGAGTCCCGGCTCGCGGAGCTTTCCCAATCCTGTCTCCCTCTCTCTCCCACATTTAATGCTTCCTTGCTGAATAAAAGTATTCACATCTTTCAAAAAAAATAAATAAATGACTGACCCCAAACTTTTAAATGGCACTTGCAATAAAAAAAGGTTTTTTTCTGGGTCTATCTTACAAAATAAGTCCCATTGGTGTCTAGGAGAGACAACTGACAAGTTAAAGAGATCTCAATCAGGAAAAGAACAAAAGGACGACTTCAAGTCAATGTCTCACCCAATCCTCTCTTGCTCCATGGCCTCCATCATCTTGGCTCTCGCCAGCACATTGTTGATAATTTCCTTCTCCTCGTCCGTCAGCTCCTCGGCTCCGACGTTGGACTCCATCTGCCTGCCGTACATCTCACAGCCGGTCCTAAAGCACACAAGCACAATAGTCAAACACATCTGCAGCACCAAATGCTTAAATGCACAACCAAAAACACCCATCTGTCCATATTATTACCCAATCACAATCGCCAACAGAGGGGATTTTAGTCCTGGGCATACGGAGGCGCATCAGTCGGGAAATAATTTTTTAAAGGTAGAGCAATTACAACAGCTGTTTTTGTGCTTTATCTCCAGTGAAAGTGAAATCTGCTCTGTGCCTTTTGACATTACAGCATGTCGTATCATTAATGAGTCAGTGCACCGCTCTTTCCGGAGTGTTGGGCAAATTCTATTTCGTCCCCACAGAGACGCTCGAACCGCTGATTGAAAATGTCGAGGTGACAGAGGACATGACTGATTGCCATCTGGGGGTGAAATGAAGAGGAGGAGGACACCGAGACTGAATAAAGGGGAAATAGAGGGAGAGTGATGATCAGAAATTACATCACACTCTCACCAGCGCTGTCACTATTCATCTCATCAGCCGTTTCCATAGAAGGCGCGTCCATCACGTACAAGCATACATTCCTGGCGTCTCTAAGGGCCTGCTGGATCTTCAAAGGCAGCACCGAAACCATCATGAAAAATCAAATGTGTTTGCATTAGCTGTGCTGAAAACCCTGCTGAGATTAATACAAAATGCTGACACTGACAAAAATGTCAGCCTTGCACTTAAATGTAAATGCCTGCAACTCTAAACTAAGCTATATACAAATAACATCCAATGCAGACGGAGACACATTTATGGAACGATAAACAAAGAAAAGGAAGGAAGCGGGAGACGTTTTGCTCTACAGCTTAACCAGATTTATTACAAGCAACACATTTTGTCTTGGCACTAAGCACATTTTTTTGGCCTCTGAATAAAAGCAATTTGTAAGAAATCTTCTACGATTATGTGTGCAGGCTTCTCTTGTTGGATTTGGTTATAATTTCTTGCGCTTACGCACCGAAGTATTTTCCATTTATTTGGTGTGGACGTTTCACAGCTTTTTGCCAGTCTATTATTAACATGCAAAAGCAACATCTGAAAAACCATTTGTCACAGACTATAATAGATTAGGAGCCAGTCCATGTCTTTCTGGTAGGGTCAGTTGTTGGGGGCAGTGCATCATTGTGCCCTAAATGTCATTTTCTATGCTGGGATGTTCAGGACGTTGACTGCATTATTGTATTAATGGCTAAATCAAATTCAATATCACTGAGCCATGAAATCTAGACTCATAAAAAGCAAGCACAGCTGCCAAAAGAGAACAGTTATATGTTAAACATCTAATTTTGGTACAAAATATAAATATATATAATGCATAAAAATATATATAAAATATATATATATTTATATATACTGTATATATAAAAGTAGGCCTATAAAGCCTACTGTATCATATTTGATCCACAAATATATTAGGCCTCTAAATTATCAACATGATCAAAATGTTTGCAGTTGTGCATAATCTACTACATGCCTTCTGTAAAATCTCCCTTCAGCTCGTGGTTCTATATATATTATATATACATGCATACATATTTCATATGTCAGGCTTTACAGGGTTAAAGGGATAGTTCACCCAAAAATGAAAAGGATCCCGTGATTTACTCACCCTCAAGCCATCCTAGGTGTATATTACTATCTTCTTTCAGATGAACACAAATGGAGATATATTTAAAAATATCCTGGCTCTTCAAGCTTTATAATGGTAGTGAATGGGGGTGAGATTTTGAAGCCCAAAAAAATGCATCTATCCATCCATCCATCCAAAAATAATCTATACGGCTCCAGGGGTGTAATAAAGGCCTTCTGAAGCGAAGCCATGATTTTTTGGAATAAAATTATACATATTTAAAACTTTATAAGCTAAAATAACTAGCTTCCGGCAGACAACCGTACGCAAACTGCGCAAGTCGCAAGTGACGCGATGTATGACGTAGGATGTAGGAGTATCGTAAGCTTAGACGCCTCTCGCAGTTTAAACAAATAGAGCTGTGCAACAAACTCAAGCTCCTCTTCTCTTACATAGAAATCCTCTGACATTTCTCTTTAAAAATTCTTGTTTTACAATTCTAATTCATGACCGGTGTTTTGTTTTGCTCTATCCTCTACGCTTCCGCGTTTGTCATTACGTCATGTGTCAAGTCAGAGGTTTCTCTTCCGCCGCAAATCGATGCGTACATCTGTCTGCCAGAAGCTAGTTATTATTATAGTTAATAAAGTTTTAAATATGGATATTTTTCTTACAAAAACCCATTGCTTCGCTTCAGAAGGCCTTTATTAACCCCCTGGAGCCGTATGGATTATTTTTATGATGGATGGATGCATTTTTTGGGCTTCAAAATCTCGCCCCCCATTCACTATCATTATAATGCTTGGAAGAGCTAGGATATTTTTAAATATATCTCAGATTGTGTTGGTCTGAAAAAAGATAGTCATATACACCTAGGATGGCTTGAGAGTGAGTAAATCATGGGATAATTTTCATTTTTGGGTGAACTATCCCCTTTAAGGTACCCAGAAACCAAAACAGATCTGAATAACCTATAATGAAACATCATAAACATTTATAATCTTCAAAGAACCATATAGCATAAGAAGAGGGTTCATTAATGAAAGCAAGTTGCTGCAAAGAACCAGTTATTTGTAACAGAGATGGAGGCCAACAGACCTTCATTGGCAATCTGATTTCACATATTAAAACCTAAATGCCACATCATTGTGCCCTGGAACCAGATTAGACATTTGGCACATGATACCGAGTCGGTTTGATCAGCGATGTCAGCACGCCTGGATTTGGCAAACGCCACTTCTTTTCCACACCTGCCTGTGGTTGCCAACATCCCTACACACATTCACAATCTATATCCTCAGCTGTTCCAGCGTGGTTGATATTATTGCCTATAATACACTCTAGTGAGCTCTTGTGCTGTGATTTATATACGCCTTGGGGCTTGTAGACCCCCCAACCACCCGGCCGCCTCTAGCAAAAACACCTGCTCCATTCGTCCACATACACTTTTTCCAAACCAGTCCTGAAATTCCAGAATACAGTAGGCCTATTTAAACACATCAAGATTAAGTTATCTTACTTCAAACCAGCAGAATGCCTCAAGCAGGTTAACGAGATGTGGGATAATGATGCTTGGATTAATTGGGGCCGTTATTCATCGAGTGGGTGGTGAACGGAGAGATGTGCTGGGACGTCTGTAATCATATGAAAGAAGAATAAGTGGACCAAAAGAAGTTTTACACATGATGATTTAGATGCTTAATCATGTAAATTGTGCTGTTGTTTGCATCTTTTTGTAATTTGGATAGATTGTGTTGCATATTGCATGTGGCAACAATGGTCATGGAAAGACATTATTTGCTCACCCTCATGTTTAGACATGTTATAGACCTATTTAAGAAAAGAACTAATGACAAAAACAACAAAATTACTAAAACTTTAACTAAAATGAAAACAGAAAATGTAAAAATAAAATCCACAATATTAACAAAAAAATAATAGCATATTAAAGATACTTAAATAACACTGCTACAGGAACTTTGGCTATGATCTTTTTAAAACATCAAAGGCTGGCATGCTTCAGTCTTGGCATTAAGCTCCATACGCTTTAAGCCATGTTGCTAATGTGGGAGATGAGGATTCAAATTCGGCTTGACTTTCCACCACGTTGTCCACATCATTTCTCATTTGTAATCTTTTTAGTTTTAATAAAATGGCCAAAAAAGTTATTTACAAAATGTACATTGACTCTTCTGCGAACATAACCAATAAATCAGGTGTTGGGAAGCTTTCATAACAGGAAAGAAAAGGCGCACTAAGCAAGCAGCTCCGGAACACAGCGATGCCAGGTTTGCCTTGCTGCGCTGCCAAGAGGAAAAACCCATGTCACTTAGAATTCATCAGCAGCTGCCGAGGAGGAGAAGCGTCACTAGCCCACGGAAATGCTCCACAAATTGACGTGAAGTAAAAAGAAACCGAGGCGTTTTAACTCCACAATACAATTTGGTCCTCTAAGGGATTTTACAGTGTGCTCCCTATGCACTTGCGAGCGAGTGTCTGCGTGCATGTCCATTGCAAAAGGCCCAACGACCTGGAAAAATGGATTTGAACAAAGCCCCCCAAAAAACGCATTCTCTTTTGCAAGAAATAGAGGTGATAAGATCAATCTAACTTAAGGAAAACAGAAAAGAAAGGCTGTATACATGTCACTTAAGATTTATAAAAAGCATTTAATGCTTGAGTTGCATGTGACATTTCTGATAATTCACCAGCATGATGCAGTCACCAAAAGTGCATGTATAAAATTTTAAAAAGCCTTGATACACTGTATCTGACCTACTTAACTTATTCCTGTAACATACACTCTTCACACAGAATACACACTAACACAACATCAGCATCAGCACGCACAAGATCATCCACCTACTCTAGACGTTGAGAGCTTCACTGGTAAGAAGCGGCTTACCAGATTACTGAGAACCCCAACAAGTTTATCCCTTTACCGCCATTTTGATGAGTCTCCCTTTGAGTTAACGGATGCAGAATAGTGATAAATCCACAGCTGTGTGGATGCAGAGCTGACAGTGGACTGTCAAAGAGGGTTACCCTTATTTTTACACGCCTTTGAGCGGCGAATGTATTCAATGGGGGAGATATTTTCTACGCAGCCCTCAGCAAAGTGAGAGGAGTACCTCAAGGCTCTGTTTTGGGACCTCTGAAGCTCTGATTATAGAGTAAAAGGAGAATGTTAAAGTCAACATTAAATAATATATGTGTCTGGTCTTATTGTGAATGATTTAGTGGTGCACAAATTCTCTGATCGCCTGATGGCTGACGTCATTAATCCCTCCCTGACATACAGAAACCACATTTCACCATCCAAACAATTCCTGATGGATAAAATAATGCATGTTCCCCATCTTAATGTGAATGATTCATTATTTGCACATTATTGCAAAGACATAAATGTTTTCATGTCCTCATAAGTTTTCCTCAAAACTGTAATAATTTGCTCTGCTTTGGCTGACGTCACCAGAAACCACTTTTCACAGTCCAATCATTTCCTGATTTATAAAGCCAACTCTTGTGCTGTATTTTTTCTGGTTAAATATCCTGTTAGACTTATGTCACAATATGGAAGGAAAACATTGCAAATGCCACTTCATGCTGACAAGTTTTTAAGTATTTACGCTACAAATCAATGCACAGGGACGTTATACACAGATGCGTGACGTCCTTGGCCATCTGTCTGCAGTAGGTAAGCACACAGCTGGTTCTTCAGTATTTCATTAATGCTATAGCCCAGCATGTCTCTAATATAGTGTAGGGGGCATCCATAGAGGATTTACCAAAGGTTTCATTTACCACCGAAAGAAAACAACAGCTAGATGTGAAAAAATACATTTCATTATGATTGCAAAAATCTATTAGCAATAAATGCTTTCTTTTCCACAAAACATGGGAATTATTAACTCTATAAATCCTACTGTATCACATGTGTTACGTAAACGTGTCTAAATTATCAACACGATCAAAACATTGCTAAAAATACCCTGTTGTACACAATCTACTACATGCCTTCTGTCATCTGATTGATAGTTTAGACTTTTTAGTAAGTAAAATCAATTGTAAAAATGTTACCTTTTAGGTTGTGGATCACGTGTCTTTTTGCTGTGAAATCTTTACTGATTTTAAAAGTAAACGTAAGAATAACTTTTATATTTTTGGTAATATTTCAAGATGAACATTTACTGGACTGAAGTAACTTATGTTTACTTGATTATCCAAATATAATTGTTTAGAAAATATGATACATCAGGCTTTTGAGGAACGTTTATTTGTACATCTTTCAATCATCAATGTATTGCATTTCATTATGTTATAAATGCATTTAAAAATCTTATTTAAGATATTTTCTTATTTGAGACAAATAATTAGAAGATATAGAGTAAGAACTGATATTTATATGCATTTTAAGTAATCTGCTATATAAGATCTCATTGATTTACATTAAAAGCCATCAGAATTTCATCTTACTTTTTTGGCCACATAAATAGCATCTGCACCAAATCACATATTTTTGCTCAGTTTGGGCTTCTGAATAAATAGGTGTTTTATTCTGCTCAAATATGAACTCCATATTCTCACTATATCATACTATATAAAAGCCTGATGTATCAAATATGATAACAAAAAACATGCAAACATTTTTTTTTTTTTTTAGATTTTGCCTAAAGTCCCAATAAATTGTTCCATTTTCTGACTATTATTTTATATGTCAGGCTTTACAGGGTTAATACTTAAAGCAACGATCAGTTTAGCTGTAGAGTATCTAACATTGCCTACATTTAATTCTCAGCACTAACTTGAGTAAGTAGACACTGTCATTAAGTCTTGTAAAGTGTTAACAGTCATGTTCTGGATGCTTAGTATTTTCAGTTCTGATAGCTGAGAGCAAAGGCAGCCACTAATCATACACATAGCCAGTCAGGCGTTAAGGGATTAGAGAAAGATCTGAGCTGAAAGAATGCTGGAGTTTAGACTATGACTATAAGAAACCTGGACGGGACGCAATCATGACCTATTCTTCAGCCTGTGGTGGCCCGAGGCCGTGCGCACTGCATGCAACATAATTCACATTTACTGAGACTGACTTTGTTTTTCAATGATCAGACTCTAAAATGTTGCAATGCTTTGATATGCAAAGGAAAAATGTATTTTTAAGATGAAACTTTCTCCTGTTTAAGAACAAAGAACTGTTTTCCATTGTAGATGTGTCTGTCAAGCAAAATTTATTGCCTTTGAATGCCGTCAGATCCCGGTCTCGCACACAAAAGCACGGCCCAGAGAGAAAAGACTCAACTTCCCATTACATAACGCACACTCATCATGAGCCTTTTGAGGATGTTGTTCAAAAGCCCTATGAGCTGTTCACAACTATTTGATGTGCTGTCTCATTTGATGCTAAGCAACTCAAAGCCGATTTGAATCTAAGCACTAAAAACTGAGTCTACACAACCCGCCGTGAATGATGTGAAATTTAGCTTAACACCCAGAAAGCTTTTGCATTACAACATTTAAAGGGGACATATCATGAAAATCTGACTTTTTCCATGTTTAAGTGCTATAATCGGGTCATCTACCAACCCAGAAAACGTGAAAAAGGACAACCCAGTAACCTTTGTTTTGTCAAGTCTTTCTCTGCAAGCATGTAAAAAAACGAGCCGCTCAGATTTCGCTCCCCTAGTGACGTAGGAAGGGAATCTTATTATAATATTACCGCCCCTTAATCTGCACTTTCCACCCATGGCGCCGCCATTTTGTTTTTGCAAGCGACAACGGTGTTTGTCGGTTTACTGACAATCCTCATTTTGGCTGCGTGAGATTCTCCAGCTTTGTTGTTGTTGAGCAACCAAAGCACGAGCTGTTAAAGCTCCGCCCTCTTTTGGAAAGGGGGCCGGGAGCAGCAGCTCATTTGCATTTAAAGGGACACACACAAAACAGCGTGTTTTTGCTCATACCCAAATTTAACAAGCTATAATAAATGATCTGTGGGGTATTTTGAGCTGAAACTTCACAGACACATTCTGGGGACACCAGAGACTTATATTACATCTTGTGAAAAGGGGCATAATAGGTCCCCTTTAAATCCCATTTTGCACACCAAACTCCACCAAACTCATGCACAAAGTCGGGATCAATTCCAAACACATCACGTAGCATTAATTGCACAACATGCATGAACGTCTCTGCCATCTGTGTTGAAGCATCTGTGCATACAGTACTCTACAGTGATGTCTAATAATAGAGCTCGCTGCCACGACCGGTCTAAGATTTTACAAACATTTGTTTTAATGCAAATTATCCATCAATGCTTTTATAGACATGCATATCAATCATCAAGCTCCTCCTGAACGAATGCATTTGGAAAATTTAACTACAACTTCACCTAAATGGTTTAAATGCAAGGCCTCTGTGCACATATAGCAAAACACATTCAGGACTATCTGAATATTTGTGTTGAATTAAAAGAGCCCTGTAAGTTGATGCAAGCTGTCAGTGGTGTGAAGTCACTCACCGCCCCTGATGGTGAGATGCTCTCCTCGGCTCAGCAGCAGTACAGATGAAGATGTGTCTCCCTCTCCTCCACACTGGTGCAGGAATGATGCTTTAATACTGTCTTTAGGGAGAAGAAAAGCCAAACCCCCACCCCCTCCTGTCTAACCGAGCTGCGCTGCGATCCAATGAGAAAGAAAGAGCAGAAATCATTTACGCGGCACATACCTGATGAAGATGATGATGATGATGGTAGTCAACAATTTTTTAAATCCACCTCCTCCGCCTGCCTGTCTTCCCATAGGCCTGTAACTCATCTTGTATTATTACTATTAATTGTACACATACATAGCAACATTCTATTTTATATACATCTTATCCAGTTTTCTTTTCTCACGAGAACGCTTTTCTTTTTTTTTTCTTTTTAATCACCGTCTTTTACCTGGGCTCATTAGTTTTAAAAGGTCACATTCGCCTCTGTGCGAGTGAAATGACCAATTATGCTATAATTTGTTATAATTAGAAATAGTGAGCAAAATTACAGTCGTCTGTGAACGAGTGACATCATGTGATTCTACTGCCCCCTTGTGATTATATTTGTAGTGAATAATCCTTACAAAACATTTACCATGGTAACCAGTTTGTCAAAACACTAGAGTTACTACAGAAAAACTCTGAAAAATAAGAATTAAGAGTAAAATAATGACAAAAAGGCAGCTTAGTGGACTCATGATAAAATCATAACACATTAGATTTGCTGTTGTTAAACTATTAAAAATGGTTTCTGTTAATTGAAATAATACTGAAATAAAATAAAATAATAATAAACTTGAATGAAAATTAGAAATGTTGCCTGAAATAAAATAAGTTTCAGTACTAAAATTCCTAACGTTGAAATTTAAATCATTCTAAATGGAAATATTTAACACAAAAACTAATAAAAATGACTAAAGCACAAAACATAATGATTAAAATATAAATAATATATGAAACACAAACTTTATAAAACTTAAATTAGAAATTTTGCCTGAAATAAAATAAGTTTCAGTACTAAAATTCCTAACAATGAAATTTAAATCATTCTAAATGGAAATATTTAACACAAAAACTAATAAAAATGACTAAAGCACAAAACATAATTGTTAAAATATAAATATGAAAAACGTTATAAAGCTTTGATTTGAAATAAAATAAGTTTAAGTAGTACAATTACTAAAAATTAAATAAATATAAATTAAAGCTAAACAGAAACAAAAAGAATAAAAATCCACTTAAATTATTAAAATTTAAACTAAAATTAAAATGAAAACAGAAGACATAAAAATAAAAGCAAATTGAAAATATTACTAAAACTGAAATAAGTATCAATTAAAGCTAAATGGAAATATTTATAACAAAAACGAATAAAAATGCCAAAAGTACTTAAAATTATTTTAAAAAAAACTAAAATTAGACTCTCTCTCTCTATGTATATGGTTTAATAATTATAACTTAAACAGAAAATAAAAAAAGCTAAATATTAATAAATACTATATAATAACAGTGCATCACATATACTGAAAGTGTGATCATTCGTGACTGCTGTTGCTTAAAAACATGCCCACCGTGGTTCGGTTTCCCCTCAACATGACCATCGGTTCAGTCTGTAATACTTTGGGGATGGGATTCATTCAGACGCTGGTCTCAGGTCAGAGAACCTGCTGTACAGGGGTCAAATGAAATGAAAGTGGAAGATGAAAGTGAGCAGAATGAGAAAATGCTTCACATGAACCAAGAGCATCTCGAGAGGCACATGAGACGGTAACACCGGCCTCACGTCACTCAACAGCAGGAGAATGAAGACACAGATTGAAATAAAGACTTGTGTAAAAATGACACTGACAGAGTGATCCGACTCTTTACAACTGCTATTCTTATTAACTAACGTAAACAAAGATGAATAAACACTGTCAAAAACTGTACTGTTTATTGTTAGTTAATGCTTCAACATGAACTAATGGAACCTTATTGTAAAGTGTTACCAGAATATGTCTAGCAGCAACTCTCTGGCGTCCCTCATCTGGTCCTGAATCTCCAAATGCTCTTTAAGCAGAGCCGCTCTTCATTATCAAACACAGGACTGCATCTCTAGATGGACGGCAGGTTAACCTTTTCCAGTTTTATCAGGACGGCAGTCAATAACGTCTCGCGGCTCCTCGGGGGTCCATGTCCTCGTCTGCTCCGGCCGATATCTCATGTGTTCGGTTCTAAAGGTTCTGTCCAAACAAGGCCATAATTAAACCTCAAACATGACTAGCAGCTGATTATTCTCAAGTAAAATCATTTCTAAAGATGACTAAAAACATCAAAGGCTGATTCTCTTTTCTATTATTAATTTAGTGTAATAATACATAAAAGCAACTGTATGTAAATATGTATCTTGTGATTTAAACTAAAAACCTTGGATGTAATTAAACGCACCAGCATGTGCACAACACTGCATTACTTATTAACATTCATGTTGTTTTAATTACAACCCAGATTTTGCTCTCAAAGCTCATGAGATTTAATGCAGCTCTTATGTTGATAAAAATAGACACAAATGAGTCAATAGTTGTCATACAGTAAGAGTTTCACAGCTATAAAACGAACGTGGATGGCAGCTCAGATCATTTGATGTTGAGAAATATATCTTTTGATTGCAGAATTTGGTATATTGGCAAATCTGAGCACAGTTTGAGATGTTGAGATCTTTTCTGAATCTTTGAGATTCATCTTTTTATTAGGAGAAACTTCAGGTTTAAACAACAAAAAAAAAGTCTCAGTTGTACGTTTACATTTACGCTTTTATCCGAAGTGACTTACAAAAGAAGAACCAAAGCAATTTGTCAAAGGGCAAACAATATAAAGTTATGCCAAACCTGTATGAATTTCTTTCTTCTGCTGAACACAAAAGAAGATATTTTGAAGAATGTCGGTAACTAAACAGTTGATGGACTCAATGTGGACCATCAACTGTTTGGTTTACATATCTTCTTTTTCAGCAGAAGGAAGAAATTCATACTGGTTTGGAACAGAATTTTCATTTTTTGGGTGAACGAACCCTTAAACGAGAAACTGTGTATTTATATTCTGGGTTCATCTGCTTTCCTGTACATAGTAGGGGGAGAGTGGGGTAAGATGAGCCAGTGGGTAAGTTGACTCACCCCCTGTATCTTGGCAACTGTACACTTTTATTGTCATGTGACCATATATTTTGGAACCACCCAACATTTCTGCCAGACTGTGGAAAGGAGAAGCACATGGGAGCCAAAAAAAATATTTTTGGCTTGTAAAAGTAAAATTTTATCATAACAGATGTAATGGCTGCTGCATCAAAGCAAATGATGCATATCGGTGACTTAATACAGCGTGTGATCCCGATATACACATATACACAGAAATTACAGTATTTCAAAAAATCCGTCTTGGCGAGTTTTCACTAACCATTATCTGTTATGTCTTAAGTGAACGTTTGGTCACTTAAACATCTGATGTGTAAAATTATATTAGATCTGTTTGGTACAGTAGGTTTTAATATGTAGGCTGTTTCATTAATGTCAATCAAAAAAAATTGTTGAATCATGGAAAAAAAATTTAATGTATACATTTTTCCTATAGATATGGGTTTTGACTTGGTTTGTGCCAAATTTCGTGGTATTACGAGGGATTTTAAGGTATGATTGATTTTGTTTTGGAACCTTTAGAAAACAAACTCGATTTTTCTCAAAATTGACTTGGACTTCAAACGGGTGTAGTTCAGTCATTTTTTTGTTAGATTCCAACAAATCATACATCATTTTTGAATGTTTTTAACAGAGAATTTGAGAATAACAATAACTCATTTTTGAAAATTTGCTCATTGCCACTCATTTTGCCAGCATGGGTCACACATGATTATTTGTAAAAGGAAATTTGATTATTAAATTAGTTTTTAAAAGAGGTAAATTATCTTTAAAATTTCACATGGGTTTGATTCAGACACAGATGGTGCAACTTACCCACTGACTCGGATCAACTTACCCCCAACCTGGGGTAAATTGAGCCACAAAAACACTTTTTTAATAAGAAGCCATATTTTTCAAACCCTTTGTTGTAGATGTATTCTGATCATTTAAAATAATAGGAAGCATCCAGAAATTACTTTAGATACTTTCATTGTACTTCTGCCTAATTTTCTCTTATCTTGAGGACCACATGAGTAAATAATGGCTCATCTTACCCCACTCTCCCTCTATGCATCATTTAATAAGGTGTATTTAGGAGTTCAAATGCGTAGCGCTGACACCCTATTGTAATTGTTACATTTTCCAATGATCAGCATTCTCCCCTAAAAGTGATCGGGCAGTTAAAAATCCGATTCATAGTCCCTAAGGGCCGCCAAAACGTTCAAAGTGGGTGGAGACACTTTTACTAAAATGGCTATAACTTGTAAACGGAATGAGATATTTTCACCAAACTTGGCACACCTATGTAAGAGCTCATTCTGTGGTCGCATAAAAAAGGATGCGGCAACTGGCCACTCGGTGGCGCTATAACAGGAAAAAAACATGAAAATGGCTATAACTACTTCACTGTTAGTCTGATCGACTTGAAAATTGGCATACAGTGTCTTTGTCCGAGGTGCCATGAAAAACATGTCCGCCATCGGCCAATGAAGTTTGAGCAGCTATCAGACAAGGTTAACAGAGGTCGATCGGAATGAAACTAGAGGCCTGTGAGAAATTTAAAAGAAATCAGCCTCTGGGAGGCGCCTTCGCATTTTCACGTGCACAAACGATCTTGTATCGCGCGATTTTTCACACACGCCCACGAAATTCATACCACATGGTTGAACTCCTCATTCTGAGCAACTTTGCCTCTAGGACCGCCGCTGTCCATCGAATCGTTCGTTAAATATTGGAGATTATTTAAATTCATCTTTTTACGCATATGCTTAAAGGCCTTAAAACACTTGAACCCTGTTAATTGCTGCTTGCAGCTATATTTTGAATTTGGTCTTTTAATATCATTCTCTTACTACATTACTACTAAAAAATAACTGGCGGGCAGCAGAGGAAACCTTTGTTTTGCCCTCCAGGTGGGCGGAACAGGTTGTGATGTCATGTGAAAACTATGAATTATTAGACAACTATATTAGGAAGCAAGCTAGATTGTATATGAGAAACATCTCATGTAATTTCTCTCTCTGATGTGCCAATTTAAAATATTTCCAACGTTGAGTTTTTACTTTATTGCGAGCAGATTCACCTCGAGTCCATGTGACTTCCCAGTAAAATCCAGATCTGGTCATGAGTTTCATTCACAGCCCTGCAGTGAAACAGCTGCACAATCTCCACAGCGCTCAGCCAGCTGCGCAACATAAAAATAGAGTCCAGCACAACAAAACCTATTAGCTTCAGTCCATTGCTTACTACGTTTAATGTGCAATTTGTCAGAAAGTGGCAACGCAGCATCTACATTACGATGGTAATATTGTTTTGCAGTATTACCTGTTTGCCATGCTCCTCCAAAAACAGCAATGACAGATGAACTGGAAGTCTCAGAAGAAGAAAATCTACATCTGATGTGCACACAAAATATCATCTGTGCATTCAACCAACATTAAATTCAACCATGCATCCATCCATCCATCCATCAATAGTACAGATTACTTCAAAGGAGGACTCAACCATGAAGATGTGAGCTTCTTGTTTATTGTTATCAAGGAGTTCATGTTGGTTAATTGCATTGATAGCCGAACAACACGATCAACCCTATTAGCTTCTGTAAGGCTCACCGTCTGGCACGAGAAGAGATGCTGCTGGGTTAAACATACAGTATATCTTAATGGCAATTACATATGTTTAGTAAGTACATTCTCCTCTACAAGATATTCATGTACAATATACAAGTTTAAAAAATATAGTTTGCATTGAGTTCCACAACCGTTTCGTTCTCATCACGATGACAAAAATTCACATTAGTTGCTTTGGACTGTAATGCTTTCTATGGAGCGAAGAGGACTGGGACTTTTTTTGTTTGTTTCAAAGGAAAGAAAAGAAAGATATTGGTCACTGACACACACACACACACACACACACACACACACACACAGAGAGGTGTGTAATCTTTACATCATTGAGAAAAGCGTGGCTGAAACAGAAGACCGGACAAACAAACAGCAGTATTTTTAAGATACAAACACGCTCACACACTTACAATAAACACACTACAGGACGCCAGATACATGACGGGCCGAGAAAACCAACTCAAAGAGCACCGACTTTTGTATTTTAAATGTGTAAGGAATCAACATTCAAGTTGAAAGAAAGTGAGAAAGCCAAGGCCAAATAATATGAACATAACGGAGAACAAGACACTGAAGGCCGTGAATGAAGACGACGTCTGAACCGATGTTGCTGAGGAAAATTGCATTTCTAAAGCACTTGCGAAAATGTTAAATAAACAAATGACAAAATACTGCTGACGTTAAACACAACAAGCAACTTTAGATGGATGAGAGTTTGGTTTAGTGACGCAAGCCAAGATTAAAGTGTTAAAACTACACAAAATGCTGGTTTGAAAATAACCCAAGTTGGGTTAAATATGGACCAACCCAGTGACTGGGTTGATTTGACCCTGAGATTGGGGTTTTTTTGACCCAGAGATTGGGTTGTTTTAACCAGGCGACTGGGTTGTTTTGATCCAATGGTTGGGTCGTTTTGACCCAGCAGTTGGGTCGTTTTAACCCAGCAATTGGGTTAAATGTTTGACCCAACCTGCTGGGTAGTTTTATTTAACTCAACTATTGTTTAAAATTACTATTACTCACCTAAAATGAACCCAAAATATGTTGGAAATTAACATTCATTAATGCTTAATAAATGAACATTTATTAACAAGTTGAATGAATAGTAACTAAATAATAAACATTTATTAAATTGCTTATTAATAAATGTTCACCTTTTGATTATTACTGTTGCCTCTAGTAATTGTGTTTCTGATTTTTAATTTTCAACCTATTTTGGGTTCATTTTAAGCCAGCCATATAGTAATTTTTAATCAATAGTTGAGTTTAATAAAACTACCCAGCAGGTTGGGCAAACATTTAACCCAACCGCTGAGTCAAAACAACCCAATCGCTGGGTTTGTCCATATTTAACCCAACCTGGGTTGTTTTTAACCCAGCATTTTTTGTGTGTGTAGTTGAGTTGAATAAAACTACCCAGCAGATTGGGCAAACATTTAACCCAGTCGCTGGGTTTGTCCTTATTTAACCCAACTTGGGTTGTTTTTAACCCAGCATTTTTTTTTTTAGAGTGTTGGAAAGACAAAAATTAGAAGAGAAAATGAAGGCATGTGACCTGGCAAAAACAATTCATCCAAAAAGTCAAGTTTGTCCATCATAGAGGGCCCAAATAACACTTTAAAACCCCCACTGCTCTTTACTAGAAAGCTAGAAATCATCAGGGTTACAAATGTGCAGTCACTTTTAAAACAGTGATTTGGAAATTAAGTTCATACGGTGATTTGACGTAAATAAGCAATTTCTTTAAAAAACAAAAAACAGCAAAATATCATTAAAAAAAATGAATAAGAAACAGGTTTCGCAGCCAAGCGAAAGCAGCTGCTGGGTGGCCTGATGCAACAGAACAATAATTCAGTAACACAAACAAGCCAGTGACACGGACGTTTTGTCCCATGGAAAAAGTCCTCAGAACCAGGACGTTGCTCTCCAGGGGGACAAAAAAGGCAAACCGAAGGTTTTCCGACCCATCTGGGTTGAAGTTCTCCTGCTGTTTGGAGCAAAGTCTTAAGGACACTGGGCTTAAACTGAAGGCAGAGGACGTGAAAATGGACGAATAGAACGATTCGGATCCTCCAATCTGAATTTAGCACTAGCACTAAGATGGCACAGAATGCTGCGATTAGGTATTGGGCCTTTTTCACTGCATATAAAATGAATGAACTGTATTGTGAAGATTTCCTTTGCTTCTCTTCTGTTCCCAATTATTTTAGCAAAGGCGTATGTGATGATAGTGTCCTTTTTCTGTTAAAATATCACACTTAATGCTTTCCAGAAAGAGACAGAAAGAGAAAAAAAAAAAATGAATGAGGCAAGACGTAAGAGATGAATGTAATAGCGAAAGCTTTTCCCACAAGCGCTAAATGTAGCCTGAATTGATTTCAGAAAACTCCACACCCAAAAAAACATGATTTTGCAGGGGCTGTTTTGGGTTTATTCAGTATAAGGCTTCATGATCGTCACAGTGGTTTCTTAGTGTGGGGTTAAAAGGCTACGTAGCTGGAAGGAGAAATGAAATTCACTCCATCCGCATGTCTCTGAGCTCGTGTGGACCGGTCTCTGGATTTTTTTTTCTTCTTTTTTTTTTTCCTTTGTTTTTTTGTCTTTTTTGTCGTCTCTCCGTTTAGTCATGATCACTTCTCAGGTTTTCAGGAGCGTCTGGCAACAACAAAAGCAATTCCTGTCAGGGAATAAAAATAGACAGATCAAACACAGTCATTATTGCACTTTATTTGGGCCACAACAAACACTAAAGGCTTATTCAAAGACTGAGCACAAGATTTTAAAAAAGGTAACTATGGGAATCGACATTGCAGATAGACGTTAACATTATTGGTCTTTAGCCATATTCAGACAGGAATAATTTTAGAGTGCTTTGTTTGTGCAAAAAAACATAATTTACCACTTTATTTACAAAATAATATCCAAAGCAACAAAACTTCTTTAGTCAACACAACACGCATGCGTCGTGGTGCTCCCCCTACTGGATAGCAGGTCAATATTTTCTTAAAGTGGTAAATTGTGTGGGGGTTTGTTTTTTGTGCTAACAAAGCACTCGTGTCGCTTCATAAAATTGATTTTAAACCACTGGAGTCACATGGATTACTTTAATGATGCCTTTACTACTGTTCTGGACTTTGAAAGTGGTAGTTGCGTTGCTCCCAATGGAGGAAATCTCAGATTTCATCAAAAAGATCTTCATTTGTGTTCCGAAGATGGACAAAGGTCTTATGGGTTTGGAACGACATGAGGGTGAGTAAAAAAATGACAGAATTTTCATTTTTGGGTGAACTAACCCTTTAAATCTATAACACCCAAGGAGGTTGAGGTCCACTTTCCTGCAGAGTTTAGCTCCAACCTTGATCAAACTCACCTGCCTGTAGCTTTCTAGTAACTCTGAAGACCTTGATTAGCTTGTTCACGTGTGTTTGATGTACTGTGATGTGTTGTGGTGAAGAATGAGCCGTAATACCTGTGATTTGGACAACGATGGAGTCTGAATCTCATCTGTGACTCTTCTGCTGTTGCATCAGACCCACATTCTCATAGACTCGAGAGCTGTCGTCCCTCAAACTGTAAAACATACAGACATCAGATACCTCTATACATCTTAACCAGGCAAAATGGTGAGTTTCCAGCTTAGAGATGGCATGAAATCAATGCTGACACATTTTACACTTAGTTTTTTCTCCTGCACTGAGTCAGAAATCTCCACTTCTGCATAAATGCTGTGCTTTTTAACTTGCTATTCATCAAAGAATCCTGACAAAATTTTTTACACAACCGTTTTCAACATTGATAATAATAATCAGCATATTAGAATGATTTGTCTAAAGCGTGAGGTTTTGTGTGAAACGCATGCGTGTTCTCACTCGGCACAGGTTGGCGTTGGTGTGCACGGTGGCAGAGGGCTCTGATCTCCTCCAGTCAGGTCAGAGAGAGAATATTTGATGTTGGTGTACTCGCGTCCTTTAATTTTACTTTTCTGAAAGAGAGACAAAAGAATCAGCCTTTCAGTCTCACCACTAATCAAGTTCAATATCTGTGTCGTACACACCTGCTCCTCCTCTAGGCGGCGCTGTAGAGTCTCAATATAGTGCTGCACGGCCATGTATATGAACCGATACTGGGCCTCTGTCTGTACCATTCCTGAACGCTGAGATCGCACCATCTGGATAGTCTTGGGCACATCAATATCACAGTCCACTCCTGCACAACACAGACTTCTGGTTAGAGCTAACTTTAAAAAAAAAAAAAAGTGAAGTTGCTACTGTGGCCCAATTTAGGTTGTAGGGCCTAGTAATTAACATAAAGAGAATCAATAGTAGTGATCGACCGTTACACATAGGGTACATGTTTTATGCAGTCTTCACAGCTGGAAGTTTGCAAGGTTTGTGAACTTAAATGTTTATTAGATATTCAATAAATTGTTTAAATGATAAAAAAAGCGTATTTGTTGAATACTGACGGTAGATGAGGAAGTATTATAGAGTTTGCCTTTCTATTACTAATAATAGAAAATCAAGTACTATAATACTTTTTATATACTTTTACTTTGTTATATACCTTTGTTCTAGGGATGCACGATATATCGGCCACCATATCGGTATCGGCCGATATATGTTCATGTTTAATGTTATTGTTATCGGCAGGATAAGAAAATTTGGCAGATATATTAAAGCTGATAAATAATGGCTTATTTCCTTCAGCTGAGACACTTCAGATATACACTGTTTGATATGATGGTTTTGAATTGCTTGAAATATGATTAGAATAACTTCAAAAAGGACAATACAGTTAAGTTCAACATGTGCAGCGCAAGTCTGTCATATAGGCTAGATAAAATTGTGATGAGAACATTATAATTGTGTGCTTAGGACATGGCTTTTAAATGGTGAGACTTTTGTTTTTGTAATCAGAAATTATTTTTAGAAATTATATAAATTATATCAAAAATGACATTAAAAATTGGAATTAGATTAATCGGCCAATATATCATTTATCGGCTTTCAAATATAAAGAATTATCAGTTATCGTTATCGGCCAAAATTTTCATATCGGTGCATCCCTACTTTGTTCTGTCTAATAAGTAAATTTAATAAATTAAGTAAATGTAGAATGCGAGCTCCAATGCGCAGGAAAAATCAAATATCAAAATAGAAGTACCACTTCCAATACATCAACCAAATGTGATGCCGATGATGCAAAAAATGCCAAATATCGGCAATATATACACACTCATACATACATATATACACATGCATATATTTACATACACACACACATATATATATATATGCCATGGCAATATAACACTCAACCACTAATTAATAGATGAACAATCTAGATGTAGGGACTTTACCCTTTTCTCTGATGATGTCTATTAAAATATCAATAACGATGAACGTTCCTGTTCGTCCAATACCAGCACTGTAGGAGAAAGAGAAATGCAAGTTTATAACCAACAAACAGACTTGCTTGATGATGAAAATATTTAGACTGATGTGTCTAACTAAAAGCCACAAATATTTTGATTGAAATCAGCTCCGGTCTGTTTGAAGTGTGTTTTTGATCGTGTTCTCATAACCTGCAGTGCACCACGATGGGTCCAGCCCCGGTTATGCCCTCCTGCTTCAATTTGACCTCTTCCAGGAAGTCCAGAACGCCGCCAGGGTCCCCGGGCACACCGTGGTCTGGCCATGCGCGGAAATGGTACTGCCACACTGTGCGCTCAGTATTACCCTAACATATCAGACAGAACACTAGTGTTAGAGACAAACTCTTGTGTTCATGTGTCATGTAACAATTTAAGTTTTACTTTACCTGTCCAACTTTTGACAGCTTCAGCTCTCGCAGGATGTAATCATGTGCTGACGTTTCCTTAACGTTCCGCACACGCATGGCTCCGTACTCCTTCAACGCGGACACGTCAGGCCAATACTTCACACACTTACTCTGTGAAGAAAAAAAGAATGCTTCTCAGAACAGTTCAGTTTTGGTTGAACATTTAATTAGAAATAAAACCGAAATCGTAAAATGGCTTAGTGCGATTATCAAATCGCAAAGGCTGCGATTTATTAAATAAATATATGTGCTGCGGGTTTCCGAGTGAAGCAACACTCGTCAACCATTTTCCAAATGAGAAATGTGTATTAAATCTGTAATAGTATTATTACAAGAGTAATATTTTGTATTATGTTTTGTTAATATTTTTATTTAGTAATAATAATCATAATAAAATTTAGAGCTGCACGATTCTGGATAAATTGAGAATCATGATTTTTTTTGTTTCAAATAGAGGTCGCGATTCTCCCACGATTCTGAACATACAACTAAACAAAATAACGTGATTTACTAAAAGTTCTGACAAAAAAAAAATGTATAATTTTTTTATAATTTGAATGAATTATATAAAAAATAAAATCAGTTTGAATGAATGATTCAATGACTCACTCATAAATACTTCACTTGTTTCATTACTGGATGAATCTGCGTTTTTGAACAAATCTCTTGAATGAATGATTCAATGACAAATACAATTTTTAACAGTCACTTGTCGCCACCTAGTGGCGTAACAATGTAATGATTCAATTTGAAAGTTATTTGAAGGGCTAGGTTACTTTCAAAAGACAATTTGCTTTATTTTGATCGCTACCGTAGAAATCAGTGTTTATGTCCGAACTATAAACATTTATCCCAGTATTTCTGTGATAATTTGAATATTTTTAACACAAATAACAATACTGTGTGGTTGAAAAGACTGTTTGTAAAGCTTTTTCATACCTACACATGACAACGGCTCTCTCTGGCTCAGTGACAGTGCGAACACAGATCTGAATGTTCCAGTGTGATTTTGTCAAAGGTTTAATAGACAAAGGCGAATTGTTGTCAGTTAGGAATAGAATTGTGTGGGTGTTTGAATCGAGATTGCGATCTTTTAATGCTTAATCATGCAGCTCTAATAAAAATATAAATTATCATCATTATTTTACAGTCATTTTGATATATAATCAAATTGTGCATCCCTACAACCAGGAACAGTAAACCTGGAGCGCTTTTTAAAATGTATTTTAAATAGCAATTTTTTATCATGAATTAAGTTTTTTTTCACCCAAATTATGCAGACCTAATTTCATCAACTAACTTAAAGTTTCTAAAGTACATTTCATGGCACAATAATCATTTTTGTACCATTTAAATACTGTTCACATATTTAAATACTTATTTTAGCTAGCTAAAAATCAGTTCATGAACCACAACAAAAATGTATGTGATGGGTAAAACCCTTGGGAAACAGCTCACCTTTCCCCGTTCCACTTCCTTCGTGGTCATAACGATGACTCGAGAGTTCTCCTGAAACACCATCCTCCAGAAGTCACTGATGGTGTTTTGCAGGCAGCCCTGCGTGGCGATGTAGCTCCTCTTCAACTTTGAATTGTTGCATTTACTCTCGTTATCAGGCTGGCGAAGCACAAAAACCACGTTATTGCACAAGTAAATATTGAATCATTCTGACAGGACTTGAAGGCACTTTTATTACCATGATGATGTTGGCGTTGATGTAGTCAGAGCCTGGCTCATTTGCATCACCGTCGGTCAACACGACTCGTGTGTGGTCGACTGAGGAAGAGGCACAGAGATAAGAATATTAATATTGGCCCATCAGCATGTGGCACAAGTGATTCTGAGAGTTTTCTGGGATTTGCAGGATGATGATGTTCACTTACAGGGAAGAATGTTCTTATATCTGTTCTTGTTTTTGTTTTCTGGCCGTTGGCCCTCCTTGCGACTGTAGAGTAGTTTACACTCCTGCTGCTGAAGAGTCTGTGGGTACAGAATTGAAAATGATTCCCAGAACTCGACACTTTATAATAAAGGTGTGAGAAACTGTGCATTGATTTATCAGTTGTGGCTCTCACCTCAAACTCCTCCCAGAATCCCTGCTTGACCTTATCTGTGGCCTCTGCCAGCTTGCTGAGCTCTCGTACCCGGCTCTCGATCTCTGCTGCATTGATGCGGGTCGTGTTCAGAGGCTGTAAGAAACACAACACTGCATTACTTGGTATTAGGAATGTCAAATGTACCAGTACTGCTCAAAAGTTAGGGGTTGGTCTTTTGGTCCCGAACTTTTGAATGGTAGTGTATGATTTACAAATAAGGAACATCACAATTCTCAAAGGATCTTTACTTGAAATGGTCAATCACACACCTGTTTGAGCTGCAGGACTGTCCCCAGTGTTTCCACCATAGGGTTTTTCTTGTAGTGCTCCACCAGGTCTGTGAGCGAGTCGAATTTCTCCCCACCGCCAACATCATACTTTAGATCATGCTGAAAAAATTATAATAGAAATAATAGCCAACTTATATAACACATAAGATTTAAGATGAAGCATGTCATTTCTGCACTGCTAATTGCGGCAAAAAATACTGTCTATTCAAACAGGTTTCCAATTTTAGACCATCAATTAAACATTAACACATACTGAATGCAGGAACACATTTTAGCCTAAATATATATTAGGGATGCACCAAAATTTCGGCTACCGAAAACAGCTATTTTTGATTTCGAGCCGAAATGGTTTTGGAGGGCCGAAATCAGTGACCGAAACAAGACAATTTGTGCTTCTCCGGTGGCACGTTTTGACTGTGTTCAGCGTCTATTTCGTGCACACAACATGGATAAGCTACAACATGTCAGCTGTGTGGACAGTGGACACTAGCTCTGGATTGACAATATTAATTTCTCGATTTTAATTGGTAATGAAATGGTTCTTAAATCTAAAATCTTTTAGTCTGTGCTGTTTTCTGTTCAAAACTAATTTGTAGCACGCTTGTCATTCAATAATCAAAAAAAAGCTTTGTGCTTTGTTACTTTCAATATGAAGCAAAGTCTCAACTTTAAAATTCTTTTGATTTTTATATGAAATACAAACAATAAATGACGTTTTGGCACTCTTTATTATGGCGTGAAGGATCACTGTAGCCGTCTCTTTACTACTAGTTACATCACTAAATAAACGTGTGAACACCAGAAGAATGTTGAAAGATATATTACAACTTATCGAAATGAATCCTGTCTCATGTAATCACTCAGTGTTTTAACCAGGAAAGATGTCAATAAAACAGCTTGATGGCTCTACAATGTCACTTAACATTACATTTACCTCAGGAAAGCCATTCAATACTCATTAGTTAGCTAGAAAAAATAACTCTAAAGAAGAGCATTTTGCTAAATATATGCATTGTATTACATAATGATTATATTTTTATTCACCTTTTAGTGATGTCTTCATTATTTAATAAATTACAGTTTATTGTCGTTTAAATGTTTATATTTCACCAACAGACTGGAGTAGAAAGAATTCTTGTTATTAAAAAGTTGATATAAAAACTTATGTGCAATTTAAATGTTTGTACAACTCAGTTTTAGCTATTTGAGTGTTGATTATTAAATAAGTTTGATTAATTCATTGATTATTCATTTATTTATTTTCGGTTTTGGTTTCAGTTTTCGGCCAAGTGCATCTTGAATTTTCGGTTTCGGTTCATCACTAATATATATTTTTTTCAGCAATGCTTTAAAGGGATGAATGTAGAAACAACTTCTTGGAGAGCATTTAAAAACATTAAAGCTGCATCTTCAAATTCAATAAACAAGAAAAAATATTTGTTTAAATCTACACTATTTGAGCACACTAATTGACTAGTTGGTTGTTTGAACAATTAGTTGACCATTCTAATCCATCTCTTATTAAAAAAAAACAAAAAAAACACACATTTCACCTTCAAGTCATTCATCTGAACTTTACCTGGCAGCGTATCATGACGTGGGTGACTTTGGGTTTGCTGTCGCTGGTGTCCGTCTTGTCATCGCCGGTCCGTACGGAGAGTACAAAATCTCCCGGGTGACTCTGACTTTCTCTCACCAGGAAACTTCCGTTCTTGCCCTTCTCTGTCAACAACTTCTCTGCCTCACGACCAGATAGGTGACCATGAAACCACCTTGCAAAAAACCAAAAAAGGACAACATCAAAGGAGGGTGTTCAGGTTCAGACGCCAATAAAAAGCCTATAAAACACAACTATCGGCCCACGTTGTCATGGAAGGACAGACGGATAAGGAGCTATGCATGTGCTCACCTCTCAGAAGTGGGATCAGCACAGTTGAGCGGGTATTTCAGCTCAATGACGTCTCCGTTTTTCTCTTTCAGCTGTCCGTGATGTTCCATGTAATACTGCACCAGCTCAGCCAGCGTGGCAAACTTCTCTCCACCATACAGGTCATAATAGTCTCCCGTGTTTTGGATCTTAATGTGAGTGACGGCGCCATTTCGCCTAGTGAAGAGAAGAGCTTCAATTCAGTATATAATTGGTTTATACTAGTACACAAAAATGTTTGTAATTTTAACAGAAAAATGCTACAGTAAAATGTTAATTGGTTAACTGTAAGTTACTTTGCCATTTACAGTGAAAAGTTGTAAATGGTTTAAAGGGGTCTTTGATTATGATTTCACATACACTGTGTAATGTTGCTGTTTGAGCATAGAGTGTTGTTACCATGCCACCATTTTACGCCGGACTGCTTCACAAACGAGGGTCAATTCAACGCTGGATTTGCACAAAAGATTAACATGACGGAATCATTAAAGTTGTAACTTCTTCCTGAGTCCCTCCATCAGTGTCCGACTCCGGTTTGAACAATGTAAGGCTGAACACCGTTACTGACAATCCTCATTTTGGCTGCGTGAGATTCTCCAGCTTTGTTGTTGTTGAGCAACCGAAGCGCGAGCTGTTAAAGCTCCGCCCTCTTCTGGAAAGGGGGGCGGGAGCAGCAGCTCATTTGCATTTAAAGGGGCACACACAAAAACGGCGTGTTTTTGCTCACACCCAAATAGGGGCAAATTTGACAAGCTACAATAAATGATCTGTGGGGTATTTTGAGCTGAAACTTCACAGACACATTCTGTGTCAATCTTTACAAAGCAAATTTACAACAAAAATCTATTTATGCCATTTTAAAGACTAAATTACTTTAACCCCAAATGCTTGTAATTTTACAGTTTTTAAACTTTCCCACTATCCTAGGCTTTGCCCATTTATCAGCAAGAATTTTTTACTCACTTTTTTAGTATGCTCACTTATTCTTTTATATATTTTAATACGTACAGGTCAGAATAAGAATGTTATTTCAATTTTTACATAAATATAAGTGTTAGACTAAATGACAATGGAACATTATTTCACCCACATTTTGACATTTTATTCTCCCAAAACTTATTTGAAACCTTAAAAGTAGACGTTTTACTTGCAATAAACGTGCTTTCTATGTATATAAAATCACTTTTGTAAATTTCTATTGATTCGGACATCTAAATGTCTTTGACTCACAGCACATGCAACAATATGCCATCCTGCAAGGATACCGGCGTGGTCAGTATTTTTTACGGTGAATTTGTGCCGTTTTTTTACTTTAAATTTAACAGGATATTTTTACAGTGTAGTCAAGTGCATAATATATTTTCCAATTAACACTTGTTATTCCCAGCCTGAATGCTGGTTCGTCCGTCACCTCTCACCTGACAGAAAGTGTAAAGTCTCCAGGGTTGCTTTTGCTGGGACGGGCCAAGAAACTGCCGTCCACACCACGAGTGAGTAGAAGGTTTTCTGCCTCCACTCCAGTGATGTTGGGGTGGAACCACCTACCGACAGACACACAACACAGTCCGTCACGACATGAAAGAGTGATTTTGGCCAATAACACTTCTAACAACAAGCGGCTACTGTTGGTCAGTAAACATGAAAGTACCTGCAGAAATGTCAGTAAAAAATGTCATATGAAAAAAGATAAGCCACAAAAAAGTGTGCAGCTCAACCATAAAACCATTTTAGCATTAAATATTAAGAATATTGGATCAAAATAGTGAAATATATTCTGCAGGATCTTTTGCCCTCTTATCACTTCAAACTAGCCTACATGTGTGGTTGTACTATGTTTATTTTAAATATGTGATACTTACTTTCATATTTTGTTTCTAATGTAATCAGTTTCAGACAGTTTTAAGTTTGACTTAAGTGCCCTTTTGGTCACACTCCAGATGCATTTTTGTTTATAGGCTGAATTATGCAAACATCTATTATTCATATCAATTATATCTATCTATATCTATTGTGGGTATCACATGAAAGCTATATTCATACAAGCAGGGCAGATCCATTAACTATAATAAGCAAAATAAAGGCAAATTATGTTATTCACACCACACTGCTGTCATGCCATACTTCAAAACACAGTGTCACATCCCTGTCTGTGGACAAATCTACAATATGACCTGTCAATCATAACTAACAGATATGGAATATGATCACTGAGCAGAAAATGAGTTAATTCAAAGAAATTCCTCATTAGACTGACTCTTTCACAGTCAAAACATGTCCAGTCTCGCCCTGTTGGGTTTAAATCATTAAACTGTCTGACATTTAAACACGTTCATATCGCACCTCAGACATTTAAAACACTTTAAACAAACAATTATTTGATTTATCGTGAAAATAAGATGCCCGACAGAGACAAGAAATGCAAAATAAACGAGAAACGCGGAGAATATTAGGTTTGTTTTTGCTTGTTTCTCACCTTCGGGATGTCATCTCTCCCTCACTCTGTTTACTGCAATTTCACTCAGTTTCCGGGTAAAAACTCAGTTTAAATCGACAGTCCCGTGTTCAGCGCCTCATACGGCAGCGAGTCCCGCTCGGTTTGGGTTCGGACAGACGGACATGAGTGAATAAAATAACGGGAAAGAGGGAACAGGAGCGCTAGGCCGCGGCGGCGGAGAGAGTTTTCTGGAGTCGATTGGAAAAACGTCACCAAAGCTGCGACACACAGCGCGCGACGCGCCGTACTGACGCCCTCTAGAGGCGGAACACTAGAACAACAGCTCGGACAAATTTTGTCTAAATAGATTTTAAAATAATATATATTTTTATATCATCATAATTCAGGTTAAAATTGACCTATATGAATGTATAAGTGCATTTTGGATTCTCTAACTGACCACCATAAAAATTACAAATGTTTTGAACAACGGCAATCATTGAAAACACATTCTGAGACAAACACACTGTAAGATTAATAGAAGAGAAAAAGAAAACAGAAAGAAAATATACAAATACGGTATATCAGCAGCATCTTGACAAGCAAATGTTTTGCAATAATTTACAGTATTTTTGCTTTGTTATTTCTTGTTCTGGTTAAAAACAAATGAAGGTAGTGAGCAATTTCTATTTTAAAATAAGCAAAAAGGATTTTTTGGTGCCCATTTACATGTGTGGATAAACAAATTTCCAAAATAAATATTGTATTGTTATATTATATTAATACAATCATAAAATAAATCGATAATGCTCCCGTTTCGGGGTTTTTTTTCCAAACGCGAACTGCCTCCGGTGCCTTTTTGTCCCATCGTGCGGCTCGTCTAAAGCTTGACGTGGCATCATCAGTAGCGCAGCTAGCGCTTGTCAGTCTCCGCCTTAATCGGTGCCGTGCGGCGTAAAGTCTCTTTTATGGGTTTTATCCTCCATTAATACACCGCACCAAACATGTTTACGTTCTCGGAACTCGTCGTGCTCCTCTGCGCGCTGTCTTACACGGCGAGCGGCTATTTTGTGAGCATAGACGCGCACGCGGAGGAGTGTTTCTATGAGCGCGTGAACTCGGGCACGAAGATGGGCCTGATGTTTGAGGTCGCCGAGGGAGGTTTTCTGGACATCGACGTGGAGGTGGGCATTAAAATACACGTATAATATTATTAAATATCATTAGAAAGATATAATAGACCATAAACAGCCTCTATAGGATGTTTGCAGGTATCGCTGTCTACTCACTCCAGATGGTGGATGGAGCCGGAAGTAAATTACTGGTTGAGAGTGATTATTTAGAGCTTAGATACTGGATAATGTACTATCTAGATAATATTTAGACGAGTCAAGGTCAAAGGGAAAGTAATGTGGTTTTGTTTTATCCTATTTTGCTTAGGTGGTTGTTAAACAAAACAAATACTCTGGTATTACCGTGGTGTTTTGGTTCTGGTATCATGGTAATCCAATAGTTTGGTTAGTACTGCTTGTACTAAGGTGTTCTTAGAGTACCATATAAAAACATAGTACTATCATTTTTTTGAGGCAGAAGCTGAGGTAAAGACTGTTATTATAGATAGATAGATAAGATAGATAGATATAGCACCTGTCATGTACCTGTTAAAGTTGAGGTTTATTCTAATTTAATCTAATGTATTGTTTGTCTTGAACAGATAACAGGTCCGGATGGGAAGCAGATCTATAAAGGAGACCGTGAGTCCAGTGGGAAGTATTCTGTAGCCGCCCATATGGACGGAACCTACAAGTTCTGCTTCAGCAACAAGATGTCCACCATGACCCCTAAGATCGTGATGTTCACCATCGACATCGGCGAGGCGCCCAAAGGACAGGACATGGAGACAGAGGGTGAGCGCAGAAACTGACGCAAGCTTTTCTGAGAAGTTTGTTTCTCATAGTGTCCTCTCTTTTGCGCCATATGGCAGGGTTTCCACGGTCACGGAAAACCTGGAAATATCTGGGAGCTGGAAAATACAATAAAAAAGTTGTGGAAATGTACATTTTTGTAATGAATATAATATTTTCTGCCTAGTTCTAAAATATTTAATTGGCTAGAAATTGTACAGTAGTGGCCAAAAGTGACATCTTCACCTTTTATTCAAATATTATTAAAATTTCATAAAGATTTTAAGCATGTTGCGTAGTTGTACTTTGGTTTTATTTGTGATAATAATGCAATGAAACATGACAAATTGTGCCAGCATAATTTTTGGCCAGACTGTCATACAAAGAAATTATAAATGCGTGCAAAAACAATGTATGCTTTGTATGTTTTCATGTGTAAAATAAAATCTGTAGCTGTAGTTTGCCTTTTTTGCCAAATTATTTTGTATCTGAACCAAATTTAGTGTGTTGTTCTTCCCTCATATTTAAAATATTTAAAAAAATACAAAATATTTTCTTCATATTTTGATGGTTTAATTGAACTTGTAAGGGTCATTAAAAACTAATATCTCCTCCGGACATAATTTCTGGCCACTACTGTATATTAGAAAAAGTATTAAGTTTTTAATTTTAATTATTTGAAGAAAAAATAATGGTAACACTTTACAGTAAGGTCCCATTAGTTAATGTTTAGTTAATGCATTAGCTAATAACAAGCAATACCTTTGTTCCAGTGTTTATTAATCTTTATGTTAATAAAATTATGAAAATTCAAGTCCATTAAATAATATTAACAAGTTAACAAATTGATTTTAATAATGTATTAGTAAATGTATTAAAACTGAAAATTAACGAAGATGTTAACTAAATGTTTTAGAACTAGTTTTCATTGTTAGTCATATTAGCTAATGTATTTATCTAAAGTGTTACCAAAATAATTTAAAAATATTTTTTTTTTTTTTTTTTTTTTAAACTTCTAACGTGACTTTCTTCCCTCTCCAGGAGGTGGTGACAGCTGGGATGGTAGGAATAGACTGTATAGTAGATTGTTTTAACATTGGTTGAGCTTTAAACTTCAGTCTAACACTTAAACATGCACCTGTGTGTGTAAAGACAGTGTGAGAAATGACCTGAACTCATGTGCTCATATAAAGATGCGGGTTAAACCTGTAGAGTGAGCTGTTGGTTTTGTGTTAAAGACATAACATGAATGGAAAGAATATAGGGGTTTATTTGAAGTTCCCATTGCCTGATTTGGCCATTCTGGTTTTATGCTGTATATACGATTTTTATTAATGCACTTAAAACTAAAGCTGTTTATGACCTGTCAACTCTTGCATGTGTAATATGAGGTTATGTGATTACAAACTTGTATATTGCTGTTTGTAAAACCAGGTGTGTTACATTTGCATGCTGCATACGCTGCGATTTGTTTGTGTTGATTCAATCACCATGAGTAAATTCGTATTAATTTATTTCCAGCTCATCAGAATAAGCTGGAGGAGATGATCAATGAGCTGGCGGTTGCCATGACGGCGGTCAAACATGAGCAGGAATACATGGAGGTCCGAGAGAGAATACACCGCGCAAGTAAGACATCCTCCTCACTGATCATGTGATCAACCAGCCTATTACTTGATATTAACATAATTAGATGAACTCTGAGTTTGTGTCCGTCTGTTTTAAATGATGGGACGTAAAGTTTTTTGAAAGTCATGTCAAAATATAATTTCATCATCCCAGGAAAAATATGCATGTTTAAATGGCCTTTAAATAATAATAATAATAATAATAATAATAATAATAATAATAATAATTATTATTATTATTATTATTATTATTATTACTATTATTATTATTATTATTAAATTTTAGACATATAAAACCAGCAGAAATATGCATGCTTAAATGGCTTTTTTTTTCTTTTTTTTCTTTTTTTTTTTTAACGTGACCCCAGAAAAAATATGCATGTTTAAATTGCCTTTATATTATTATTATTATTATTATTACATTTTTGACACATGAAACCAGCAGAAATTTGCATTTTTAAATGACTTTTGAATTTTTTTACGTGACCCCAGAAAAAATATGCATGTTAAAATGGCCTTTAAATTATTATTATTATTATTATTATTATTATTATTGTTGTTGTTGTTGTTGTTGTTGTTATTAAATTTTTGAAATATGAAACCAGCAGAAATTTGCATGTTTAAATGGCCTTAAAATTATTATTATTATTATTATTACATTTTGGAAATATGAAACCAGCAGAAATATGCATGTTTAAATGGCCTTTAAATTATTATTATTATTATTATTATTATTATTAATTTTTTAAAATATGAAAACAGCAGAAATAGGCATGTTTAAATGGCCTTTAAATTATTATTATTATTATTATTATTATTATTATTATTATTATTATTATTAATAATGTTTTTTTTTAAATATGAAACCAGCAGAAATAGGCATGTTTAAATGGCCTTTGAATAATTATTTTTTACGTTTCCCCAGAAAAATATGCATGTTTAAATGGCCTTTAAATTATTATTATTATTAATTTTTTTTAATATGAAACAAGCAGAAATATGCCTGTTAAATTATTATTATTTTTATTTTTTTTTTAAATGACACCAGCAGAAATATGCATGTTTAAAAGACCTTTGAATTATTTTATTTTATTTTTAAATGACACTAGCAGATATATGCATGTTTAAATGGCCTTTGAAAATTTTAGTTTTACATGACACCAGAAAAAAATATGCATGTTTAAATGGCCTTTAAATTATTATTATTTAAATTTTGGAATATGAAACCAGCAGAAATATGCATCTTTATATGGCCCTTGAGTTATTTATTTTTTTATTTCTCTTTTTCACCTTTAAACGTTAAGCTTGCCTTTGACTGTATTTTTGTCTCTGTCCTCTAGTCAATGACAACACGAACAGCAGGGTGGTGCTGTGGTCCTTCTTTGAGGCTCTGGTGCTGGTGGCCATGACCCTCGGACAGATTTACTACCTGAAGAGATTCTTTGAAGTGCGGAGAGTCGTATAAAAACCCTCAACATAAACACATTGAGTCCGTGATTTACCAGTTTCACGAATTGGATGTCCAATTCAACAGAGATCAGAAGAACTTGGTTGTTCGCTAGTCCACAAGTCTTTTTGTTTTCATTTGTCCCACTTGTAAATCTCTTCATTGTTTGTTTTGGTAAAGGGTGCAAGTTCGGTAATAAATTAATTAATTGATTTTGTTTTAGCCCAACTTGTGTACGTTTATTTGGATCAGGCATCTTTCTATTTTTTTTGCTTGGTGTTTTTTCTCCAGTACTGTTACAATTGCACATTACTACGAGAATGAAGTAAAGGTGATGTTATGGTGTTCCCCCAATGAAAGAACTTGCTTTAGGATTGTTTGAAATAGCATTTTGTAATTAAGCTATAACAAAGCCATTGTTGTCAGCAAATGGGAAGTACAGTAGCCACTGACGTAAATGTCAGGAACTGTCACGGCAAACACATTTCATGCCATATTCACTGCTCATTATCACATTTAGTTATGCCAACAACCTCTGTGGCACATATTTAAACCTGATGCTGGTAAAGTGATAAAAATGACTGCTTAGTTACTTTTGCAGATTTTTCTGGTGTGTTTTTAAATGTTTAGGCAGGGTAGGCCCAATTTATTTTTCTTCTCTTTATCTTCAGTTTCTTCACACAGGGAGTTCTTTATGTAGTTTTGTACCATTTTTGTTGTCTAAACCAACTCTTATAAATAAAATGCAAAATTATTTGGCTAAGACTACTGGGAAACTGATGATAAAACTGTAAACTTCTGAAGTTCAATGAATATGTATGTCAAATATGGATTTGATTTAATAAACATGAAACATGTTCTTAAAATGTCCTTTTTTTTTTAATCATTTTTTTAACATTGAAGTCATGTATTTGTGCCATGTAATATTTCATGCTGTAATATTTTTTTTATTTGTTAAAATATATGTAACTAAATGCCGAATGTTTTCCTTTTTGCGGTTAGTGCGTTTTAATTTGTCACGTGGTACATGTTACTTTTCTCATCGCTAATCGTATATTCAGCGGCCTAATTTTTTTTATTTTTTAGGTCATATACAAAAAAAATCATTTATTTAAACGATTATGCTTCTTAGGACATAAAGGCCAACGAAACAAACATCATGATCGATGATTCAGCTCTCTGAAATCACCAAACGCCCTCCGGAGGAAGACTGGTGTCTTACAGAGGCGATGCGGAACGTTTGTAGCAGCCGCATATTTCCCATTCGGAGCGTATTGCGTGAAGCACACATTTTCTCCTCATGTGTTTACTTTTATGGATCAGACTCATCTAAACTCATGAACTATGGAAAACATTACCGATGGAAAATGGGAGAGTTTACCTGTGAAATTACATGAAAGCATATTACAGACGCTTAGAGAGCTGAAATTTACATATATGACTCCTGTTCAGGTATTTATTTGATTAGTATCCAGTTTATCTGTACTCGCATGTTTCTTATTAGATTATTTACAGTTTATTAACTCCTCAATTTCAGGCTGCCTGTATCCCTCTTTTTATGAGTAATAAAGATGTAGCTGCTGAAGCGGTGAGTATCTGAATATGTATTTTTATCATAATGTGACATGATCTGTCTGAGAATGTCACAGATGTGTTTCATAATCAATGTAATTTCAGGTGACTGGCAGTGGGAAGACTCTGGCATTTGTGATTCCTGCATTAGAAATTCTCCTAAAGCGAGAAGAGAAGTTAAAAAAGATGCAGGTGTGTATTAAGATAATCAATTTTACATATAGTTTTTGCTTTCTTCTTATTCATCAGATGTTTGCGGAAAGAAATAGGTGTAGTTCATCCTCATTGACAAAGCCGACATACTGATCTACTATTTAAAGGGATAGTTCACCCAAAAATGAAAATTATCCCATGATTTACTCACCCTAAAGCCTAGGTGTATATGACTGTCTTCTTTCAGATGAACACAATCTGAGTTATATTAAAAATTAACCTCTCTTCCCAGCTTTGTAATGGGAGTGAATGGTACCCTTCTTTTTTTTTTTTTTTTTTGAAGCCCAAAAAAGCACATCCATCCATCCATCATAAATGTAATCCATACAGTTAATAAAGGCCTTCTGAAGTGAAGCGATGCGTTTTTGTAAGAAAAATATCCATAATTATAACTTTATAGACTAGAATTGTCCGTTCACGAGAGAGTCGAGTTCCGCCGTAGGATGTAGGAGTAGCGTAAGCTCAGGTGAGAGTAGACGCCTCTTGTGGTTCAAACAAATAGGGCTTGGCAACAAACTTAAACTTTGCTCTATCCTCTGTGCTTCCGCGTTCGTTAATACGTCATGCGCCGGGTCAAAGTTCACGCTTCCTGGAATCGACTCGCGTACGGAAGCCAGTGATTATAGTTTATAAAGTTATAAATGTGGATATTTTTCTTACAAAAACACTTAACTTTAGAAGGCCTTTATTAACCCCCTGGAGCCTTATGGATTAGTAACATGCTAATTATGCTAGCAACATGCTAATTCATGTTAACAACATGTTAAAACATGGTAGCAATGTGTTAAATCATGCTATCAGTATGTTAAAATATGCTAGAAATGCATTAAATCATGTTAACAACGTGTTAAATCATGTTAGCAACATGCTAATTAATGCTAGCAATGTGTTAAAACATGCTAATTATGTCAACAATGTTAAAACAGGTTAGCAATGTGTTAAATCATGCTAGGAACGTGTTAAAACATGATAGCAATGTGCTAAATCATGTTAGCAATGTGTTAATTCATGTTAGTATCATGTTAATAATGTTAACATGTTAAATCATGTAAGAAACATGCTAATCATGTTAACAAGATGAAATTCCTCTTAGCAACATGTTAATAAATGCTAGCAATGTGTTAAATTATGTTAACAGCATGTTAGCAACATGTTAATCATGCTAACATCATGAAAAAAAACATGCTAACTCATTTTAGCAAACATGTTAAATCATGCTACCAACATGCTAATTCATGTTAGCAATGTGTTAAAACATGCTAGTGATATGTTAATTTATGCTAGCAACGTTTAAACACGTTAACAAGTTAATTCATGCTAACAATGTGTTAAAACATGTTAATAATGCCAACATGTTAAAACAGGCTAGCAACGTGTTAAATCATGCTAGCAAGATGCAAATTAATGCTAGAAACGTGCTAATTCATGTTAGTATCATGTTATTTATGTTAAATTTAAACATGTTAAATCACGTAAGAAACATCCTAGCAACATGCTAATCATGTTAACAACATGAAAATCATGTTAGCAAACTTGTTAAACAACAAACTTGTTAGCAACGTGTTAAATTATGTTAACAGCATGTTAGCAACATGCTAATCATTCTAACATTGTGATAAAACATGCTAGCAATATGTTAAAACATGTTAGCAATGTGTTATATCATGTTAGCACAATATTAATTCATGCTAACAACATGCTAATTCATGTTAGCAACATGTTAAAACATGCTAACAACATGCTAATTCATGTTAGCAACCTGTTAAAACATGTTAGCAAAACATGCTAATTCATGTTAACAATGTGCTATAACATGTTAATTCATGCTAGCTATGCCTCTCTTTATTTCTCTTTCCATTTCACTAAATTTAAAGCTTATAAAACATTCAAACTTTCATATGGCTTTGTCAAGCCAACATCAAAGTTTGTCCCAACAAACTTTACACATCTAGTGTCTATTGTAATGTGTTGTCAGGTGGGTGCATTGATCATAACGCCCACCCGTGAGCTGGCACTGCAGATCAGTGAGGTGATGGGCCGGTTTCTGCAGGGGTTTCCTCAGTTTAGGTGAGATTAAAGCATCTACTGTATCTACTGCACTATTTGAGGATGTAAACCTTCTAAAACTTGCGTCTGTTTTTAGACAGATTCTCTTAATTGGTGGAAGCAACCCTATTGAGGATGTAGAGAAGTTTAAGACTCAGGGGTAAGTATTTTGAACTGCTATTTTTTACCATCTAAAACTAAATCTGGAAGCAAATACAATGTCCTGTGCTCTTCACAGAGCCAATATCATAATCGCGACCCCTGGCCGATTAGAGGACATGTTTAGGAGGAAGGCAGATGGACTTGATTTGGCCACCGCTGTGAAGTCTCTGGACGTTCTAGTCCTGGATGAGGCTGACCGATTGCTGGACATGGGCTTTGAAGCCAGGTAATGTTCTTCTATCATCAGTCAGAAAAAATACGAAATTCATAATTCATAAATGACAGTCTATTAATTAATGCAGCTTTTTTCTGTGCCTCCCCAGTTTAAACACTATTCTGGGGTATTTGCCCAAGCAGCGGCGCACAGGGCTTTTCTCCGCCACACAGACGCAAGAGCTGGAGAAGCTGGTGAGGGCGGGTCTGCGCAACCCTGTGCGTATCACAGTGAAGGAGAAAGGAGTGGAGGCCTCGAGCGTGCAGAAAACCCCAGCCAGACTCAGCAATTATTACTTAGTGAGTCAGCTATAACCGTCTGTAACAAGCAGGGACTGATTTACAAATGCACAGTCATGCCTTTTCATAGGGTGTTTCAGAAAGTTATTCAGTTAATTATGACATGAAATCAGTATTGACTGACCACATTTACTTATGTATGTCTCATTATGAAGGAATTTGACTTTGGTATATAGGCTTGTTTGAACTAATTCTCAATGTTTGTGTGGTTTATCTGAACATTTTCTTCATTATGTGTAGATGTGTCGAGCAGAGGAGAAGTTCAACACTTTGGTGGCGTTTCTCAGGCAGCATAAACATGAGAAGCATCTTGTGTTCTTCAGGTTTGTTCGACTGATTTTTCCACATACAGTACCGGTCAAAAGTTTTGAATAATTAAGATTTTTTATGTTTTTGAAAGAAGTCTCTTCTGCTCACCAAGGCTGCATTTATTTGATCAAAAATACAGTGAAATCAGTAATATTGTGAAATCACTTTCAAATGGAAAACAGTTCTTTTAAAGGGGCTATATGTAGAATTCAGAAACCTTGTTATTAGCGACACCGGTGGCTGTTAAGTGAACTGCAACGTACTGCTTGTAACGTAATGTACAAGAGACTGAACGTGATTAAATGTCCCGAAAACAAAAAATAAAACAAACACAACAAAAAATGACAATGGTGAGAAAACAGCGGTTAAGAAAGCATCTGATCATAGTGATGTGGATATGTTTGCAGCAGCTCTGTGATTCACCGGCATCATGTCGACAGATGAGGTCATTGAAATTACACTATTATGATACCTTGATTATAAAGTATATTTGAGACTACTTTTCTTTGTATGACACATTGACATTACAGTACAGATGGCTCTTTTGGCGTTACCCTGAACATTGTATAAACATTCATTTCATGTGTCAATGGAAGAGAGGCTTTCGTGAGCGTAAACGTCACACGTCCTTCACATAAAAATCAGTCTTTCATAGACAACCTAGGAAGTCGGGGAAGGTCTCGTTTTTTAAGTTTCGTTACAAGCTGTTCACACATTGGCAATAAAAAAAGTGATTAATACATAAAAATTCTTACATATAGCCCCTTTAAACTGTAATAAAATATCAAAAGCATTAAAAATGATTCCAAACTTTTGACCAGTATTGTAAATCTTAATAATATTGTCCAACCATCCTAACATTATATTACCCTTCATACCCACAGCACCTGCGCCTGTGTGGAGTACTTTGGTAAAGCCCTGGAAGTCTTGATCAAGAACGTCAGCATCCACTGCATCCACGGAAAGATGAAACATAAACGAAACAAGATCTTTGCAGATTTCCGTGCGCTGAAGAGGTAATGGACTGCGTCATTTAGTGTGATGCCTTTCTAGCTATTTACAGAGAGGAAGTTATAGATGAAGAATAAATTCATTATACTTGTGTGCAGTGGGATTCTCGTGTGCACAGACGTCATGGCGAGAGGCATCGACATACCGGAAGTCAACTGGGTGCTTCAATATGACCCACCAAGCAGTGCAAGGTAACCGGGACATGCATGAACATACTTGAGCTCAAAAGTATGTACTTTTGAGGCTCTTGGAATCATTTGTTACATAATTTATTTCATGCTTTGATTAGTTCTCATAAAGTCAGCTGACATGAGGTTAGAGGCATTACAATGTTATAGCTCAAATTTGCCCCTATTTGGGCCATTTTTGTGGGTGTCCCTTTAAATGCAAATGAGCTGCTGCTCCCGGCCCCCTTTCCAGAAGAGGGCGGAGCTTTAACAGCTCGCGCTTCGGTTGCTCAACAACAACAAAGCTGGAGAATCTCACGCAGCCAAAATGAGGATTGTCAGTAACGGTGTTCAGCCTTACATTGTTCAAACCGGAGTCGGACACTGATGGAGAGACTCAGGAAGAAGTTACAACTTTTAGAATGAAACTGGACATTTCTGAATGTTAGTGGATAAATTTATGTAGTTGCTGTGGAGTTGATTCAACTCATCGACTAGCATGTGTCGTCATGTTAATCTTTTGTGCAAATCCAGCGTTGAATTGACCCTCGTTTGTGAAGCAGTCCGGCGTAAAATGACGGCATGGCAACATCACTCTACTACAACAACTCTTCCTCTTCTCTAAAGCAGCCCAACATGACCTCACCCCCTTTATTGCGTGTTCTGGGGGCGGGGTTTATGTAAATTTTGGGGTTTGTGATGTCACTAACCCAGGAAGAAGCTCGTTGTAGTCCCTACCAGCCATTTGTTGTAGTCCTTAAAAAGCCATTTCTATTAAAGAAAATATCTCCCTTTGCATTGAACTTTGAGCGTCGTAACTTTGCAGATGTTGTTTATGCTCAAACAGCAACATTACACACTAACTAATGTTAAAAGTGAAATCATAATTAAGGACCCCTTTAAAAAATAAGTACCTACTCAAGAGAGTATGTGATTTCGGACGCATCCTACTAATTCTGAAAAGCTTGTTCAGGTGTGTTTGATTAGAGTTGGAGCAAAACTCTGCAGGAAAATAGATCTTGAGGGCCATTGAAATTATATTTCAATGCTTTTGTGTCTACTCGCAAAATGTTTGCCTTCCACTGAGAAACTTTGCATTTGCTCACAAACGTTTTGAATTATTTGTGAACTTATGCAAAGTTTCTTGGGGGAATGCAAAAGCATTGAAATAAATTTTTTTCCATCACCATGTCCCTTTAGGGACTCTGTATTAAACAAAATGACCAAGTCTTAAAATAAAATAAAAAATAAAAGCTAATTCAATATATTAATTAATAGTATATAAATAATTATAAAATAATACTGTTTTAAAGGTGACATACTATTTGTATGTTTTGTTGCTAATTTTTGTCATCAAATTTCCATTAGTTCCTTTGTGCATCGGTGTGGACGAACGGCACGCATCGGAAACCAAGGCAACGCACTTGTGTTTCTCCTACCAATGGAAGAGTCATATGTAAATTTCTTGTCCATTAATCAAAAGGTAAGTCAGAGAGAAACTTAATTTCATATACAAACTATCAGTGAGCATTATGGCACTTATAAATAGGGTAAGTTACAAAATTAGGCTTTACACACTAAAAAAAATACATTTACAATCACGCATTTGGCAGATGCTTTTATCTTCAGCTCATGCATTCCCTGGGAATTGAACCCATGCCCTTGGTGTTTCTAGCGTCATGCTCAATTTTTTTATATACTTGTGCAAATACCCTGTTGTGCCTAATATCATTGCATTCTCAGTTTTGTTATTCTATATGTTGGAGTTTAAGCTTGTAAAATAGTGTTTGTACTTTATAATTGTGTTTTTTCGCCACAGTGTCCCCTTCAGTTGTATCCTCCAGTGAAAGACGTGGTTGACGTTCTGCCTAAACTGAAGGCGATGGCTTTACAGGACAGAGCAATGTTTGAGAAGGGCATGAAAGCCTTTGTGTCGTGTGTGCAAGCTTACGCCAAACACGAGTGTAGTTTGATATTTCGCATTAAAGGTGAGTGACTTTGTGTGTCACATTTCATAAGAGGCAAAATCAAGATAATTCACCTGATTAAAATGATGTATACCTTGTACAGACCTGGATTTTGCTGCTCTGGCGCATGGCTTCGCTCTCCTTCGTTTGCCCAAAATGCCTGAACTGAAAGGAAAGACCTTCCCGAACTTCAAACAGGAGACCATCGACACAGACACCATCCGGTTTAAAGATAAAAACAGGGAGAAACTGAGACAAAAAAGACTGGCGGAGCAGAAAGAGAAAGTGAAAGAGACGCCATTGAGGAAAAACTTCATCAAGAATAAAGCCTGGTCCAAGCAGAAGATCAGGAAGGATAGAAAGAAAAAGAAGACCGCCAAAAGAAAAATGGATGAGGTGTGTTATTCGTATTTTTCTCTTTCTGAATCCACATTTTTACTACGTTTGAAAAGTACGTATATAAGAATAGAAAACCAATATAAAGTCTCAATGCTAAACTTGTGTGCTCACAGGAATCAGATGTTGACAACGAAGACTTGAACGAGCTTTTAAGTGACACGCGTCTGCTGAAGAAACTCAAGAAAGGAAAGATCAGTGAAGAGGACTTTGACAAGCACATGAGTTCAGCAGGAAGTTCACATCCCAAAAGAGCAGAGAAACACAGTCCTGATGGAGAATGAGCGGTCGTGTCTGAGACGTCATGTGACTTCAATGTGTACATATGCTGTATCAGCAGTGACATTTTCATTCTGATTGTCTTTGTATTGTACAAGGAGGATGCTTTCATCACAAATGTGCTTTTGTATTAACTATCTTTCATATAAATCACTGCTCAAAAATAATTAAATAAAGATTTCTGTTGGAAATTCAAGTGTTTTCAAGCTAAGGATCTCTCTGGGAAATTATATGATCTATATTTTCCTATTAACAATAATGCCTGTATGAAGTACATGGAAAAGAAACCAAACAAAATGTCACTACCATTTGAAATTCCTAATTTGGTGATGTTTCAATTCACCCACATAAAAAAGAAAAAAACATCTGCTATACTTATGTGTAATTTAGTATATGTAAGTCAAATACACAGTCACTTTATATGGTATTTCAAGATACTTTAAACGAGTTTATTATAAGGCCCAATTTATATTATAAAAAAAATATAAATATGTCTAAATATTATTTGGAAAATATTTCATTTGTATTAAGTTAATTGTTAAATTCATTTCCTACTCGTAGCACTGTACTGTTAGATGCATTATTTATTTGCTCATTTATTGTTTTCGTATTTTATTTAGTTTTTATTTATGTTTTTTTTTTTATCTAATTTGTATTTATATATTGTAATCCAATTTTTATTTATTTTTACCTAAAATATATTTTTGTTATTATGTCTTACATTTTTACACTGTTTTCTCTAAACATTTCCATGGACCCCCAAAATGTGATCATCGTTGTGCGAGGGACCCCGTCCTAAAATTTCAATTTAAAAGTCCAATTTATATAAAAAAAAATAATATTATAAATATGTCTAAATATTATTAGGAAAATATTCTGTTTCAATTATTTATTAAATTTTTTTCTAATGTTAGATGAATTATTTATTTGCTCATTTTTTGTTTTCATATTTTATTTAATTTTTTTTTTTTTAAGTTGTATTTATTTATTGTAATCCAATTTTTATTTATTTTTACCTAAAATATATTTTTGCAAAATATGATTATCGTTGTGCGAGGGACCCCATCCTAAAATTTCAATTTAAAAGTCCAATTTATATTGTTAAAAAATATATATATATATTATAAATATGTCTACAAATTATTAGGAAAATATTTCGTTTCTATTATTTATTACATTTTTATTAAAAAAAAAAAAATTATAATGTTAGATGCATTATTTATTTGCTCATTTATTGTTTTCATATTTTATTTAATTTTTATTTTTTTTTAAGTTGTATTTATTTATTGTAATCCAATTTTTATTTATTTTTACCTAAAATATATTTTTGCAAAATATGATTATCGTTGTGCGAGGGACCCCCATCCTAAAATTTCAATTTAAAAGTCCAATTTATATTGTTAAATATATATATATATATATATATATATATATTATAAATATGTCTACAAATTATTAGGAAAATATTTCTTTTCTATTATTTATTACATTTTCATTAAAAAAAAAATTTCTAATGTTAGATGCATTATTTATTTGCTCATTTATTGTTTTCGTATTTTAATTTTTATTTATCTATTTTTTATCTAATTTGTATTTCTTTATTGTAATTTAATTTATATTTATTTTTAACTAAAATATATTTTTGTTATTATTATGTTTACATTTTCACACTGTTTTTCTCTAAACATTTCCACAGACCCCCTAGCACTCCCTTGTGGCCCCCTGGGGGCCCCCAAACCCCACTTTGAAAACCCCTGCTTAAACAATACCATGTTGCTTTCTGAGCATTTTTAAGCAAAAATTACGTTCTAAAACTCGGTCGTACCATTGCACTTCTTTTCTGTAAGCGAGAAAAAGCAGTCTTTTACAGTGACGCTAAACGACACGCATGACTCCAGGCTCCTGTTTAAAGTCTTTCCGGAGTGCTCGCTCTGCGCATGCGCACCAAATAATCCTGCTCAGCTCCATCATGGCGGCGAGGGGCCATGTGCAAGACCCTAACGACAGAAGACTGCGACCCATTTACGGTAAGATTCGCATCGCACCGCTGGGCTTACAGAGACTCAGCTGGTCTGACTAGTGCTGTAGGACCGGCCTGTGCGTTACTGAGATTATTAAAGCGCTGCAGGAGCTGTGGAGAGCCGGTGAGGCCTGTGGAGCTCAAGCCGCGGTGTCGGTTCGACTGCGGTGCCGGATGACAGTGCGTCCTTATGCGGTCACACTCTGAAGTTTCAATCGGTAGAAGAAACCCTGTTTATAGTCCATTTAAACCTAGAAATACTGTTTAAATGTCAAGAGATCAGTGCTAATGTCATTTGATCAACCGGCTCATTACCTGTGTGAGATGTCAAAGAGATTAACTGCCTCAATAGGAGCCATTTGTGCTTTAATATTTCATATTTTCTATAGGTTGTTATGTGTATATAGTCTTAGAAAGATGCTATACATGCTTAATGATTTATTAATGCTGATAATATACGTGTAATTACATTATAGATGCATAAAGCTGAGCTTTGTGTCTAAATTATCTGAGATAACTTAGACCTGTTTATTGTTTTCCAGAGATTATTTATAAGATTTTATGTTTATATTATTATGAACTAAGGTGTTTAATTTTGGAAATTTTCTCCAGAGTGGTGCAGAAATGCCTTATAAATGACTTTAAATGCTTGAACTCTTAAACTGAATTGGTCTTAATGTATAGCCTTGAGGTACACCACTGACATTTATGTTTTAGCAACCAAAATTATGTAAAATCTGACTGTATGTCATGTATATTATCATATATATGTATGTTAATCCTTATGTATGTAGTAGACTTTAATGTATTTGCATATTTTATGGTGCTTTTCATTGCAGTCAATAAATCTCTGCGCATCTTCTATTTAAAGTTATTGCATGATCTGCCTTACTGATTATATAAAACAATTAATCTATTATATAAATATTTGAGACATGTTTTCATTAAATTATATTATTAAATTAATTCTATCATGTTTTTATAACCTAGAATGCTGTTTTTACCAATCAGCAATTAGGACCAGAATTTTATAAATTGATTTTCAAATAATTCTGAGTTCATACTGTGCATTTGATTCAAAGTGGTTTTATAATATTATACATTTTTGAATGGAATATTATCTCAATGATTTGCAATTGTTCTACTACACTAGAGATGCTGCGCTGTGCATGTGAGGTTTATCACGATCAATATTTCAATGACCTTTATTCTGCTGTTTTGTGCAGACTTGCCATCCTATTGTCTGAAATCTATCGGTATTTGCGTGGGTGATTGATTAGAAATATAACAGTTATAAGGAAGTATGCTATTTAAATGTATGAATGGACAGACACACGGAGCTGTAGAAAGTCCAAGTCTACTGTCTGGCCTGGTTAATTTTGGCATCCAGCTGTCGAGCTACATGGTCCTGTGTTTTTAGCAGAGAGACTCATGGGAAGGGAGGGGAGGGGGATCCTGCATCGAGCAGCCGGTGAGAGAACGTTCTCACAGTCGGGGGTCTATCTGAGCCGTGCATGTTTTGAGTGATGCAGTGCCGCGTTTCTGAGTGTCTGCAGGCGTTTGTTCCCGATCACCGATGCTGTTATACCCTCACTTGTGGTTTAGCATTATTGAATGTACAATTTACCCATAATACCCATTTTAAAGCGGTCATATTCTACATTTCTGTAGCATTTTATCCACTTATAATGTCATTCAAGGTTTCTTGCACCAAAAACTGACTTTCTTTTCTTTCTTTTTTTTTTTATACCATTTTTATGAGCAATAGAGTTAAACAGGCTGGTTAAAGGGACAGTTCCGTTAGTTTAGCTGTTATCATTTTCGCTTATACTGTTGTAAACCTGTATGAATTTAAAAAGAAAGGTTTGTAATTTCATTAAGGTGAGTAAATCATGACAGAATATTAATTTTTTGGGTAAATTATACTAGGGATGCACCGATATGGAAATTTTGGCCGATACCTATAATTCTTTATATTTGAAAGCTGATAACCGATATATTGGCCAATAAGAGCCTGATTACAAAAACAAAAGTCTCACCATTAAAAGCCATGTCCCAAGCACACAATTATAATGATGTTATATTATATCATTATAAGTTTATGTAGCCTATATGACAGACTTGCGCTGCACGTTACACTTAACTGTATTTTCCTTTTCAACTGTATAATCATATTTCAAGCAATTCAAAACCATCATGGTGAACTGTGCGCATCTGAAGTGTCTCAGTTGAAGGAAATAATCCATTTATCGGCTTTAATATATCGGCCAAGTTTTTTTGGGGGGCCGATAACATTAAAAATCAACATATATCAGCCGATACCGATATGGTGGCCGATATATCATGCATCCCTAAATTATACTTTAGTTATTGGTCTAATGACATTGACTAGCTGATTAGTAGCGTTGACTGGTTTAACATCAGTCTTAATTCAACTCAACTCAGTTTATTTATAGTGTTTACCAAAGTGCTGTACAAGCATAATCAAAATAAAACGGTAACGTATAACAAAACAATACATTAAACTATAACAAGATTGTAAAACATGAAAAAGAGGTGAGTTAATTCACACTTGAATGATGGAAACACCTGGTAGCTCTCTTCAAAGATGTTGGTAACTTCCACACTGGTGCTGTACTGTTGTATTGAACATGTATTTCTCTTCTAGATTACCTGGACAATGGCAATAACAAGATGGCAATCCAGCAGGCCGACAAACTGCTTAAGAAGCACAAAGATCTTCACTGTGCGAAGGTGTGTACATTATTTGTTTTTACTCCAGAACTCCACGTCCAGCTTGTAATCATTAATGCAGGTTATGTGCAACAAACTTCCGTATTCTGTAAAACAGGTTGTGTCGCTTCCAGTTCAGGTCTTTTGATGTGCTTCATTAAATATAGAGCTGCTTTACTCGAGATGCCTTCAAAGGAGCAGCAAAGATGAGCATAACCAATGTCCATTGCATTTGCAGATTTATATCTAAAAGTTTATTTTTCCTCTTCTCATTAATGTTCGGATATTAAAATCGAATAAAATGCCAACAATAAAATTAACTAGTTAGGTTAGCCGATTACCTTAGAAGTCCATAGATATCGTGGTCAGTTCATGCTGCTGTTAACACTTTCTCTGACAAGCGGATGCAAGAGACTTGTTTTCCTGTTTGTTCATGTGACGTTCGACATAAAGCCATTTCAAACATTAAACCATCGAACTTTTATTTACCATTGAGCGATTTAATAATCACACTCAAGTCATATTGTGATTTCGGTTTTATTTCGATTAATTGTGCAGCCCTAGCAAACACTGTTTCATTTTGGTCAGCTCAGACTGTGACCGGTCTAATTGTCAGAAGTGATGGATTAAAGCTGTACTTCACGTGACGCTGTGGATAGCTGTCAACACAAAAGGCATTGTTGTTTAAGAAAGAAAAAACTTAATGAATTTGTCCATCTACTTTGATAAATTAACTCTGGATGCATTTATTTGCAGGTCTTGAAGGCGATTGGTCTGCAGCGCACCGGCAAACAGGATGAAGCCTTCACACTGGCACAGGAAGTGGCCGTTCTCGAACCCACAGATGACAACTCTCTGCAGGCACTGACTATCCTCTACAGAGAAATGCATCGGCGTGAGTGTTAAAAGTGCAGACACAGAACTGAAATGCAGCAGCAAAATCTCAGCCAATCAGAACAAGCTAATTCACATGGACTAATACCACGAAATTTGCATTGGTGCTTTTTCATTCTTTAGCCGAATTAGTGACCAAGCTTTACGAAGCCGCAGTCCGGAAGGTTCCAACGAGCGAGGAGTACCACTCTCACCTCTTCATGGCCTATGCTCGGGTCGGAGAGTACAAGAAAATGCAACAGGTTCTGTTTGGTGTCATCAATCATTACATCCTGTTTATAATATTAAAGGGTTAGTTCACCCAAAAATTAAAATTCTGTCATTAAATACTCGTTCCAAACCCGTAAGACTTTCGTTCATCTTCGGAACACAAGATAATTTTAAGATAATAAGGTTTTTTATCCCCCATAGAAAGCAACGAAATTACGTCATTTTTATGAATGACTGTAATTACGATGCTTTCTATGGGAGATAAAAAAAAACTCAAAAATATCTTAATTTGTGTTCTGAATATAAACGTTCTTACTGGTGTGGAACGACATGAGGGTGAGTAATTAATGACAGAATTTTCATTTTTTGGGTGAACTATCCTTTTAAGTAGGGCTGCTTAATTTGGGGGGAGGGGGAAATAATTGCAATTGCAATTTAAAATGAGGTTTAAAAACTTCTCCAGGTTTGCAGTGCTTGTTTGTAGGGCTGCAAAGTATGGGCATAAAAGTTGTGAATAAATATAATTTTGAATATAATATTATTATTATTATTATTATTACAAATTAAAATATAAAATTTCACTGTAAAATAAAAAAATTTAGCATTTATAAAAAAGATTTTATAGTACTAATATTTATGGCTTTCTTAGTTTCTGCATTTTCAAACAATAAACCATTGGACTTTTATTTTGGCAAAAAAACGCAGGGAGCCCTTAAAGGGATAGTTCACCCAAAAATGAAAATTATGTCATCATTTGCACACCCTCAAATTGTTCCAAACCTGTATGAATTTCTTTCTTTTGCTGAACACAAAAGAAAATATTTTGAAGAATATGGGTAAAAAAACAGTTGATGGAATCCATTGACTTCCATAATATTTTTTTTTTCCATACTATAGAAGTCAGTGGGGTCCATCAACTGTTTTTTTAGCCATATTCTTCAAAATATCATCGTTTGTGTTCAGAAATTCATACAAGTTTGGTAGAGTAAATGATGACAGAATTTTCATTTTTGGGTGATCATCCCTTTAAAGCTTCTCTTTTATTGGCAACAGCTGCTTTTATAAGTGCATTGCAATTTTGGGAAGATGGTTGACGCATGTTGCGCTCCTAAATGCATGTTATAAGTGTCTCAAACTCGGAGCAGATGCAGAGATGTAGTGTGTGGAGCAGCGTTTACTGTGAACCAAGACACTGAAAACACCAGATCATGAACTGTATGCGTGTAAATGGACAGTGCTGCGCTTCACTCATGCAACATGCAGCACATATATTTATTTAATTAAATCACAGCCATTGTAATTTCATAATCGCAATTTGAAAGATTACATTTCGGTTTAAATAGGGCTTCATGATTATTTGTGAACCTACAAAATGATTGTTGAAAGACTTTTCTGTATCTGGACTTCTGACAGGCTGGAATGGCGCTGTATAAAATCGTCCCCAAAAACCCATATTACTTCTGGTCGGTCATGAGCTTGGTGATGCAGGTATGACTGTTTTCTTGCTTGCATAAACAATACATATCATAGATGAATCAATGCATTTATTATCAAAATAAATGTATAAAATTGCCTTTCCAATGTCCATCAGTACATTTCTCCAACATCTGCCATGTCATATGTGTTTCAGGCCATCTCGGCACAAGATGAAAAGCTCTCTCACACCATGTTCCTGCCGTTAGCTGAACGTATGGTGGAGAAAATGGTTAAGGAGGAGAAAATCGAGGCAGAAGCTGAGGTAGGAAGTGTTATCGATAATCTGTTTCTGTTTATTTCAGCCGTATAAAGTTCATGACGCATTTTCCATGGGCTGTTCCAGGTCCAGCTGTACTTCATGATCTTGGAGCGTTTGGGGAAATATGTGGAGGCGCTGGAGGTGGTTCAGGGGCCACTCGGAGGTGAGGAGAAAAAAAATGTGTGTTCTTCAAAGGAATATTCTGGGTTATTTCCAGTTGAATGTCTTTATTTTGCTTGTGTGGCATGCTGTCAATTACCAGAGACGATAAGAATGTAAAAATGAACAGTAGTTTCCAATGCCTGGTGTTTTTACTCCATGTAAACAACATGTTATAGTTCACATCTCTTTTTATTTAAAATATTACTGTCAACAGGGCTCAATGCAAAGGATTTTTTTTTTTTTCGGGTCAGTGGTTCAAATTGTTACTTTCCCTGCCAAAATTTTCAGTGTCCCCAACACAAAAAAGCAATAAATGGGGCCCTATGATTTCCGTGATGCAGAAAACAAGGACGGAATCACGGAATCCATTCATAAAAGATGGAATTTGTCAAATTTTTGATGAATAAATAAAAAGTAGGTCAGTACACTTAAATCAAATTGTGGTATAGACTAGTGTCTGTGAATATTAAACCGCAAAAAGACTATTTACATATGAATACTGCATGTTCTGTGTCTCTGTGTGAATGAATGGCACAGATGCGCGATTTCATTTACACACACTGAAGTACGCGTGATGCTCACTGTGTTTTCAGCCTCTGCTTCCTAACTATACGAGGACATGAATGCATGAACTTCATCTCCAGAGCTCACTTCATGAGCATTTTACCGTTTTATTTGAGAAAAACTATCATCATATCATAAACACACAGAAACTCAAAGGTCTTCACGGCAACCCGTCAAAATAAAAGTTCGGCTTATCATTAAAAATTCGTTCGGCAATTATCATTAAAATGCAATTAATTTATTTAAAGGAATAATCACAATTTTTCTTCCATGTTTTAATTTTAACAGTAAAGCTCTGTTGTGCAGCGCTTTGTTTGACAAAAAAGTTTGTTTAATATCATATGATTAAAAGATAAATTAAATTGTTTGTTGCCTTCATTTGATTGCCAGAAAAATTTAAATACACAACACAGAATTTCTGAAAAAACAAAACATTTGATAATGATTTAAAAAATAAATAATAAAAAAATGTTGTTTTTATGAATTTAATTAATTAGACATGCTTTTTGATCATTAAAATTTAAAATTAAACCATTTAAAATGGAATCCAGAAAACTTAAAACAAAAAACACAGAATTTGGTACAAATAAAATGGAATTTGAGGGGGGAAAAATTTATTTCATAGGGCCCTAAAAATTTTTATTTTTGTGAAACTTTTAATAAATTGTTATTAAAGTGTCATGATTTTAATTATTAGACATGCTTTTTGATTACTAAAATTTAATTTAACCTTTAAAATGGAGTCCAAAAAAATTAAAACGAAGGAAAAAAAGGAATCCCGAAAAATGAATGGAATTTGGGAAGAAATAAAACAGATTTCATAGGGCCCTAAATAAATAAATAAATGATAAATGCAACCTTAATAAATAAGGTTATGACACCAAATTTCAGATACTAGTGTAATTTCACAATTCTTGCTTCCAATTTTGATACCAAACCAAAAACCTAGCCTAACTAATATATTAATCTGTAATTGTATGTTTTCTGTTTATGTGGAGAAACTCTAAAGTGAGTTAAAAAAAATCGTACAGACTCCAAAGATTTGGAGTGTACTATGAGCTTCTACCATTAACATTTGTATTGCAAAGAATGTGCAACCTTCCAGTTGATTTTTAATCTGCATATTTTAATGTCTCTTAGCTTTGTGTCTCATTTTGCTTTGTGTTTTTCTCCCTCAGAGAAGCTGACCAGTGAACTGCAGAGCCGTGAGAACAAATGCATGATGCTGTATCGCCGTCTGGAGCGCTGGGCTGAGTGCAACGCTCTGTCCTGCAAGCTGCTCCTGAAAAAGTGAGTCCACTACTGATCAGTTGTCTTTCTGTTCCTTAAACATAAATAGCTGCGTCTGAGTGAGGTTGTTCCAGTTTAGCAATGAATTTTCGTTACGTAAGGTGTTAATCGGTAGATTTTGTTTCTCTCTGCAGCCCTGATGACTGGCAGTTCTACTTGCTATATTTTGACTCTTTGTTCCACCTCATTGATCAGAGCTGGACGCCTCCACAGGAAGGAGCTCAGTACGTAAAAAGTTAATTGCATGCAAACATTTAGCTGGGAAAGCATTTGACACACTGGAAATGAAAGGTCAAGTACACTGCATTGTATACTGCCTGTCGATGATACAGTAATAAAGTAGTGATAAAGTAGTGTGCCATTTTGAACACATCCTGTCTCACGGTCTTATGCATGCTGTGGTGTTGCTCTCTGTGTTGCAGTTGTGCAGAAGGGGAGGTGCACGCCTCCGTAGCTCAGTCCATCAGCTTCATGGAGGAGCGACTGGCCACAGAAGATGCAAAGGAGTCGAAGCATCTGAGAGGACCTTACCTGGCCCGTCTGGAGCTCATCAGACGGCTCAGAGAGCGGAGCTGTCCTGAAGCACAGCAGCTAGGTACAGGATGGGTCGTGGCGGTTTACACACAGCACAGGCTGTATGTTTGCTGTGTGTTTCTGACATGTTTTCCCAACATGATGCAGGTGAACCTCTTGAGCTCATGTTCCAGTTTTTTGTGAAGTTTGGAGACAAGCCATGTTGCATCACAGACCTGAAGATCTTTCTGGATCTACTCGCACCTGACCAACATGTGCAGGTAAGCGTGACGATGCAATGCATATACGCAGATCAGGCATAACATTATGAGCACTGACAAGGGGAAGTGAATAACACTGATTATCTCTTCATCACAGCACCTGTTAGTGGGTGGATATATTAGGCAGCAAGTGAACATTTTGTCCTCAAAGTTGATGTGTTAGAAGCAGGAAAAATGGGCAAGCGTAAGGATTTGAGTGAGTTTGACAAGGGCCAAATTGTGATGGCTAGACGACTGGGTCAGAGCATCTCCAAAACTGCAGCTCTTGTGGGGTGTTCCAGGTCTGCAGTGGTCAGTATCTATCAAAAGTGGTCCAAGGAAGGAACAGTAGTGAACCGGTGACAGGGTCATGGGCGGCCAAGGCTCATTGATGCATGTGGGGAGCGAAGGCTGGCCCATGTGGTCCGATCTAACAGACGAGCTACTGTAGCTCAAATTGCTCAAGAAGTTAATGCTGGTTCTGATAGAAAGGTGTCAGAATACACAGAGCATCGCAGTTTGGTGCGTATGGGGCTGCATAGCCGCAGACCAGTCAATGTGCCCATGCTGACCCCTGTCCACCGCCGAAAGTGCCAACAATGGGCACGTGAGCATCAGAACTGGACCACAGAGCAATGGAAGAAGGTGGCCTGGTCTGATGAATCATGTTTTCTTTTACATCACGTGGATGGCCGGGTGCGTATGCGTCACTTATCTGGGGAACACATGGCACCAGGATGCACTATGGGAAGAAGGCAAGCCGGCGGAGGCAACCTGGGAAACCTTGTTGCAGTCCATGTACACCCTTTCATGGAAACGGTATTCCTTGGTGGCTGTGGCCTCTTTCAGCAGGATAATGCGCCCTGCCACAAAGCAAAAATGGTTCAGGAATGGTTTGAGGAGCACAACAACGAGTTTGAGGTGTTGACTTGGCCTCCAAATTCCCCAGATCTCAATCCAATCGAGAATCTGTGGGATGTGCTGAACAAACAAGTCCGATCCATGGAGGCTCCACCTCGCAAATTACAGGACTTAAAGGATCTGCTGCTAACATCTTGGTGTCAGAAACCACAGCACACCTTCTAGTGGAGTCCATGCCTCGACGGGTCAGGACTGTTTTGGCAGCAAAAGGTGGACCAACACAATATTAGGAAGGTGGTCATAATGATATGCCTGATTGGTGTGTATATAAATTTAGGTATACCCTCACATATACATTCACATCATTTTTTATTTATTTATTTTTGCAGCTTATTCTATTTAAGAACAGAACACTTAGACAGGAAGAGACGTTCTTGAGTGTTTCTAACTTTCTTGCGACTGTTTCAGTTCATCAACAGGCTAATGGAGGCCGTGCCGCTGGCTGCTCCAGGAGAGGATGGTGTTGCCCTCCCAGGGGACACGCGGGCTCTGCAGAGACATTTGTGTGTGACGCAGCTCAGCCGCTGTCTGGGTCTACAGCATGCGCTCAACACCGAGGGCAAACTGGGCCTCATCAAAGAACTGAAGGCGCATTACCGGCACGGCTTACAGTTCGGTAAGCAGATGACTAGGCAGGTTGGACTATTCAAATTTCTTCCTTATTAAATGACATAATCTGTGAAAATAGTAGCATCTTACATTTTCCACGGCAAGCACTTGTCATATTTTCTATACACTGACATATTTTAATTGACCTATAATGTTCTGCTTTACAGCAGTCTTACCATTTCCTGTTTTACTTCTGCTCTAGGGAAGTCCTGTTTAAAAACAGAGCTCCAGTTCTCAGATATGTACTGTCTCATGGCGGCTCATGTCTATATCGACCTGTGGATGGAGACGGGTGCGTGTGCTTCTCATTTTTAAAATCAGTTTTGAGTAAAACCCTTTATGTTATTGATGAACGAGTGTGGTGTCTGTGTTGTAGGTGATCAGAACATGTTGTGGCAGTGTCTGGGGATGTTAGAAGAAGGTCTTTCCCACAGTTCCTCCAACGCTCAGTTCAAACTGCTGCTTTTGCTTCTGTACTGCCGTCTGGGGGCTTTTGAGCCGGTGGTAGATCTTTACTCCGGCCTGGACGCCAAACACGTCCAGCACGACACCATAGGGTAATAACACAGCGACTACAGGGAACAAATATGTCTTTTATTAATATGTTAAAGACGACATTAAATAATTTTTTGAACATATGTTCTTGGTCTTATTGTGCACAGTTTATCAGTGCACCTTATTCTAAATTTTAAAGAGCAGTTCTTTTGCAAGATTCAAGTTTTAGGACATCATATTAAAGGATTAGTTCACTTCAGAATTAAAATTTCCTGATCATTTACTCACCCCCGTGACATCCAAGATGTTTGTCTTTTTTTTCTTCAGTCGAAAAGAAATTAAGGTTTTTGAGAAACTTTCCAGGATATTTCTCCATATAGTGGATTTCACTGGGGTTCAACGGGTTGAAGGTCCAGCAGTTTCAGTGCAGCTTCAAAAGGCTCTACACGATCCCAGACGAGGAATAAGGGTCTTATCTAGAGAAACGATCAGCCATTTTCTAAAAAAAAAATAAAAATAATACACTTTTTAACCACAAATGCTCGTCTTGCACTGCTCTGCGATGCGTCACGCAGTACATAATCTCGTTGGAAAGGTCAAGCGTGACGTAGGTGGAAGTACCACGGTAGGGCGAAAAACTCCATTTCATTTTCTCCTCCAACTTCAGAATCGTCCGACATCGTTGTTTTACCTTTATAAAAAAAAAGGCTGTTTGACTTAGTCTTTGCACGTTCGCTTTGTAAACACTGGATCAATACTTCCGCCTACGTCACGCGTGACTTTTCAAAGTGATTACGTAATGCGTGGCGCATTGCAAGATGAGCATTTGTGGTTAAAACGTGTATAATTTTATTTTATTTTTTAGAAAATGACCGATCGTTTCGCTAGATGAGGCACTCCCGTGCGTTGATCATTGTAGCCAATCACAGACATACACTATGTTGCCAAAAGTTTTGGGACGCCTGCCTTTACGTGCACATGAACTTTAATGACATCCCATTCTTAATCCGTAGGGTTTAATATGGAGTTGGCCCACCCTTTGCAGCTATTACAGCTTCAACTCTTCTGGGAAGGCTTTCCACAAGGTTTAGGAGTGTGTTTATGGGAATTTTTGACCATTCTTCTAGAAGCGCATTTGTGAGGTCAGGCAGTGATGTTGGCGAGAAGGCCTGGCTCACAGTCTCCGCTCTAATTCATCCCAAAAGTGTTCTGTCGGGTTGAGGTCAGGACTCTGTGCAGGCCAGTCAGGTTACACCACACCAAACTCGCTCATCCATGTCTTTATGGACCTTGCATTGTGCACTGGTGCACAGTCATGTTGGAACAGGAAGGGGCCATCCCCAAACTGTTCCCACAAAGTTGGGAGCATGAAATTGTCCAAAATGTCTTATGCTGAAGCATTAAGAGTTCCTTTCACTGGAACTAAGGGGCCAAGCCCAACCCCTGAAAAACAACCCCACACCATAATCCCCCCTCCACCGCTCAAAGCGTCACATTTTTAAAATTTCATTACCGACTTATCGAAGTCTGTACTTTTAACAACACTATTACATTATTTTAGTACATCACAGTACGCCTTAAGTTAAATTTACTTACATTTAGCAGTTTATTATTTTTTACAAAGGTTCCTTCTCAAATATCACCCATGCTAATGCTGTTCTTTTGGTTCTGTCTTTGTCCAGGTATTTATTGACCCGCTATGCAGAGTCTTTGGGCCAGTTTGCTGCTGCTTCCCAGTCTTGTAACTTCTCCCTCAGGTTTTTTCACTCAAACCAGAAAGATGTACGCTGTTGTTGTTCTTTATGCACAGAATCAAAATGACCATTCTGTCATCATGTACTCTCACTCATGCTTCTGCCGTGTGTTTGTTCCTGCAGACCTCAGAATACATTATTCAAGCATATAAGTATGGTGCTTTTGAGAAAATCCCCGAGTTCATCGCCTTCAGGAACCGACTCAATCACTCGCTGCACTTTGCCCAGGTGCGCACAGAGAGGATGCTGCTGGACCTCTTCCTGGAAGCCGACATGTTAGTCCCTCCATCTTTACCTGTCGTTTTTACTGCCTTTTAGAAGTCACAATTGGGATTATATTTTGAGGATTCATTGTTTTTGTCGTCTTGTCATTGCACAGATCATCTCCTCTAGAAGAGAGCGTAAAATCAATGTCTCTATGTCCGGAAGAGGACGACATCCCGTGGGACAACTTAAGGGACAACCGTGACCTGACTGTCCTCGTCAGCTGGAACCCTAAAGACCGGTACGATGAGACAAACCTCCCAAACTATCACACATTTTAAAGAGGATCTATTGTGCTTTTTTACATGTTCAACCCTTTTTTATTATGTAATGTTGCTGTTTGTCCCTCCAGCGGGAGTTCTTCTCTATATCAGTGTCACTGTTTCTGAACTCCCTGAAACGCCTCCATTGTAGTCTTGAGTTTTCTTCTGGGAACTCACACGTCACAATATTCCTTATTTAAATAATTAATGCGCAGAATAAAGGGGCGGGGCCTGGTTGAGTTAGTAGTGTGTTGAAACTGGCGGTTATGTTAAGGCAACACACTGCTCCAGCCGACCAATCAGAGCACATTGTGCTTTTCAGAAGGAGGGGTCTCATAGAGACAGGAACTAAACAGTGTGTTACTGACAGACTGGGAAGAGAGGAGCTGCAACAATGGAGAATATGGGAAAAATAATGTGTTTTTGAACATTCAAGCATGAAAACCAGTTCTAGTAGAGCCCAAAAACAAAATCAGCATATTGTAAAAGGGCATAATAAGGCCTCTTTAAGCATTCATCTCTTTCAATAATGGTAATATCGATCACAAATTGTAGGCAGCTGACCGAGGAGCACAAGCAGCGCTCTCTAGAGGACGAGACCCTGTGGCTGAGGTTGCGGTCGCTTACTCTGCGGCTGATTGGCTGCGTCTCCACGATGACTCACCCGCCGGCACCACGTAACTCTGAGAAAACGACTGAAAACGGAGTGGCAGCCAAACCGTCTTCTCTACTGTCGCTGCTCTCCCAGCTTGAAAACACGCTAAACCAGGCCACACAGTTCACGGAAAAACAGCTGCAGGTCAGAACCCGTTAGAGACCGTTTAGCGAATGCAGTTTTTATCTGTTGCTTCATTTCTATTTCAGTCGATTGTGTTGAGTAGCTCCTGATTGACATCAAAAAGCCAGTTTTGACTATCAGCATCAAGTCTTGGTCTGGTGTTGTTTATGTACTATTATAGTATTTATTCTTATTTTGACTTTTTTGGTAAATAATTGTCATATAAATACCTTAACATCATATTTAAATGAGGTTCTTTCCTCATATTTAAAATGTAAAAAAAAAATATGTATATATATATTATTTTTTTCTCATATTTTGATGGTTTAATCAAACTTGTAGGATCATTAAAAACAAATGTGAAATTTACTTCTGTGCCAAGCTGAAAGTTGGCAGGAGAACTGTTTGAAGAGTTTGAAAAAGTGACCAAATTATTGAGAAATGTGTCCTAGTGATTTGTCAATACACTACCTGTAGTGTGTAGACAGGCCAGTGTTGTTGTTTAAACACTATGTTGTGTTTGACAGCATCAGTACCCGTTTCTGGGTCCCGTGTCGTCTCGGCTGGCTCAGGCTCTGTCCAGCGGTTGGTGTCAGTGTCAGCTCTCCTCTCTACAGCTCCCTCTGCACCTCCAGGAGCTCGAGACCGCCGGTCTGGGTTCGTTACCTCACACCTCGTTATGCACAGTTTGATATTACAGCAGATCTTCTATAAAGTGTCCATCTGCTTAGCAATCATTTTTGATTTCATTGCAATTATTAGCAAATTTATTTTGCTGTGATCAGTTGATATTGAATTTATATGGAAATTGTGAATTCCTGGCCTGGAAAAAATTATAAAAAACAAATAAGATCCTACTAAAAACAATTAAAGTGATTATATTATATATTATATTATATTATATCATATTGTATATCATTTGTCATGTATTATGTTATATTATTTTTATTCCATATTATGATTATGTAAATAAAAAAAACAATATAATATTACATAATATTTCTAATGTGTTAATTAGACTATTTTGCTTGTATTACATTAATAATTTCATCTTTTGTATTTTCAGATGAATCAACAGAGCTTCAGACACAAATATCAAATCTTTTCAAGACTTTAGCAGTACAACTTCAAGGTATGTCATGGATTCAACTTGTTTAAGATTACTTGAATATTTTTGCACATTCATATTTCATTTGTCACATTTTTAAAGTTCATTGGATGACATTGGGGAAACATCAAATGCACTTTCTCCCATTCATAATAATACGAGTGCACCGTCTTTCTATATATGAAGTCTTTGATAAAAATAATAACTAGAAGCTTGATTCGGAAGCTATTTTGATGATCGATTAATCTATCGATTCTTTTATCGATTAATCTATCGCTTTTTTTAATAGCATTTCAATATGTTGGCTTTCTCAAGCCAACATAATAAGGTGAAAAAAAATTACAAATTGTTTCAGGTTGACTTTTCTCTGTATGCTTTTTCAGATATGTTGGAAAAATGTAAAGGTGATCTATTAGAAGTTAAAGACGGTCAAAGCAAGACACAACCCTTTTTACTGGAGAATCTAGTCTACTTTGTTGAAGTGAGTCTCTCGCCATTAAGAATTTAAGAGAATGCACTGCTCTCTTTAGAAAATAAAAATAATTCATTCTTAACTCTTCGTTCCAGACCGTTTGTATCGTCTTATGGGTGTCTAATTACTGTGGAAGTGTCCTCCGGCCCTTAAAGTCCAGTTTACAGAAGAAGAAGAAAAAGAAAAAAGAAGTCAGCACTGTAACGGTAATGCTTTGATATCTGTTGGAACGCTCTCTTCCGAATCAATATTTATGAAGCATAGGGTTGGAGGGAATGTGGGTCACTCTTGTTTATGTGCTGATTTGTGTCTCCCACACAGCCGGCAGTGATCTCGGCCTTCCAGGAGTTCAGCGGTAGCTTGCAGAGTCTCCTCAACCAGGCCCTGGAGCACATCAAGAGCCAGGAGACCAGCCTGACAGCCCTGAAGCTGGGAGCCCTCAGTCTCGAGGGACAAACTCAGTCTGAGGTGAGTGACGTCAGAGACTGCTTTGGTTCTGATTGTCTCAAAAAGCCAGACTTTTGACTATCAGCATCAAGTCTGGTCCAGTGAAATTTATACACTATTATAGTATTCATTCATATTTTGAATTAGCTTTTTTTTTTTATATTTTCAGTTTTAATTTTAGTTGTGCTTTTGTCATTTTATTAGGTTTTTTTTTTTTTTTTTATGTTTCTATTTAGCTTTAATTTTTTATTTTTAGTTTAGTAATTTCTTTGTAAGATCTTTAGTAATTTCTAACACTGCAACTTAAACTTATTTCATTTAAAGGCACAATATGTAGGATTTTGGATTACAATATCCAAAAACCACTACAACGGAGTTATATATTTTGTTGACTTGTGTACTTACATTATCCCAGATGTTTCCAAGGATGTTTAAATCCAGAGAAATAAGCCATTTTAACCAGGACACGGACCGTGTCCGTGCGTCGCCTGTCATACTCGCGTTACCCTCGATTTCCGGTTTTATTTTGTAGAAACCATGGAAACACCAAAGATGCTTTAATATATTACATGTTTTATTAGACAAGGGAACAACTGTTTGGATACATTCATCGACAGAAAACGAATCGTTATATAGCTCAACACGTTTAGTCTTATTGTTTGAATCTTGTTCTTGTTTTTTTTTTTTTATTTACCGGAAGTACCATGTTTTACCATGACTAATATCGATCTAGCTTACTGCAGTGTGCAACAAGTGTCTCACAGCAGCCGCCGAGCGAACGCACAGAGTAACGTTACAACATAATTTTCATCATTACACTCGAATGTATCTAATATGATAAACGGCACTGTGTTACCCCACATTCGCTTGACTGGAAGAAGCAGAAGCGGCGACTGCGGCATAATAAAAGTCCCGCTGCTCTCAAGCCGTGTGTCGCGCTCATCTCCCATTAGCAACCACTCCTGCTCTGCTTCATACTACAGTAACGTTAATAATCTCATCTATGAACATGATTTCTGCCTGAGTCCCGTCCCGATTCTTTTATACCAGCTGAGGTGAAGACGACATCTCCCATGATTCCGCACTCAATCTCGGCATCATCAAGATACGCCTTTGTTTTGAATAGGCGACCTCTAGCGGCGAAAAATTACATATTGTGCCTTTAAGGTAAATTCCATGAAGTTTGTAAGAATGTTCCTAAGAAATTTCTTGACTTCTTTTGTAAATTCAGCTCCATGTCCCATAAATTGCATAAAGCAAACAAATTGTGTCGCAACTGCAGTCTGAGGTTGAAACGAAGTCAAAGAATTTGCATAGCATGTTTTTGACCGTTGTTTTCCTGCTTCATCCAGGCGGAAGGGACCTTCACGAAGACCGGCATGGATAAGGTGCAAAGCAGCTACCTGCGTTCGCTGCAGGAGATCGGGGAACTGTTGAAGAAGAGAGCGGACACATTGAAATCCCTCAAAATCTGAGCGCTCCATCGATCCACCATCCGATCCGGTCCCTGACCCGCACGGCTCCACGCGACGGCGTCCTCGGTCCCTAACTCAGTCTGTGAACTCAGCTTGTGGAGATCTCCCTCTCTTCCTCGTCTCCTCTTCCTAATTATCCGTCTCATTACTCACGTACAGATACAGGCACACTGTAAAGTTCAACAACGGCTTCAGCACAAGCATCTACGGTGCTCCAAGAAGCACTTTTAAGTGGAAACATAACTTCATATCCCTAGCAAAACTACATAGGCAAATGAATAAGCAATTTTAGAAGTACTGCTATAAATTATTGTACATAGTGTGAAGATAAAGAATATCAACCAGAACTCCTTGGCGAATTAAAGTGAACTGCTTTGTCCTTTTGTCGATGTCTTGCGTTATTGTCTCTCTCACTTCCCAGCCGTAGACCTCGCGAAACCCCTCCTGACGATTCGTATTCACCCTACCGGTGCCACTCCGTATCGTAAAGAAGCCACCTTCCAGACGGACACGCTCTGCCACGCGTTTACGTAGCCATTCGCGATGCACAGCCAGCCAAGAGCTAAATTCGTCCCGAGGAGATTTTGCGCAAATTTTCGGTGGGGTGGTGCAAGTATCCGGATGCTTTAAACGAATGTTTTGGGTGCTTCTATTACGATATTTCTTTGTATATTACAAATGACTTTACTTGAGCCACAAGCGTTCGAAATGTAGCTTTCCCGACCGTTTGTTCGGAAGCAAATACATCATTGAGTGCTACTTGAAAGACATGGTGAGGTTTGGGAAAGTTTGTGTACGTTTGTTAAAATTTGATTTATCAATCATGTTCGGAACTAATTTTATGCTTAAAGTGGCGGATGAATGGTTTTGTTCGTTGTCTGGGCCGAGTTGTTTACTTTGAACTCTAAAAAAATTTGTTGATTGCACTGATGATGTCCCTTCAATGATGAGGTTTTATTATTGTTGCATACCAAAAACGTCTAAATTAGCCTTGCGTTAATGTCGCAGTAGAGACTAAGGTAGGTTTTTATACGACTGATTTGTTGATGTCTATCGGGAAGTGCAACTTGTTTACAATGTTTCCGAGCGCCATTATGAATCATGTTTATAGCGTGTTATACGGTGTGCTGCAATCTACGAGCTTTCACTGCTTTATACTTGCTCGGGGAGGGAGATGCTTTTCTCTTTTGTCAAGCTTTTTTATTTTAATCCAACACGACGGGATACGGGACAAGTTGTGCAGCGAGCGGCTCTTCCGTCGCTCCGGGACTGAAGGGCTCATTTCGCGTCCTCACCGTCACAGAGCACGAGGACGACAAGCGCTTCTGAACTGAGGAGGTCGTTTCGAGATGTCAAGTGTGTCGGCTGATGAATTCTTTTGTTAGGGAAATTGAGAAAATACAAACAAAAACACTGGAATGTGAAAAGGAGTTTTTTTTTTTTTGTTTTTTTTTTTTAAATAAAAAGTAAATGTTCCACATGCTGTGACTGATTTTGATTTCTTGCACCCTGAAGCCATAAAATGTTTTGACGTTGTAATATATTATTTATCACATTGATTTCAATAGGATAATCTTGTACCAGAAAGAAAGATATTTCATTCTTTATCAACAGCATGAAATGTATTAAAAGGGACCTATTATGCCCCTTTTCACAAGATGTAATACAAGTCTCTGGTGTCCCCAGAATGTGTCTGTGAAGTTTCAGCTCCACAGATCATTTATTACAGCTTGTCAAATTTGCACCTATTTGGGTGTGAGCAAAACTTTTTTTGTGTGTGTCCCTTTAAATGCAAATGAGCTGCTGCTCCCGGCCCCCTTTCCAGAAGAGGGCGGAGCTTTAACAGTTGCTCAACAAAAACAAAGCTGGAGAATCTCACGCAGCCAAAATGAGGATTGCCAGTAACGGTGTTCAGCCTTACATTGTTCAAACCAGAGTCGGACACTGGTGGAGAGACTCAGGAAGAAGTCACAACTTTTAGGACGTTTCTGAATGGTTAGTGGATAAATTTATGTAGTTTCTGTGGAGTTGATTCAACTCATCCACTAGCATGTGCCGTCATGTTAATCTTTTGTGCAAATCCAGCATTGAATTGACCCTCGTTTGTGAAGCAGTCCGGCGTAAAATGACGGCATGTCAACAACTCTACTACAACAACTCTTCCTCTTCTCTAAAGCAGCCCAACATGGCCACACCCCCTTTGTTGCATGTTCTCGGGGGTGGGGTTTATGGAAATTTTGGGGTTCATGATGTCACCAACCTGGGAAAAAGCTCATTGTAGACCTTTCTGTAAAAGAAAATATCTCCCTTTGCATTGAACTTTGAGTGTTGTAACTTTGCAGATGTTGTTTATGCTCAAACAGCAACATTACACACTAACTAAAGTTAAAAAAGTGAAATCATAATCAAGGACCCCTTTAAATATTACATCAGGGTTTCCCTGAATGAGTTTCCTGAGTTTAAACTATTAAAAAATAAAAATGTAAAATTTAAATTTAAAAAATAAAAACAAAGTAAAACACTTAATAAAAAAATATTTTAAAAATATTTTATTTGCCTGCATGTCATGATGTGACCATTAACCGACAACAGAGAACAGTGAACTTAATTTTATTATTGACATAACTTATTAACTTAAAATCTTATGGGGTACTTCAAGTAAATATATTAGGTCAAAGAGGTTCAGCTAACAAACAAGTTGGGGAATCCCTGCATTGCATGTAAATATTAAATTATGTGAATTTGTACAGGGCCGAGAAAGCGTTTTTGCTGTTAAAAACGCGAGACGCAGGTGAGTGGAACGGAAAAAAAATCGCTTGGTCTAGAAACGCGTTTTTTAAACTATTTCAACTTGAGCGCCGCGTTTTTAAAATGCCGCGTCGTTCTCGAGACGCTGCAAAACAAAAGACGCGAGCGCAACGGTTAAAGACGTCATCGTTTACATTGAAAAACAATGGAAAAGTAGCGTAGTAGAATGGAAAAAACGCGTTCTGTGTGAACGGCCATAATAAGTATGAAAAACAAAAGCCTTCCAAAGATACATGACTCACTGAGTGATAACTCAAGTTAATGTGTAATTTAATCTAAAAGTACTTAATTTTTGGAATCTAATTATGTAATCAGTTACTACCAAAGTCCCTTTAAGACAAGTCATTTCACTCGGCGGCCATCTTTGAAACGCCTCTCGGGCATTCAGTGCAGCTCCTATCTCTTTGAACGGGGAAACATCAAATTCTCCTAAGCTGTTTGCCAAGCTTTCGATTAAATTTCATATTTGAAATCACCAATGAAATCTAACAACAACTGTCTCATAAATTTTGTTTCTAAACGCTCGAATCATGACAAAAAAACTGTATTATTCAGGCTGGATCAAGCTAAATGCGCGTCCCTTGTGCCTCATTTCGGAGGCGCGCGTCTGACTGTTTCTATAGGAACCGGAGCCGCTGCAGTGACGCGATGACTTTACCAATCGGCGATTGGCTCTTATTTAGAAGGCGGGACTTATTGCGCAATATTGCGCGTTGCACTTTCTCCCATTCAAAACAATACGAGTGACGCGTCTTGTGTTATTCTATAGTCTTTGTTACTACCCAGCACTATAATAATTATATCATTTATGATCACGTAATTGAATTATGATTTGGTGGATACCAGATGAATTAGTAGTAGGCTACTACTAGTTGCAAAATTGACAATGACTTCTCTTATAAAACGTAATTTTTTTCATTGTAAACTCCAAAAATAGCTCACTCTGAAATTAAAATGTGATGTCAACAAGCTTTTTCCTCAAAAAAAGTAGTTTATTTAGCGTTCCGAAGACACTTCTCCATTGACGCCAATTCAAAAAATGGCCTTTTGTCTTCAACGGACGTGTTTTACCACACAAGCCTTTATTATATATGTGATATAAATAAGGAATACCTTTATAACTTACTTTTTTATTTTTAACCCTGATGAAGGCTTGTGTGCTGCAATTGAGAGCTGGTTTACCTTCTCTAATGAAGTTGCGTCAGAATAACTTTTATTTTTAGCTTTAACAGTTTGACAATCACAAATATTTTGTTTGTGGCTTGTTAGATTTCTCCTGTCAAAAGTTTTACACCAGTCCCACGCATCTGTAACCTAAGAGAGGAAGGGTGTGGAAACCAATACAATGACTCAATACAAAGAGTGACTGTGTATAATTTTCTAAAAATAAGTGGGTGGATGTGTTGGACAGTAAAAACATGACAAAGGCCGCATGATTTTGTGCAACGTGCATCTATTAACCAAATATGCAAGATGGTTTCCATGAAGCGGATGAGCCTTTTTTTACTACAAAGTCATTGTGGTTTGGGGTTACAATACCACACCTGTGATCTGCGATGATAATACTGCGCACAATGTGTTTCTTTTGGGGTGAATCTCATGAAAAATGTCACATTTCAGCCTGAATCAAAAGAAAAAGAAAAAAAAGAAAGAAAGAAATTATATTTTGCATGAACTAAATGCAGCCTGAGTATTATTTTACATTATAATTAAACACATCATCTCCCAAATTATCACTGTAAAAATGTTAAATTTTAATTACTACAATGCAAAAAAATATGGTATATTATTTAAATTGTATTTAAGTATTTATACACCACTATAGCATTTATTTCTTATGGAAGCTTGTTTCCGCCCTAAATAAAAAAATAAATAGGTAATTGCGACTTTTTTTCTCACAATTGCGAGTTATAGTAAGAATCGCGTGATATAAAGTCAGAATTGTGAGATATAAATATCAATTCTGACTTTATAAGAGTTTATATCATGCAATTCTGACTTTATAACTCGCAATTGTGCATTTATATCTCGCATTTCTGAGAAAAAAGTTAGAATTGCGAGTTATAAAGTCAGAATTGTGAGATAAAAAGTCGTAATTACCTATTTATTTATTTTTTATTTAGGGTGGAAACAAGCTTCCATAAGGAATAAATACTATAGTGGTGTATAAATACTTAAATACAATTTAAATAATATACCATATTTTTTTTGCATTATAGTAATTAAAATATATAAACTCGCAATTCTGAGAAAAAAACATCAGTCTTTTTCCCTCACAACTGGACATTATAACACGCAACTGCAAGTTTATTTTTCTCAATTCTGACTTTATATCATGCAATTCCGACTTTAGGCCTATATCTTGCAATTCTGACTTTATAACTCGCAACTCCGACTTTATATCGCACAACTCCAACTTTATAACTCGCAATTCTGAGAAAAAAGTCAGAATTGTGAGATAAAAAGTCAATTACCTTTTTTATTTTTTATTTCAAGGCGGAAACAAGCTTGCATAATTTCACCGCTAAAAATGTATGACCGATGTTTTTTTGTTTGTTTGTTTTAATGCAATAAAAAAATACTAACAGAAATGAGTTTACAATAAAACAAAAACATCCAGATGCATAACAGAAAAATATAATTTCTTTTTTTTTCTCCAAGTGAAACATGACCAGAACAGGTTTTCATGAGATTCATCTGTCAGAGCTACAGAAAGCAATATTCAGTAATTTCTACAAACATAAAATAAACCAAACAATGAATAAACGTCCAGAGTTATCAGCACAGTTTCTGACATCTGAAATCTTCCAGCTATGAGGAGGACACTAAAATAATACGAAAATAAAAGAACAGCACTTTGTTTTCATATAAAACAGGTCGAGCTACATTTCTAAGCAGCACTTGTGTCCTCGTGTGAGATATTAGTGAACCAACTGTAATATATTAGAGCCTCTAATGTAGCAGGAACACGAGGAAGGGTGATTATTCAAACTCCCTCATTTCCAAAGCAGCCTGTGCAACATTTCCGCCATCCGTTAAGCACTGAATATACTAAAAAGAACGTCTTTGGCTACTTTCCCCTCTTGGATCGTCCTTTCCGGCCGCCCAGTCTGCCGGAGCCGTGGGCCGAGGGCCCGGGCTGAGGGGCGGCGGGGGCCGCAGCGATGTTGATCTGACCCTCTTGGATTTCTTGCCGGGTGTCCGCAGGCATCCGATCAATCTGCTGCTGTGTCTCCAGGTAAAACATGACGTCCCGCAGCTGCTCCTGCAGCTCAGCGATCTGGCCCTCTTTATTGGCCGCAGTCTCGTGGGCCCGCCTCTCCTCCTCCTGCAGCTGCGTCTGGAGCTGCGTCTGATTGGCTCGCAGGCACCGGTTCATCTCTTGCTCCTCCCGCAGCTCTTGACTGAGCTTCACCACTTTGTTATTCAGCTGGGAACATCTACACGGAAAAACAACACAAAAAGACTGTGTAAATAGAGTATTACTAGAAAAATGTCATTTTAAATATTAACTAAGCAACTCCATTTTTAAAAGTTTAACAATTAATACTTGCACTGCAGCTTTAACTTTATTCCTTTCAAATAAATAAAAAATAATTAAAAAAAAATCATAAATTTTAAAATAAATAAAATCTTTCACTGTTTAAAAATCTTATTTTTATTTTTTATATATTATTATTGTAGAAGAATCATTATTCATTATTGTTTTTATTAATAATTTGAATTATTTTTTATTTTGTCATTTTGACTTTTTTAGTAACTAGTATTTTTTTCCAGTAATAATTGTATTTTTGTGATTTTTATTTATTTGTTTATTTTGTTTTAAATGTTCATACAGTTTTTATTTCAGTTTTAGTAATTTAGTACATAAATTAAATAAATTCAGTTTATTTCAAGTAATGAAAGTTTTTTGATGGTTTTAGATAAATAAAGTAGATTGTACTTCTTCTCGATGGATTGTTTTTCTTTGATGAGTTCGTTTAGTTTCCGCTCCAAACTGTCACACTTGTCGATCGTTTCCTTGAATTTGGCCTTCATGTTGTTGATCTAAAACACACACACACACACACACATAGAGGAGCTGGTTCACTGGTGTTCATTTGAGTTAGAGCAGATCATTATGATCTTAAACTTTGCTTATTATGGATTTGTTCTGGTCAGCTGTCCAGTTCTCACCTCCTCCGCTGTGTCTTTCTCCAGATGAACTATTTTATTCTCCCAGTAAATGCGCTGAGAATCCAGCTGACTGGTTAATAAATATGAATACTATAGAAAAAAAGATATTAAAAAACATTATAATAGAAGGTGACGGAAGATTATCTAACACAATCCAACTTTACACACACTCACAAACACACACACACCTCAAGCTGTAGCGCATCGATCTTCTCATCCTGACATGTGTCTCCTTCACACTCGTACTGCACCATCTTCCCGTCTGTTTTACTGGCAACAAGCCGGTGAACGTAGTTATCTGATCGATATAAACACAAAGACTAGAATATTCAGACATGTAAAATGTTTCAAATATCAAATTTAAAATTACAACATTAAAAAAAACAGGATTTGAGTGAACATGAAACAACATTCAATGCACTTCACATCCCTAATTTGACATTTTGAGTGAAATATTAAAGGTGACCTATTATGCCATTTTTCTAAGTTTTGATGTTGTTTTTGGGCTCTACTAGAACAGGTTTTTATTATTTTTCCTCATATTCTCCATTGTTGCAGCTCCTCTCTTCCCAGTCTGTCAGTAACGCTCTGTGTAGTTCCTGTCTCTATGAAGCCCCTCCTTCTAAAAAGCACAATGTGCTCTGATTGGTCGGCTGGAGCAGTGTGTTGTGATTGGTCGAGCGCTTCCAGCGTGTTTGGGAAATGTCCCGCCCCTTACCATAACTGCCAGTTTCAACACACTACTAACTAACTCAACCAGGCCCTGCCCCTTTATTCTGCGTATGAATTATTTAAATGAGGAATATTGTGACGTGTTCGTTCCCGGAAGAAAACTCAAGACAATGGAGGCGTTTCAGGGAGTTCAGAAACAGTGACACTGATATAGAGAAGAACTCCCGCTGGAGGGACTTTACAGAGCTTTTTCATGCTCAAACAGCAACATTACACACTAAAGACAGATAAACAAGTAAAAAAGCATAATAGGACCACTTTAATATGTATTTAAAAGGTCTAATTCTAGTTGCAGATGGCTCTGGCTAATCTGATTAAAGATGTAAAATGACTGTTATTTTCAAACATGTGACTGCACATCAATTGAATACTGTATTATTTATTACTAGCATCTTTATTCCTGATGTGGGACGTCACACACCTCCAGCGTAGTCCCAGACCCTGTGATTGGTCAGTTGCATGGCGTAAGTGTGTTGCGTTTCCTCAAAGTGCTTGTAGGCATGACGACTAACGTAGCGTCCGCAGCCGATGTGACCGCAGATGAGACAGATCCACAGATTCTATGACAGATGAGCAAATATGACTCAAATATAATACAAGGAAATATATAAGCAGGGTTATTATCATTAACTAAAACTATTAAAAACATTTCTGTTAAGTGAAATAAAGCTGAAACAAAATAAAATATAAATATTAGGTAAAAAACTTAAACTAAATGAAAATTTGAAATGTTGTCTTGGCAATAAACTGAAAGTTAAAGCACTAAAATCATTAACTGGAAATAAAAACTAAACTAAAACTCGATTAATCATAACGATTAATCTGAATTTATGGATTAGTTGTTGCAGCCTAAGTAAGTAAGATATCTGAAGTTTTTGTTACCTCCTGCACTCCACACTCAAAACACTTGTTTTCCTCCACAGGTTCAGGAGTCTGGCAGTATCTGCACACTGGACACCTGCAGAAGAAGTGCACACTAATTAGTGCTCGTAAATGTGCCATCAAAAACACCTCGTCCTTTCTTCATAAATGTCTCGGGTGTTATTGTGAACGATTCATTGGTGCACGTAATATTCAAGAACAATATTTAATAGGGCTGGGCATTGACACAAATTTCAGGATTCCATTTTGATTCACATGCCTGTGATTCGATTCAATTCTGATCTTGATTCAATTCAGTATTCGTTTGGATATATATCAGGTACAGTACAAACAAAACCTCTTTCAATTAATGTAAACTATACAGGGAACCTGTCAGTTACTTTAATATTATAATATAATAAAGGATATTATATATTATAAAATAGAAGTTAAAATTAACAGCCAATTAAAATACAAACATTTAAATTGCACACAAGGCAGTTTTTATAATAATAACAATGCCAATTCATGTGTGTAAACACTTAAACCTGAAACCATCCCAAACCCATTGTGCGCATGAAATGTGACACTGTGACTTTCATCTCATAGGTCAGAGGTCAACTATGACAATTACACACAAACACAACAACAAGAACAGAGAACGGCCCAGCAAACCTTTATCACGTCAATGAAGAATCAGGACGAAAAGGTTAAAAGTGACGCACGTAAATAACAGATGAGAACAAAATATGAGTGTGTAAACATTGTCATGGAAGAAGAATGTGACGCGAGGAGAAGGGTGTGGATGAAATACGTCAAGCGGGAACAAAATAAACTGAAAAAAGACTCTCAAATGTCTCAAAGTTACTATAAAGTTTACTTAATTTAATAAAATAATAATTTATAATATTTTTTATAACAGTGTTAACATTTAAATGTAAAATAAAATTAAAAATATTTAATTTGATTTAAGTCAAATGTCTCAAAGTTACTATAAAGTTTACTTAATTTAATTTAATTTAATTTAATAAAATAATAATATTATTTATTTTATAACTAAGTGTTAACATTTAAATGTAAAATAAAATTAAATTTGATTTAACTCATTTCTCATAAAGCTACTATAAAGTTTACTTAATTTAATTTAATAAAATAATCATTTATAATAATAATAATAAAGAGTTTTTTATTTTATAATGTCTTTATAACAATTAAATGTAAAACATAAATTGAAATTTAAAATTAAAAACATTAAAATTTGATTAAAGTCATAAAACTATATTCAAAACATTTAATTTTCATAATTTGACATATTGTGAGTGAAATATTCAGCAATAAATAATGTAGGACGGGACTTGATTTTACCCAGTAGGATTGAAATTGATGATAATATTTAATACTAATTTTCCCAACCCACACTGCCTTGGATTCATCACCAAAAAAAGTTAAAAAAATGTCAATGATAATAAAAAAAATGTAAATTCTTGGGTCATTTTTGATTTGATGTTGAATCTAAAGGCTGTGGTTGTGAATGACAGCACTCACGTTGCATCCTCCCATCTCTGCAGACACTGGCTGTGAAAACTGTGGTTGCACAGGGTGGTCAACACGCCGTTGACGGACTCGTCCATGCGCTCCAAACACACGGTGCACTTGGGCAGCTCTGTCAGATCCATCACAGGTAAACTGGCCCCCTGGTTTATAATGAAGAGTTTGAGATCATTCAAAACATTCCAGAACACTGCTGCTATTGTTATGCATGTAAATCTGTGCTGGAAACATGACGTGTGTGTGTGTGTGTGTGTGTGTTTAAACAGAAACAGCTAGTCAACAACAAAAAAGGTTAATCCTGGTCACTCAAGCAATGCATCGGCCTAAAATAGTGTTACATGAGTTAGTTGTTTTTTTTTTGCGGTTGCTAAGGTGTTTGCCAAGAATTTTAACACTTAGTGTGAATGGTTTTGTTCGAATTACAATAATTGCTTGCTTAAGTAAACAACACTAACTAACGCAAGCCGTACCTCTTCAGATTTGATGACTTCCGCTCTCTCCACATAGACTAACTGGCAGACAGCATCCTCAATGGAGTTGAACTGACGGCCGTTGCTTGTTGTGTAGAAGCTGTCGGCATCGGCCTAAAGAAATTAAAAAACACAACGAAACTCATGAAACTTTGAATATCAAACAAACTTCAGCAAGCTAATTTGCATGAGGTAATTTTGCAAATCATGTAGAAAAAAAATTTCCAAAGGTCAGAATGACTGGCAAATCATCTTAAAGTCAATAATTTTATCCCTTAAAACTCATCTTTGATCATCAAAATGACATATTTAAACTTATTTCCTGTGAAAATTCTTTCTTCATGCCTTAAAATAGCTTGCTTCATTTAGTATACATGGAACCATGAATATGCAAATTAGCCCCGCCTCCACTCAATCGCACCAGCTCGGATTACCTGATCCACTCGGTCAACTGTAGTAAACGCTACACAATGGCAAGAGGAAATATTGGTTTAATTCAGCCATGTTTGAACAAAGTCCATTTCAAGGAAAGTCTGTTCACTCGGCGGCCATATTTGCAACACAGCTAATTCGGGCATCCTATCTATAGAGACAGAGCGCATTTAGGCCACGCCCACACCGGGGGGGGGAACAATCCAACCGTCTCCATTGACTTTGTATTGCATGAGGCTGCCTCCTGGTCATTTCTGACTTATAACAAAAAGCAGAACAATGCCTTAAAGCTGCTGTGTGACAAGGTGTACAGCAAACAAGCTAAAAAACCCAGAACTAAGTTTTTATAAGCTACTGAACCGTAAAAGCCAGCCTTTAAGAAGACAAAAGTGGATACAGGCAATAATACGTGAAGCATCAGCAGGAAGAATGGGTCAATTTTGACACTCAGTATGCCTCAGTAAGCCTACGTGTGCAGTAAATATTTAGTCACTGTTAAGTCAAATATCCAAATGTCAGTTTTATGTATTATATTTCCTGTCACTGATTACGTTCCCCTCCAGTGGGCGTAGTTCTCATAGTAATATGACATGTCACGCTCTGTCTCAATCGCCTGTATCCACTTTTTAGTCCTTAAACGCTCGTTTTTTGGGTCGACAGCTTATAAAAAGTTCTGGGGTTTTTTTTTTTAGCTTGTTTGCTGTACACCTTGTCACATAGCAGCTTTTAGACATTGTTCTGTTTTTTTGTTATAAGTCAGAAATGACAAGGAGGCAGCCTCACGCAATACAAAGTCAATGGAGACGGTTGGATTGTTTTCCCCCCCGGTGGGCGTGGTTTTCAGATTATGACGCGTGTCGCTCTGTCTCTATAAGTCCTATCTATTTGAATGGGGGAATTCTGAAATCTCAAAAACTGCCTGACAATCTCAATTAAATGACATATTTCAAATCAGCAACAAAATCTGACATGAACTGTCCCATGAATGTTGTTTCTTATGCTCAAATAGTGTTAAAAAGCTTATTTTTCAGGCTAGACGAGCCAATGCGCATGTGCAGTCATAAGCGCGAGTCTCAGGTTTCTATGAGAACCGGAGCTTCTAACGGCAGCTGCAGTGACGCGATGACTTTACCAATCAGTGATTGGCTCTTTTACTTAGGAGGCGGGATGTATTCCGCCGTATTGCGTGTTGCAGTTTCTCCCATTGATAACTAATAGGAGTGAACCTCTTTCTATATAGTCTTTGGTTTAAACCAGAAACTGATTTAGAAGAAGAAGAAGAGGAAGAGCGAATTATACAGGCTCGTCTACAAATCCATGTATCAGAATGTTAATGCATTTTATGTTTCGCTCTCTACAACGTCAGACATTTTCGGCTGAAACAGCTATTTCCGGTTTTGGGTCGAAATGGTTTTGGAAATCAGTGACCGAAACACATGTATTAGCACTTCTCCGACTGTGTTCAGTGTCTATTTTGTGAACATGTCAGCTGTGTTGACACTAGCTCTGGATTGACAATATTAATTTAAATTTTGGCGCTCTTTATTACAGCGTGACAGATTGCTGTAGTCGCCTCAATTTAAGCGGCAGCACAGATCAAGCACATGAACCGATCATCTCATCTCCTCTTTACTACTAGTTACATCACAAAATAAATGTGTGAACACCAGAAGGTAGGTTGAAAAATACATTACAACTTACCAAAATGAATCCTGTCTCATGTAATTGTAGGTTCTACAACTTACTTCAAGAAAGCTATTCAATGTCCATGAACTCATTAGTTAGCTAGAAAAAAAATAACTCTAGAGAAGAGCATTTTGCTAAATATGTGCACTGTATTACATATTGATAATATTTTTACTTAACCTGTTAGTGATGTCTTCATTATTTAAGAAATCTGTCAAGAAAACAAGTTATTACAGTTTATTGTCGTTTAAATGTTTATATTTCATCATCAAACTGGAGTAGAAACAATTCTTGTTATTAAAGTTGATATATAAACTGCCTTATTTGCAATTTAAATGTTTGTACAACTCAGTTTTAGTTATTTGAGTGTTATTAAATAAGTTTAATTATTTATTTATTTATTTTCAGTTCTGGTTTTCGGCCAAGTGCATCCTGAATTTTCATTTCGGTGCATCACTAGTGTTGACTGATGAATTTGCACATGATTTGTCTTAAAAGCATATTAAAAAGGCCACATAGACATGTAAACCACATTAAAAGCTTGATTTTAACTTAAAAAAAATTCTGAAGAACTGTTGATCACCAATAAATCCAGTTAGTGAGGATTAGCTGAGAACTTTTCAGATCCTGTTCAATCAAATTAGAACGATAGAACAATAGAACGATCAATAGCTAGACAGACAGACAGATAGACAGATAGATAGATAGATAGATAGATAGATAGATAGATAAACACAATTGTTCTTTTATGTGGTTAACTCACCTGACTCCTGAACTTGACCAACACCATGTACTGGTTGGGCGTGGAGTCTCGGATAATCTTCATGTGCTCCATGACGTCGTTGTAGGGAGCCACAAACTTCATGAGGTCATGGCTGGTCATGGTGGTCGGTACCGTGAGGACACACAGCATCGCACTGCGCCTCACGTCCTCTGTGAGTGACGTCATCTTACTGTCCACAAAACATCACACAAAACCACGTCAACAATGCAACAAAGTGTCTATTGTGTCTATTATTTAAACTTATACACAACAAATTCCACTTGACCATGTTTTTTGGACAGAGTACCATAGTATATCACCTTGAGGTACCATATATCAAAGTACCGTAGGATTAGAGGGTAGTAGTATTAGCATAGATAGACAGATAGAACGACTGATAGAACAATAGACAGGTAGACAGACAGATAGATAGATAGAACGACAGACAGATAGATAGAATGACAGATAGAGAAAGACAGACAGATATATAGATAGAGATAGATAGAATGACAGACAGACAGATTAGATAGATAGATAGACAGAGAAATAGAAAGATAGACAGAACGACAGAGAGACAGATAGAGATAGAATGACAGACAGAACGATAGACAGATAGACAGACAGATAGATAGATAGATAGATATAGATAGATAGACAGAACGACAGACATAGACAGAATGACAGACAGAACGATAGAACGATAGATAGATAGATAGATAGAACGACAGAGAAATAGATAGATCGATAGATAGATAGATAGAACGACAGAGAAATAGATAGATAGATAGATATAGATAGATAGATAGAACGACAGACAGAGATAGATAGATAGAACGACAGACAGAGAAATAGACAGACAATAGATAGATAGATAGATAGATAGATAGAACGACAGACAGAGATAGATAGATAGATAGATAGATAGATAGAACGACAGAGAAATAGATAGACAGACAGACGATAGATGATAGATAGATAGACAGAGAAATAGATAGAACGATAGACAGACAGAACGACAGACAGAGATAGACAGATAGATAAATAGAACGATAGATAGAACGACAGACAGAGAAATAGATAGACAGACAAACAGACGATAGATAGATAGATAGAACGACAGAGATAGACAGAACGACAGACAAATAGATAGACAGACAGAAAGATAGAACGACAGACAGAGATAGATAGAATGACAGACAGAACGAGATAGACAGATAGATAGAACGACAGACAGAGATAGATAGAACGACAGACAGAGAAATAGATAGACAGACGATAGATAGATAGATAGATAGAACGACAGACAGAGATAGATAGATAGATAGATAGAACGACAGAGAAATAGATAGACAGACAGACGATAGATAGATGATAGATAGATAGACAGAGAAATAGACAGAACGACAGACAGAGATAGACAGATAGATAAATAGAACGATAGATAGAACGACAGACAGAGAAATAGATAGACAGACAAACAGACGATAGATAGATAGATAGAACGACAGAGATAGACAGAACGACAGACAAATAGATAGACAGACAGAAAGATAGAACGACAGACAGAGATAGAATGACAGAACGAGATAGACAGATAGATAGAACGACAGACAGAGATAGATAGATAGAACGACAGACAGAGAAATAGATAGACAGACGATAGATAGATAGATAGATAGATAGATAGATAGAACGACAGACAGAGATAGATAGATAGATAGAACGACAGAGAAATAGATAGACAGACAGACGATAGATAGATGATAGATAGACAGAGAAATAGATAGAACGATAGACAGACAGAACGACAGACAGAGATAGACAGATAGATAAATAGAACGATAGATAGATAGAACGACAGACAGAGAAATAGATAGACAGACAAACAGACGATAGATAGATAGAACGACAGAGATAGACAGAACGACAGACAAATAGATAGACAGACAGATAGATAGAACGACAGACAGTGAAATAGATAGACAGACGATAGACAGACAGAACGACAGACAGACTAACTTTGTTTTATAGAGGTGCATGATGCCGTGGACGATCTCCACTGACGGGTTCCCGCTGAAAAAGGAGATCTGATCCGGCAGCTGTTTAGAGGGAGAGTCTGGTGTCATGCTCACGTCCATTTGATCTTTGGCATCTTCACTTCCTGTGGACTTCAGATCTTTACCTTCCTCAGCTCCTGGTGTAAAAAAAATACAGTCAGTTTACTCATTACTGGCCAACTGGTGTCAAATCATAGAGAGTAAAAAACTGATCCAAACCTGCGCTGGGCTGAAAGGTCTCGATCACCATGTCGCTCATGACACGGCTGCCCATGTGCTGGTGGAGGATGGCCGACCGCTCCAGATCCGTTTTGCCGTCCAGCGTGACTCTGGCGGAGACCAGCGCTTTCTCTCTCATCTCGTCCTCTGACATCTCTGCAACTGAGTAAAAACCAGCAGCAACATAAAGGCCTCAAAGAGATTCTAGAAACAAGCTCAAACACACTGAGTGTGTGAATGCTCTCTGTGACACTTCATTCTGATGCATCATGGGATAAACACACAATCAGATGATCATGATATCCAGCATCATGTCTCATGCTTCTCAGGTTTCTGTGCTATATTTATATATGTGTGTGTGTGAGATATGATTACCCTTATCAGATGGTTATACTTTCATTTCCATATACCAAGCCACCGTATGTCACTTTAAGAACCATAATGTTTACATGTCATTTTAAAGTAGGCCTACTTGGTACCTTGTTACATGTCCAAAAACATGTTAATACCCTTTTGTATACTATCATGATGATGTATGAATATAGTATATGAATATAGCCATCATTCAGTACCACGGTAAACAAAGTAAGTCTCAGTTATGTAACAGTAAACGAGCGGAACTCACCGGCGCAGTATTGAAAACCCTGCGGGGAATCAGACTGATCAGCGAGCTCGAGTCTGATCACGACCAGAGACACACTCATGTGTTCAGAGGATCAAGAACTGATCAGCCGCCACAGATACACTGATAATGACAACACGAGCTTAATAAAACTCCGTTCATGAAGCGAGACACGGGTTTAAACGCAAGATCTGAACCGTATTAACAGCATTTAATCAGAACTATATGTCATAAACGCTTAATAGAATTATTCTTTATTATTAGAAAGATAAACGCGTGAAAACAACAATGACGTTTGAGAACCAAAGATAAATTACTGCGTTACTTCCGGGGGCAAGAGGATTATTTCAAAACAAAAGCCTAATTATTGATCATTTATAATAAGAGACAGACACGGTTTGTGAATAATAAAATGGTAATATAATTTTAAATGTGTCGTAAATAATGGTATATTTATGATTATGTTTGAGGACGAGAGATAAATTACTGCGTTACTTCCGGGGGCAAGAGGATCATTTCAAAACAAAAGCCTAATTATTGATCATTTATAATAAGAGACAGACACGGTTTGTGAATAATAAAATGGTAATATAATTTTAAATGTGTCGTAAATAATGGTATATTTATGATTATGTTTGAGGACGAGAGATAAATTACTGCGTTACTTCCGGGGGCAAGAGGATCATTTCAAAACAAAAGCCCTTAAATAATTAGGCCTATAGATAATTTGTAATAAGAGACAGCCATGGTTTGTGAATAATATAAAGGTAATATGATATAATTTTAAATGTGTCATATATCATGGTATATTTATGATTTTGTTGTAATTACTATAATGTTTTCAAAACCAGAATAAGATTTCTTGGCAAGTATGCTTACGCATAAGGAATTTGTCTTGGTATAATACACAGTATAATAATATATAATAAAATAAATAGACAGATAATAAAATAGTCTATAATGTGTGTGTGTGTGTGTGTGTGCGTGTTTTTGTGACATATCAGGACACAAATTTGTGTAATGACATGGGTATGACATAGGTATTACAAGGAGAGGGTGACTTATGAGGACATTACCCCATGTCCCCATTTTTCAAAAGGCTTATAAATCATACAGAATGAGTTTTTTTGAGAAAGTAAAAATGTGCACAGTTTTCTGTGATGGGTAGGTTTAGGGGTAGGGATAGTGTAGGGGAATAGAAAATACGGTTTGTACAGTATAAAAAACATTACGCCTATGGAGAGTCCACACAATTCACAATAACAAACGTGTGTGTGTGTGTGTGTGCTAAAATAATCTATATTCTATACAATTATGCAAGAGAATGTGAATTCATTATAGTATAGAATTCTGTTATAGTATTTTTTGTAAAAGATAGAAATAAAGAATATATATATATATTTAAACATAAGTTTAAAGTTTAATTTGTAAAGTTAAGCATCAACATGGCATGCAGAAGTACATGCTGAAAGTACTGAAAAATGCTTATAAAAATAATTATATTAGTATTGAAAAAACTAACAGTTATGAATTGTTTCTATATAAAAGAGTACAAATGAAGACATTCCGAACATTCCGAATAACGTTTTGTCTGACTTACTGTGAAAAACCACAACATGCTCAGATATATGTGTCAGTGAAAGTTCTCATAAAGTTTTCACACCATGATGGTGTGAGGTGTAAAAGTGTCGCTTTATTTGCATATTGAGCTGAAGCTATTGAGAGTAACATTCTCTGTAACTCTAAACTGCCGGCTCAAACTCCACCCTGTGAACTCCCAGCCGTGATGACACCTACAGCAGCTCACAATAACGTCACTTAGTCATCTGGGCTGGTGTGTGTAGCACAAATCCTCAACAAATCCTCCACAGTGATTCACACAATGAAACAAATATTTAGCTGCTTACGTAAACGTACACAATCTTTGGATTCAATTACTTGAATGGTAATTTTCCACCAACAGTACTGCAATTCCCAAGTTTCTTTCTCTGAATCAGATGACGTACAATGAAGTGCAAACAAACTATTTTTAAGTCCACAAAGGTGCATGAGAAGGTCTCTTTCTCTGTAATATGATTGTGCGTGATGGAGGGAGGTGTGGTTTGCGGATAGGAGGAGCTGCAAAAGCCTGTTAATGTTCCTCTGGCTGTGAGGAAGTCGCCACCTCTCCTGTCCTCTGCTCATCAGTGAAGCTTCTAGAGGAGCTTGATATTTCATAACCACGCACCAGCTGTTATTCAGAGTGTTTACTGAAGGTAAGCCAACTCCATTTGTATGATGCATACTCTGTTTGTCCTTTTCAAGTTTTACATTTGTCTTCCTGTTGCATCTGATGAAGTTTAACCACTGCAGCTGAAGCAGCAGTCTTGTTTCACTGAACTTCCCTTATTTAAGTGGTCTTTGCAAAACTAGCTAGTGGGAGACGTGCAGTCTGCTCACGCACACTCATGTCTACGGGGCACTTTTTATTACCCTTGTTCTCCAAAAAGGGGTGTGTGAAAAAAGGATTTCCAGGAAGGAAACCATATCTGCTTTGGCAGAGGGGATTGTAAAGGAAAAGCAGAATATGTGGAATGTTGAATGTAACCGTTTGTGTTTAGATATACCTTTTGAGAAGCTTTCACAAGAGATTCAAGGTCATTTCTTTACTTGTTTGAAGCAAACATTTCATTGTAGGGGGAGAATAGAGAGAGGTCTCTTAGGAGCAAGAATCTGCAGTTTTTTGTCATTTGATACTTGACAATGCAAGTATGGCTTTTCTTGAAACTGAGCTCTTTTGTTTGCTTGTTAGAGATGAAACTTGTTTAAATGGAGTATAATTTGCATGTGTATAGTTGTAAACGCTAGACTTTCAGCCTACAGGCGAGGTGAATGCAGCTTGAAAATAGTGAATGATGTTGTCACAACATGCCTTCATTCTTGCATTAGCTGTTTTGTGGGCAAATGCAAACTGTCAAATGCACCAAATTGAAGGTGCATCTCAAAGTAGAGGTAGAGTTTATGATGCGTGCAGTTTACAGCATGAGTCATCATATGCTAATTAGTTATTCCGAGTCATTCAGGATAGAAAATGCGCTCACTTTGAGATAAGCACACTAAATAAAACATGCAAGAAGCAGAAACGTCCAATTCCTACTCAATTGGTCAGGCCGCTGAAAAAAAAAACAGATTGCATTTGCTAGTGGAACAGAAACAAAACTTGCAACAGATATTTTTTTTATCTAATTATGCATGTCTATAATGACTTCTCGATGTTCATTATTATATTATATTCCAAATTCGGTTTTATTTTTTCCCAAATTCTGTTTTAATTTTTCTGGATTCCATTTTTTAAATTAAATTTTAGTAATCAAAAAGCATGTCTAATTAATTGAAACAATGAAACTTATCCAATTTACCAACAATTTATTGCCCTATGATACACGTTTTATTCTTTCCCCTCAAATTCTGTTTTATTTTTACCAAATTCTGTTTTCTGTTTTAACTTTTCTGGATTCCATTTTAATGGTTTAATTACATTTTAATAATCAAAAAGCATGTCTAATTAATTGAATTCTTAAAAACAACAACATTTATTAATTAAAAAAAAGTTTTTCATGAAATGTTTTTTTTTCCTCCAGAAATTCTGTGCCGTATTTTAATTTTTTTTTGGCAATCAAATGAACGCATACCATTTAATTTATCTTTTAATCATGAAATTAAACTTTTTTTGTCAAACAATGTGCTGCACAACAGAGCTTTACTGTTAAAATTAAAACATGGAAGAAAAACTGAGATTATTCCTTAAAAAGATAGTTTTAATAATATATTATTAAATTAATTAATATAAATTCTACTATTCTGGCAAGTTAAATCGAACTTTTATTTTGACGGGTTGCCGAGAGCTTTGAGTTTCTCTGTGTTTATGACGATAGTTTTCTCAAACGAAGCGGTTAAATGCTGATGAAGTGACTTTCAGAGCGGCTCTGGAGATGAATTTCGTGCGTTCATTTCCTCATATAGTGAGGCGACAGAGGATGAAAACACCGCGAGCGTCGCACGTGCTTCAGTGTGCGTGCGTACACGCATGCATGCGCGCGCGTGTTTGTGTGAGGTAAATGAAACCGCGCTTCCGCGTCATTCATTTCAGAGGCACGCAGACATGCAGGATTCATATTTAAATAGTCTATATCGCGATTTGATTTAAGTGTACTGACCTGCTTTTTATTCATTCATCAAAAATTTTGACAAATTCCGTGACATTCCGCGTTATATACTAAATTCCGTTTTTCTGACTGGATTCCGCGATACCGTCCGCGTTTTCTGCATCGCGGAAATCATAGGGCCCTACACGAGTCATGTACTAAAGAGTTATTAAGGGTCATTTAGTAAATGCTAAATAAAACATGCAAGAACACTCTTAAAAAAAAGGTCCAAAAGGTGGTTTTTACAGCAATGCCATAGAAGAACCATTTTTGGTTGCCCAAAGAACTTTTTTTTTTTAATATTTTACCTTTTTCCACTATAAAGAACCTTTTGTGGAATAAAAGGATGTTAAAGGTTCTTCATAGAACCATCCGTGCAGATAAAGAACCTTTATTTTTAAAGGTGCAGTAAGTGTTTTCTGAGAAACACTGTTGAAGGTGGATTGAGCTGAGCAGCACAGCACACTTGTAGCCAATCAGCAGTAGGGGGCGTGTCCACTCATGATGGGGGAGGAGATAGAGTGAGCCAATCAGCAGTAGGGGGCGTGTCCACTCATGATGGGGGAGGAGATAGAGTGAGCCAATCAGCAGTAGGGGGCGTGTCCACTTGTGATGGGGGAGGAGAGAGAGAGTGAGCAAGAAGGGGATTTGAAGAATCCTGTTCCTGGAGATCTACCTTCCTGCAGAGTTCAGCTCCAGCCCTGCTAAACACACCTGTCTGTAATTAACAAGTGCTCCTGGAGATCTTAATTAGCTGATTCAGGTGTGTTTTATGAGGGTTGGAGCTAAACTTTGCAGGTAGGTAGATCTCCAGGAACAGGGTTGCGCACCCCTGCTGTAGAAAGAGAGATTGCTGAGAGACATTACAAAAGAGAAAAGCTCAGAGGAATATCACTGGAAAAAAGAAAGGGTATGATCTTTGCTTCGCTTCAGCTATGATAAAGAGACATCCACTCTTGCATTGCGTGTTCATGCATTTTGGGGGCGGAGCAATGAAGGGAGGGGTGTGTTTGTTTGGGTTGATTTCAAATATCATCGTTTTTATCATTTGTACTCATTTATTTTGTGCCATTTTTTGAGCAAACATTTCAAACAAAAAGTTTTCAAACAATTTTGCAGGTGTTAGAATACAAAAAGAGAATATATATATACTGTATATATATATATATACACACACACACACACACAGACAAATATATATATATATATATACGGTTTGAAACGCATATGTTTCTCAGATTAATTGCTAAGTTTAACAACGTGTTTTAGGTCCTGTCAGTTTAAACATTCAAGCGATTTTAAACCATTCTAGCACAAGAAGACGTGAAAGAGAACTCAATTGGGACCTCGCGCGCTGTTTTCACACAGACAGCATGTGAACAACGAATTCCATTCTCTTCCGCGTCTGTTTGTGCTTGAATGGACACACGCAAAATAATGTCAAAATGCCTGTCTTGATGAGTATCCTCATAAACACAGTCGCTACGTGAACGTAATCAATTGAGAAAGAAAATGGATGTGTACTATTATAATGGATATTATATATAATTATTATATTATATACAGTGCATTCGGTCTTAAAGTGACAGCAACCTAATATTCCTGCTGATTTCGGTGTAATTAATGTTAATCAAACAACAAAATACAAAAAGAAATTCACTTTTGTAGATTTAACAAAGATTAATTATATTTAATTTATACAATAAAGACCATGCAGTGTTATTTTATATTTGATTATTCAGTGTCTAACACTGCAGTCTTCACTGTATAAATTAAAGACTTACCTGAAAAACATAAATCACTGTTTATTTCATTTGTATCTTTGTTCTATTGTATTTATCTATGCTTGTAATTTGTTTTTCTATGCAGATTCACTCTCCTGCAAAATCACCCCAGTCATCCTAGAATGATTAATTCTTTCCAAATAGAGCTATTCAAGTCATCTGAAATTGTTTTCATATCACATACATATATATATACAGTCCTGCCCCACATTCATGAAATTGGTTAAATTTTTTTTTTACTGCAGATTGTTGCTAGTGGAACAGAAATAAACCTTAAAACAGAATATTTTATTTTAATTCAATTTTAATTTTTAACTTTAAATCAATTGTTTATGTTTTGAATGCATATTGCATTGCAACTATTTCACTGGCTGGAAAATCCTGTAAAAATTATAGTCGGCTAAAAGGTGGTGGTGGATTTTGAAATCCTAATTTTTCTTAGCATGGAGATTACTCAAATTCTCATGCTCTTTCTCATATATTTTTGTACATTTCCACATTGGTTTCCACAGATGGGAGAGCAAGACCCAAATGACAGGCTGAAAGAGGACCAGCCGAAAGAGCTGAAGGAAAACGGCATGGGAAGTTTCTCCCAGTTCTCCTCAAGCGTACGCGCCATGGTGCGCATTCGCCAGAAGTACCAGGCCATGAAGAAACGGCGTCTGGAGATGCCGCAGGTCATCATTTCTCCACGGTCCACCAGCCCAAAGTATTTCACATTTGATAATGTTTACGAGACTCTAAACAGCAAACCCGCTTCCCCACGCAAGCGAAAGAAAAAGAGGAAGGTCATGTATCCGAACAGCAGTTTGAGAGCTGTACCCACAAAAGAGAGCAGCCGTGCAAAGAACTGCCTGTACTTGTTGTGCATCATCGTCTTTCTGCAGGTTTACAACGCCATCGAGAACTTGGACGACCACGTGCTCAAATATGATCTAGATGGTCTGGAGAAGACCCTTAAAAGGGAAGTGTTTGGCCAACATGAAGTGACGGAGCGCCTGCTGGGTCATTTACATGATTATTTGTCAACTTATGTACACAATAAACCTTTGGTGTTGTCGCTTCACGGACCTACTGGAGTTGGGAAGAGCCACGTTGGCCGATTACTGGCTCAGCATTTCCGCTCAGTTGTTGGTGATGAGTTGGTGATGCAGTACTATGTGCTGCACCATTGCCCAACAGAAGACGATATCCCACAATGCACCAAATCTCTGGACTCTAACATCTCGGAAATGGTCACACAAGCTGAGGAAGTGGAGAAGATACCGGTCTTCATCTTTGATGAAGTGGAACACATGCCCAGGGAATTGCTGGACACATTGCGAGACCTGATTCATCCCCAAAACAACAATGAATACTTAAACGCCATTTACATCCTCATCAGTAACCTGGGACATGACGATATCACCAAGTTCGTCCTGCACAACTCCAGCGTCGCCGTCTCAGGCCGTCTGAGCTTGAGTCAGGAGCTGACGCCTTGGTTACACAGTTACCTTCAAAGATACCACATGCTATTTTTGGAAGCAGAGTTCCTGCCCTTTATGCTTTTGGAGAAGAGCCATGTAATGGATTGTTTTATTGATGAGATGTCCAGGGAAGGATTCTACCCGGATCGATCACATGTAGAAAGACTTGCGGAAGAACTATCATACTATATAGTTGGCGAACGGGAGTTTTCTCACACCGGATGCAGGCAGGTTGTGGCAAAAGTGAACCTTCTCTGAAACCAAATCTGCCGTGCAGATGGGCAATGTGAGGGAAAAATTATTGGTCGGACTTTGAGATTTCATTTCATTGTGCATTCAACATTTTGTTCTTTGTGAAAAAACTTTTGTTGTTCATACACTACTGGTCAAAAGTTTGGGGTCGGTATTTAATGTTTTGAAAGACGTCTCTTATGCTCACTAGGACTGCATTTATGTGATTAAAAATGCAGTAAAACAGTAATATTGTGAAATAGTATTTCAATTTAAAATAACTGTTTTTTATTTAAATATATTTTATTATATTGTAATTTATTCCTGTGATGGCAAAGCTGAATTTTGTGCTTCTTCATATTTTTGTGGAAACTGTGATACCACAAAAAATAAAATGCAAACCGTGATACGTTGGATATTGTCAGGATTCTTTGATGAAAGTTCAAATGAACAGCATTTATTTGAAACAGAAATGAATAAATTAAAAGTATTAATTTCTTTCAGAAAACAAAAAAATGACCCCAAACTTTTGAACTGTGGTGTATTTTTCCTTATACATTTACTGTGAAGTAGGTCCTTGAAACAAGCACAACTCTAAATAACACAAAACAACATAACATTTTTCTTTGTTTATTAGAATTTCTTATTTTTCACTGGAAAAATGAGGTACAAAGACCAAGATAATTGTATAATTAGTGTATGTGTGTGTATATATATAGTACCCATCAAAAGTGGACACATTACTATTTTTGATCAAAAATACAGAAAAACAGCAATATTGTGAAATATTTTTACAATTTAAAATAAAGCCCTGGGTATACTTTGTTTTTTTACGCGTACGCTATTGTACGTGCATAGTCGAACGCACAGCCTTGCAAAGTATACTTCACAGGTCGCATGTGCGGTTACAAAAATCCGGTATCATGAGAAATCGAGTCCCCCCCCAGGATGTCTTGACTAATTATAACCTGTTTCACTATTGTATGATGTTTATTACATTAGGTGCACAAACAACATGATTGAAATATAAAATGAATGCCTATGTATTGCATAATAAAATAGACTGGAAACAGATTTTGGAAACAAAAAAACATACCTAATGTAATATAAGCTAAGCTAGCAGGCTAATCGGGTAGACGTATGCCATGCTAGTACAAAAGCCAACTAAAAAAAAAACATTAAGAACGAGAAATGCTTCAAAACCTATAGCTTCAGTTATATACTAGTATATATGAATCATGTAATTTAAAAGACATTAATGGTCATTATAACACATTTTAAATGATAAACAGGAATTATAATCAGGCGCTAAAAATACTACCCATTAAAAGTCCGTTGAACCAATGGGATCACTTGGGGTCCTAAAGGAGACCCGATTCCTGGGGGAGACTCGATTTCCTGGGGGGAGATTTGCATCACACGCACTGTACGCTGACCGTTGCATACGCGTAAAAAGTGAACTATACTTTGGGCTTAATGGTTTTCTATTTTATTATACTTTAAAATATAATTTATTTCTGTGATACAAAGCTGAATTTTCATCAGCCATTACTCCAGCCTTCAGTGTCACATGATCCTTCAGAAGTCATTCTAATAGATTTTTGATCAAATAAATGCAGGCTTGATGAGCATAAAGGACCTCTTTCAAAAACATAGAAATGTGTCCAAACTTTTGTGCTATATATATATATATATATATATATATATATATATATATATATGGAAAAAGCAGTTGGTATGTACAACGCATTGATACCTGTGCCCATAAAGTGCTTGATGATCAAATTGCTGTTTTGTACACCACAACACATTTAAAGTGGGTTGCTAGCATGATTTTTCCCACAGTAAAGAGTTGCTTTCTAACTATCAATGAGTGTGTAAGATAAGAAAGTATTGCAAGCTCTAAAAATACACATGCCATCTTGTCAGTTTCCTGTGAGCTATCTACGCCTAAAGCTCTATAAGTGCGGCGTCACTCTAATGCTGCATTCTGAGAAATAATCTCAACTACCATCATGCATTTTCTGACCTTCACTCATCAACGCAATAAAACAAACGTAAGTGCTTAGCATGCACTTACATCACCAGAGAAACACTCCAAATGTTTCTACCATGCTTGCAAATCTACCACTACTTGTGTATTTTGGTTTGCTGCAGGTGGTCTACGGTAAATATACGACCTTCGTTAAATAAATTTGCTGACCGGCAAATATTTCCCTTAGAAGGCCAGATCAGATCAGATCAGAATCAGAACTCCCACAGACTTGCAAAAACCATCAACATGCCGCTAAGTGTTGTTAGTCATCGGGTGCTAGTGTGTGATGCAGGAGGGTTGTGAGGACTGGGTCTCTCGTCTTCAGTGTCTTTTGCACTACGGCAGCTACGCTTCCAGCTCAAAACCCAGTCCAACCTTGTGTCCGCCGGTGTTGAAGTTCTTTCCATCGATGAGAGCCGAGAGAGTGAGTTTCACCCCTTGACAATGAGAAAGAGAATATGAGACATTAAAGGGATAATAAATATCTTAACTTAAACGCTAGTGACAACATGTTTGGAATGAAACTAGTGTACTATTAGCATACTATTTATGAAATATTGCTATTTGTAAAAGTGTTTTTAACTACTTTTTAGTGAAAGTGTATGCAGTATGCAAAAATAAATGTTTTAAACAGTAGTATGCGAATATTTTTCACATGATCTCACTATGTTGCATGTTTAATTCAGTGAAATGTAATAAATTTTAATTACATGTAATACATGCAACTTTCAGCAGTATAATCAACTGATTAAAGGGGTCCTTGATTATGATTTCACTTTTTTAACTTTAGTTAGTGTGTAATGTTGCTGTTTGAGCATAAACAACATCTGCAAAGTTACGACGCTCAAAGTTCAATGCAAAGGGAGATATTTTCTTTTACAGAAATCACTTTTTAAGGACTACAACAAATGGCTGGTAGGGACTACAATGAGCTTCTTCCTGGGTTGGTGACATCACTAACCCTAACATTTACATAAACCCCGCCCCCGAGAACACACAACAAAGGGGGCGAGGCCATGTTGGGCTGCTTTAGAGAAGAAGAAGAGTTGTTGTAGTAGAGTGTTGTTTTACGTCATTTTACGCCGGACTGCTTCACAAACGAGGGTCAATTCAACGCTGGATTTGCACAAAAGATTAACATGACGGCACATGCTAGTCGATGAGTTGAATCAACTCCACAGCAACTACAAAATTTATCCACTAACCATTCAGAAACGTCCTAAAAGTTGTATCTTCTTCCTGAGTCTCTCCATCAGTGTCGACTCCGGTTTGAACAATGTAAGGCTGAACACCGTTACTGACAATCCTCATTTTGGCTGCGTGAGATTCTCCAGCTTTGTTGTTGTTGAGCAACTGAAGCGTGAGCTGTTAAAGCTCCGCCCTCTTCTGGAAAGGGGGCCGGGAGCAGCAGCTCATTTGCATTTAAAGGGACACCCACAAAAACGGCATGTTTTTGCTCACACGCAAATAGGGGCAAATTTGACAAGCTATAATAAATGATCTGTGGGGTATTTTGAGCTGAAACTTCACAGACATGGCTCAGTCTTCACACTGCATTGCATTATGGGATAAAGCAGACCCTGGCTGTATACTGAACATTTTGCCAAATGTCATCTGGGTATTTTGGTGCATACAGAAAATTGACATACTGTGCCCAGTTTACATACTGCATACTGTAGAAATGTATAAGAGATCATAAACAATAATTATAACATAATTACCAGGTCGAAGACTCTGAGTGTAACCAACTCCAATCAGGCTGGAATTGTTCACTTTGGCCTGTTATAAAATATAATGAATAATCATCATCAGGTTAGTCATTCCAAGCTTTGAAAATGTAATATAGCTTCTATACTTTATTTAAAGGCAGATTTAGGCCTAAAGTACATGAATGCAGATGCTTCTAGCTTCACGTGTCGTTGCAGAATGTGTCAGAACGCAATTCATAATGCAACACATGTGCATTTGTGTTCCCCACTGTTATATGCAACAGAACCACGCACTGGCAACGCACTGGCCAAGCGTTCCTGCGTAAAGATTGTTAACTTACAGACAACGAGGCGTCTTTATCTAGCTGGTACTTTGCAGCAACTCCGAAGCGCGTGTTGTTGCTGCCGGCGGTCCAGGACAAAGTGACGGCCGTCTCCAGCTGATCATTCACCTTCTGATAGACCGATCCTCCGAACTCAGCTCCATCATTACTGCTGACACATGACACAGTTCATGCAACATATCTACAACATCCTTATATACTATCTATCTATCTATCTATCTATCCACACACACTAGTTCAAAAGTTTGGAATAATTAAGATTTTTTAATGTTTTTGAAAGTCTCTTCTGCTCATGAAGCCTGCAATTATTTGATGAAAAATACAGTAAAAACGGTAATATTGTGAAATATTATTACAATTTAAAATAACTGTTTTTTATGTAAATATACTTCAGTGTCACATGATCCTTCAGAAATCATTCTAATATGCTGATTTGCTGCTCAAGAAACATTATCAATGTTGAAAACAGTTGTGCTGCTTCATATTTTTTGTGATACACTTCCATTAAAAAAATGTGTTCAATAAATATTTTTATTCAGCAATGCTGCATTAAATTGATCAAAAGTGACCATAAAGACATTTATATTGTTACAAAATATTTCAAATAAATGCTGTTCTTTTGAACTTTATATTCATCAAAGAATCCTGAAAAAAATGTGTCATGGTTTCCACAAAAATATTAAGCAGCAAAAATGGTTTTCAACATTGATAATCATAAAAAACATTAATAATTAATAATTAATAAACAGCGACACTGAAGACTGGAGTAATAATGCTGAAAATTCAGCTTTGATCACAGGATGTTATTTCAAATTGTAATATTTCACTATATGTATGTGTGTGTATATATATATAATAATATTTCACTGTATTATTGACGATTGTCAATAAATCTGCTGTAGTGATAAGTATATGCACACATGTCAGAAACATCAATTTTCAAACCCCTAATCAGCTGTTTCTGCGTTATTTTCCCTGATTCTTACACGTTGGTGTGAAGCTGGAAGTCTCCAGTTTTGTATCCCAGAGCGAAGTGATTTTGCACCAGTTTAGACTTGGCCGTGTCAAACGCCATCTGGTAGCCCGCGAGCCAGCCTTCATATCCCAGAACCGCTGAAGAGTGCACGACCGGACCCTCAAAATCAACGTCGCAGCTCATGTTGACGAAGTCACGCTTGTAGCCGGTCTTCAGTTTACCGCTCCTCTTACTAAAGAGAAAACAACACTGTCAAAGAACAAAATCATCAAACCAGCCTCGATGCGTCAGACGCTAACAACTTACCCTGTGTTTGGGACAAAAGATGTATCCAGGGCCACTTTCAACCCCTGCGCAAGCTGAGGAGACAACAAAAGATACAAGATTCATAAGACGGTTATTCAATGTGGTGAACCTGATCTCACCAAGTACAACCTTCCAATCAACCAATCAGATTTGAGGGACAAGTTTACAGTTTATGTCAAGTTTAGGCTCACAATCAGGGTTAAGTGCGTCTACATCAGTGTTATTCACCTATTATTTCCCTCTGATTTTAGGTTTAGGAGAAGGATTACATTTTCAGATAGGAATGTTGTTCCAGGATCAACAATATATGTCGATTCAGGAACATGTCTGAACTTGGCAAAATGCACACCCTGCAAATGAACCATTTTGATCATATCCTATGCAACTCCAAGGGGTCAAAGGTCATGACAAGAGTTTGCTCTACTGACCTGGTCTTCCACAGAGACTTCTGTACTGAGCATGTTGTCTGTGTTCCACTTCTGGTTCAAACTCAATCCCAGATCACTCATTTTATACTTGGTCTCCAAACTCCCGCCGGCTTTTCCCGTGTCCATGTTGGTGGATCCAGATGTGTTGAACTCCTGCAGTTGAATTTTATTAATAGGAAAAAAACATTTAGGCATGTATCTGTGACCATATGAGTATTAGCTATAATTAGTTTTTTTTTTTGTTGGTAAATAAATGATCTGTAGTGATATATATATATATATATATATATATATATATATAAGGTGGCTGTGAAACTAAATCTGCATTGTTTATCCTTTTGATCTTTCATTCAAAAAATTCACAAAATTCTAACCTTTCATTGAAGTAAAACAATTGAAAGTGGGGGGAAACTCACATTATGAAATAAATGTTTTTCTCCAAAACACGTTGGCCGCAATTATTGGCACCCCTAGAAATTCTTAAAATAAAATATCTCTGAAGTATATTCCCATTCATATTTACATTTTTTAGCACACCAGGGTGATCATGAACATGAAATTGTCCAGCCATGACTTCCTGTTCCACAGCAGTATAAACATGAGGAAACACAAAGGCCAAATTCCCTTAATCATTCATCACATTGAGTAAAACCAAAGAATACAGTTCTGATGTGCAGCAAAAGATTGTTGAGCTTCACAAAATAGAAAGTGGCTGTTAGAAAATAGCTAAAGCATTGAAAATCCCCATTTCCACTATCAGAGCAATAATTAAGAAGTTCCAATCAACTAAAGATGTTACAAATCTGCCTGGAAGAGGACGTGTGTCTAAATCGTCCTAATGCGCGGTAAGGAGGAAAGTTTGAGTGGACAAAGACTCTCCAAGGATCACAGCTGGAGAATTGCAGAGATTAGTTGAGTCTTGAATCTCAGAAAGCCTAAAAAAAAATTACCAAACAGCACCTACATCACCACAAGTTGTTTGGGAGAGTTTCAAGAAAAATCCTCTGCTCTCATCCAGAAACAATCTCCAGCATATTCAGTTGTCAGACACAACTGGAACTTCAAACGGGACCAGCTTCTATGGTCAGAAGAAACTAAAAAAGAGCTTTTTGGCAGCAAACCCACCAGATGGGTTTGGTGCACATATGGATAAAAAGTACCCCATGCCCACGGTTAAATATACTGCTGGATCTTTAATGTTGTGGGCCTATTTTTCTGCTGGAGGTCCTGGACATCTTGTTCAGATACATGGTATTATGGATTCTATCAAATACTAACAGATAAAAATCAAAACCTGACCGCTTCTGCTAGAAATCCAATAATGGGCCGTGGTTGGATCTTCCATCAGGACAATGATCCAAAACAAACATCAAAACCAACACAAAAATGTGTCACTGAGCACAAAATGAAGCTTCTGCCATGGTCGTCCCAGTCCCCTGACCTGAACCCTAAAGAAAATGAGTGGAGTGAACTGAAGAGAAGAAGCACCAACATGGAGCTGGGAATCTGAAGGATCTGGAGAGATTCTGTATGAAGGAATGGTCTCTGATATCTTGTTCTCCAAACTCATCAGGCATTATAGAAGACGACTCAGAGCTGTTATCTTGTGAAAAGGACGTTGCAATAATTGGGTGCCAATAATTGTGGCCAACGTGAACTAGAGAAAAACATTTATTTCATAATGTGAGTTTCCCCCCATTTTCAATTGTTTTACTTCAATGAAAGGTTAGAATTTTGTGAATTTTTTGAATGAAAGATTAAAAGGATAAACAATGCAGATTTATTTTTACAGCCGCCTTTGCTCATACTTACCAAGGGTGCCAATATTTGTGGAAGGCACTGTACGTGTGTATATTTACTATGTATATAGAAATACACACACATGCATGTATATATTTAACAAAATTATGTTTATATATACACACATGTAAATATTTCTTAAATAGATACATGTATGTGTGTGTATTTATATATATACATAATAAATGTACACACATATTATGTAAACAAAAACTTTTATTTTGGGTATATATATATATCAGCAAGGGCAATTCATTGTTTGATATTTGGACATTACATTTTTTTGTAATTTTAGTATTATTTATATACTATTATAATTTAGTAATATTTTGAATTAACTTATATTTTATTTTTTTCCATTTTCATTTTAAATTTAGTTTTACTAATTTTGTTTAGTTAATTTTTCATTTCAGTTTAGCTTTAATTATTTTTATATTTTTATTTCAGTTTTAGCAATCATAGTAGTTCAACTCAAACTTATTTCTAATATTCATTTAAGTTTTTTAAGTTTAAGTTTATATAATATTTATATTTTATTCTATTTAACCTTTTATCAATTACAGAAAGCGATTTTTAATCAGTTATCAATAACCGACAACCCTGTAATTATCAGCTAAAAGAATTGGTCTGAAAGTCTATATTGGTGAAATATTAAAAACACATAAAATGAAGAATAAAAGCAGTAGACTTTTACACTGGAACATGTGAGCAGGTGGTTCATGACTTTACTGGATGGCAGATGGCGGGTGATGTGGCAGAATTATGTTTATTTCGAATGTGACCCAGAAACACAGGGCTGATGGGATGTGACTCGATTCAGCTAGAGTGATGTAGGTTGAGTAATCAGAGAGAAATGATTCAAAAAAGGAACTCACATGTGATCTGAAAATAGTTACCCACAGATAACTGACATCAAGATAAACATTCAGCATTTCCGTCTGTATGGTAAATGATGCGTCATGATGATGACCACATTAAACTAACTTGCCACATCACCCAAACGCTCCTACAATAATCTTACCATCTACATGCATTTCCCAAAATGATGCATCAAAGACATAAAAATGACTATTAAGCATTATGGTAATGACATTTGCTTCACTGTCATGAGAATAATGTCACATTATAAAAACCTAAATATCTTAAAAATACACTAAAAAAAATAGACTAAAAAACTAGTGCTACAAACTAACCAACAACTAACTCACCACTCCATTTTGAGATTTAGTCTTGAGGTCCAATTTAACAATCCCAAAACCTGCAAACAAAACAAACACATGAATTACTGTAGAATGCAATTCATCTTGTAAAGCAAAAGCATCTTTTGTGGGATGGAGTGAGTTTTCTTACCGTAACCCTTACTGAAGATGTCCTTGGCTGCTTTTCCCAGGTCTGAGTATGCAGGAGGAACAGCCATTATATCTGATCTAAACCAGAGGGAAAATATCAGTGGATCTGAACAAAATACAATGTTGAAATGTCAGGGTTTTGTTTCATCGTGTCGTCAATAAACTGCACAAATATAAAAAACAGGAGATCAAATGGCAGATAGAGCAAACCCACAAGACTGCATAAACAGTAACCAAACCCACAGTGTGAATGTAGTTAGTAGTAGTTGTTCATTTTCTAACCTTTTAAAACAACCTGTGCATGACTGCATTCTGACTTGCAACCCATTTAAAGGGGTCCTTGATTATGATTTGACTTTTTTAACTTTATAATTGTGTGTTAGGTTGCTGTTTGAGCATAAACAACATCTGCAAAGTTACGACGCTCAAATTTCAATACAAACCCCGCCCCCGAGAACACGCAACAAAGGGGGTGAGTCCATGTTGGGCTGCTTTAGAGAAGAAGAAGAGTTGTTGTAGTCGAGTGCCGTTGCCGTCATTTTACGCCGGACTGCTTCACAAACGAGGGTCAATTCAACGCTGGATTTGCACAAAAGATCAACATGACGACACATGCTAGTCGATGAGTTGAATCAACTCCACAGCAACTACATAAATTTATCCACTAACCATTCAAAAACGTCCATTCTAAAAGTTGTAACTTCTTCCTGAGTCTCTCCATCAGTATCCGACTCCGGTTTGAACAATGTAAGGCTGAACACCGTTACCGACAATCCTCATTTTGGCTGCGTGAGATTCTCCAGCTTTGTTGTTGTTGAGCAACCGAAGCGCGAGCCGCTAAAGCTCTGCCCTCTTCTGGAAAGGGGGCTGGGAGCAGCAGCTCATTTGCATTTAAAGGGACACACACAAAAATAGGGGCAAATCTGACAAGCTATAATAAATGATCTGTGGGGTATTTTGAGCTGAAACTTCACAGACACATTCTGGGGACACCAGAGACTTATATTACATCTTGTGAAAAGGGGCATTTTAGGTCCCCTTTACTCTATAAATATATTAAAAACATAATTTTGAATTCTGAACAATGGCAGTTTTGTACATTTCAGTCTGAATTATAAATAGATGCCAGTACTGTAATTAGCAAGGCAACCATAAAATTATACCTTGATTATATGCAAAAAAAACTTTGCCATCCAGTATTCTGACTCCTTCATACTGTGCATCTATCTACTTTATTTACTTGATTACCAGTGTGTATCATGTGGTTTTTTAATTGCAGTAGAAACAAACATTGCCTGTAGGGAGCATTTTAGGGCATTAAACATGCTGTCTATGTAAGGTAGGCATATTTAGTGACATCGACAATGAAATGAGGAACAGCAAAGCTGACTGCACAGGACATACATGCTGTAATCCAACTGAAACGCCTTCCTCTATTAGTAAAGTAACATACGTGCATTACTGACACATGAGAGGCAAAGAAAACCGCTCAGCATGTTTATGCATGAGGGGGCGTGGTCTCGAGCTTGATAATCTAATCAAGCATTTAAGACTTAATCATATGCAGAAAGCCTTGCACAGAGAGGGCACAAACGTCACATTTAATAATTATAAAGGATATTTTTTAACGTATACAACAGCACAAAACTACAAAGCTGACTAGGAAAAAGTGTTTTAGGGTGAGATTGTGTAAAGGAGCTGGTGTCTGTTTCTCATTAACTAATACATGCTGCTATAACAACACTACACACAACTAACTGGGTCAATAATATTAAAAGCTGCATGGTTTAAAGTTGTAATCTAATTGAAAAACGGATGATAAATTCATACCGTGGATGTTGTTGTTGTTGCTGTTTGAGTGTCCTGTGTTTCAGATTTGACACTAACAGCTACAGGACAAAGTGAAGGAGACAAACTGCGCATGCGCACTGGCGTCACAGAAAAGATTTCCAAATAAAAGTCCCCAGTAAAGCCTAAAAAGTGATGTTTTTTTTAACACAAATAAAATGAAAAGTTTATTGTAGCCTTAATTTCCACCGAACTACAATACATTATAGCACATAGTAACTATTTTGACAGAAATTTTGGTCACCATGATAAAGCTTTGAAGGGGTTTGAACTGCTTGGTTTGGAGTTTTTGCATGCTGTTATTTGCCATGTTTATTGTTATTCTCGTGTACTCACGCATTAAAGCTCCAAATGCAGGCAAATGAGAGAAAGCAGAAGTTGTAGTTTACAGTTAAAATGAATGGCCATAGACAACACTGCTCCATTATCACACACACACACCTACACACACTTACCAGCAGATGTCATCACCATCATTCTGGATCACTTGGAAATTCCTAGGCTTTTTCCACATGATTACAATGCACATTTAAAATTATATATATATATATATGTGTGTGTGTGTGTGTGTGTGTATAAAATTATTTATACAATCTATCTTTCTATCTATCTATCTATACACACATATACAGTATATAGTATAAATAATTAATAATTAATTTCGTTATATTATAAATCATTTTCGTACAACAAATATTAAAATGGTGATTAATTTATTTAAGATCATCAAAGTACTACAAATGTAATATTTGATATTTATATAATAAAAGTCAAGTTAATGTGGCAAAAAGACATTCATAGCCTATAACAAAATGAATATAACAAAACTCATAAAAATAAAAAATATAAAGACATTAAGGTCGAAGTTTCTTTTGCTTTTCTTTTTTGAAAAAAATCGCTGCGACTTAAAAGCGCGCGAAATTTAAGATGAAAACAAAATGTGTGTCTTCTCCTAATAAAATAGATATAAGTTTCGTTTACAACGTCTGCAAAAACAACATCTGTAAAGTTTATGAGGCTCATTTTTCCTGATATGATGTTGTAACGTGCGCGTTTCACATTCAGGGCAGGCCAATGAATGAACCGAACAGAACTGCCCGTTCCACCTTAACAGGACTGTTGTGTTTGTCAGAAATATGGCGCTAGTCGGAGCCTCTCCCTCCCTTAAAAACACACTCACACTGAGTCTGTGTGCCCTACTGAGTGAGCAGGAAACTTCTGGCTGTCAAAAGATCTCAGAGAGCCCGTCACTTCACTTATGAGCGGCGTTTGCACTACAAATACAGTTTCTGCTGTGGAGGAGGCGCGTTTTTCTGCACACCCCGTTTTAAAACAAGAAAAATGTCAGTGAACCCGAAATTTGTGAGTCCTTTCCACAGACCGCACTGTTTATCAGCCGCTGCGCCCGCCGGACAAGCCAAACTCACACACCCTGGAAAGGCTATTTTAGCTGGTAAGTGTCTTTCTGTGCTTATGAATCATGTAAGAAACAGTGAAAGTCATTTCTGTTAATGCTGTGACTGACTCCAGATCAGCTGTGCCACACAGTTTTTGCACTGTCATCCACACTGTTTACAGTCCTCTGCTCGATTGATCCCTACAGGGCTGTAGTCATCATCACTGCACAGGCGAGTATTCAGTGTGTGTTGGACTGTCATGTGTGTGTCAGTGTGACTGTTTCACTCGAACTGATGCAAAGTAACAATAGAACGTTGACACAAAGTAACAAAAGAGCTTTGATACAGTGTGTCATAATGTAACAGTTTTGAATTCACAACCTGACTGTAACAAAAATGGAATGTGCCAGTAAAAAGTGTCAGGAACTGATGCAAAGTAACAATAGAACGTTGACACAAAGTAACAAAAGAGCTTTGATACAGTGTAGAACGTCTGTGTCATAATGTAACAGTTTTGAATTCACAACTGCCTGTAACAAAAATGGAATGTGTCAATTAAAAGTGTCAGGAAAACATGTCACATTATTACACCCCAAAATCAAAACAAAACAAATGAGATTATTGTATTTATTGCATTGTGGAATAGTTTAATGACAATTAATTAACTATTAAATGACATCTGTTTCAAATGACTTTTGTATTGTAACATTATTTTCATGCACATTTTCCCTCACGTTTTATTACTGTAATGTGTCGGAACGTTTTACTTCTGATTTACTTCTCATTATTCTAACAGGTGATTTTTATTAAACGTAAAAAATGCTTTAACAATATTATCTAATATTAAATAAGCATACATTAAAGGCATTACAAATAATGATGTATAAATACTTGCATTTAAATAAAAATTGTGGTAATGAGGGGGACAAATGTGCTTCATTGTCATAAAAATAATGCAAAAAGGCCTTGATTTTGATTGCAAAATATAATTTCTTTGTTTCTTTGGATTTTTGGGGGTGAAATATGACACAGTCGTGTTCTTCACCTTCCTTTATTGATAAAGTATTTCTTTATCGCTGTTGTAAGGGCCTTTGATTTTTGTTTAATATTTAACAAGTGGTTGAAAAAAATCCTAAAGGAATGCTAATGAAATTTCATCATTATTATTTGAAGCTAATAAGTAACAATCAGGGTTATTAACATTAACTATTAAAAACATTTCTGTTAATTGAAATAAAGCTAAAATAAAATAAAATAAAATATGAATATTTATTCATAAGTCGAAGCACTAAAATTATTAACTGGAAATAAATAAAAACTAAAACTGAAATAAAAATAAACTAAACCTAAATAGCAATATTAAAAAAAATTAAATGACAAAAGCACATAATGAAATGACTAAAAAACAAACTAAAATTAACATGAAAACTAAAAACAAATGCTAATTCAAAATATTAATAAAACTAAAATAAAAAATAAAATAGATTGTATCTAATCTAAAATTGATCAAATAAGAATCTTCTAATAATAAAATATGATTAATATATATATTTTTTTTTCATTTTATCCATATAGCATATTTAATTCATAGAACATTTTTATTTGATCCCTGATTCTAAATTATGAAATACATTCCATTAGCAATCCATTAACATTCTTTTTTTTTTTTTTTTTTTGCCTCAAAATATTGCATGTTTATTTTATTTTAACTTAAAAGTCTTGTTGTTGTAGCTTGTCTTCTTCCACCCTTCCCTGAAGTGTCCCTAGTTAGTGTGGTTAATGTCTTGCCAGGGCACGTGTCTGAGATTCACAGCAGCGACGGTTAATGAGAAACTCATAATAGTTTCATTCACATCTAATTCTGTGCTGCATGAAGCTCATTCAGGTCTTTGTAATGGCTCAGTGGAGTGATAAATGTGCTGGATGCATGATGACATGATGTCAGAGCCTGTGGCATGGACACGTCAACACAGTAACATGGAATGCAGTCGGATTGTGAGTTTCGTTATTGCCAAATATGTAGTTAACAACTAGAACATGCAACTACTAGTGCACTATAGTTTACAGTAGATGCATTCAATAGATCACATTTATTCAATTGACCCTATTTATGTTCAAAGTGATTGGTGCAACGTAATGACTGTCTCCACCTCTGAAACAACATTCCTTTCGGCTGACATCTTGATTGTAAAAGACCAGTCATACTAGTACTCCTCTATGGACGGATGGCTCAGCAGAAAAACACCAAACATCACACCTCTCAGTGTTCATGCAAACACTCACACACAAGATTGCATCATATATTCTCACTTTGTTTGACTTTAAAGCCGGATTAGGTGTGTCATTGCCTGGTTTTCACAGACAGGGCTCAGATTAAGCCAGGAGTAGGCCTTCTTAAATTAAGACATTTTAAGTAGCTTTTTTAAATGTGAAAAAAAAATAAACATTACTTGTGTGCTTCTTGAGACAAAACAATGGCACTGACATATTTTAAGACCAAACATCCCTTGCTAAGAATCTGATAGTGGAGCGTATAAAGTGCTTTTATTTGCTAGCTGTATATGGAGCAATCTGGATGTGCCCATGACATTTGCCCTACTGATACATCAGGTAGTGTCATCTCATTCTACAGAAGAGAACTAGTGGTATTAGTGGTCTAAACTTCCTTTTTAACTACTGTTGTAGCAAGTCACTTCAAATATTCTAGAAATTAACACTTTTTTATTCAGCAAGGATGCATTAAAGTGACAGTGAGACAGTTATAATGTTACAAAAGATTCTGGTTACACTTGAGTTTAGGGTCCAATTCTCACTGTTAACTAACTATTAACTATGGCTTTTGCCTTAATAAACTCCTAATTACTGCTTATTAATAGTTAGTAAGGTAGTTGTTAAGTTTAGGTATTGGATAGAGGATTATAGGATGTAGAATAAGGCATTAATGTGTGCTTTATAATACGTAAGTAAGTAGTTGTAAGTAGTAATGATGCTGAAAATTCAGCTTTGATCACAGAAATATAATATTTACTGTATTTTTGATCAAATAAATGAAGCCTGGGTGAGCAGAAGAGACTTTTTTTTAATCTTAGTGTATAATTTTATATTTGTTTTATAATAGAATATTGCATATTATTTAATATTTGAAGTGATTTATGTACACATGAATTCTTCCACGGACCTGTTGTGTAGGTTTTGGTGATTTTCATTTGGGGTGGTTTTAGCGCCCCTCTACTCTCCCTCAGGGCAGTTTCTGTGGCTCGAGGAGAGCAGCAGGTCAGACAGGATAGATATGTGACCATCCTACAGTATAACCTGCTGTTTCACCTGCTGTTAGACAGATAATTGCTCGTCAGTTATGTTAAAACCTGTTAAACAGGTATATGATTTTTAAAGAAAATGTGTTTGTGTATATGTTAAAACAATTCCTCAACTTTCCAGAGAGCACACACACTTGTTCCAGGAATTATCAGTGAAGACAGAGCATCATTAAAATGAAAGGAGACAATTTACAGAAACAATTCAGAGAAACTGTAGTTTATGCACCACTAAAATCATTTAGAGGAATTTCAAACATGAAACACTAGCACTCATTACAGTGGTATGTGATCATGTTTGTGTGGCTAGTTAATGACACAACAACACTTTATTTTTATAGTGTCTTTAAATTTTTCATCTAATTTTTACACTATAAAAGGAGTATAGCATTTTAATTAGCTAACAATTTCAACTTTATCATTATTTGCATTTGGATAATGTATATCGTTAAGCCAAGTCACCTTTATTTATTGCACTTTAGCACTTTGTATAGGAAAATAATGATCAATGTTTTCTACACCAAATGTTTTTTTTTTACAGTGTAGAGTTTCCAAAGAAATCTAGGAAGTGTCTCTAATTGTGCTTAGATTTGACAAGATACACAAGTCTGCCATCAAAAGTTAAAGGGGACCTATAATGCCCTTTTTACAAGATGTAATATCAGTCTCTGGTGTCCCCAGAATGTGTCTGTGAAGTTTCAGCTCAAAATACCCCACAGATCATTTATTATAGCTTGTCAAATTTGCCCCTATTTGGGTGTGAGCAAAAACACGCAGTTTTTGTGTGTGTCCCTTTAAATGCAAATGAGCTGCTGCTCCCCGCCCCCTTTCCAGAAGAGGGCGGAGCTTTAACAGTTCGCGCTTCGGTTGCTCAACAACAACAAAGCTGGAGAATCTCACGCAGCCAAAATGAGGATTGTCAGTAACGGTGTTCAGCCTTACATTGTTCAAACCGGAGTCGGACACTGATGGAGAGACTCAGGAAGAAGTTACAACTTTTAGAATGAAACTGGACGTTTCTGAATGGTTAGTGGATAAATTTATGTAGTTGCTGTGGAGTTGATTCAACTCATCGACTAGCATGTGCCGTCATGTTGATCTTTTGTGCACATCCAGCGTTGAATTGACCCTCCTTTGTGAAGCAGTCCGACTCTTCTCTAAAGCAGCCCAACATGGCCTCGTCCCCTTTGTTGTGTGTTCTCGGGGGCGGGGTTTATATAAATTTTGGGGTTTGTGATGTCACCAATCCAGGAAGAAGCTCATTGTAGTCCCTACCAGCCGTTTGTTGTAGTCCTTAAAAAGCGATTTCTGTAAAGGAAAATATCTCCCTTTGCATTGAACTTTGAGCGTCGTAACTTTGCAGATGTTGTTTATGTTCAAACAGCAACATTACACACTAACTAAAGTTAAAAAAGTGAAATCATTATCAAGGACCCCTTTAAGAGATATCAATATGAATGCAAATGTTTCTCATCAAATGTTGTGAACTTCTATCCATGATCATTTCACAACTCTACTCTAACTGTATGACAACTATTGACTCATTAATGTTTATTTTAGTAGAAACACCTCAGATAAAGTTAATACTTAAATGAAAAATAACTCTCCTGAGCTATGAAAGAGCAATACCTTTTTATTCTGGAATGTATACAGTGTATAATAACGTCTGCTTGGTGAATCAAACCCATTTGAATGATCACCTGAAGCTTTTCTGCACACATGGCGCAGTAAAAGAAGCGTAAATGTGTCAACAAAGTTGAGATCTGATTATAGAGCAGGACGTTTGTTTCACAGTCACACCCATCTCTAGGGGGCGGATCCACTGAGCCAATCACAGACAGACACACCCCCTTTACCGCCGCCTGCTGAGTTACAGATGTGCTCCACACTCACAGTTAAGGTGGCGACAGATCGTTGTGATTTACAAGGCATTTACTATTCATAGAGGTGATCATTGCTGTAAAAATTCATAATACCGTTCAAGGACACATTCAATTTATCAAAAGAGACATTTATAATGTTACAAAAGATTCTTTTTCACATAAATGCTGTTCTTTAGAACTTTCTGTTCATCAAAGAATCCTGAAAAATAAATTGTATCACAGTTTCCACAAAAATACAAACTGTTTTCAACATTGATAATAATTAGAAATGTTTTTTGACTTTAATCATCATATTAGAATGATTTCTGAAGGATCATGTGACACTGAAGACTGGAGTAATGATGCTGAAAATTCAGCTTTGATCACAGGAATAAATTACATTTGAACATATTTTAAAATAGTTTTTAAAAAAAGTTTTTTTTGTTTTTAATTAAAAATTTTTATCAATTAGATGCAGCCTTGGTGAGCATACTTCTAAAAATCTTACGGCAAATTTTTGATGAGTTGTGTACAAATAATTATTTGACTAAAATGAAATTACAATAATTATTCACTATTACTATTAGGTTAGTGATATGCAAAATATTAATTAAAAAAAAAAAAATATATATATATATATATAATTACATGTCAAATTATTATGGTTTTGTTCTTTGCATAGTACTTTTCTTTCTTTTTTCTTTTCTTTTTTTTTTATACCAAAATAGCCTTTAAACATGGCAATATTTTCCTTCTGTTATATTTGTGGCTTATATTATTAATATCAATATGAATAAATTGTCTGTGTTTTGCAGGAGGGATTGCCGGAGGCATTGAAATCTGCATCACGTTTCCTACAGAGTATGTGAAAACTCAACTACAGTTAGATGAGAGGGCGAACCCACCTCGGTACAAAGGCATCGGTGTGTATTTACTCACACTTTTCCACTTCTAATTGCTTCATGTTATTATCTGAAGTAAACACTCAACAATTGTTTCATGATAATTGCATCCAAGAGCTTTTCAAACACTTTCATTTAATCATTGTGTGTAAAAACACATGATGCATCAGTCCACTCAGGTCTGAAGGTTCAAAGTACAGTCACTGATCTGGGTTTGGGTTTATCAGCCTCTGGACTTTGTGGCCTCTTTTCACAACAGGTTTATCAGCACTGATTGTTCAACCGGGTTCATTTGTTAGCCAATAACACGCTTGCAACCGGCAGGGTCACGTTTCCACAGTCTGGTCATGTTCTCCTTTGAACCGATGAATGATTTACTCAGCTGCAGGGGACCAGCGCTAGAACAATCTGAAAAGGAAATGAATGCTTTTAATAATTCATACCCACCCACGCTTCCAAAAGATTAGCATTTTAAATGTCTCAGGCTCAGATAATAATGCAAAAATGCTCTTAATAACATTTAATTGATGTAGTTCTCTGTGCTTGTGTCCTCTTGCTCAGTTGACTGTGTGCAGCAGACGGTGCGTGGTCATGGGGTGAAGGGGCTGTACAGGGGTCTGAGCTCTCTGCTCTATGGCTCCATTCCCAAAGCTGCAGTGAGGTAAGCACTTCCTGCCCCGCTGGGATAAGCCTTGCACAGCCGGACATTTGGCTCTCGGTGTGAAGTCTGATGCTCATTGAAACTTATTCTGGCCGAGAGCTGACCATTTAGACAGTTTCTAGTTTTGCTCTGCTCTCTTTCATTGGCTAGATATCACTTGACATCATGACACATCACGTCTTGTCAGGCTTGAATGGGTTAAAAGCATTTGCATGAAGAAAAGCGTGATCATATAATGTAACGCTAGCCAAAGGATGACGGAAAAAAACATATATATATGTGTGTGTGTGTGTGTGTGTGTTTGGCTGCTTTCTACGTTTTATGTTGACAATTTTATTATGAAAATACCCTAGAAAAGTTTTACAAAATTATTTTGTAAAGCACAGTTTTATTAATTATTTTAAAAATTATGCTAGCATGAAACAGTACTATTTTAGTATTATTTATACACTTTTATAGTATTTATTATCACAGTTGCTGCATTAATTCATTAATTACGTTAAATATTTAAAAAAAAAAAATTCCAAAATATATGTGTATATATATACAGTATATACTATGCAAACTAATGAAAATGATAAAAAACACAAAAAATCAATAAAACTTTGAAATTAAGATGAATACAGAAACTATAAAACCTGTATCTCAGTGTTACTAAAATAACACTGTGTGTGTGTGTGTGTGTGTATATATATATATATATATATATATATATATATATATATATATATATATATATATATATATATACTTACTGAGTTTTTTTATTAATATTTAAGTTATGTGTATACTGTGTGTATGTATATATATATATATATATATATATACACACACACAACTATAAATATTAATAAATATGTACACACATGTATATATAGATGTATGGATGTATTCATATGTATATTTATGTGTGGTATATATATTTATTTTTACTTATAGCAATTTATTTATTTATTTATAATTAAGATTGATATATTTATTTCCCTTATTGTGCCCATAAAGCAAAATTCTGCAAAGTAAATGAGAAGGATGCTTTTTCTTTTCATTTTGAACAGGAAGTGTGCTGGTGTTCATGTTGTCATGTGTCTCTTTCTCTGCAGGTTTGGGATGTTTGAATTCCTCAGTAATAAGATGAGGGATGAATCTGGGAAGTTGAACAGCACACGGGGGTTATTCTGCGGTCTGGGCGCAGGAGTCGCAGAGGCTGTAGTTGTGGTGTGTCCGATGGAGACTGTAAAGGTGTGTGAGATGATATATGCTGATGCTTTTTAGCATGCGTTGATAGTTAGGGGCCTAGTACTTACACAGAGAGTGAGCAATGTGACATTTTAGTTTAGTCACATTGCATTGCTCACTCTCAGTCTAGACGCAGTATAACACATTCCACACATATACAAATGTGAAGTGTTACAGTTTACTTGTGCTGTACCTGTTATGTAAGCAGACCGTCAGACAAGAATATACTGGCGTATTAACAGATTACACTGAGGAGACATACAGCTTTTATTGCAGCTTTTAATATGTGAAATGCATGGGAAATATAACCAGTGTGGAGTGATTTCTAGAATCAACACTCATTCAGTTTTTTTTTTGTTGTTGTTGTTTTTTTCAATTTCAGGTCAAATTCATCCATGATCAGTCCTCAGCGAACCCAAAGTACAGAGGTTTTTTCCACGGTGTGAGAGAAATAGTCAGAACACAAGGTACATGTGGTTTATCCTGCAGCGCCACCTCCTGGAGACCAAACACACTTACAACAAATACATCTGAAAAGTGATAAGCTGAAACTGCTTTTCTAGAGAATCTTTTCTAATTTAATTTGATAGTTTGACTTTATATGCACGCCTATTTGGCTGCTTTCTAATTTTATTCTTGTTGTTATAGCGTATATATTTTATTATAGTCATTTTTAATATATAACCACCCCAAATTATTTTGTAAAGCACACAGTTTTTAAAATTATGCTAGCATGAAACAGTGCTATTTTAGTATTATTTATACAACTTTATAGCATTTATTGATATTTTGGATTAGCTATTTTTAATTTGTTTTTTGTGATTAGTTTTAGTAAATTAGTTTTTCATCTAGTATTATATTTTAGTTTATTTCTACTATAGGCCTAATGATTAATTATAGTTTTAGTTAATGATAGCAACACTGGCACAAAATTGGTGAACTGAAATATATGTGAATTTATATGTCTCAAATCCTTGTATGAAACAAACCTGGTTTGTTCAAAGGTTGTTTTTAGATTTACATATAATGTCATATTTGCATATAATAAATTCAGTCTCATATGATATCGCATGAACATCATGTGACGCAACAATTTATGTGACGTCACACTCTAATCAACCTCTGATCCAATCGATTATTTGAACCACAAGGAAACTAATTTCAATACAAACCAGTCATTGTAATCGAAAGAAAATTACCCTCTTATTTGTTGGGACTCTCTTAATAATTCTGTCTTGTAAGTGTTTTAAATTATGAGCTTATCCTTGAACCTATTTTCTAATGTAACAGGACTCAAAGGAACATATCAGGGATTGACCGCAACAGTACTGAAGCAGGGCTCAAACCAGGCCATCCGATTCTACGTTATGACTGCTCTGAGAAACTGGTACAAAGGTATGAACCACGATATTATATATATATATATGTATATGTATATATATCACTGTTTGTGCTAATCAAACAACATGGCTGAAATGAAACTGTGTTCTCTCTAAAACTAGGAGATAACCCCAATAAGACTATTAACCCCTTCATAACCGGAATGTTTGGAGCCGTTGCTGGAGCCGCAAGCGTGTTTGGAAATACACCATTGGATGTGATCAAAACTAGAATGCAGGTGTGTAAAAAAATAAATAAATAAATTAAAAAAAACTTTGTCAAGTAGGGGTGTAACGGTACACAAAACTGACAGTTCGGTACGTACCACGGTTCAGTTCGGAACAGCAGGTGAAAAAAATTGCCTTTTTAAAAACATTAAAGAGTAGTTTACTGAACAAATTGTGTCTCTGTCTTAAATCAATTCAATTATAATTAAAAGTTTGGATATAAAAATGATCTCTGCTAATGCTGTAAACTATATAGGGAGCTCTTACTTGCACATTACTATAATATTAAAGGTTCAGAGCCCAAACCATTAGCCTAAATTCAGTTGCTTTATTTTTAGATATAATAATCATCACTCAAACAACACATTTTATGCAAACTTGTAAACTGCACATAAGGCAGTTTTTGCATTAACTTCTAAATCTTATTATAAAAGTATGTTTTTTCTCCAATTCGATGTTAAAATATAATCATTTACACAGTGGCTGTCATTTTCATTTACAGATTTATTGAAACACATTAAATAATCAAGACATCACTAACAAGTTAAGTAAAATATAATGACTATATAGGCTAATATAATGCATAAATTTAGCGAAAGTTAATTTCTCTGGCGAACTAACAAGCTGTGGACTCGCCTGAGGTAAATGCTACGTGACACAGTGTTTACAAGCTGTTTTATTGACGTCTTTCCGTCGTTGAAACACTGATTGAGTGATTACACGAGATATTATAAGTTTAAGTTGTACTGTATCTTTCAGCGTACCTTCAGATGTTCATTCATGTTTATTCTGCAACTAGATGATCGCGTTCACTCGCGCTCCGCGCTTCCGCTTGGAATGAGGTGCCTGTACAGTGATCTGTCACGCCACATCAAAGAGCGTCAAAACGGCATTTTTTGTTTGAATTTCGTGATAAAATGGACAGAATTTGAAAAACGACACATTGTTTCCTATCGGAAGTAACGATTATTGCGATTATTGGTGGTTAGGCTGCTATATTCGTCATGTATATTGAATATCGTTACACCCCTACTGTCAACCATAAAAAAACATGAATAGTATATTTCAATATTGTTTTAATGATGTTTACAGGGATTAGAAGCTCATAAATATAAGAGCACAGTTGACTGTGCCATCAAAATCATGAAACACGAAGGACCAGCTGCGTAAGTAAACTTGATACTAAATCAAAGTGCCTGTATTTGAGGATGAATCTCATTAAAACATCTGAAATTTTACATTAAATTATATTTTCCATGCACATATTCCTACCAAATTCTAATTATTGTATTGCATAATGACAAGAAGGGTTTTGTGTGATTCACTCTCATGTATTCACTTAAATTTCTGTCTTATTCTGTAGATTTTACAAAGGCACCATCCCCAGATTAGGTCGGGTGTGTATGGACGTGGCTATAGTGTTCATAATCTATGAGGAAGTGGTTAAAGTTCTCAATAAGGTGTGGAAGACAGATTAATGGAGCGCTGGCCTTCATGACATCATAGCGGTACGACAGCGGGGGACGTTTACACAGGGGCCAAAATATCTGCCAACAGCACATGACAAAGAAAGTCACTGGAATGTACTTAATTACCATAATTTAATCAACATAGAGATAGATTTCGCCAGCTAATGTGAGAAAGAAATCAAATACTTGAAAATTAGACTAAAGATATATAGTATTTACCTAAAAGAACAATTTTTTAAAATGTTTTTATGGAAAACGACATCTTTAGGGAGATACAGGATTCACTCAAATTTTATTTTATTTTTTAAATATTATATATATATATATATAAATATATATATATATATATATATAAGTGCAATTTACCAGCAAATATTACTTGTTTTCCATTGTATACTTTCTAATTTTGTTTTCCTTACACATGATCACATACTAAGTGCTGAGGGCCTTATCTGAACACCCTAAAACTTAAGAAACAGAATATGAATCTTAGAAAATTAAAAAATATATATATCTCACTATTTTGTCTTGTTTTCCAGTACAAATATCTAAAATCTTAAAATCTGATATCTTAAATTAAACATTCTTAAATACACATTTACTTGAGAAGCAAAATGCCCCAAGATATTAAGTCTTGTTTCATGAAAAATAAAGTGGGTTTATGTTTAAAACAAGAAAAATATCTGCCAATGGGGTCATAACAATAAACTTAATTCGAAACTTAATTCAGCTAAAAACTCTCTTAATTGTGATACATTTTTAATAAAACAAGACTTAATATCTTAAGTCATTTTGCTTCTCAAGTAAATGTTTCTTTGTGTAAATGTTTAGATATTTGTACTGGAAAACAAGACAAAAATCATTTTTTGCAGTGTTGTCACTTTCTAAGATGCATAAATTAACCAAAGCTTTAAATAATAACATACAAATGTGTTTTATACCATATAGTGATACATATGATACATGCACTTTCATATTTGGTAGTAATCGGTAGTAACCAGGTTTAGTGATTATTTTAAGTGCCTATATTAATAGACATCTTATGATCTATTTTTGTTTTTGTAATTCTACTTGTTTACATTAAGTCATTTCCATAATTTGCGTATAATTACACCCTGCTGTAACAGTATACCTTACTAACAGTGACATATAATCATGTCAGACCTGTTACTATAACTGTACGCCTCAATCTCTGAAATCCACACCACAATATGCTTTGCATAAACACAAATGATTTAAAAAACTGAACGGTGTTTCACCCAAGCAAGTGTCACCAAAGAGCCAGGTTACTCTAATATAAATACAATGTTTACTTATTTAACATTAGCTGAATGTTGTTAATGATGTTAAAAAGGTCAACAGATCTGGCCAGAGCCTTTTAACTACTGATCACGGATCAGTACATGCCTTAAATAACATTCTGTGTGCTTATATTTTCTTTGCTGTCCTACCTCAAGACATTCTAACAAATATGTAAAGACTGACAACAGAGGTGAAATATTCAGCATATTTAATATCTTCGAGATCAAGTTGACACAATTTCTAGAGTTAAAAGGCCTGTTCACACCAAGAACGATAACTATATTTGCTTCCACACCAACGAACGATAGCGGTCTGTTTATTCTAATCTCGCGCGCTGCGGTTTCAAATTTTCTACAACATGTTTTTGCTGTTCTTGTTGCATTTACACGGCTTTAACCAGCAGATGTCCTCATCATGCTATGTTTGGAGTGAATAGCTAGTGTAATCGATCTAATCTAACAGTGAATTAGCTGACGAAGTCAATATAGTGGAATAAAAACAACACTTATTAGTCTTTTTCACGTCAACTTCAAAGGAAGCAATGTTGTCGAAACTAGCGCTGGATACCTGAGGTAATTTTTATGTAACGCTGTTTGCTAGTTTGGCATGATGATCTCATCTCTGTTAATTTTACTTCTCACAATTTATTCCGAGGCTATGACCGATTGTTTTCCATATATATCATTTTTTATTGTATTGAAAAGGGGATTTGACTTGTCAAAAGTGTGGATTTTTCTGGATCTCAGTGATTAACTTTTTAAATGCGTGAGTGGATTCTGATTGGCTGTCAGTGTTTTATTGTTTAACAGCTGGAAATCCCAGCGATATCGTTTCTCTATATCGTTATAGCTGTTGTGTGGTTGTGCTATTCTTTTATGTTTAGAATGATTTTTAAAACTATGTCTTTATTATCTTTATAGTTATCATTCTTGGTGTGAACGGGCCTTTACTGCAGACTGACATGTAACAGACATTGTAAAAAATGAATGTTAATTTTTCAAATGTATTTTAAAACTCTGGCGGCTTGTATTTTACACCAGACCAGAGAACTAGAGTGTCTTAACTTGTAGTATGCAACACTTTTAGAGGTACCTCAGTCATAGTAAATAATGTGTATTTTGCCTTCACCGCACATCATGTGTGATTATGGGAGAGTAACTGTCTTGAATCTACAGACAGGTCTGACTGTCAAAACTATCATTTGTGCCTGTGGTTCTTGACTAAGTTGAAAGACATGTTTTAGATATACTGTAATGCCATATATCTAAGATACCACGCTGCAGCCAAATCTTGATATAGTGTTTATTTGACTTTGTAAACAGTATGGTATAGATGACCCATGTTCTGCCAGGAAGGGATTTTATTTTGTGTTTCTGTATAAGTAATCAGAATGCATTCCAAATGTGTGACCTAAAATATGCATTAATTGTCATGCTAACGAAAAATACATTGTGCCTTCAGCTCATGTTCTGATCCAGAATAAATTATGCTGACTGGACAAATGAGTCTATTTCTCTTTGTAAATATATTATTCAGAAATTAATGTTTATTTTTTATACAATGCACTTACATAAATGATGATGCCACTATGGTGCCATGGTGTGTGTGTGTGTGTGTGTGTGTGTGTGTGTATATATATATATATATATATATATAGATAGCCAGTTCACACACAGATATTAAAAAGTGATTTAGTGTATTAGATGGATGCCGAATCCCTGCCAGAAGATATGTCTTCTATTAGCTTGAGAGTTTGACTGAGAAAGTAAGGGAAGTACAGAAGCAGGAGACAAAATGATGATAATAAAAAGAGAAGACTTTATTGAATAATCTTAGTTGCGTATGTTTTAATGCTCAGACTTCGTCTGACCATCACAAATCCAACAAGTGTTATTATACCAAGGGAAAAACAATGAAAAATGACTTCTTCACAGCATCGTCCTGTGACGTTAAAAACCTTGAAATGGAGACATTCTCTTTTCTCTTTCTCATGAAGACAAACATCCCTTCAAACCACACAATCATAAGATTACACAACAATAGAAAGGAAATAAGTATGATAAAATATGAAAACATAAAATGACATAAATTAATAATAATGAAATGATGATTAAATGATAAATTATATAAATCAAATAATAATAATATGAATAAATGATTAAATGATTTAAATTAAGTAGGCTATTGAGAATCCTTAGATCCTTCACAAGAAATGCTTCAATACATGAAACAAAACATATTTTGCAAACCCAATTTCCAGAAAAGTTGGGATATTTGGGAAATTGTAATTAAAGGCACAATATGTAAGATTTTTGAAACCACTTGCATAGTGTGATATATGTCATGCAGTTGTGTACTTATATTATCCCGAAAGTTCCCAAGGATTTGTAAATCCAGAGAAATTCCAATTTTAAATAATGGCTCGTCCCTTGTCATTGTCACCTATCAATGATGCAATATCTGCGCTATGCTCGGTTTCCGCTTCTCTTCATGGTGAAAACGACATCTCCCGTCGTTCCACTCTCCTTCATAGTGTAATCAAGCTTCGCCTTTGTTATTGATTTGAAAATGCGACCTCTAGTGGCGATAACTTACATATTGTGCCTTTAAACAAGAATCTGTGATTTGTTAATTATTTTGAGCCTTTATTTATCTGACAAAAGTACCATTTCCAGTGTTTCCATAGAACAACTTAATGGTATTTAGTTAATATAAGCACATTTTGAATGTGATGCTGAAACACTCTTGAAAAAAGTTATAAATAAAGATGTGGCAGAATTAACAAATCACAGTTTAGTTCTGAGTTTAAATTTGTCTTTGGCTTCAACACACAACACGCACAAAGAAAACACATCATACATTAAAAACATACAACAACAATCTTTTCTTTTGTGTATTGTTATTTCCCTAATGTCCCTCTTCTGTGGAAATGAGGTTTGTGATTCTTGAATGGTCTGAGAGTGAGTAAAGTATCAACAGATTCTCATTTTTAGGTGAACTATTCCTGTTAACAATGAACGGCATCATAAGGTGTCTTTTCAAATACTTGTGTTTTTGGATGATAGAACCTGTTGGGTTTAATTAAACAAGGCAATGATCTGGCCTATAAAGAGAGTTTAAATTATTATTATTAGCTCATGTGATTTAAAATTGAATGTGGGTAAAACCAAAGCATTACTTATTGATTTCAGAAAGAAGAGCTCCTCCCAGTGATTACTCCGGGTCAGAAGATAGATCTCTTGGTGTGTGTCTATCTGTTGAAAAGAGAACAAGAGTTACATGAGAAAATGTTCTTTACTTTTAAAGGTCATCCACTATATGATTTAATGGACTAAGAAATGCTCTACTGAACTCCTCAGAAGGTCTTTTGGGTCTGTCAATGATTCACTTTTTTATGGCTTATATTTATTGATTGATTTTTGTGCATTAACAGTTATATTTATTGTTTGTACATGAATGTAATCCAGGAGCCAGCTGTCTAACCTTTTTCTCTTGTGAAGGCCTTTGATTTTTTTGGACACTATTTCGAAGCCCTGCAGGATTTTCTGGAACATATTCATCAATGCACCTCTGACCTCATTGTACATTTGCTGCTGGCTTCGGTTCTCCTTCAGCCAGCGATCGCGGGCCATCGGGTCCACATACACATCATGGTTCACCATCTCCCTGGCGATGTCCTGCACCCGCGTAAGTATTATGTTTCTCTTATCTTCATCATCATATATATAAGCCTTGAGGTATTCCACAAGTGCCTCTCGGAGCACCCTCGCGTACTCTCCGTACACTTCTGCATTAAAATCCATATAGAACTCATCTGAACTACAGAGACAAACAAACACACACACAAAAAACACACCTAAAGATTATTTTTGACGAGGGGAGAAAGCACTGCAATCACTGCAGCAGTGATGTGATAAATATTTAAATAAAAATAAATAAATAAATCACTGCTGTGGCTAGATTGTTGAATGGGTAATTGATAAGCTTGTCTGTGAGACAGGTTTGAACTGATGTCTGTTTGGAACCAATGTTTTATTGTATTATTGTATTATTATTATTGTTGATGAAGAGGGGATCGGCAGGAGATTAAATTTTGGAACTTCTGTGGGCTAAAAATAAGGAAACTGACTGATTAGGCTGGAGGGGTGTGGGTAAATTAGCAATGAATATTGAATGGCTGCTCATTAACTGATCTGTTTATAATATATACAGTACAGTATAGTACTGTATAGTACTTGGAGATTGGAGAAAGACAAATGGATCAAATTTAGAATTGCAAGTAGATTTGGAGCATCTGAGAAATCTGAAGAAAGTGAGGATGAATAGAGTGTTGAGTGTTCTGTTGGTGTTTTCTGAGGGATTTCCTGAACAAAGGAGGAATAAGCATTTGCTTAATACTTCAAGTGGCAAACGAGAATCCAAAGGGCTGGGTTTAGATATTTGGATGCGTTTAATAAAGAGGGAGATTTGAGGGCTATTACTGACCAACAACTGGTTTGCAGAAAATTGAGAGGAAGATTTACTGGAATGTCAGATCCATGTAGAGAGGCACTGGGGTGCATGACGGGCTGGCATATGGAGCCAATGCCCTACATTTCTGAAAGACAAAATTTGAGAGAGATTTGAATTTTAAATTCAGCTATATGTTCTGCTTTATTTATAAACTAATTGCAAGCGGAAGACCAGATTAGCCGTCCGAGGAATGGCATTAGTTTGGAGGAATTTAATGGAATGTTTCAATGGAAGAGAAAGCTTTTGGAGGCCCATTCTTTCCCCCACAGGGTAGCAGCCATGATGAGCGGAGGGAGAAATTTCTGCTGTGGCAGTGAAGTAACACGGTTTAATCGAAAAGGCTGCGTATGTAACGGTAATGTAACAGGTGAGATATGATACAGGCCGTTTTTACTATCCTTCTTCGCCCTCTCATAGCATTAGATGTTGTACTGCTGCTGTCTGTCTTGTCAAACTTGTTTTATTATAAATGAGCATGCAGATGGTGTACATATAGCATTATGAAGACAGATTTTTTAGATTCTAATCACGAGCCGAAGTTTTGTAGCATCGCATCATGCGGCGAGCTTCAGCGCAGATGCGGTGGACTTTAAGCATTTGGCCTGTTGGATGTATTCCAGATTCTTATGAAACTCCACCAACAATGGTTTGTCAGGTTCTGGGAAAGTTAGGATAGGGACAGACGTGAATCGACACTTGAGCTCAGAAAAGGCAGCCTCAGCTTCATGGGTCCAGAAGAACTTTACTCTTCCTCCCTTGGTGAGTGCAGAAAGCAGAGCGTCCACAGAACTAAAGTTCCTATGGAAATGAGCAAAACTGAGAAACCTCCCTGACACATGACAGAATGAGCCAATCAGTCACGGCTTGACCCTTCCAAGGATCCATTTGGATCAGGCCTGGTTCCACTATAAATCCTAATTTTGCTGTGGAAAGTATAACACCAAGGAAGACATTTCACGGAGGGTGCTGTGGGTGGTGCTGGTTTTTGGCTAGCTGGTGGCTAGAGGTGTGACTTCAGTGTCATTCACGAGTGTGTCACATGCCGTAATCTTCATGGAAACCACAAACCCAAAAGATGGCAGATCATGTCACCACTGACTAGGGTTGGTACCGAACTTGGTACTTTTAAGGACATCGACCGAATTAAATTAATCGGTGCCAAATTTCGGTACCTGAAAAACGCATCTGGGAGTGAGAGTAAGGTACGTTAGAGAAAGAGAGAAAGACCATTCGACGTCACCCCTGCACCTTGTTCAGACACAACACGCAGGGCAATGGCTAAACGTTCTGAAGTGTGGTTACATTTCACAAAACTAGATGCAGACAACGCTATTTGCAATATGTCCATAAAAATTGAAACACGCTTACTCCAGTTCGTATATGATACAGAACAGCGCAAGAAATGGTCTTTCGTGACATTTGAATTCTACTACACCGCACACATAACAGTGTGTTCACACTATGCCCTGGACTGGAGACACTGTGATGTTACGTGACTGCCAGGCTGGAGGTTGTAGGGATTTATTTTGTCTAGCGTGTAAAATCTCTGCACCGAATTTCAGGTACCGATACTGGTACCGGTACCAGTTAAAATGTGAATGGTACCCAACCCTACCACTGACCCCCACTAACAAGTGTTGGCTTAGATGTTTTTGGCCCATGGACTGTGACAGCACAATGTACTAGAGAGCTATGACATTAAATCTTAATTTTTTATCATGATAATTATTTATATCGCTTTATCGTCCAGACCTACTACACTTACACACTAAAGTGTCTACACACTGTAGCACTCATCCCACCTGAGCACACACACACACTGACCTGAAGTGGACCACCATTGCCGTGCTAATTGCTTTTTGTTGAGGTTCGCTGAGGGGGATCATGAGGTCCTTCACCATGTTCTCCAGCTCATCATAGCCCCTCACATTCGATTTCAGCAGGTCCTTCAGAACGCTGCGGTGGAACTTAAGGAGTCCATTGTTGAAGACATGCTGGCCCCGGTTCGCTAGCACATGAGAACCAGACAGCTTGTGTTCAGAACCAATGGCATCTAGTGCTTTCTGGGCAGCGGTTTGGAGCTTTTCCTTTTCATCACATATCTGATTCCCACACTTCAGTTCTGTCAGGAAACACATTGGTGACATGCAAACATTCACACAGTAATTTATTAGGTACTGATTCTGTAGTTCATGTGTGCATAGAACAAAACTGTATATCCTATTTCATGGATGGATAAAACAGACATTGTAGATTATGATTTAGGAGAATAGGTAGGTAATGTCTTTAGTTTAGAGCACACACACACACACACACACACACACATACACACACACAGTCATTATATTAGTGTTCCTCACTCTTGGTGTATGTGTGTGAGATTTGTGTATTGGTGTATCTCACTCTTAGGGGGCATGGAGTTTATGGTGGTAACTACAACCCCCAAAACTGTTGCCAAAGCCAGCATGAACTTCAGAATAGGAGTCATTATGGTCTCAATCAGGTCCTTTACTGGTCAGCAAATTTATCTGTATCAAAACAACATAATATTTCACCAAATGGACCCAGAAATGTGTATTAAAGTGTTTGACTGACAAAAGTATGTATTAATTTGCAGGGGGGTCCGGGGAGGGGGTGGGTCATGTTCATGTAAACACGTTAACTTGTTTTCCTTTATCGGAGTAAGGACCAGGTCATAGGCTTAAGCATAAACCAATCGTCACAGCTAGATTTTTGCCCCTTACACAGATTTCGCCCAGCATGTAAACGCATTAACCTGCTTTCTGTCGGCTTATTGAAGTGCACATGTGTGATTTGTGACAGGAACACAGGAACGTGTGTAAGTGTATTAGGTCTACCCTTAAATCCACACGGTTAAATGTCTATGAGGAGTTAATCACAGTGTAAAACATGTCATTTCCTGTTGCCCGCAGGTGGCGCTGTGACTGTCACTGAATATTGCCATGTAGATGTCTTCAGGTCAGGACTCTAATAAAACATGTCAAGTTTGGGGCATATCAGACATTGTATACCCTAGTTACAACAACTTCCTGTTTTATGGCGAAACATCGAAATTTGTCAGGCCACCACGGACACGCCCTTCAATGAAAACTCTAGATCTTCGCAATATAACGTTGCAAAGGCCTTTAGATTAGACTGACCAAATATGATGTTGATCCGATTAAAGCTCTGGGAGGAGTTGGTTAATGTACAACGTCTGGAAATGGCAAAAATTGCACAAATTTTGTAAAGTTAATTAAAAATATCTGACTTCCTGTTCAGTTTCAGATTTTTCTCCAAGAGACTTTTTTGTAGGTATTGGGCTGTTACATGTGTGTACTGAATTTTATACTTGTACGTGAAACACACCGCAAGGGGCACTTTCGAGCCATTTTGCCACACCCAATTCTGAAACCCATATCAGACGTAAATTTTCACCACTTCTGACGCGTGTGCAAAGTTTCATGAGTTTTCGAGCACGTTTAGGCCCTCAAAAATGCGATTCACTTTGGAGAGGAATAATAATAATAATAAACGGAGCAATTCCAATAGGGTCCTCACACCATTGATGCTCGGGCCCTAATTATGCCTGGTTGAATGCTATTGATAAAAGGTGTTTTTTAAGCAAATATTAAGCAAATACTTCAAACTTGGTGAAGAAGAAGCAGTTCTAACTGGAATTGGTAAGTTATTCCGTAGACTAGGACCAACAACAGCGAAGGCTCAATCATGCTTTTAGAGAGGTTTTGAAACTAAAATCATCTGACAGACCAGCTAGAACCACCAGCTCTGTCAGGCTGGAAGCCAGCTAATAAGACCAGCCAACCAGCAAATAAACGAGTGGTCAAACCCCCTCTAGGTGAATATCAGCAAATACAGAATGTAAAACTAACTGCACCCCCCTCTATGACCCTCGGCATATTACATATCACAATTGCATGGCACAAAAGATCAATTTTCTTATGTTCCTGGTGCATATGGTAGGTCCAGTAGAATTGAAAGAAGATTTTATTGTCATAATACTAAAGAGTTAGCTGATCACAGTTACATTCAAAAACTAGAAGTTTTTTGCATTTCGTGGAGAGAGAGAATGATTGAGTACAGAAAGGCCTTAAAAAATGCTAGATCTACTTATTTTTCAAATCTCTTAGAAGAAAATAAACACAACCCTAGGTATTTATTTGACACAGTGGCTAAACTAACGAGAAATAGAGCTTCAACTTCTGATGTTTCCAAACAGCACAGCAGTAATGACTTTATGAACTTCTTTACTTGCAAGATTGACAATATTAGAGAGAAAATTATAACCATGCAACCGTCTACTACAGTATCGCGTCAGACAGTGCATTGTAGTGTCCCTGAGGAAAAATTCAATTCATTCGCTGCTTTAAGAGAGGAAGAATTGTCTAAACTTATTAAATCATCAAAATCAACAACATGTACAGTATGTTAGACCCTATACCGACTAAGCTATTGAAAGAAATGCATAGATCCTCTTCTTAATATCATTAATTCATCTTTATCACTAGGATACATACCGAAAATTTTTAAGTTGGCTATTATTAAACCTCTTATTAAAAACCACAACTTGATCCTAGAGAATTAGTCAATTACAGGCCAATCTCAAATCTACCTTTTCTGTCAAAAATACTAGAAAAGGCAGTTTCATCACAATTATGTTCCTTTTTAGAAAGAAATAGTATCTGTGAGGATTTCCAGTCAGGATTTAGACCGTACCATAGTACTGAGACTGCTCTCATTAGAGTTACTAATGATTTGCTCTTATCATCAGATCGTGGTTGTATCTCTCTATTAGTGTTACTAGATTTCAGTGCTGCTTTTGACACTATCGACCACAATATTCTTTTGAATAGACTTGAAAATTATGTTGGCATTAGTGGAATTGCATTGTCATGGTTCAAATCATATTTATCTGACCGTTATCAGTTTGTAGTAGTAAACAAAGAGATGTCATATCGATCACAAGTTCAATATGGAGTACCGCAAGGCTCAGTACTAGGACCATTGCTTTTCTCTCTGTACATGCTACCCTTGGGAGATATCATTAGGAAGCATGGCGTTAGTTTTCACTGTTACGCTGATGATACTCAGCTCTATATTTCTTCTCGCCCTGACGAAACTTACGCGCCCTGACCTCAAGGCTAGATTACTGTAACGCTTTACTGGGTGGTTGTTCTACTCGCCTGTTAAACAAACTACAGCTGGTCCAAAACGCAGCAGCTAGAGTTCTTACTAGAACTAGGAAGTATGACCATATTAGCCCAGTTCTGTCAACACTGCATTGGCTCCCTATTAAACATCGTATAGATTTTAAAATCTTGCTACTTACCTACAAAGCACTAAATGGTTTAGCTCCCCAGTACCTGAGCGAACTCTTAATGTATTATAGTCCTTCACGTCTATTGCGATCTCAGAATTCAGGCCAGTTGATAATACCTAGAATATCAAATTCAACTGCAGACGGTAGATCCTTCTCCTATTTAACACCTAAACTTTGGAACAGTCTTCCTATCACTGTTTGGGGAGCAGATACACTCTGTCAGTTTAAGTCTAGACTAAAACCACATCTGTTTAAATTTGCATACACATAAACCATTATCTACTTCTATAATTCAAATCATGTAAATTGTTAGGCTGTATAGATTAGGTCAGCCGGGAACACACTTTCCATAACACCTGATATAGGCTACTTGCCTACATCAGTTTTTCGCATTTTGTGGATAGAGAGAATGATTGAGTACAGAAAGGCCTTAAAAAATGCTAGATCTACTTATTTTTCAAATCTCTCAGAAGAAAAGGTATTTTCTAGGTATTTATTTGATACAGTGGCTAAATTTAAGAGAAATAGAGCTTCAACTTCTGATGTTTCCAAAGAGCACAGCAGTAATGACTTCATGAACTTTTTTACTTGCAAGATTGACAATATTAGAGAGAAAATTATAACCATGCAACCGTCTACTACAGTATTGTGTCAGACAGTGCATTGTAGTGTCCCTGAGGAAAAATTCAATTCATTTACTGCTTTAGGAGAGGAAGAATTGTCTAAACTTATTAAATCATCAAATTCAACAACATGTATGTTAGACCCTATACCGACTAAGCTATTGAAAGAGATGCTTCCAAAGGTTATAGATCCTCTTCTTAATATCGTCAATTCATCTTTATCACTAGGATACGTACCGAAATTTTTAAGCTGGCTATTATTAAACCTCTTATTAAAAAACACATCCAAGAGAATTAGTCAATTACAGGCCAATCTCGAATCTACCTTTTCTGTCAAAAATACTAGAAAAGGCAGTTTCATCACAACTATGTTCCTTTTTTAAAAAGAAATGGTATCTGTGAGGATTTCTAGTCAGGATTAGACTGTACCATAGTACTGAGACTGCTCTCATTAGAGTTACTAATGATCTGCTCTTATCATCCGATCGTGGTTGTATCTCTCTATTAGTGTTACTGGATCTCAGTGCTGCTTTTGACACTATCGACCACAATATTCTTTTGAATAGACTTGAAAATTATGATCCTTTTCCTATTTAGCACCTAAACTTTGGAACAGTCTTCCTATCACTGTTCGGGAAGCAGACACACTCTGTCAGTTTAAGTCTAAAACCACTAAAACCACATCTGTTTAAACTTGCATACACATAACACATTATCTACTTCTATAATTCAAATAATGTAAATTGTTAGGCTGTATAGATTAGGCCAGCCAGAACGGTTACAGTAATCTAGCCTTGAGGTCATGAACGCATGAACTAACTGTTCCGCATTTGTCATTGAGAGCATATGTCGTAGTTTATTTTTAAGATGGAAGAATGCGGTTTTACAGATGCTAGAAACATGGTTTTCAAATGAAAGATTGGTATCAAAGAGCACACCCAGGTTCCTAACTGACGACGAAGACTTAACAGAGCAGCCATCAAGTGTTAGACAGTATTCTAGGTTATTACGTGAAGAAGTTTTTGGTCCAAAAATTAGAATCTGTTTTTTCTGAATTTAGTAGTAGGAAATTACTGGTCATCCAATTTTTTATATCAGCTATGCATTCTGTTAATTTTGTGAATTGGTAAGTTTCGTCAGGGCGCGAAGAAATATAGAGCTGAGTATCATCAGCGTAACAGTGAAAACTAACGCCATGCTTCCTAATGATATCTCCCAAGGGTAGCATGTACAGAGTGAACAGCAACGGCCCTAGTACTGAGCCTTGCGGTACTGTCACATATGTTTTGGTTTTGTGTTCATGTTTATGATTTCATGTCTTTTATTTTGTAGTTTGATTCATGTTGCTTGTTTGTGTCATGCTTCCCTTGCTCCTCATGTTCTCCCTTAGTCTATGTGTCATGTTTTGATTGTTTATGGTCATGTGGTTTTCAGTTCTGTTCTATCATTGGTTCTCATGTTCCTTGTGTCACTTGCTCATTGGTTGCCATAGTCATGTGTTCTCAATCTCTGAAATCCACACCACAACAATCTTTGCATAAACACAAATGATTTAAAAAACTGAACGGTGTTTCACCCAAGCAAGCGTCACCAAAGAGCCAGGTTACTCTAATACAAATACAGTGTTTACTTATTTAACATTAGCTGAATGTTGTAAATGATATTATTATATAAAAAGGTCAACAGATCTGGCCAGAGCCTCTTAACTACTGATCACGGATCAGTACATGCCTTAAATAACATTCTGTGTGCTTACATTTTCTTTGCTGTCCTACCTCAAGACATTCTAACAAAAATGTAAAGACTGACAACAGAGGTGAAATATTCAGCATATTTAATATCTTTGAGATCAAGGTGACACAATTTCTAGAGTTAAAAGGCCCGTTCACACCTATAACTATAACGATAACTATACATCCACACTAACGAACAATAACGGTCTGGTTAGTAGGCTGATAGTAAATAATGTGTATTTTGCCTTCACCGCACATCATGTGTGATTATGGGAGAGTAACTGTCTTGAATTTACAGACAGGTCTGACTGTCAAAACTATCATTTGTGCCTGTGGTTCTTGACTAAGTTGAAAGACATGTTTTAGATATACTGTAATGCCATATATCTAAGATACCACGCTGCAGCCAAATCTTGATATAGTGTTTATTTGACTTTGTAAACAGTATGGTATAGATGACCCATGTTCTGCCAAGAAAGGATTTTATTTTGTGTTTCTGTATAAGTAATCAGAATGCATTCCAAATGTGTGACCTAAAATATGCATTAATTGTCATGCTAACGAAAAATACATTGTGCCTTCAGCTCATGTTCTGATCCAGAATAAATTATGCTGACTGGACATATGAGACTATTTGTATTCGTAAATACATTAGGCAGAAATTAATGTTTATTTTTTATACAATGCACTTACATAAATGACAATGCCTCTATGGTGCCATGCTGTGTGTGTGTGTGTGTATGTATGTGTATATATATATATATCACACACAAGTATTAAAAAGTCATTTAGTATTAAATTTTTCTTGCTTTGATATAGCAAGAGGTAGAATGTTCAATTTTACTTCAGCATAATGAATTGCACAATTTACCCCCATGTGGCTCAACTTATCCTCTCCCTAGGCTCAATTTACCCCTGTTAGATCATGCCAAAATGTTAGATCGGATGGATCTCCACGTCAGAAATATCAAATATATTAGATGTGACCCTGAACGCCGAAGTCTTCTATCAGCCTGAGAGTTTGACTCAGAAAGCCAGGGAAGAACAGAAGGAGACGAAGTGATGATAAAAGAGAAGACTTTATTGAATAATCTTAGTTGAGTATGTTTTAACTTAACAGACTTTGTCTGACCATCACAAATCTAACAAGTGTTATTATACCAGGGGAAAAACAATGAAAAATGACTTCTTCACAGCATCGTCCTGTGACGTTAAAAACCTTGAAATGGAGACATTCTCTTTTCTCTTTCTCATGAAGACAAACATCCCTTCAAACCACACAATCATAAGATTACACAACAATAGAAAGGAAACAAGTATGATAAAATATGAAAACATAAAATGACAAATGAATAATAATGAAATGATGATTAAATGAAAATTATATAAATCAAATAATAATAATATGGATAAATGATTAAATGATAAATTAAATAATCAAGTAGGCTATTGAGAATCCTTAGATCCTTCACAAGAAATGCTTCAATACATGAAACAAAACACATTTTGCAAACCCCATTTCCAGAAAAATTGGGATATTTGGGAAATTGTAATTAAAGGCACAATATGTAAGATTTTTGTAATAAAATATCCAAAAACCACTTGCATAGTGTGATATATGTCATGCAGTTGTGTACTTATATTATCCCGAAAGTTCCCAAGGATTTGTAAATCCAGAGAAATTCCAATTTTAAATAATGGCTCGTCCCTTGTCATTGTCACCTATCAATGACGTAATATCTGCGTTATCCTCGGTTTCCGCTTCTCTTCATGGTGAAAACGACATCTCCCGTTGTTCCACTCTTCTTCATAGCATCATCAAGCTTCGCCTTTGTTATTGATTTGAAAATGCGACCTCTAGTGGCGAAAACTTACATATTGTGCCTTTAAACAAGAATCTGTGATTTGTTAATTATTTTGAGCTTTTATTTATCTGACAAAAGTACCATTTCCAGTGTTTCCATAGAACAACTTAATGGTATTTAGTTAATATAAGCACATTTTGAATGTGATGCTGAAACACTCTTTAAAAAAGTTATAAATAAAGATGTGGCAGAATTAACAAATCACAGTTCAGTTCTGTGAGTTTAAGTTTGTCTTTGGCTTCAACACACAACACGCACAAAGAAAACACATCATACATTAAAAACATACAACAACAATCTTTTCTTTTGTGTATTGTTATTTCCCTAATGTCCCTCTTCTGTGGAAATGAGGTTTGTGATTCTTGAATGGTCTGAGAGTGAGTAAAATATCAACAGATTCTCATTTTTAGGTGAACTATTCTTATTTAACTATATAAAAAAAGAGTCCCACGGCATTGTACGGTCTCTTGTCAAATACTTGTGTTTTTGGATGATAGAGCCCTGTTGGGTTTAATTAATCAAGGCAATGATCTGGGCCTACAAAGAGAGTTTAAATTATTATTAATATTAGCTGGTGTGATTTACGTTATTTAAAACTAAATGTGGGTAAAACCAAAGCATTACTTATTGATTTCAGAAAGAAGAGCTCCTCCCAGTGATTACTCCGGGTCAGAAGATAGATCTCTGGTAACACTTTATTTTTGATGGTCCTCTTTAGACATTCTAAGTAACTTTGCAACTACATGAAATAAAGTGTAACCAGATCTCTTGATGTCTGTCTGAACTGGTTGGGGTTTGGGTGTGAACAGCATCACTACAGATGATGGAAACAGGATCCAGAAGATGATTAGGAAGACAGAGGTTCTGGAACAGGTTTTAATCCAGACTCACTTCAAGTCACTGCTAAAAAGAGAACAAGAGTTACATGAGAAAAGGTCCTTTACTTTGAAGGTCATCCACTATAATATATAGTGATTTACTGAGCTCCTCAGAAGGTCTTTTAGGTCTGTGAATGATTCACTTTTTTATGGCTTATTTATTTATTGATTTTTGTGCATTAACAGTTATATTTATTGTTTGTACATGAATGTAATCCAGGAGCCAGCCAGTCTAACCTGTTCCAGTTTTTTCTCTCACGGAAGCCTCGGATCTTTTTGGACACATTTTTGAAGGCCTGCAGGATTTTTTTCTGGAACATATTCATCAATGCATCTCTGACCTCATTGTACTGTTGCACACTGTGTTGTGGGTCCTCCTTCAGCCAGTGATCGCAGGCCATCGGGTCCACATACACATTATGGTTCACCATCTGATTGGCAATGAACTGCACCTGCTGACGCTTCACCTGGAGTCTGTATCTATCATCTTCGTTGTCAGACGTAGCAGCCTTGAGGTATGCCACAAGTGCCTTTCGGAGCTCCCTCACGTACTCTCCGAACACATCTGCATTAAAATCCACATAGAACTCACCCGGCCTACAGAGACAAACACACCAAAAACAAGATATAAAATGTAACTGAAACTATATGTGGAAAATGTCTAATTATGTCAAATCATCTCAAAAAGAAAATTAATCTCAAAAAGAAACAACTGAAGCTGTTTATCCACTGTCTCAGTTCATGAGTTTGCCTCCCCATTTAGTCTTAACAGTTAATGGTAAACAAACTTGGCTTGCTTTCCTCGAAGGAGGCTCGAACTGAGGCTCGGCTCGAGCTCTAAACCCCCAAAGAGAAGCAGAGAACAGCTGCGAGAGCGGAGGCCGAAATCACTTCTGCAGCAGTGATATAGCTTAAAGATTATTTTTGACGAGGGGAGAAATCACTGCAATCACTGCAGCAGTGAAGGGGGGTATCACACACAGTTTCTGCCAATCTCATGTTAATCTTGAGTACCTATAGAGTAGTAGTTCATCCTTCATATCTCTGAAAAGTCTTTAGTTTTATCATATTTATAAAAGATACATACGCTGTACCGAGTCTTTCCGAAAACAGCCGAGCGCCTGGAGGCGTGCCGTGTGAGCGGAGCTAAAGAGTCACGAGCACGCGCAGCTTTTGTGTAGCGATCGTCTGAAAGCTATCAGTGGTCATCTAAACAACTATATTTAAACACACAATACACCATCGCATTATCCCTGGATAACTTTTGAATCACTATAATGAATATAGTGTATAGTGAATGATGAATAATGAATTTATGAATTCACTACGTTCGTGTTGTTTACATTATATGCACTTAGGCGCCTATTGCCAACAAAACAGACATTTGATGAGTTTTACTCACCACCTGCGGTTCCGACTCATGACCGGGATCATTATCGCTGTGACCGCTCCATCTTTCAGTTTCAAACGATCTGTAAATCCAGCGTAGAGCTGGGCCTTGTTTATGAAACCGCAGATCCTGAGGGCTCAAGCAGCCACGGAAAAACACGAGATATTCTCCATTCATTTTAACCAATAACAAAGTGATTGCAACTATCAGTTTCTATGGTTATTTTAATGACAAATATCGAGAGCGCATCAATGTAATGCGTGAGCACAAAACTCTCAGCTCCCCTTAACGCTGGGTTCTTTGGGAAGCAAGGATATCTTTCCCTCACAAACAAAAACACACTTCTTTGGTGACATTGTTGATTTAGTGAAGTCCTGTGACCTGTGCTGCGCTGCCGATGACTTCCGTAGCCGATCGCTCGTTGATGGGCGTGCTCTTACTCTCTCGCTCTGGTTGACGCGTGCGCGCGCTCTTCCGGGAGAAGTGTTTGTACAAGGATTTCCGGCCTGTCTGATGTCACACAGGCACATACTCGAAAAAAAAAACCCCGAAGTTTGTGAGGATTTGGAAGAGTATTTTTGGCACAGAAATACTCCGTCATTCGTCCAACTCGTGTTTTGAAACTTTGGCCATGTTTAGCATGAGAATCCAACTCTTTAACAGTGTAAATAAGTCAGAATGCATGAAATAGCATTATACCCCCCCTTTAAATAAAAATAAATAAATAAATCACAGGGCACTGCTGACCAACAATTGGTTTGCAGAAAATTGAGAGGAACATTTACTGGAATGTCAGATCCATGTAGAGAGGCACTGGGGTGCATGATAGGCCTGCATATGGAGCCAATGCCCTACATTTCTGAAAGACAAAATTTGAGAGAGATTTGAATTTTAAATTCAGCTATATGTTCTGTTTTATTTATAAACTAATTGCAAGCGGAAGACCAGATTAGCCGTCTGAGGAATGGCTTTAGTTTGGAGGACCTGCGATGCAATAGATAGCATTGGAGTTGTTGCAATGGAAGAGAAAGCTTTTGGAGGCCCATTCTTTCCCCCACAGGGTAGCAGCCATGATGAGCGGAGGGAGAAATTTCTGCTGTGGCAGTGAAGTAACACGGTTTAATCGAAAAGGCTGCGTATGTAACGGTAATGTAACAGGTGAGATATGATACAGGCCGTTTTTACTATCCTTCTTCACCCTCTCATAGCATTAGATGTTGTACTGCTGCTGTCTGTCTTGTCAAACTTGTTTTATTATAAATGAGCATGCAGATGGTGTACATATAGCATTATGAAGACAGATTTTTTAGATTCTAATCACGAGCCGAAGTTTTGTAGCATCGCATCATGCGGTGAGCTTCAGCGCAGATGCGGTGGACTTTAAGCATTTGACCTGTTGGATGTATTCCAGATTCTTATGAAACTCCACCAACAATGGTTTGTCAGGTTCTGGGAAAGTTAGGATAGGGACAGACGTGAATCGACACTTGAGCTCAGAAAAGGCAGCCTCAGCTTCATGGGTCCAGAAGAACTTTACTCTTCCTCCCTTGGTGAGTGCAGAAAGCAGAGCGTCCACAGAACTAAAGTTCCTATGGAAATGAGCAAAACTGAGAAACCGCTGAAGTTGAACCTCCCTGACACATGACAGAATGAGCCACGGCTTGACCCTTCCAAGGATCCATTTGGATCAGGCCTGGTTCCACTATAAATCCTAATTTTGCTGTGGAAAGTATAACACCAAGGAAGACATTTCATGGAGGGTGCTGTGGGTGGTGCTGGTTTTTGGCTAGCTGGTGGCTAGAGGTGTGACTTCAGTGTCATTCACGAGTGTGTCACATGCCGTAATCTTCATGGAAACCACAAACCCAAAAGATGGCAGATCATGTCACCACTGACTAGGGTTGGTACCGAACTCGGTACTTTTAAGGGCACTGACCGTATTACGTCTGTACTACCTAGTATTGACTCACATTAAATCAATCGGTGCCATATTTCGGTACCTGAGAACGCATCTGGGAGCGAGAGTAAGGTACGTTAGAGAAAGAGAGAGAGACCATTCGACGTCACCCCTGCACCTTGTTCAGACACAACACGCGGGGCAATGGCTAAACGTTCTGAAGTGTGGTTACATTTCACAAAACTAGATGCAGACAACGCTATTTGCAATATGTCCATAGAAAATTAAAACATGCTTAATCCAGTCCGTATATGATCTATGATCCGCGTTGCAAGCGTTGTTAATCTCATTGTGGTGTTCCATGCAGAAGCCACTCTCATGCACGCTACGAATGTTGTTACATACTAAATATTATCACATTCCATGTGTTGTTAGTCAAAGTCCATCTCTGACAGCATCATGAGGAAAATGAAACAACACTTTTGTGCTACTGTGCTGAGGAAACATACACTCATGGTACATATGTCTGAACACAACGCTAAACAGCAGAGGTGAAGAACAGCTCAAGAAACGGTCTTTCGTGACATTTGAATTCTACTACACCGCACACATAACAGTGTGTTCACACTATACCCTGGACTGGAGACACTGTGATGTTACGTGACTGCCAGGTTGGAGGTTGTAGGGATGGTTTTGGGAGGTAAAGCGAGGATTTATTTTATCTAGTGTGTAAAATTTCTAAATAAATAACAAAATGCTGAAACTTTTTTTTTTTTTTTTACTGAAATAAATGTTTTTGTTATTACACAGAAAGTAAAGTACAGAAAAAAGGTACCGTTGGGTACCGGTACTGGTACCGGTTAAAATGTGAACGGTACCCAACCCTACCACTTGGCTTAGATGTTTTTGGCCCATGGACTGTGACAGCACAATGTACTAGATGTGGTCTGCATGAGTGTGAGAGCTGTGACATTAAATCTTAATTTTTTATCATGATAATTATTTATATTGCTTTATCATCCAGACCTACTACACTTACACACTGTAGCACTCATCCCACCTGAGCACACACACACACACAAATACACACACACTGACCTGAAGCGGGCCACCATTGTCGTGCTAATTGCATCTCGCTGAGTTTGGCTGAGGGGGATCATGAGGTCCTGCTCCAGGTTCTTCAGCTGCTCATCGTAGCCCCCCACATCTTTCAGCAGGTCCTGCAGAACGCTGCGGTGGAACCCAAGGAGTCCGTTGTTGAAGACATGCTGGCCCCGCTTCGCTCGATTTTGAGAAGCAGACAGCTTGCGTTTAGAACCAATGGCATCTAGTGCTTTCTGGGAGGCGTTTTGGAGCTGATCCTTCACAAAATTGCCATCACATATCCGATTCCCATGCTTCTGTCCTGTCAGGAAACACATTGGTGACATGCAAACATTCGCACAATAATTTATTAGATACTGATTCTGTAGTTCATGTGTGCATAGAACAAAACTGTATATCCTATTTCATGGATGGATAAACATACTTTGTAGATTATGATTTAGGAGAATAGGTAGGTAATGTCTTTAGTTTAGAGCACACACACACACACACACACACACACACACACAGTCATTATATTAGTGTTCCTCACTCTTGGTGTATGTGTGTGAGATTTGTGTATTGGTGTATCTCACTCTTAGGGGGGATGGAGTTTATGGTGATTAATACAACCCCCAAAACTGTTGCCAAAGCCAGCATGAGCTTCAGAATAGGAATCATTATGGTCTCAATCAGGTCCTTTACTGGTCAGCAAGTTTATCTGTATCAAAAAAACATAATATTTCACAAATGGACCCAGAAATGTGTTTGACTGACAAAAGTATGTATAAATTTGCAGGGGGGTCCGGGGAGGGGGTGGGTCATGTTCATGTAAACACGTTAACTTGTTTTCCTTTATTGGAGTAAGGTCATAGGCTTAAGCATAAACCGATCATAACAGCTAGATTTTTAACCTGCTTTCTGTCAGCTTATTGAAGTGTGCATGTGTGGTATGTGACAGGAATGCATCCTTACTGTGGATTTAAGCACATCCTGACAGAGTGAGCATTTCGCAGTAAGGGAGGATTAAATAAATCACAAACTCAGACTCTTTCTTGACCCAAAAAATTATAAATGTCTTCTCATCTCGTGCAGCAGAAGAAGTGGCACAGTCAAAATGCTGCATCTGTAATTGTATGAGAGCCGTATGAGCCATGTTGCAACTCTTCTGTTTTTAATGCTTTATTTAACATCACAACTGACATAACAAATGAAATATTCGGAGTCAGATAAGCAAATTATTAAGTTTTGACGTCACTTCCTGGAAATAACCTTATTTATTAATAAAGTCTTTTAACGTGGTTTACTTGCGTTGTCGGGTTATTAAGCTGAATCCAGCTACTTATTCGTTTGTTACTTATTGACGCGTGAGCCTTCCCTTTAAATGAAGCGATGCTTCTACAGTAGAAAATGCTGAACATTTGGATTTTGTTAGAGGAGTAGCTCTATGGGCCAATGTCCAGTTTAACGCACCCTCTGTGGTGGCCGTGAAACAGCACCGCGAATTGGGCAGAAAATGCAATAGGCGGCTAAAATGCTGAAAGTGTGGATTTCGTTAGAGGAGTAGCACTAGGCTACTATGATAGACTCGTGTCCACTTTAACGCACCCTCTGTGGTGGCCGAGAAACAGCACCACGAATTGGGCTGAAGGCGCAATACGGCTCATTGTGCATTGTGTAATGTGCCAAGTTCAATGCTTCATAAAAAAAAGATTTCTATAGTAAAAAATCCTGTAGCTCTACTCTAATGGGCTCATGTCCTCTTTAACGCACCCTCTGTGGCGGCTGAGAAAAAAGGGCTGATGGCGCAATAGGTGGCTCTGTATGTAGGGTATTGTCCCATATAAAACTTTAACGGTCAATTAAAAAAAATTGGTACAGTAAAATGTGCCAAAATTTTGTTTTCCACTAGATCAATATACGCTTAAAGGATTAGTTCCCTTCAGAATTAAAATTTCCTGATAATTTACTCACCCCCATGTCATGCAAGATGTTCATGTCTTTCTTTCTTCAGTCGAAAAGAAATTAAGGTTTTTGAGGAAAACATTCCAGGATTTTTCTCCATATAGTGGACTTCACTGGGGTTCAACGGGTTGAAGGTCCAAATGTCAGTTTCAGTGCAGCTTCAAAGGGCTCTACACCAGGGGTGTCCAAACTCGGTCCTGGAGGGCCACTGTCTTGCAGAGTTTAGCTCCAACTTACCACAACACACCTGCCTGGAAGTTTTCTGTATGCCTAAAAACCTTGATTAGCTGGTTCAGGTGTGTTTAATTGGGGTTGGAGCTAAACTCTCCAGGACAGTGGCCCTCCAGGAGCAGGATTGGACACCCCTGCTCTACACGATCCCAGCCGAGGAATAAGGGTCTTATCTAGCGAAACGATTGGTCATTTTCTAAAAAAAAATAAAGAATTTATATAAAGAAAAAAAAGATTTATATACTTTTTAACTACAGATGCTCGTCACTGCTCTGCGATGCGCCACGCATTACGTAATCACGTTGGAAAGGTCACGTGTGACGTAGGCGGAAGTATTGCGGTAGGGCGAAAAACTCCATCTCATTTTCTCCTCCAACTTCAAAATCAACCGACATCGTTGTTTTACCTTTTTTTGTAAAAGGCATTTGACTTAATCTTTGTACGTTCGCTTTGTAAACACTTGCTCAGTACTTCCTTTCCAACATGATTACGTAATGCGTGGCGCATTTCAGAGCAGTGCAAGATGGCATTTGTGGTTAAAAAGTATATAATTTTTTTTTTTTGATTGTTTCTCTAGATAAGACCCTTATTCCTCGTCTGGGATCGTGTAGAGCTCTTTGAAGCTGCACTGAAACTGACATTTGGACCTTCAACCCGTTGAACCCCAGTGAAGTCCACTATATGGAGAAAAATCCTGGAATGTTTTCCTCAAAACCTTAATTTCTTTTCGACTAAAGAAAGAAAGACATAAACATCTTGGATGACATGGGGGTGAGTAAATTATCAGGAAATTTTCATTCAGAAGTGAACTAATTCTTTAAGGAAGCGTTGCGTCATTTAAAGGGGAATCAATAAGTAACAAACTAATAAGTAACTGGATTCAGGAACTGATTTTGATGGCATTTTTGCCACAAGCTAATTTCAGACCCTGATGTGTGCCAGTCAAGATCCAAGAGGATTGAAATAATAGACTATAATTCTGTTTCGAGAAAGAAAACGATGTAAAATTAAAACACTTTAATAAAAACAAAGGTTTGTAGCACACTACAATTTCAAGTTAAATTCATTACTGAAGCTATACTGATTTAAAAATTACTGACTTTTTTATAAAAATTGCATTGTGTTTATAAACCTGTGAAGATAGTTCTCGTACCCCTGGCCAAATTAGAAGAGATCAGCAAGCACTCTTTTAGCATTTAACAAGCTAACATTATTGATCAAATCTGTGCCAAGTAAATTGGATCTGGAAAATAGGGATGCACCGATACCAGTATCATGGATACCAACATAGCATAAGTTCAAACCTGCTCGGGAGCAGGCTTATTTCATGCAAACAGGATTAGATTAAACATCTTTTTAAGCGGAGGTGATGCTTAAAGTCTGACCACTGCTACTTTCTTACAAGCGTACCCTAATGTGAACCAGGGACAATAATAAGGCAGCAACTATTTACACTAAGTGACAATAGCAGCATTTTCTTAGCGATGTTATTTACACTAGGTGAAAATAGCAATAGATTCTATTTACACCATGTAAAAGTATCAGTTCTTTGCAATAAGAGTAAATTAGATGCTATCTATACTTTATTTTGGCAAATACTATTTGCACCTCAATATTTTTGTACATTAACATAATGCAATATCATAGTGTAAATTATTATATTTATTAAAATTATTAAATGGATGCTGCCTTATTGGAAGAATAAAAACCTTCCCCTAACTCTACCCAACACTTTTAATATTATTGAACACTCGTTCACAGTTTATTTCTACTTTTAGAACATTATTTCCATTTTTATTAAAAATAAATGCGAGCTCAGCAAAAGGTGGATTTGAACCCGTGTCGTTTGCATTAAACGCCAGGACTGCAAGCCTGTCACACTGGGGTTGCAGTATTCAAACGCACGACAAAGGAGATATCTTCAAGGACTTTTAATGGAGTAATCTGAACAAGGAACAGGGAAAATCACCAGGAAATTAAACTACACAATCCATGTAACATAAACAAAGCTAGACAAAGAACAGACTGAAACTCGAGGCTTAAATACACAGCAAACAGAGCAGTTAATGAGACTAGATTAACAAGACACACCTGAACTGAAGACACTAATTAATCAAGGAGACAAACAGGCAGGCACACAAGGAGACAACTGAAACAATTAATCTAGAAAATTGACTAAGAAACTGAAGACAGAAAAAAAAGCATAAAAACTGATCAAAAACTCTAAACATGACAAAGCCTTAAGCCAAGTTTACACTACAGGACTTTAAACGTCCGCAGATTGCTGTGCTGTTCAGACTACGTGACTTGCTGTGGAGTCTTGAAGTCGTTGTGGTGTTCACACTACGTGACACTACTTAAATGATCTGCAACAGGAGGTTACACACTACACCAGCTAACAACAACTCTGTCACCCAACGGTTTTATTTGAAAATGGATGTTGGGAGGAAATTAGATTAAATTTTGAATTAAATTAAATTAAAATTAAAATAACCCTTTCACACATAAGTTTAAAACATTCTGGCTGACCTTGTAGAGTTTAGGCGACTGTTATTTTAGAACATTTCCCTTTATTGTTTCCATGATGACGCGTCATGGTTGTCACGTGACACACCGCGGCCAGCAGCAGCTGGCCATGCTGTATGACAGATGTGAAGCGTGAAGTCAAGTCAAATTTATTAGCGCTTCACAATACACATTGTTTCCAAGCAGCTTTACAGAAAGTCATAATGTTATGTCTACAATGCCTTAGTGCTTTAACAAGTTTTAGGGCTGGGCGATATGATATATATCAATGATAAAACAGATGACATGTAATCATTGAAACAACGTTGAGTCAGTGTTGAATTGCATTGAATTAACGTTACAAAGTGATGTTGCTTGAGTATCACTCTTGCACCCTCAGTTAATGTTAAAGCAATGTTGAGATTTCAACCACAAATCAATGGTAATTTTGATTCAACATTACAAAGTGATATTTTTTCAACATCACTTTTGCACCCTCAGTTAATGTCGAAACAATGTTGAGATTAACAAAAAAAAAAAAAAAAATTCAATGATAATATCATTGAATCAACATTATAAAGTGATGTTGGTTCAATATCACATTTGCACCCACATTTAATATTGAAACAGTGGTGAACAAAAAAATAATGGTAATGCTATTGAATCAACATTACACTATTGATTCTACATCACTGCTGTTGAAGCAACATTGAAATTTACAAAAATAATCAATGGTAATATTGTTGAATCAACGTTACATGATGTTGATTCTACATCACTGCTGTTGAATCAATATTGAAATTAACAAAAATATTCATTAGTAATATCGTTTGATCGTTGTTAATATGATGTTGATTCTAAATCACTTTTGTTGAAACGCTGAAAACACAACCAAAATGTCAACATAAAATAATGTTCTGAACAACATTAATTTTTCAGTTACACTTCAATGGTATGTCAACAAATTTCTGACCATTTCAATGTTTTGGGAAAACCTTTTAAAACATAAATGACACCTTTCCAGCAATTGAGTCGGTTTATTTTATTTGACAGTTTAACACAATCAATGACAAAGAGATAGAAAATTAAATTCTTTAAGAGTGGGGCAAAAAGGACAAAAGCAATACAACCTTTAAAAATAACATTACTTTCAGAAGTCCAATGGCTCAAGTTTTCAAAATCTGTCTTGCATCAGACTACTGTCTCTTTTCCTTTGGGTTCTCTGAAATCTGAAAAAGAAAGCGTGATGTTAAGAGCAAGTCAATTCAGTGATATATAGCACATTCAAGAATGTTAATATGCTAAACACAATATGATTCACTTTTTATAAATTGCTAAACACAAAATATTCTAACTATATTTATAATACTGTTAAATTATGTATATTTAATCTATTTGTCAACACTTCAATAACATTATGGGAAAATGTCCAATCTCTCCACACAAGTTTACCTCCAGCTCTAATTAAACACACCTGAAGCAGCTAATCAAGGTCATTAGGATCAATGGAAACTTCCAGGCAGGTGTGTTGAGCTGAACTCCTCATGAAGAGGAATAAACACCTCTGAACTATGGCCATTACATAAATCTCAGTTCATTTTCTGTGAAACTACATAGCATTCAAGTAACAAGTTTGTCTTGTAGAATAAATTTTTTTTAAATGAAAATTTCTTTAAAGCTGCAGATTCACCTTATGTAGACCTTAATCTGTTTAAATATCACAAAATAGCCATGTCACTTTCTCAAACTCAAGGTGTAGTTTTTTTGTGATTGTGTTTCAGTGGAAACAGGGTAAACTGAATGGAGATTTGTTACATTCCTCAAATTGAATACACATTCAGGAATATGAATGATTACCTGACTAAACAGTAATGAGGGAGCAGGAGATAAGGCACAGACAGCATCAAGTCCCAGGTCAGGTGATAATCCTATCGACTACAACTCAATATATTATCAATACAGGCTTGTTCAACTTGATGCAGCGCCGCACAGACCGATCGGCGGCTGACTTGAAGCAGTGCATGCCGGTAAGAAATTTTGTCCGACTTGAGACACCGCCGACGCCACGTGAGAACGATTCGAGATCAGCCGCTGGAGTCAGCCAGCACAGTTTCTCAAGAGGAGCTGCATGAGCTCTGATAGAGACAGAGCGACACGCGTCACAATCTGAAAACCACGCCACCGGAGGGGAAAACAATCCAACTGTCTCCATTGACTTTGTATTGCGTGAGGCTGCCTCCTTGTCATTTCTGACTTATAACAAAAAACAGAACAATGTCTAAAAGCTGCTATGTGACAAGGTGTACAGCAAACAAGCTAAAAACCCAGAAGTTTTTATAAACTGTCGACCCAAAAAACGAGCGTTTAAAGACTAAAAAGTGGATACAGGCGATTGAGACAGAGCGCGACGTCATATTACTATGAGAACTACGCCCACTGGAGGGTAACGTAATCAGTGACAGGAAATATAATACATAAAACTGACATTTGGATATTTGACTTAACAGTGACTAAATGTTTACTGTACTGTAGGCTTACTGAGGCATACTGAGTGTCAAAATTGACCCATTCTTCCTGCTGATGCTTCACGTCTTATTGCCTGTATCCACTTTTATCTCCTTAAAGGCTGGCTTTTACGGTTCGGTAGCTTATAAAAACTTAGTTCTGGGTTTTTAGCTTGTTTGCTGTACACCTTGTCACACAGCAGCTTTAAGGCATTGTTCTGTTTTTTGTTATAAGTCAGAAAGGACGATACAAAGTCAATGGAGACAGTTGAGAGTCGACTTTCATCAAAATTTCAATGCTGATCCAACACACTATGAACACTGAAATGTCAATCTCAACCAAAATGATGGTTTGGATCAAAACTCAACATTGTATCAATGTCACCATGCTATCTGGGAAGTGATTATCAGTATTTAGAGAGAGGTGGTATTAATGGCATCTGACGCACAGAAGCCAGTGGCACATGGCACATCCGATTCATTGGCACGTGTCAGTGGATATTTATGGAAGCATATGGATAGCAATATTCAATTTCAAATGTAATATGCAAAATGGCAATGCAATATGTAAATATGTTTTTATTGGCATTTTCCAAATGCAAAATGATTACAATTGAATAATATCATTTACATTTGCTGTTTCCTACACTAGTTTTAACATATAATTTAAACATATATTTTAACGTTTCAAAATTAAAATGAAAATGTATTACAGAAATGATTAGATATGTTTAACATTGTAGCAAAATGATCATTTAAATGTTATTTTTCTTAATTGCATTTTTTAAGACACTTGCGATTAGATTTTCATTAAATGCTCTGCAATGAATGTAGCAAAATTCAATGCGAATTGAAAATGTATTCCGAGCCGATCACGTCCGCGCCCCACCGTGTTAATCATTGTATCAAGGCGGGGCCAGGTGTTGGAAACATGGTGGCAGCAGAGCTATTAACAGCGAGACATTTACTGGCAGATGAAGTGGAGCAAGAACAGAGAAAAGTCAATGTTCCTGAAGATTATGCACGTCCGTCAGTGATAGAACCAGTATGTTATTAGAACCATAGATATTTATGATTAGGCTATTTATTTAGGATTTTGTGTCACAATTAGCTGCTCAACTCATCTGACAGTCACTACTGGAAGTGACACAACATACGGTGACATGTTCCATGACACATTTTTCCGCGATAATGACAGTGGCCACTATCAGCTGGCACATGTCACAAGTTTTAAGTGACACATGCCACTATCCACTGACACATGCCAATGAAGACCAGATGTGCCTGATCTACCTGTATTGTATTTATAGTGTTGTCTAGCAGATTAAGCGTTCACAGGCTTTGCTTTATGTATTTCCCCGGTGTTCCTGGCCACATGTCAATATCCATGGACCACTGGTTTTTTAGTAAGTTGTAAGAATCACTGTTGAGTCCAACTGCCTTTAATCGTTTGTTTTACTCCTGTTTTTGCAGTTTCCCCAATTAAATCCAGTCATGTTGCAGGATGTTTTGTCACTCAGTCTGGCTGAGGGGGCGTATCTCGGCGGGAAAGTGACATCAGTGCATACCCTCTATTAGTTTAGCTCCTCCCCTGAGTGAGCTGTACACAGTCTGCCATGTTTATCTCCTCTCCAGAGCATTTAATAGCATTCTCAAGTAAGAACCTGATTCTTATCAAAGCTATTAAAGTTATCATAAGCAGTGAGTGATTTTCATATTAACAGCATATACAGTAGGTACTGTATATTACGCTGCTGTCACTAAATAAACACAGATCTAATATACACATGTATTAGTATTAGTATTCCATTTTATTATCTCCCTCAGGAGAAATTTGTCTTAGGCAATCAATCAAGCGAGCGGATCAAACATACAAACATACGACATTGTGTATTTGACAGTTTAAGAGAAATAAGACATGAAAGAGAAATTAGTTCTGTGCCTATGCTTCGGATGCGTGCGCTCGGAAAACCATATCAGAAGTTTAGACTGATATGGCTTTAAAACGCATGCAAATAATTAACTTTCATGATGAAGAAGAACAATGTCATGTGAGCGTGGCCGCAATAGAGATGATAATCAAAACGAAACCGATATTTTAGTTTTTGGCAGAGTATCCGAGGCACGAGTTGTACAAGCTCCGCCCTCTTTTGGAAAGCAGGGTGGGGAGCAGCAGCTCATTTGCATTTAAAGATACATTTTTGCTTGCACTCAAACTGACTGCAAGACACATTTATTTTTCATCTTCTCTGTAGTTTTAATTTACACCAGATGTTTGAATTCAGAAGGGAAAAGTGCATTACAAAGTGAATATACTGTAATCCTGCTGAAAAAACAAACAGCTAAAACCAGTGTTTTATGGCTTCTCATAACTGCTTTTAGAGAGGTTTTGAAACTAAAATCATCTGACAGATCAGCTACAACCATCAGCTCTGTCAGGCTGGAAACCATCTACTTCAGCCAGCTAAGACTAGCCAACCAGCTAAAGCCTAAGCAAATAAACAAGTGGTCAAACCCCCTCTAGATAAATATCATCAAATACAGAATGTAAAACTAACTGTACCCCCCTCTATGACCCTCAGCATATTACATAACAAATTGCATGACACAAAAGATCTATTTTCTTCTGCTGGTGCATATGGTAAGTCCAGTAGATCCGTACAGTATATTTGTCAGGGAAATGGTGCTAACCAACTGCAGGATTGAGAGAAATCTGGAAGATTTTATTGTCATAATACTAAAAAGTTCTGCCAGATCTGTATTTACAGAGTTAGCGGATCACAGTTGAATATATTCAGTAGTTTGTGATAATAAATGTAACGGTTGACACAAGTTAGGAAAAGCGAAACTCATGCAGTCTAGCACAAAGAGAGACTTTATTCAGACTGTATATACCCTGACAAAAAGCAAATTTGCAAAATATACAGTGTATCCTATCTGCGTCACAAACTGCAATGGAAATAAATTTTTAACTTTATTCCTTGACGTATGTGTTGCTATATTTCAACTGTTTGTCAAATAAATCAAGACTAACAGACCCACCTTGTTACTCGTCTTCTGAGTCCTGAGAGCAGGGTTGCCAGGTCTCTGTGACAAAACCAGTCCAATTCTGAAATAAAAATCAGAAATACCCCAAAATTAATAAACCCTAATAACATATTAAACTATGGAAAGGACAAATAGAACACTAAAGGACAGGTTGAAAAAGGCCTGTATTGAAAGAGGAAGAAATTGGGTAGCCTTATTGCCGTCTGTGGTGGAAATAAGAATGACCCCATCTTCGACAACTAAACTGCCTCCATTTGAAAAGTCCAGTAGATCTGTACTAGGGCTGGGTAATATTGATTTCTTGATTTTAATTGATTCTCATTTTTTTACGAACCGATATCAATTCTTAAATCCCAAGAATCGATTTGTCTATCCTGTTTCCAGCTGATGAATGAACGGAACATTGTAGCGCCTCCCATCAAATAAATTGCAATAAGCTTTGTGCTTTGTTACTTTTGATATGAAACAAAGTCTCAGATTTTAAATCGTGTCCATTTTATTTACGAAATTCAAAAAATAATCCATTTTGATGCTGTTTAATATGGCGTGACAGATCACTGCAGCACCTCAGTTCAAGAGAAGCGGCTGGCACGTGACCTGATCATCTCCTCCGCTTTAATATCAGTTACAGCACGAAATAAACATGAATGAACATCTGAAGGTATGTTAAAAGATAGAGTACAACTTACCGAAATCCGTATCATGTCTGATGTAATCGCTCAATCTGTGTTTCAACCGCGCAAAAATACGTCAATAAACAATGTCACATAACGTCACATTTACCTCAGAAAAAACATATTCAGATAGTGACCATAAACTCATTAATCAGCAAGGAAAATAAACTTTAGAGAGAAGCATTTTGCTAAATATGTACACCGTATTCATTATAATTTTTTAAAATATTCTTCAATATCTACTGCATGTTTGAATAAATCCGTCAAATTTTTATGACAGTCACCATTTAAATAATTATATATCAAAAAACGAATTGGAGTAGAGTAGTACCAACTGACTCCCATGTAGTTTACAGCATTAGTTTCCTTAAGAAAATTTGCCATGTACTGTAGCTACCTGATACATATCCAAAATAATCGATATCGAATCAAATCTGAATCTAATCGAATCGCAAGCTTGTGAATTGAAATCGAATTGAATCATGAAATTTGTGTCAATACCCAGCCCTAATCCGTACAGTATATTTGTCAGGGAAATGGTGCTAACCAACTGCAGGATTGAGAGAAATCTGGAAGATTTTATTGTCATAATACTAAAAAGTTCTGCCAGATCTGTATTTACAGAGTTAGCGGATCACAGTTGAATATATTCAGTAGTTTGTGATAATAAATGTAACGGTTGACACAAGTTAGGAAAAGCGAAACTCATGCAGTCTAGCACAAAGAGAGACTTTATTCAGACTGTATATACCCTGACAAAAAGCAAATTTGCAAAATATACAGTGTATCCTATCTGCGTCACGGACTGCAATGAAAATAAGTTTTTAACTTTATTCCTTGACGTATGTGTTGCTATATTTCAACTGTTTGTCAAATAAATCAAGACTAACAGACCCACCTTGTTACTCGTCTTCTGAGTCCTGAGAGCAGGGTTGCCAGGTCTCTGTAACAAAACCAGTCCAATTCTGAAATAAAAATCAGAAATACCCCAAAATTAATAAACCCTAATAACATATTAAACTATGGAAAGGACAAATAGAACACTAAAGGACAGGTTGAAAAAGGCCTGTATTGAAAGAGGAAGAAATTGGGTAGCCTTATTGCCGTCTGTGGTGGAAATAAGAATGACCCCATCTTCGACAACTAAACTGCCTCCATTTGAAAAGTCCAGTAGATCCGTACTACTAGGGCTGGGTAATATCGATTTCTTGAATTTAATCAATTCTCATTTTTACGAACCAATATCGATTCTTAAGTATTGGCGGAAATAAGAATGACCCCATCTTCGACAACTAAACTGTCTCCATTTGAAATACTAATGGGTAGGCCTTTCCCGACCCTGTGGGTCAAAGACCGCGCATGCTCTCTTTTCACAGGAAACCTGCTGGAAGTTGTCCTGGCCGATTATGCTGCTGAATTGGTCGATAAACTAAATTGTATACATGGTGATGTCTCACTAACCGCCTGTTCCCACAGATAAGCCAACCCATAACTTTGTGCCTTACCATCAGGTCCTGATCCGAAATTTGAAACCAAGAAAAGGAAGGAAAAGGAAGGAGAAGAAAAAAGGAAACAAAATCACATGTTTTTGTCTCCAACAATATGGTGCATTTTGTCAACTAAATGCATTGTTTGGGGCCGGGGGAGAGATTGGGAATGTTTCCTGTTAATAAGAAAAAATAATTCACTTGAGGATTTATTAAAGATTTTGAAATTATTTACCAACTGAGCAAACAATTAAGAAAGACAGAACAATCACAACAGTGTGTGCATGTGTAATTAAATCTCCGTACTTTGGCCAAGTCATCTCCATATACACATATGTGAATAAAATTGTAACATCACACCTTTGCTCTCTTTATTCTATTCACAAATGGACAAATCCCCCCATGAGTAACTTTTAGCTTTGACATTTACAGTAGGGTAAATGTGCAAATTACTGTGGTTGATCATTTTAGACACTTGTAATTCAATAGTAACATTTTAATTGTTGTCGTAAGCTTGTAGAATAGGACTAAAACGTTGTGAAAAGTACTGCAGGGTTGCTAATTTCACCATCTTTTGTTTGTAACCATGTGGAGCTTTGTGTGTATGGTGAAAAAAGATTTGTAATTCAGGAATGTCATAAAAAAAACATTTTTCATTGTAATTTAATACTAATGTCTGGTTGAAGTTATGCAGGCTACCAACTGAGCAAGCAATAGTGAATGGCACAAAATAATCACAATTGAAACTTTATTATGCCACCACAGATAGATTTATACAAGTTATCAAAGTGACACTATTTTAAAAGTAGCCAATACAATTATAACCAAACAAACATGAAGGCTGTTGGCTAATTTACTTGGAACGTATCCCAACGATAGGCCACTGGCAAATCAATGGCTGCAATCATTAAACCATATCACATGACAGAAACTACTGAGCATATACATTAACAGTTTTTTCTTTTTAAAGGCTTAACTTTATTCGACACTAAGGGTAAGTTTACACGACAACAATGTACTAAAAACAGAAACATTTTCCCTTTGTACTTTTCACGTACAAATGACAACGTTGTCAAAACGTTCCCCCTTCACACAGATCCGCAAAAATGACTAAAATCGCTGTATTCTGCTGCCAGGCCAGTAGTTGGCAATGTCACTTTGTAAAGAAACACTACGCGCCTATAGACTGAACACATAATACACATGCGCATAACATCGCCGTTTTCACAAATTCACATTTTTGTTGTTTACGTGGAGATGATAATGATATTGAATCCTGTTTTCAAAAGTTTGTGTTTTCAGCCCCCCAAAACACTGCTGTCGTGTAAATGAACGGCCAAAATGCATAGAAAGTTTTCCGTTTTTAGTTGAAAACAATGTTGTGTAAAAACGGCCCCTGAAATGCAATTAACCGAAAACAGTTTCTGTGATTCCAGGAGCGTGCACTATATTTTCAGTGGCTCTTTAACACGAAACAGGAAACTCATGAATATTCATGCGCCGGTGTTCTGAAATATTTGGTGACTGAAATTTTTGATGACACTTTGTGCAGAACACTGGTGTTATGGAATAATAGAGATATTTTGTACAAAAAATCTTCAGACATGGTCATATCATCAAAAAATCGTATCAGTATACGGAATACATACTGTTATTCAGTAGCTTAATGAACGAGGCCTACTTTTATCATATTCAGAAGAATTCCTCAATATCTAATTTTAAGATTCCCGTGAAACCAGAAGATTATGCTATGATCTTTGATGCAATCAAGTTGTATTAAATACAAAACCCTGGATTCTCCCCTCCTAACTTAGACCAATAACCCTTTATTTATAGTGATGTTTATTGGAGATATTAATATTGCAAAATATAAATGCAGTAACAGATGTATTCAAAAAATTATTTGCCATGTTCAACAGTGTTTTGGTCATCTAAATATATAAACATTCAGTAGAAAAAATATATATATTTAATAAATAATACAGAGAGGTATCCTTAAAATTTTACAGAATTTACCCTGTTAAGGAGTTACTTGAACGTTTCAATTTGTATATGGAAAATACATGTAAATTTTGTGGTGTTGCTAAAGAATCAGTGATTCATCTTTTCTTTGAATGTGTATATTCGATTTTCTAACTTAATTTTTGTATAATGTTTTTTTGTACATTATACCATTGATTCCAAAAGTACATTTTTTCCCACATGCAACTTTTTATTTTACTTGGAAAATACCACCACATGCGTGAAGCTGAGACTGCGTCTGATAGTGCGTTTCCCTAATGCAATAATGACCTTGCGAAATGTGCGCTCGGGCTTTCCGTAGCTGCAGCTCTCATCAGCTGTCACCAGACGAGCATTTCATTTTAAGATGTAGATATTTGTTTGTTGTTTTAATATTAAATGAATAATGTCGTCGAAAGGAATGTCGCGAGGTTTTTACTTCAATACTGTGCTGTCGCTCGCGCGCTCTCTGGCTGCTCATCGACCCGCTCCGATTGACAAGGTGAGAGTTTTACTTCCTATTAGCATCTGGAGCTAACAGCTAACACAACCAAAACAAACCAGAGTTTAATCCAATATCTGATGTTCGCTCTTATTTATTTACTCTTTATTAACATATATATATTCAAAGGTTGAAGACAAGCCATTCAAATCAGCCGACATTACCTTTATACAGTCAATGTTCTTACCCTTCAAATAAGAACATTTACATTATTAATTAATACTATGTATGGTCGTCTGTATATTAAGTTTAAACTATTTTCAATTTATTAAACAATATAAACATAAGCGTATTTTAAATGTTTACAATACAGTTGTATGGAATAATCAATGAAAGCATAAAACTATGAATTTAATAATGTTATTAGTAATAATAATGAATAATGTTCTAGTGTTAAAATGTACAATATTTGTTTTTTAGGAGTGAAATCTATCATCCACAACACAAATCCCACCACATTTATATTTCAGATTTGCTCAGACAGAACTGTTTATTGATTTATGTATTTATTTCAGAAGTGTTTTGGCTGGGGTTTCATTTTAATTTGGAGTAATTGTTTGCTCAGAGACTGAGATGTAAAGTATACAATAAACCTGACACATCACTGTGCTGATTGTTAACATGTTATTACTGTCTGACAGGACATGAAAAACCAGATAGGTATTGTTAGGGTGAATCTCTATAGAAAAGTCATTTGTGCCTCTGAGAACAAAACATTATCTAAGCCTTAGTAAATCTGTGTAAAGGTGCTGTCATTTAAAACCAAGTATGTAGGATGTACGTGGGTTAGAGAGTCGGACTTGTAACCCGAAGGTTGCGGGTTCGAGTCTCAGTGCCGTCAGGGAATGTTGGTGGGGGAGTGAATGAACGGCGCTCTCTTCCACTCTCATTATCCACAACTGAGGCACCGAACCCCCAATCACTCCCCGGGCGCCGCAGCAAAAATGGCTGCCCACTGCTCGAGGTGTGTGTTCACGGTGTGTGTGTTCAGTATTCACTGCTGTGTGTGTGCACTTGGAGAGCACAAATTCTGAGTATGGGACAGCACCATACTTTTTGACCACATGACGCGTGACTTAATTAATAGTCTGTTTTAAAGGGAAGTAGGCTATGTTATAAACTTCCTTATACTTTGGTGAACTTCTGTACAGAATATACTGCATCAATAAGTTTCATGATGTGTGTGCACCTATTGTATTATTGCGCAGTCAAAATTTTAGTATTATTTAGTTTTTATTAATATTTTAGCCTTTATTTTATAATTTTAGTTTAACTTTTATTCAGTTTTTGTTTTTTTAAATTCAATTTATTTTTATTTTTTATTTATTTACAGTTAATTTCAGTACTTCAACTTAAACTTATTTCAGTTAGTTTTACTTTTTCATTTAGTTGAAGTTTTTCATCTTATATTTATATTTTGTTTCATTTTAGCTTTATTTAAATTAACACAAATGTTTTTAGTTTTAGTTAAATATAATAACCCTGTTGGTGTCACATTTTACTCTGTAGTTTGACATGAAAGATGTGATTAAATATTTATACAAATTAAAGACAAATAGCTCACTGAGTCTCGCTGCTTCTGCATGATGAAGGTTGCAAGTTTTTTAAGTACATTTGCACATTTGCATATTATAGGTCCAGAAGCTACAATGCATGTGTCCCGTGGACATCCGTGGTGTTTTCCAGCTGGATGAGCGGAGGAGAGATGCTGTGATCGCCCTCGGTATCTTCCTGGTGGAGTCTGAGCTGCAGGTACTGGTTTTAACAGTCGCACCCATCAGCTTGACCCATTAATATATTAGCACTTAATTTTTCTATTTCTATTCTGTCTCTCTATTTAGTTACTTAAAAAAAAAACCTTGCTACGTGTGATTTGCTGGAATAACTGGGACTTGACACAGCACTTGCATACTGTTGCCCTCGTGTTGATTTGATTGCTTCTGTTGTTCTCATTTGTAAGTCGCTTTGGAGAAAAGCGTCTGCTAAATGATTAAATGTAAATGATCCAAATAAGGGAGAGTGGGACACATTTATTAACTTTCCTACATACAACTTTAGTATTCCCAGGTCAGTTTTGACCCGGTGGAACGTGAGCTTATAAAGCAGTCATAGTATTTTTCGACTTAAACCGTATTGTATCTGATCAGGAACTTATCATTAATGAGTAAATGTGCAAAAATGTTTTGAATGTTACAACGTTTTACTGTGTTATTACTACATTTACCCCCTTTTTATTAATTTAAAAAAGTTGAGAAATTCTTTGAAATTTTACATTTTACAAGAATTACAGCAAAACCACTGTGATGCAAGAAAAAAAAAAAAAAAAAAAATATATATATATATATATATTTTTTTTTTTTCTTTCAATATTCACGAGAAGTTTTATTTGAATATATCATTATATGAAATTTATAAGAACACAAACTGATAATTACCAGTATGAACTCCACTGGAAAATGTCAAAAACAGTCCAAATGTATGTAGCCTTCATATTATTTTTTCAACAAAACAACAAAAATATTACTCTGGGTTGTTTTTAGTCAAAATATATTCATTTTACTTGCATAAACCTTCACTTTCAGATGAAAAAGATGATCAACAGCCTGAATCTGCAGTGCTTCATCAATAGGTGGCAGCAGAATGAAATTTATTTTTTTTTATTTAACCAGGAAGGTCCCATTGAGATAAAATATCTCTTCTACCAAGGAGTCCTGGTCAAGATGGGCAGCAAGAAACAAAAATTTACATAAAAACACAAAGAAGTACATAAAAACTACATAATACAAAAACAAAACAAACAAACAACAACAACAACAACAAAAAAAAAACACACAAAACAATGTGGACTTCTCCTCTTTCAAACTCCCTTTGTTTTTTTACATTTAGACTGTTTGGTGTTTGAACTTTTGCTCTATACCCCTTTAGGCTGCAGTTCATTACATAGAGTTAATTTGTAATGTCAGTTACATCTTTAGTCTGTTTACAGTTTATTGTTATGTTTGTGCGTATTCAAATTTACCAATAAAAAGGTATTTTACAGAATTAATTTTAGACTAATAAATGTAAAAATTCAGCATTATTTCATATGTAAAGCCACAGTTCACTTTCTAGGTCAGAACTGACCCAAATGTGAAAGGTGTAACAGTTTAGTTTGAATGATTATATATCTTAAAAAAAATAATTTTAAGTCTGAAAAGAAAAAAAAAAGATAACATCTGAAAAAAAAATAAATGATGTGTATTTTGATAGTTGATGGGATCTTATGTTAATCAAAGTGAATTAATTTATTGTATGTTCATTTACTCCTTCAGCACAAGGACGCTATTGTCCCGTATTTGTTGGTTTTGCTGAAGGGATTGCCCAGGGTGCAATGGATCGAGGAGAGCACAGAGAGGAAAGGACGAGGTATAATTCTGTCTTTTTTTTATATCACATTTCCTTATTTCATTCTCAAATGTTCCTGATCTTACATGTCTCTCATCCTTGTGTTTTCAGATACGCTCCCCATTGCGGAGAATTTCTCCTTCAGTTTGGTGACGATGCTCTCAGATGTTGCCCAGATGGACGAGTCCATGCGAATCCAGGTGTGTTCATGATGATTTTTTGCCTTGCTCATCTGAATAAATCTACTTTTTAATTTTCAACATGGATCGTTGTCATAAATATGAAATTCCTTGTTTCCGTCAGCATTTCTTTGATTAGTAGCGGTAGACTAATTTGCTATCTTATTGTAGTTAAAAAGAGAGTTTTAATCTCTCACCACATAACAACCGATCGTATTCAGAGAAGATGTTGGTTATAATTTGATGTAACAAATACAAGTTTAATAGGTTGTATTACATCACTAACTGAACAATTGACACCTGTGAATACGACAATACAACGTCTCTCACATCTTCGTTTTCATTCATGTCAGTCGAATTATGCTGTGCATCTGCCCTGATTGAGGTCTAAAGAGAAAAGAGCAGCGCTAATAGATTTCATTTTCTCTCAAATCTCTTTCAGATTTTGGAGGCTGTGATGAACCTCATGCAGGTGCTACAGGAAATGTGTCAGAACATCGAAGGCCAAGATAAAGGTCAGTGTTTTCTTCCTGTCCTGAATGCCATACCTTATTTTTAGGTATTTATGTGAAATTCATAACTTTTATAATGTGAGACAGAGCAATCAACTGGAAATAATGAAGGGTGGGATTTTATTTCATCCATCTGGATTTGATTATATCAAGAAACATGGGCTGTCATATCATTGCTTAATATCTTATAATCAGTTATTGACATTTTTTTTGTGTAAGTTTTTTAAATGTTTTTGAAAGGCTGGGGCTGTCAAAATTAACGCGCCAATGCATGCAATTTAATTTTTTCAGTTTAACGCAGCATCTGTTTTTTCCTGTCATCCTTTAGCTAGCATTACATTATATGATCACGCTCTTATTCATTTAAGTGCTATTAAAACATTCAAGCACAATAAGACGCAAAAAAAGAACTTAAATCTGTACAGGCACGCTGTATGTGCGCCGGTCGCATTGAGTTCTCTTTTGCACTTAAACGGACAAAAACACAAAAAATTATGCCAAAATGCCTGCTTTGTTGAGTATCCTCATAAGCACAGTCTTAAATTAGTTAAATAGTGTCTTAAATGAACATATCGGATGTGTGTCTGATCCACATCATGTACATCAGGTCTTAAAGTGACAGCAGCCTAATAAACCTGCTGCTGTCTGTCATTAATGTTAATCAAAGAACAAAAGACAAAGAGAATATCACTCACTGCTCTTGACTGAATAACTTTGTAGTTTTAATAAGGGTTCATCTATAATTAATTTATAATTTATGCAGTGAAAACTGTGAAGTGTTTGATAACTTTATTCAATTTCTGTATATTTCCTACCTGTTAGATCAAATATTTAAATATGTTGTTTCTACATTAATTTGGAGATTAAATGTGAAATTATTACAATATAAAAATGGATTAAAAACTTTAATGTTAGGTGAGATTAAGCACGATTAATTACAGAAAAATGTGTGATTAATTAGTTAATTTTTTTAATCGATTGACAGCACTAATATTAAACTGTAATTTATTCCTGTGATCAAAGCTGAATTTTCAGCATCATTCTAATATGCTGATTTGATGATCAAGAAACTTTTCTTATTATTGTTGAAATTTAATATTGAAAACACTTATGTTTCTTATTTTAGGGGAAACCATGATAGATTTCGTTTCAGGATTCTTTGATGAATAAAAGGTTTAAAAGAACAGCATTAAAAGAACATCATAAATGTGTTTACTGTCACTTTTGATCAATTTAATACATTCTTGATGAATAAAAGTATTAATTTCTTTAAAAAAAAAAGTTTTTTTCATGATTGTGTATGTACAAAGTATATCAGCAATCAACTGGAAATATCAGCCAATATATATTTAATATAATTACTGTTTTTTTTCTTTAGAATAATCACAATGAAACCAGATACATTTATTTAAAAATTAATTAATTAATGAATTGGGTCATTTTGATTTCATGCTGACTTTAAATGGCTTAAAGCTATTTTTCAGTGTGAAATAATAATACTCTCTTTCGATTTCCCTACCCAGAATACCTGTGTAAATACACTGTGCCCTGTCTGCTCGGCGTGGTGCGAGCGTTTGGCCGCTACAGCAACACAGAGGAGCCACTGCTGTCGAAACTCTTCCCACGGGTCAGCCCTCAGCTCTTGGGCACAGGAGAGGGGACGGAGGTGACCCGACGACGATCCTTTAACGATTTCCGCTCTATCCTACCCAGCTCTTTCCTCACCGTCTGCCAGAGTGACTCTTTACGCCGTAAAACCAGCAGTGTTTCCAGCATTTCACAACAGGTAACGAATGCACCGTGAGAGGGTTTCTGCACCTTTAAAACACGACTGCAGCGATCAGGACACAAGCTATATAATGCCACCCACTGTGATCAAATACTCTAGAGTAGCACATACATACTTTGGGAAAAAAATACTAGATTATATGATTCTGTAATGACCTCTTTCTGTTTTATAGGCCAGTCCAGAGCGTGCCGGACTTCCTCCGAGTTCCCCTTCTGACCCTTCTGCTCCTTATTTTGAAGGTAACTTTAAAAAGAGCAGCATTTTTACAGGTTTGCCTACTTAGTATTTATTAGTACAATAGATGTTTTTGGACAAGGTTTTGATGTCCAACAATGCTGTCGAGGTTTGATGTGTCCTAACGTGGTCTTGTTTTTGCGCTCCAGCCGGCTCGTACCTGCCCGACGGCAGCGCTGTGGACCCAGACTACTATTTCTCCAATATAAGCTCTAGTTTCTCTGTCTCGCCGCTCTTCACGGGCAGCAACAGTAAAGAGTTTGATGTACCAATGGATTTACTGAGGCAGCTTCTGCAAATGGTAAATGTTCTGTAGTGCCTTCAGCTATAATTTATTATGTTGTACTGTTATTTTTGTTTACTCTGTTGATGTTTTTGTTGTTTTATCTTCATGGATAGGTTGAGCAGTTTGTGTCAGAATCCTTCATGAAGACACTGGATCAGACTATGGTTGCAGTTCTAGAGGTATCTGTTTTGATTCGGATATCACTGCTTTATGTTCTTTTCAAAAGACAATGTGTTGATTTCTGGACATTTGCTCGTTGTTACAGGTCAATGCAGGAGCTAATCTGTTCTACAAGACGTTCAGTGATCCGCTGTATGTGGCCATTTTTAAAATGCTGAGGGACACTTTATACTACATGAAAGGTAAATGTAAATAAATGAAGACAGCTTTATTTCTATAGCGCTTTATACAATACGGATTGTTTCAAAGCAGCTTCACAGTGATAAACAGGAAAATAATGATCTAAACAAACATGAATAATCTAAAAATAATGAAATAATGATTCAAACTGAATTTAATTCTGCTGTAAAGCAGCTCTAAAAAGACAGTAGTGTCATTATTTAGCTGAAATAGTATGTAATGTTTAAATTTATTTAATAAACATTATTTATAAAAAGTTCTTATTTAAGTTTATTATATATATACATGTGAGATGAAAAAAAAAAATGAAAATTCAGCTGATACCTGGAGATAAATAAAAAATAAAATATAAATAATTTTGTTCTATTAATAATAATAATAATAATAATAATAATTATTATTATTATTAACATTTTATTATTATTAATCTTTATCAATGATAATAATTATTATTGTTCAATTATTAAATGCATTATTAACTTTATTATAATAAAACAAATAAAAATACGATTTATTACCAATACAATCAAATAATATTTTATCCTGTTATAATTATTAATTTTATTATTATTATTAATCTCTTATATTTATAAATCACAAATAATTACAATGTATTAAATTAAAAAAAAAAAAATCTAATAATTTTTGTGTTATTTTTATTGTTAATAATCTATTATATGTAATATTATAAATTTCAAACAAATAAAATAAAATAATTATTTAAATGAATAGTAGAAAGGGGTTAGAAATGTTTAAATAGCCGGCATAGAAGAAAAGTTTAGAAAAAAAAAAAAATATATATATATATATATATATATAAACAAGATGTGAAAACGCCCTCAGAGATGTTAAATATTTTTGTGAAATAATTATATATACATATATATATATATATATATATATATATATTATTTCACAAAAATATTTAACATCTCTGAGGGCATTTTCACACCTTGTTTTGTTTTGAAACAGGGACTTAATTTCTTACAATGTTGCATTTTCTTCTTGGTTCGGTTCGCTTTCACATAGCAAGATTTCAAAGCGTACCAAAATGTGTTCATGCAAATCACGTGAGTAAAACTGTCCTCTTATTGGTCAGAGTTTCCTCTGCGTCATCCATCAGGATGATTGACAAGTTCGCTCCATGAGCTTATTGTGTCCCAGAGTTCTTTATTTAAGCTCCAGAGTTTGTTTGCAACCAAGCCAAGACCACCTCAGGCGGTCTCTGAGCAATTGTTTTGGTGCGGATCCAAGCGTGATTGCCGTGTTCACAATTGCCTAAACGAACCGAACCTAGAGAGAAAACGCACCAGGTTCTGAAACAAAAGCTCAGGTGTGAAAGCACCCTGAGACTTGGGGCTTTCAATAACTCTAATAGTTCCAGTAATTCTTACTATTGTTTGTGTTTATGTTATTGTTGTATGTGTGCAGACCTGCAGGTGTCTTACGTGAAGGAGGTTCATGACTTTGTTCTGGAGCAGTTCAGCAGCAGTCAGTCGGAGCTGCAGAGGATCCTGCATGACGTGGAGTATCTGCACAGCGAGCTGAACCCGCTCAAACTGCGCTGCCAGGCCAACGCCGCCTGCGTGGACCTCATGGTTTGGGCCGTCACGGAGGAACAGGGTGAGACTGAAGGACTATTCTGGTATCACATGCTGCATGTATGTCATGCTGCTGTTCATTTATCGGCTTATTTTTGCCAGGTGCGGAGAACCTTTGCACCAAACTGTCTGAGAAACTGCAGTCTAAGACGTCTAGTAAAGTCATCATCGCTCACATGCCTCTGCTCATCTGCTGCTTACAGGTGCATCCTGAGTTTTGCCCCTCTCACAATGCGCTAAAGAAATTATTATTTTGAACATTTTGGGGTGAAATACGATATTTCATGTATAATTGTGTTTGCGAAACAGGGTCTCGGACGGTTGTGTGAGCGTTTCCCTGTGGTGGCACACTCAGTCACCATGTCTCTAAGAGATTTCTTGGTTGTACCTTCACCTGTACTGGTGAAGCTCTACAAATATCACAGTCAGTACACCACAGGTGAGATCTTCCCCTTGATTTTATTCTTATTAACAGTTTGTTGTGTCTAGATTTATGCTTAAATGTTCAACAAACAATTGTTTTTCACACATTTGACAATGTTACAGCACCTCTCTTCCCAGTCTGTCAGTAAAGCTCTGTTTAGGCTGCATTTAACTCCACTTTTAGACATACACTCACAAAGTTTCTTAAGCACTTTGTCTTTCGGGAATTCCCACCGCCATTTTGAAGTGCTTTCAACTTCGTCAAGTGGACAAGGGAAGTTTATTTGGACAGACCCTCGACCCCTCAAGCGAGTCTACTCGTATGTACACATCAGGCAGATGCATAGACCACAATGCAACACAATTGTGATGTCGCAGCAGGTTGCTGTGTTGCACTTAATTTACCCACAGTAAAGTTAGCATAAAAAAGTGGACTTAAAGGGATAGTTCACCCAAAAATGAAAATTCGGTCATCATTTCCTCACCCTCAAGTTGTTCCAACTTGAATTTCTTTCTTCTGCTGAACAGTATTTTTTTTCTATACTATGGAGGTCAATGGTGCCCCACAACTGTTTGCTTACTCATATTCTTCAACATATCTTCTTTTGTGTTCAGCAGAAGAAAGAAATTCATACAGGTTTGGAACAACTTGAGGGTGTGGAAATGATGAGTGAACTATCCCTTTAAATGCAGCCCTGGTCTCTATGAAGCTTCCTCCAAAAAAGCTCATTGTGCTCTGATTGGTTGGCTGGAGCAGTGTGTTGTGATTGGTCAAGCGCTTCGAGTGTGTTTGGGAAATGTCCCGTCCATTACCATAACCGCCAGTTTCAACACACTACTAACTAACTCAACCAGGCCCTGCCCCTTTATTTTGTGTATGCCTTGAGCGGGAATTATTTAAATGAGGAATATTGTGACGTGTTTGTTCCTAGAAGAAAACTCAAGACTACATTGGCGGCGTTTCAGAGAGTTCAGAATCAGTGACACTGATATAGAGAATAACTCCTGTGCTTTGAAACTTTGCAGAGCTTTTTCTTGCTCAAACAACCTCATTGAACACTAAAGACAGCTGAAAATGTAAAAAAGCATAAAAGATCCTCTTAAGGAAATATAAACAGTTGGCTCAGTCAACGGTCTTAACTCCATTTTCAACTAAACAGGAACAGGAGAGATTAAGATCCATGTGACCAATGAGCATTCCCAGTCCACCTTTAGTTCTCACGCCAGTAAGAAGAGCCAGCCGTCCATGTATGAGCAGCTCCGAGACATTTCCATCGACAATATATGCAGGTAAACTTCATCTATATGTTTGGAAATGTTTTAAGATGAAAGTTATGCCTAATTTCTATGCATAATTTACATAATATCCATCCTATACAATATGTGAAATTAGGAATAATGGGTTTCAAATCATAGTATGCCAAAGGTGTCCGGAAAAACAGAGTATTTTGAATGTGAGCATCTGTGCATGTTTTTCTTTTGGCTAATATTGCCAACAATTCCTTTGGATTGTACTGTGCAATTTAGCAATTGCAGTTTTATGAATTTAATTATGACATAGAATTGTATGTGGTTCTATAATGACATGCATTTCAAATAAGTCTTGTTCTTTTGAACTTTCTATTCATCAAAGAATCTAGTATTAGTCTATAGTATGATTTTGCAGTTTTTCATATGGTTAACTAAGTTCTAATAAATTACTACACACTAATAAGTAACTATTTTTGTTGATCCAGGTGTTTAAAAGCCGGGTTGTCCATGGACTCAGTCATCGTTGAGGCTTTCCTTGCCAGTCTTTCCAACCGTCTGTACATCTCGCAGGAAAATGACAAGTATGTTATTGAACTCTGACAGTAAATCACATCTCATCAATCTTATTCCATCATTCTTTCTTATTGTTCATTAAATATTTAGAGGTCTTTCAGATCATTATTTTTCTGAACCTCTCATCTAAAAGTAGCCTTTAAAGTCATCATGAAACAGAAGTAAATAGTCCATAGTCTTTTCTTTCCTATTGTGACGTATATCCGAGTGAAATGGCTTCTTGGAATGAGAATTCCAAGGAATTGATTGGATGGTTGTGGTTTGCTATTGGTGGATCTCATGTGAGTGACAGGTTGCCCCGCCCTCGTGCCAGTAAACATTATCAGAGAACAGATGTTGCTGCAAGAGCGAGGGGAAGTTATATTGATTAAAGATTATGAGGGCACAAGAATTAAAAAAATATATATTGATGTTCACGTATAAATCAGTTATAATAAATACTGCAGTATTCCATAAAAAATAAGAATTGTCGATTTTGATTTGATTTCATGGTGACTTGAAGAAAATGAATCTGTTATTTTTAAGGGAATGCATAAAAGTGTGAAATGTTTGTCTCTCTCCTGCAGGGACGCCCACCTCATCCCAGATCACACCATCCGAGCATTAGGGCACATCGCCGTGGCTCTGAGAGACACTCCCCGTGTGATGGAGCCCATCCTACAGATCCTACAGCAGAAGTTCTGCCAGCCACCGTCCCAGCTGGACGTCCTCATCATAGATCAGCTGGGTTGTATGGTCATCACAGGAAATGTACGGCCGCGGTTCTGTTTTCTGTCATAGGGATTGTTTTGGTCAGTCTACTAGTGCTAAATATCTCATTATATCTGTTTGTCTCCGGCAGCAATACATTTATCAGGAAGTCTGGAACTTGTTCCAGCAGATAAGTGTGAAGGCCAGCTCGATGGTTTACTCCACCAAAGACTACAAGGATCATGGATACAGGTGATTATTTCCAGTGGATTCCTTTGGTCTTTTTCTTTCTTCTGACGTTTCCAAAGGCGTGTGGATGGAGAAAAATCATATTAATCACACTAGATAATGTCAAGCCTTAAATTGTCCTTAATATTCTGAAATGTCACATCATAGTTTTCTCACCTATTTTCACCCATTTTTAATACAAAGTAAACAACTTGTGATGAATGGAATAAACACCAAACACATGTCAGCAACAAACAAAACCAACAATCTGGCTCAATTAACAATAAATAAATACATTAATTAAAATAAATAAATAATAACCATATGAGTGTGTATGTAATTTATGTTTGTGATGCAAAGCTGAATTTTCAGCATCATTACTCCAGTCTTCAGTGTCACGTGATCCTTCAGAAATCATTCTAATATGCCGATTTGCTGATTAAGCTTCATGCATTTGTGGAAACCATGATAAACTGCCATTCAAAATAATGGTATAAATAAGATTTAAAAAAGAAAAAAAGGACACATTAAATTAATCAAAAGACATTTATAATGTTCCAAAAGAATGAATATTTCAAGTTAATATTATCTTTTATTCATTAAAAAATATCCTGAAAACATGTAACGGATTCCACAAAAATATGAAGCTACTGTTTTCAACATTGATAATAATCAGAAATGTTTCTTGAGCAGCAAATCAGCATATTAAAATGATTTTTAAAGGATCATGTGACACTGAAGACTGGAGTAATGATGCTGAAAATTCAGCTTTGATCACAGGAATAAATTACATTTTACAATATATTCACATAGAAAACAGTTATTTTAAATTTTAATAATATTTCACAATATTATTGTTTTTACTGTATTTTTAAGCATAAGAGACGTCTCTCAAAAACAAAACAAAAATCTTACTCAAATAATGATTTCAAACTTTTGATACATAAAGATATAGATACATACACATGAAAATTTACTTACATGAAAAGTACTTACAATCATAGTAAGGATGACACTGGCACATCAAAGCACATAAATGCATTGCGACTGCGGTTTCATTTTTGTCAGGAGCATCTTTAACTTGTCAGTTAACTCAGAGTTTTGGTGTGTTTGGTGCAGGCACTGTTCTCTGGCCGTGATCAACGCTCTGGCCAACATCGCGGCGAACCTGCAGACCGAGCAGATGGTCGACGAGCTGCTGGTGAATCTGCTGGAGTTGTTTGTGCAGCTGGGACTGGAGGGGAAACGAGCCAGTGAAAGAGCCAGTGAGAAGGGCCCGGCCCTCAAGGTTTCGTATCTTCAGATTAAAGTCCTTATTTCTCTACCTCATTGTAGGATAAGCATGCTTGTGTAGCATGTATTGCATTCTTTATATTGGAGTGTTATTGTAAATGTAAACACATTCTGAATGTTATATGATGATAAAAGTGGGAATGTAGAAATGCATTGTGGTCTGCTGAAAGTTGCAACAGAAAGGATTGTTTTAATCCAGACCAGATTATTAGTGTTAATGCTGTAAAAGGATTTGTCCTCGGTATTCACAGGTGACAGTGGAAAAGTCATCAATATTTAGCTTCTAAATTGGAGTATTTGAGTAATGTACACACCCTGACAAAAGTCTTGTCGCCTATCCAAGTTGTAGGAACAACAAATAATAACTTGACTTCTAGTTGATCATTTGGAATCAGAAGTGGCTTAAATGAAAGGCAAAGGCCTCTAGATTATGCTTATTTTACCAAAATAAAATCTTATCATGCCTTGATTTTTAATTATTTAATTAGGACAGAAAGGTCAGACTTTGCTTAGACAAAAGTCTTGTCACTTAACAGAAATAATGTACAGTACAGAACATAAAGTCATGGTGCAGTGGAAAAAGAATTAATATTGTGTATGACTCCCATGAGCTTGGAGGACTGCATCCATACGTCTCGGCAATGACTCAAATAACTTATTAATAAAATCATCTGGAATGGCAAAGAAAGCATTCTTGCAGGACTCCCAGAGTTCATCAAGATTCTTTGGTTTCATCTTCAATGCCTTACCCCAGACATGCTCAATAATGTTCATGTCTGGTGACTGGGCTGGCCAATCCTGGAGCACCTTGACCTTCTTTGCTTTCAGGAACTTTGATGTGGAGGCTGAAGTATGAGAAGGAGCGCCATCCTGCTGAAGAATTTGCCCTCTCCTGTGGTTTGGAATGTAATGGGCAGCAAGAATGTCTTGATACCTCAGGCTGTTGATGTTGCCATCCACTCTGCAGATCTCTCACACGCCCCCATACTGAATGTAACCCTCCACCGAACTTGACTGTTTTCTGTGTGAATCTTGGGTCCATGCGGGTTCCGATAGGTCTTCTGCAGTATTTGCGACGATTGGGATGCAGTTCAATAGATGATTCATCGGAAAAATCAACCTTCTGCCACTTTTCCACAGTCCATCCTTCCTGCAAGCTGTGGGCCTTGGCAAATGCAACACAATTTTTTAGTTGTCTTCTGTTTAATGCTGGTTTCTGAGCACTAATTCGGCCATTGAGACCACTGCGTGACAGAATTCGACAAACTGTTCTTGTAGATACAGGGGTCTCTGGTGACCAGTTATGTAGCTCTGCTGAAGTTGAAAAAGGGCTGGCCCTGGACTGTCGAACCAACAAACGGTCCTCTCGAACAGTTGTCTTACGGGGTCTGCCTGACCTGGGCCTGTCATGAACTTCACAAGTTTCTTCAAATCTTTTTCTTATCCTCTCCACTTGACGTTTAGATACATTAAAGATGTCTGCCACCTCAGCAGGAGACTTGGTCTTCAGGCTCTTGATGATCAGCACTTTGGTCTGTGGTTGAATCTTTGGCATGCTGTCAGAGGTCAGGATGCATTTCAAATGAAGGTTGGGTGTGCTGGGGTTCTTCTGCACACCTGGGAATGTGTTAATTACAGTATTTGTCACAGGTGACGCTCTAATCTGTGATTGGTTGAATCCTTTAAAGATGTGACAAGACTTTTGTCTAAGCAAAGTCTGACCTTTCTGTCCTAATTAAATAATTAAAAATCAAGGCATGATAAGATTTTATTTTGGTAAAATAAGCATAATCTAGAGGCCTTTGCCTTTCATATAAGCCACTTCTGATTCCAAATGATCAACTAGAAGTCAAGTTATTATTTGTTGTTCCTACAACTTGGATAGGCGTCAAGACTTTTGTCAGAGTGTGTAGTGTTTATGCTTTTAAATATATCTTATGTTCATTTTTCCTCAGGCATCCAGCAGCGCCGGTAATTTAGGCGTTCTCATTCCTGTCATTGCTGTGGTAAGAATGGGATTTCTGCAAATGTGACACAATTGTATACAGTCTACACAGCATGTAATAGCAGATTACAGTGTGCTACATATATTTAAAAATTTTAGTCACTCGTTATTGGTCAACACTGCCTTGATGTCACAGATTTGTTCTATTAATATACACAGCATGTAATAGCAGATTACTATGGAAGCTTGTTTCCTCCATGAAATAAAAAATAAAAGTAATTGTGACTTTTTATCTCACAATTCTGACTTTTTTTCTCAGAATTGCGTGATATAAAGTCAGAATTGTGAGATATAAAGTCAGAATTGCGAGATATAAAGTCAGAATTGTGTGATATAAAGTCAGAATTGCGAGATATAAAGTCAGAATTGTGTGATATAAGGTCAGAATTGTGAGATATAAAGTGAGAATTGCGAGATATAAAGTCAGAATTGCGAGATATAAAGTCAGAATTGTGTGATATAAAGTCAGAATTGTGAGATATAAAGTGAGAATTGCGAGATATAAAGTCAGAATTGCGAGATATAAAGTCAGAATTGTGTGATATAAAGTCAGAATTGAGAGATATAAAGTCAGAATTGTGTGTTATAAAGTCAGAATTGTGTGATATAAAGTCAGAATTGTGTGATATAAAGTCAGAATTGCGAGATATAAAGTCAGAATTGTGTGATATAAAGTCAGAATTGCGAGATATAAAGTCAGAATTGCGAAATATAAAGTCAGAATTGTGTGTTATAAAGTCAGAACTGTGTGATATAAAGTCAGAATTGCGAGATATAAAGTCAGAATTGCGAGATATAAAGTCAGAATTGCGAGAAATAAAGTCAGAATTGTGACATATAAAGTCAGGGGAAAAAAAGTCGCAATTCTGACTATAACATGCAATTCTTAATTTATAACATGCAATTCTGACTTTATAACTCGCATTTGTGAGTTTAAATCTCGTAATTCTGAGAAAAAAGTCAGAATTGTGAGATAAAAAGTCAAAATTACCTTTTTTATTTTTTTTTTGTGGCGGAAACAAGCGTCCATATATTACAGTGCACTACCTACTGTGTATTTTGAAATTTTAGTCACTCACTGTTGGTCAACACTGCCTTGTCACAGATTTGTTCTGTTAATGTCCAGTTCATGATTTAGAATTGAATATTTAGTTGTTATTATACATACTATTATACATTTATGGTTCAATAAAATTACTTTGTATATATTCATATATTAAACTTAAAGTGGAATAGATTATAAAATTGAGGTTTGCACAAGTCCTTACTTGGGTAAATCAGACTGTTTTTGTTGCAAAATGTGATAAAATTAACACACTGTATTTTACTTTGGTTCCCCACAGTCTGCACATTTAGTTATTATTTTAAGTCTCGATTGTGTCACATTGTTCATCATTTAATTGTTTTATCTTATAGCTGACCAAACGTTTGCCACCCATAAAAGAGGCCAAACCGAGACTGCAAAAGCTGTTCAGAGATTTCTGGCTTTATTCGGTTGTGATGGGCTTCGCTGTTGAGGGCTCAGGTCAGATATTTGTCATTTATAAGTCACTTATATAAGTCAACATATATTTTGGTTTCACATTTGTATCTGTTTATTTTCTTTTTTTTTATTTGTTGAAGATGAAACAATATGCTATTGCTTGTGATTATTACCAGGTAAAAATAACTGAAGGCCCCGATATACTCACGGCGAAGATCTTTTTTGTTCTTCACTAAGGGGTACAAAGATGTTAGAAATACCATTGCAGCGATATACCATTAGCGAACATCCTGACTCCGCCCACACTGCTGCGAGTGGTGTTTAGATGAATATGTAAATATTTGCTGTGTGCTTTTCATTCAATTGCAAAATGAACAAAAATGACTTCGGTGAGAAAATGGCAGTTAAGATACTATCTGATCACAGCGATGTCAATGTGTTTGCACCAGCTCTGCAATTCGGCACTCTTTATACAACAGATTGTTTAAAAGCAAGCAGCTTTACAGTATTAAACATGAAAAAACGGTGTCAGTGTCTCTTTCAATTAGAATTACAACTTCAATTTCTACTATAAAGCAGCTCTCCAGTGTGTTCAAGATTTTAAGGTGCTTTAACGCCATGACGTTATTACAACTTGTAAAAAGCACATAATTACTCATAATAGCTCATAATTACAACTTGTTAGCTGGAAATTTTCTGAGAGCTCCTACTTGTACCACGTGACTGCTGTACCACCTGACTGCTTCAGATTCATTTAGGTGTTGAAATTACGCATTTGAAATTACGTTATTTACGACATGGTGTGAACGCAACATTACTCGTGTCTGACCTTGACGGACTGAACAGAAGTGAACCAGAGAAGAGTCCACGTCAAAGAAGGCGGAGCCTCAGAGCCACACCTACCTATTACATCATTGCTACAGACCAATGGTAGTTTGAAGGTGTCGAACTCCAAACAAACTTTGTTTTGACCAGATTTTGATCAAAATGACATCACACCAGTTCATCCTTTGATTTCTCTTGGAGTATATCTGGGCCTTGAAGGAAGCCTTGTAATAATACTGTTAATAATATCCCAATATTAATTGATTTACATAAGTCAATCTGAATATTGATGATATCTTCAGCTGATTTTGAGAAATGTTCTTCAGGCTTGTGGCCGGAGGAGTGGTATGAGGGAGTGTGTGAGATCGCAACCAAATCCCCCCTGCTGACATTCCCAAGCGGAGAACCGCTGCGCTCAGAGCTGCAGTATAACTCTGCCCTGAAGAACGATACGGTCACTCCGGTACTGCTTTGTTTCTTGTTATAAAAGACAGATTGTTCTCTGCTTCCAATATTGCTAAATAAGATCATTTTGGTCAATCCCGACATGATCACCAGACTTATTATCGTTAACTAAATGTAAAACCATAAAAGTATTTCGGTCCCACTTTATATTAAGTGTCTTTGACTACTGTATTACTAAAAAATGTAATTAATAATTTGATACAGTGCATTTATTGTGTACATGCATGTTTTTACAATGTGGGTTATTCCATGTCAACTTTTTTGTTCATATTTTTCTGTAAAAAGACAAAGATAAATAGTGATGAAAGCCAAAATATAAAATGTCACAGATGTATATTTACTGAGTAATCCACTATTTTGAAGAGGGGGGTCAAGATGATCATTTTCACCTGAGATTTGGAGCCAATTTACAGGGGTGTAAAAATGACTTTAGAAAGATGGCAGCATCATTATTTTATTTTTACACAGAGATTGGTAGGTCTATTAGTAAAATCTGTTGAGCAGTCTTTGTTTCATTATAAGTTAAACATCTGTGACATTTAATGTTTTGGCTTTCATCAATATTTATGTTTGTCTTTCTACAGAAAATATATCGACAAAATCAAAAATTTGAGCCGGGGAAGTTTCCGAAATTTGGTTGAAAGACACCTAATATAAAGCATGACCACATTTTCATTAATTGAAATAAAATAAATATTAACTGAAATAAAATAAAATATAAGAAAACAGCTATTTGCCAAGACAACATTCCTCATTTTCATTTAGTTTAAGTAAAAAAATTAAAATTAAATAAACTAAAAGTAAAAGCTAAAAACTATATAGACGTATTTAAACAAAAACTATAATAGTATATCAATGATACTAAAATAACACTGAATTTTGCATCCCCAAGCATCGTTACTCACCTTGTAAAACTTTGTGTTTCTAGGCCGAGCTGAATGATTTGAGGGGCACCATCATTAACCTGCTGGATCCTCCTCCTGAGGTCGCTGCGCTCATCAATAAACTGGACTTTGCCATGTCCACCTACCTGCTGTCCGTCTACCGACTGGAATACATGAGGTACGAGGGAGCAGACGACTGTTTTAGACTTGTGTCTGATGATTTGTTTTTTTGTCTGAACAGTCACATGACCTCTTGTAACTTCTCAGGATGTTACGCTCGCTGGATTCTGACCGTTTCCAAGTGATGTTTCGTTATTTTGAAGACCGAGCTATCCAGAAGGATAAATCAGGTGGGCTAGACCATTAATCTGTTTCTAGATGATTTAAGGAATATTTTGTAACCTCTTTTAAGATGTTACAGTCAACCATAGTTATAGTTTTATATATAGTTTTTTTATGCACTGGTCGATTTTGAGTTTTTGGGCTATTTTGCTTCCATAACATGCTATTTTGATATTTTTATACAATCATATGTCACCAAAGTCACCAAATTTTTAGGTTTTGGCTGTCTGAACTTACTGGAATGATTTTTTTACTGAAGTAAAAGAAATATTAAATATAACATAAAAATAAGCATATTTTACATAAAACAAATATGGTACTTTTAGAGGTAAATAAATTTAAAAATGCCGCAAAAATCACAAAAAAAAAATGCATAAATTGATCGTTTTTATTTTATCGAAGATAGTGATATGACATTTATTTGGGATCACACCTGAGACCTTCGTACCCAAATTTGTCCACGAAAAAGGACCAATTAAGGGCTGTTATACGAAGGATGCTTGAGGGTTAAACATAGCATTTCAGAAAACTTGTAATACAAAATTGAATGTCTTAATGTACTGTGATTAATCAACTGGGGAAGAATGGTGATATCTTTTAGTTACAATTTGCCCTATTCACCTGTGGTGCCTTGCCTAAAGGTTCAAGTTTAGCAGATGTATTTATTTGACAGCTTTGATGTGATTATGTGTCCGTTATGTCCTCTCAGGAATGATGCAGTGTGTCATCGCAGTGGGTGACAAAGTCTTTGATGTCTTTCTTCAGATGATGGCTGACAAGGTAAATGAAAACTGAAGTGCTTAACGCGAACAGCTTTAGCATCTCTTTCTAACTAGACTCAGATTGAGGACATGAGCCACTCGTTGTTGTTCTCTAATTAGATATCTTTTATCCTAGGAAAAGACCAAAGCCCATGAGGAGGAGTTAGAAAGTCATGCTCAGTTCCTGTTGGTCAACTTCAACCACATTCACAAGAGAATCCGAAGAGTGGCTGACAAATATCTGTCAGGACTCGCTGAGACGTGGGTGCTTCTCCATTACAATCACAGAAAATGATTCCAGGCTATACTAAACATTTCTTCTTCTTGAACGTTCAATGTAACTGTATCTCTTTGTTTTTCTTCTAGTTTTCCACACTTGTTGTGGAGCGGTCGTGTCCTGAGGACCATGCTAGATATATTACAGACCCTGTCTCTTTCACTCAGCGCTGTATGTGCTTCTTCCTTTGCTCAGATCAAGTTTAATGTGTTTCCTCATATGGAGATTTGTTACAGGAGATGTTTATGATACTTCATTGATTTTCTTCAACTGTTTTTCAGGACATCCACAAAGACCAGCCGTATTATGACATACCGGACACCCCGTATCGCATCACAGTGCCGGATACATATGAGGCCAGAGAGGTACATTTACTTGAGTTATTTATTTATTTTACACTTATTAAAACCACAGGAATATGAACTTGTAACAATATTTATTTTATTATATATAATACATTTATAAATATAAATATTTATATTATATTATATTATATTATATTTATTTATTTATGATTTATAAATTTATATTAAATAAAAATATACTTATTAAAAATATATTTTTATTTTTATAAATGTTTTTTTTAATTTAACATTATATATTTTTATTTAATTTATTACTATATATATATTATAAAATTAGTTTTACTTAATTTTTACTTTTACTTTCATATATATATATATATACATACATACATACATACATATATCAAGCCGTGTATATTATATTTATTTATTTATACATTTTATTAAATAAAAATATAATTATTAAAAATAAATATTTTTATATTTTTTATAAATATATTTTAATTTAACATTAGATATTAATATATTTTTATAATATATATATATATTATATAATTAGTATTACAAATTTTTTACTTTTAATTTCAAATAAATATATATATATATATATATATATATATATATTCTACTTAATTTTTACTTAAATTTTTATTGAAAAAGCATGCTTTTGCATATTTGTTAGTGATACATTTGGGATGTCATATGTCACGTGTAGAGCATAGTGAAAGACTTCGCTGCCCGCTGTGGAGAAATCCTTAAAGAAGCCATGAAATGGGCGCCATCAGTCACCAAATCTCACCTACAGGTTTGGCTTCCCATTAAAAAAACAACAACAGAGAATTAACTTCAACAGTATCATCCTCTGCAATTATTTTTAACATCATCAATGTATCATCCATAGGAATACCTGAATAAACATCAGAACTGGGTGTCGGGTCTGTCTCAGCACACGGGTCTGGCTATGGCCACTGAGAGCATCCTGCACTTTGCCGGATACAATCGCCAGAGCACCAGTCTGGGTGTAAGATGAACAACTTGTGTTGTGCTTTAGTTTATGCTGAAGGGATATTGACTAGTTCCTCAGTGATTATATAAACAGGAAAGTATGTTCTCTCTCATTTCAGACCACTCAGCTCACAGAGAGACCAACATGCGTGAAGAAAGACTACTCCAACTTCATGGCCTCACTCAACCTGAGAAACCGCTATGCTGGAGAGGTAGTGCTAAATAATAAAGAAGAGGCTGTTGGGTATTTTATGAAAGAAGCATCAGAGTCTTAACTGCTCACATCTCGTATGCAGGTGGCAGGGGTGATCCATTTCTCAGAGGCCACGAGGAGCACGTCGGATCTGAATAAGCTGATGATGCGTCAGATGAATGAAGCTCTGGATGGAGGCCAGCCAGAAGCCTTCACTGAAGCCATGTTCAAAATGGCTGCCCTGTTGATCAGCTCCAAAGGCATGTTACTCCATTATTTTTCCCATATTTTCCATTGTTGCAGCTCTTCTGTCTGGTCAGTAACGCTCTGTTTAGTTCCTGTCTCTATGAAGCCCCTCCTTCTGAAAAGCACAATGTGCTCTGATTGGTCCGCTGAAGCAGTGTGTTGTGATTGGTCAAGCGCTTCAAGCGTGTTTGGGAAATGTCCCGCCCCTTACCATAACCACCAGTTTCAACACACTACTAACTAACTCAGCCAGGCCCCGCCCCTTTATTCTGCGTACGAATTATTTAAATGAGGAATATTGTGACGTGTTTGTTCCCGGAAGAAAACTCAAGACTATAATGGAGGCGTTTTAGGGAGTTCAGAAACAGTGACACTGATATAGAGAAGAGTTCCTGCTGGAAGGACCTTTTTCATGCTCAAACAACAACATTACACACTAAAGAAAGATGAACATGGAAAAAATAATAGGACCCCTTTAAGAAAGTAAATAGAGTATTGTTTTTATTGTGTAGAATGGGACCCTCAGCTACTGCATCAACTGTGCTGGTCTCCATTAAAGATGTTTACCGAGAATGGCATGGAAACGGCTATAGCCTGCTGGGAATGGCTCCTGGCTGGAAGGACAGGTGTTGAAGTCCCGGTAAGACACACATGTAAATGCATAAATATATGTAATGTATAATATATGATCTGCGCTAGTATTCTGTTTGTGATGTTGCAAAAATCTCTGCTCTTACATTAGATGAATATTGTTCCATATTATGTGCATATCTTAGCTATCCAGGTTTTACAAAATGCTTTTCAACTTTATTCTGTGCTCAGTTCATGCGGGAGATGGCTGGCGCGTGGCAGATGACCGTCGAGCTGAAGATGGGACTGTTCTCCGACGCCCAGGTGGAGGCGGATCCTCTGGCGGCCTCAGAGGAAAGCCAACCCATCCCCTGCCCGCCCGACGTCACACCCCACTACATCTGGATTGAGGTTACTTCCTGTTACCTTGTTTATCCGTCCAAGCTTACGGGCATTTTCATAGCTGTAGATTTACCCCGCCCAAAAGCTCCTTATGATACACACCAGAAATAGCTTGAAGACTCCTTGAGAGGAAATCTCACTCTCCTCTATCGTGATGGGGTCGTTCTTGAAATAGAACTGCTGTATCAGTAAAATTTTTACTTAATTTTGCTACAAAATTTCTCTGTTTGAGCAAACAGTTTGCTCTGTTTAATTTGTTGTGACAAACGTTTTATTAACATTTACATTCACTCATTTAGCAGATGCTTTTATCCAAAGCGACTTACAAATGGGGAATTTCAGCTAGCAATACTTTGTCCAGAATAGTACAAGTTAGAGCAAGGATGGATTTTAAGAACATGAAAGCATAGAAGCACTTATTTCGTCAAGTTAATGGTCTTTTTTCCCATTTGGATAGTTTCTGGTCCAGCGTTTTGAGATCGCCAAGTACAGCAGTGCGGATCAGGTGGAGATTTTCGGCAGTCTTTTGCAGAGGTCTCTCTCTCTCAATGTTGGCGGCCCAAAAAGCAGCCTGAACCGCCATGTGGCGGCCATTGGACCTCGCTTCAGGTTAGCAAGAAGACTAGACTGTAAAAAATGATTTCAAAAAGATTATTGAAGTACGTTTTGCAAGAAAATACTTAAAAATTTCACACTTAATTCAATGTCACTTGCCGTTTCTTTGTAATTATTTGTCAAATTTACTAGCGATTTTTTTTTTAGTAAATAGTAAGTAAATCCAACATCATTTTTTTTCAGTGTAGTCCATTACATTTACACTGTTATTTTGTAGTTTTGTAAAATATTTCTCTCCACTCAGGCTGTTGACACTCGGTCTTGCCCTCCTGCATTCTGACGTAGTGACCAACTCCACCATCCGTAATGTCCTGCGGGAAAAGATTTACTCCACCGCCTTTGATTATTTCAGGTACTGCAAAAAAAATATTGGAGTTTTTGATATAATAAATGCTTTTTGAGAAATACTTCCAGAACCAGAGCTGCTGAAAAAGTCTCTGGCTTGTGTCATTTAGTAAATGAACTGAATCCTAATTATATTTATCTCTTTTTTTCAGCGTCGCATCGAAGTTCCCCACGCAGGGAGACAAACGTCTGCGCGAGGACATCAGCATAATGATCCGCTTTTACGCCAACATCCTCTCCGATAAGAAGTACCTAGCTGCTAGCCAGCTCGTGCCACCTGGTGAGCTTGGCTCCAATCCCCCTCAAAGCTCCCTATCTGCTGGGATTTTCGGATCGCTTATCGTTTCCAGCACTTCTCCGATATCGATATTAAGTAAGCCTCTCTTGCTACAACTGTGCAACTACAGTGCAGCAGGAGCATGTTTATATGGTTCAAATTTGCATGGCTGCAAATTTGAAACCAATACTAAAAATGCACGGCAATCATCCGGGCGGCCAAATTTATCAATTTGTCGCTAAACGCAAATTGACAAATGTATCCGTCCAACCTCCCCCCCACCCCTGTACCGCCACCACCCTTCTCTATCCATCGTAGAAAACATGATCTCATCAGAACATTAGCGCTTTCATGTAAAATGCATGATCATTTCAGTACCAGAGAACTAATTGAGACTTCATTCGTCCCTTAAAACCTCTCCATCGTGTGATGTGCTACATCGCCAGACAGCACCGCAAATCAGTTGCTTCGCTTGGTATTTACTCGTCGAATGTATAATTTGCAGGCTCCACTTTCTCGAATGCTGTGTGTTAATAATTCATTAAAGCAAATGGGAGTGGGAAAGGAGAAAAAAGTGCTGGAATGATGATAGACAAAATAGTAAAAGGAAAAGAAAGTTGGAAATGGGGTAAAAAAATTTAATTAATTTACATATCACTTAATGGGTGAATTTCACAGAACTTGTCAAGAACATGTCCAGGTCATATTTCACCTCTAAATCAGAAGAAATAAATATAAAATCTATTTTAGGGCCATTTTTGCAGTGACTTTTTTTTTTTTTTTTTGACAATTATACACATTTTCCCAAAACAAAACTCACTCTAAAATAGAAAAAAAACATTATATTATATTATATTATATTATATTATATTATATTATTTTATGTAGTTAAAAAAAATATATATATATATTAGATAAAAAATGTTTTATTTATTTATATATATATATATATATTAGACTTTTTTTTTTTCGACAATTATGCACATTTTCCCAAAACAAAAATATTTTATTTTATTTTATTTTATTTTATAAAAATCTCTCATCAATGGCCAAATAAAATCTGAAATGACATTGACAATGTCATTGCAATATGTAAATAAAAATCTAATGAGATTCATCACTGAAAGAATAATTGGTATTACAAATAAGCTCAAAAGTAAAACATTTGGACGCATTGAAGCTTAAATGTCGTAAAAATAATGTCACAATGCAATAAAAATATGAATGATGATAAATAGACTTCATTTTCTTTAGGCTAAATATAATTGCTTTTTTTATTTTGATTTTTAGGGAGAAATATGACCCGTACAAGCTCTTCATGAGATTCACTCAAATAGTTTAGGTGTTCAGTACCAGAAAGGAGAATAAAATTCTGCAAAATCCTTTGCTTGACTACATTTCCTTTCACAGACAACCAGGATCCGTCCCTGAACAGTTTGTCGGTGATGAACGCCACTGACCCCAGGAACAACATGGACATGACCGTGGGTTCCCGGCAGCAGAGCGCTCAGGGCTGGATTAACACCTACCCCCTGTCCAGCGGGATGTCCACCACCTCGAAGAAATCAGGTATCGCTCAAATGTGCAACAGGTCTTTAGGCCTGTTCGCTGATCCTGAGTCGTTTTAATAGTTTAATCTGTTTAGCCAGTGTGCATCTGCTAATGCTGTGATCTCCCTTATTGTTAAGAGTCAGCAGCACTACACTTAGCTGAGAGCGATAAATGCTTTCTGAGCTAATGGAAACGAACAAGTGTCACTAATTACTGTTTTGTTTTTTGGTTTTTTGAACAAAAAAATGCTGGTTATTTAATATATAACAATGTAAAATATATATATATATATATATATATATATTAGGGCTGTCAAAATTAACACAAAATTTTTTTGTTTTTCATTTTTACACGTTAAAAATATTTAGCGCAATGTACACAGCATCCATTTTTTTCCTGGCATCCTTTGGCTAGTGTTACATTATATGATCACACTATCATTCATTCAAGTGCTTTTAAACCATTCAAGTGCGATAAGACTCTCAAATACATACGTACTTAAATACGATGTCTGTGAAGCTGCTCTCTGTGAACAAACACCCAAAACGCGCTTCAGACAGCGCTCCAGTACCACACTGAGTTCTCTTGAACGGACAAAAACACACAAAATTATATCAAAATGCCTGTTATTGGCGAGTATCCTCATAAGCACAGTCTTAAAAGAGTTAAAAAGTCTTAAATGACCATAAGAGTTATGAGAAAATCGAATGTGTTTCAGATCTGCGTCATGTGCGTCAGGTCTTAAAGTGACAGCAGCCTAATAAACCTGCTGCTATCTGTCATTAATGTTAATCAAAGAACAAAAGACAAAGAGAAAATCACTCACTGCTCTTGACTGAATAACTTTTGTAGCTTTAATAAGGATTAATCTATAAATTTTGGCAGAGCAGGTAAAAATCAGAACAATATACAATAAAAAAATAATAAAATTCTAATTAAAATGGTAATGTTAGATGCGATTAATCACGATTAATTAAAGAAAAATGTGATTAGTTAATTTTTTTTAATCGATTGACAGCACTAATATATATAAATATACATATTAGATAAAAATATATTTTATATAATCTTATTGGATAGAATCTTAGCTCTTTCTACCCAATCAAATAGCTTGATGTAACAAAAAATTTTTTTTAATTAAAATTAAAATTACTCATAGTATGATATAAGATTTTGGTTGTTCCATTTATTTTACAGGATGTCATACATATTTTGCAGTCACAGCCAGGGTTATTATAGTTAACTGAAACAATAACCATTAAAAAATACTAATTTTGTTACTTGATTTAAAATAAACATTACCTGAAACAAACTTGTTTTATTTCAACTAGTTTCTCATTTTTATTTAATTTAGTTTGATGTACAGAAAAACTAAAACTGATGAATTAAAATGAATAAAACCCATATAGACACATTTATTTATATATATATATATATATATATATATATATATAAACAACAAAAACACAACAAAATGACTAAAACTTTAAATAAATTTAAACTGAAAATGGAAAATATAAAAATAAAAACTACAAAGAATTAATAAAAACTACAATAGGATCTCAATGGTACTAAAATAACACTAGTAACACCAGCTCTGAATGCTAAGCAGCTAGAGCAGTTAAAGTATTACAGAAGCACCTCTATAAGTGGCTCACAGTTATATGGCCGCGGTCCAGCTAGACTAATATTAAGTCCTCATGCAGCTCTGCTACTATGTCTTCTGTTGTTTCCTTTCACTATAGGCATGTCCAAAAAGAGCAACAGAGGCACCCAGCTGCACAAGTACTACATGAAACGCAGGACGTTACTGTTGGCCTTACTGGTAGGGGACGCATTTTTCCCCAGCCTGATTTCATCCTCAGTTCCTGATAAACAAATGAACTCCTGTGTCTTGAGCGTCTTTGCGCTGTCTTTACAGGCCAGTGAGATCGAGCGACTGACCACTTGGTACAACCCGCTATCAACACAGGAGCTGGCCATCGCCACCGAGCAGTCGGTAGAAACCAGCATCTCCAACTGGAGATCCAAATACATCAACCTGAGTGAGAAACAGTGGAAGGACAATGTCAATTTGGCCTGGAGTATCGCTCCGTACCTGGCTATGCAGCTTCCAGCTAGGTACGCCAACAACAAGAATATTAGCTCTGTTCCAAACTGTAGTGAGCTGTCTACCTAGACTGCATTTTAAGGCATCTTGACATTTTAAGTCTCATTTTGACTTTTAAGGTATCTAATTTTGACCAATTTTAGGCTAATTTTAGCAGTTTTTCATTGTAGAGAATGCAATCCCAGAATGCACTGTGTCAGTGTGAAAAATTCATTTTAAATGAATGAATATTCATATACACTTCGCAGTATGTACATAATTCCTTGAATACTGAAAATTAAAATAGCTCAGTCTAATTAAAAATGGACTATATTATTTGTGTTTACTAATGCATTTTTGTATTGCAAAATTAGGGGTTTTTTTTCAGTCCAGGATTCTGCCTAGAAGGTTTTGTTACAGAGCTCATGTTTTGATGTCAACATATGACCTCTTTTTTTCTTTGTAGGTTCAAAAACGCAGATGCCATTGTAGCTGAAGTGACCCGTCTGGTTCGACTGGATCCTGGTGCTGTTAGTGATGTGCCAGAGGCAGTGAAGGTTAGAGCCGCCATTCTGCCACAACAGAACATGAACTGCCACTACATGCTAAAAATCAATCTCAATGTTGCATGTGTTTTTCCCATAGTTCCTGGTGACATGGCACACCATTGATGCTGATTCTCCAGAGCTGAGCCACATCTTGTGCTGGGCTCCTGCGGATCCTCCCACCGGCCTCTCGTACTTCTCCAGCATGTACCCTCCTCATCCACTCACCGCTCAGTATGGAGTCAAAGTCCTTCGCTCCTTTCCTCCCGTAGGTACCAGCAGGGCGGCGCTAGAACAGTGGTTCTCAGCCTCTCTGACTCCAAGACCTCCCACTGTCAAATATAATTTTGAAGATATTTCTGGTCTTCCGCTGTAATGACAAAGCTGCACGTTTTTTATTTACGCAAACTATGAGTGACAATTTAATGTGTGTGACTTTCGATCGTTGAAAAAAATGAGACACTCTTGTCTTTCCAAACCCGTATGACTATCTTTCTTCTGTGGAACTCAAAAGGAGATGTTTTAAAGGGTGTTCATGCTTTAAACACCACAAAAAGTGTCATAAAAGTAGTCCTCATGTCACTTTATTCTTTGTGTGCAGAAACAGAATGAAATTTTGAAATGTTTTTCTGATCTTGCGTTTTTCTTACAGGACGCCATTTTGTTTTACATTCCTCAAATCGTTCAAGCACTGCGGTATGACAAGGTGAGGAAGAGTGAACTGTGACCTTTCCTGAGCTACCTCTGCCTTTTGTTAGCAAAGCAGTCATTTCATTCACCCCTGGGCTGTTATTAACATCTTTCCTGCCATTTTTGACAGATGGGCTACGTGCGTGAGTACATCCTGTGGGCCGCACAGAAGTCCCAGCTCCTCGCTCATCAGTTCATATGGAACATGAAGACCAACATCTATCTGGACGAGGAAGGCCATCAGAAAGACCGTACGTAACCTGCTGCAGAGTTCAGTCTGAATGCGTCCAGTTACTTGCCATTATTAGCCAGATTAATCCAAATTTACATACACTACCATTTAAAAGTTTGGGGTCAGTACGATTTTTTTATTTTTTTATTAGAAATGATAATTTTATTCAGCAAGAATGCATTCAATTGATCAAATGTAACAGTAAAGACATTTATAATGTTACAAAAAAATTATATTTCAAATAAATGCTGTTCTTTTGAACTTTCTATTCATCAAAGAATCCTGAAAAAAAAAAATGTATCACAGTTTCCACAAAAGCACAACTGTTTTCAACATTGATAATAATCATAAATGTTTCTTGAGCAGCAAATCATCATATTAGAATGATTTCTGAAGGATCATGTGACACTGAAGACTGGAGTAATGATGCTGAAAATTCAGCTTTGATCACAGGAATAAATTACATTTTACAATATATCCGTGTAGAAAACAGTTACTTTAAATTGTAATAATATTTCACAATATTACTGTTTACTGTTTTTTATCAAATAAAAGCAGCCTTGGTGAGCAGACTTCTTTCAAAAACAAAAAAAACTTACTGACCCCAAACTTTTACGTTAGTAAACAAGAGTTTGGGATTAAAATGTGCCATGGGAACATGAACATTCTCCTATCCGACCAGTCTTTAGAAATCACGTTTAACAGGAAAAGCATCTGACCGTGGCCCATGCATGCATTAGCCAATCATAAACTGGGAGGTGGCCCTCTGCCTGTCAGTCATTTTTCACGTTCACATGGCAGCTCATACAGCAGTATATATATATATAACCTTGAAGAGAAAATACATATCAATGTTAAACATTTATAGCAGCCCATTAGGTTTAGAATGACATAAGATGTTAGGTTTAAGATGTTACCCACCTTTCCAAACGAACTCTGGTGTGGTTCGACTGAAATATGAACGCAACATGGACCAAAGTCATTTAAATGAACCAAAAACAGGACGTGATGTCACAAGATGCAAGCCTAAAAAGGACAGAATGCTCAAGCATACCTGGTTCTTCTTGTCCTAGGAGCTACGCTGTCCATTACAGTTCAGTACAGGCGTCAGAACCGTGTCTCCTCGCAGCAGATCTTTGTTTGTGTGCAGCAGAGGAATTCATGGCACTGTTTTGACTCCTTTACACATTATTTAAGCTCTTCATGAGTTCTCAGCTGGTAAAAATACCATCATATGTACACACATACAGCGAGGGCATTTAGCCCAGCACACAGCATTGCTTTGGATCTTTAGGTTTGGTGTTAAAAATGACAGTGTGAATGCTAAGTGAACCAGGGCTAAATGAAAAAGAGCCAAAAGAACCAAGAGAACTGAACTACAGGTGTGAACACATGCTAAGAGATAAGGGTTAATGTGTATTTATTGAGTGCTGGGTTTGTGTTGTGGTACAGCGGACATCGGTGATCTTCTGGAGCAGATGGTGGAAGAGATCACACACTCCCTGTCGGGCCCCGCTAAAGACTTCTACCAGCGCGAGTTTGACTTCTTCAACAAGATCACCAACGTCTCCGCCATTATCAAGTACGTCCACCACATATGAACTGTCATACTACTGCCTACAAAGGCAGTTACCTTCCTAGACGGCATCTTAACTGAAATGGAACCTCATAAGGGAGCGATTAGAAACATATAATTAGAAATTCCTTTCAACTCCTAAAATCTAAAACAAAAAATAAAAACAATTAAAAATATAGCTGCAAGCAGCCATTAAGGGGCCAAGCACAAAGCAGCAAGCAAAAGTAAAATCATCAGTAAAATAGCATTTTATTTCATATACTTTATTGTAGTTAGTGGCAATTTAATATTTTGTTCAGTTATAGCGCCACCAACAGGCGCAATCCCACCAGAGTCCTCAGAGCGTGCCCATAAATAAGTGTGTCAAATTTGGTGAAAATATATCATTTCGTTTAGGAGTTATAGATATGTATATGTATATGTATAAGTATACATAAAAAATAACCCATGCACGACTTTGATTGCATTTTTTTGTCACTCTCAAAATTTTGGCATTTGGGCTTTAACGTATAGCCAACGACCTATGTTTCCGAATTTTCTATGGTTTCGTCTCGATCGAAACAGCATGTTAGGTATCGTTGGACTCATGAAAATAAGTCAACCACAACAAAAGTTATGAGCATATGAATATTTGATTTCACCACTAGGTGGCGCTGTCTCGAAACTCCTTCAGGGCATTGTGCTGATGACCCATACCGAGTTTCGTAATGATACGCTAATGCTTTCAAAAAAATACAGCATTTTTCTACAAAATGTAAAATGGCCGTCACCCAAAATGGCCGATTGGATAAATGGATATCATTCCACTTTCAGCGCTACGTGCTTGAACCCCTAATTAAGCTATTAAGATATTTTGCATTGTTTAATTAAACCTTTCCCCCAGGAAAAGTTGATCACTGAAAAGTCTGATTCTTATTTTTGTATGGTGAAAGAAAAAAGTGTATATTTATTATAAGTGTGCTGCAGTTTTGTCGTCTGCCGCTTTAAATGCTCGAGCTCTTTGAAGCAGGACAGATTCTGATTGGCTATCAATGTTTTTATCGTTCATCAGCCGGAAAAAATCATTCTGAAAGTAATTTCAACGATATTGATCCTCTGTGTTGTTATTGTTATAGTTGTGATGTGAACTCTTTTATATTTAGAACAATTTTTACAACTATATCTTTATCATTATCATCCTTTGTGTGGGCCTTAATTTAAAATAGGCTTTATGCAAAATATACCTATAATAATAATGCACTGTACATAAATAGAATAGAGATCAAAGCATGTTGTCCTTGTTTTACAGGCCTGTTCCAAAAGGAGATGAGAGGAAGAGAGCGTGTCTGAAGGCGCTGTCGGAAATCAAAGTTCAGCCAGGTCATTTAAAGATATATCTGAATAGTTACTTGTGATAAGAATAATTGCTCTTACTTGGGTATTTGTGTCATTTTTTTTAAATGATCTGTTCATGACTTTTCTAACACTGTAATCAGGATGCTATTTGCCAAGCAATCCAGAAGCTATCGTCCTCGATATCGACTACAAGTCAGGAACACCTATGCAGAGGTATCGCAAATCATCACAGCTCACCATGAACTCTTGTTCTTTTGCTCACATGCTATCTGCAGTACTGACAACATGCGTTTACATTGCACATGTGATTTATGAGGTCATTAGCATTACCTTGTTTTTACAGTGCTGCCAAAGCCCCTTATCTGGCAAAATTCAAAGTTAAGAGGTGTGGAGTTAGCGAGCTTGAAAAAGAGGGTGAGTCACACACGACCTTTCATATGCCAATTAACTTGCAGTGATCGTAAATATATATATGCAGTTTTTGTATTATCCTCCTGAGCAGCCCATTGTCTGTCTGCAGGTCTGCGCTGCCCATCAGACTCTCCAGATGAAGGTGATGAGAGTTCAGAGATGGCTCAAAAGGTCTGCTGGCAGGCGGCCATCTTTAAAGTGGGCGATGATTGCAGACAGGTCAGTATCATGGGAAATATCAGTTCTTTTTTGGACACATTTAAATGTAAATGGGTGAATCCCACGAAACCTCTCAAGTCTGTACCATATTTTACTCCAAAATAAAGGATAAAAGAAATAAGAAATTGTATTTGCCTAATTTAAGGACCATTCAGATGTTTTACATTTTCACAACAAACACATTTTTCCCTAAAAATTTTATTACTGTATTGCAAAAAAAAAAAAAAAAAAAAAAAATCTCATTACTGTAATAATGGAAAAAATATATAAAAATTTGAAAATAAATATATAAATAAATATATATTTTATCATTTATAAAATATTAAATAAAAATAAATATTTATATAATTTATATATCTCTGTGTGTGTATGTGTGTGTGTGTATATATATATTTTTTATTTTATTTTATTTATTTATTTATTTTTTTTAATAATATTTCACTGCTTTTACTGTACTTTTGATCAAATAAATGCAGCCATGGTGAGCATAAGAGACATTAAAAAATCTTGCCGACCCCAAACTTTTGAATGACAGTGTGTATTTTATATATTACAAATTTAAAAGTAAAACATCTGGATGCATTAAAATTCTGAAAATCTGAGAGAAAATGCTTAATTGTCATGATTGATTTATTTTTAAATTATTAATGTGTACTTTGAATGCACTGTTGGTTAGTTAAAAGCATATGTCAAATGCATTTTGGGGTGAAATGTGACCTGTATGGGTTTTCATGAAATTCAACCATATAATTATTCTCCAATAAATTGATTGATTCATTTGTTTCTCTCGTATCAGGACATGCTCGCTCTTCAGATCATTGGTCTCTTCAAGAACATCTTTCAGCTCGTGGGTTTGGACCTGTTTGTGTTCCCATACAGAGTTGTGGCCACCGCTCCTGGAGTGAGTGACCTTTGAGCTTCCTGTGAGACTTCATGTTGATAACCTGCTGAAGTTCTGCTAACCTGGACTTCCTGTTTGATTCTTTTCAGTGTGGCGTGATTGAATGTATTCCCGACTGTAAGTCCCGTGACCAGCTCGGCCGGCAGACTGACTTTGGCATGTACGACTACTTCAGAAACCAGTATGGGGACGAGTCCACACTGGCCTTCCAGAAGGTGACAAACATTTGCTTCAGTAAATATCATAGATTAACATTTCATTTTGTATGTTTAACATCCCTGCATATATATATATATATATATATATATATATATATATATATAAAGGGCACAGCTATGAATCTGTTTTAAAGGATTAGTTCACTTCAGAATTAAAATTTCCTGATAATTTACTCACCCCCATGTCAGCCAAGATGTTTATGTCGTTCTTTCTTCAGTCGAAAAGAAATTAAGGTTTTTGAGGAAAACATTCCAGGATTTTCTCCATATAGTGGACTGCACTGGGGTTCAACGGGTTGAAGGTCCAAATGTCAGTTTCAGTGCAGCCTCAAAGAGCTCTACACGATCCCAGAAAAGGATTAAGAGTCTTATCTAGAGAAACGATCGGCCATTTTCTAAAAAAAAATAAAAAATTATATCATTTTTAATCACAAATGCTCATCTTGCACTAGCTCTGCGATGCGCCACGCATTATGTAATCACGTTGGAGGAGAAAATGAGATGGGAGTTTTTCGCCCTACTGCGGTACTTCCACCTACATCACGCGTGACCTTTCCAACGTGATTACGTAATGCGTGGCGCATCGCAGAGCAGTGCAAGATGAGCATTTGTGGTTAACAAGTATATAATTTTAATTTTTTTAGAAAATGGCCGATGGTTTCTCTAGATAAGACCCTTATTCCTCGTCTGGGATCGTGTAGAGCTCTTTGAAGCTGCACTGAAACTGACATTTGGACCTTCAACCCGTTGAACCCCAGTGAAGTCCACTATATGGAGAAAAATTCTGGAATGTTTTCCTCAAAAACCTTAATTTCTTTTCGACTGAAGAAAGAAAGACATGAACATCTTGGATGACACGGGGGTGAGTAAATTATCAGGAAATTTTTATTCTGTAGAGAACTAATACTTTAAGGGAGGGATCCATCATATGCACCTCAAATCAATTTAAACCAGGATTGAAACAATAAAGAAATAAAACAAATGCAATGAATTTTTGTGTGTTTATCAAAAGTGTGTACACAGATCATGAACAACATGAACATCTGATGTGTATGAAAACCCACACTTGAGAGAAAAGAAAACGATAAACATACCTTGCTTCCTGTTTTGCACAAACTAATGTGTTTATTGAATTGCTTATGCAGCTCTGATCGTTTATTTTTAATGCATCTTTTGTCGCTTCTCTCTTTTAAAGGCTCGATATAACTTCATCCGCAGTATGGCTGCGTACAGTCTGCTCCTCTTCCTGTTACAAATCAAAGACAGACACAACGGCAACATCATGCTGGACAGCAAAGGCCATCTTATCCACATCGGTCAGTCTAGCTAGCTTAACTCTAAAAAGCTACATTATTTTGTAGCATTTTATTTTCTCCCCAAATTCCACTTATAATGTTAGTCATGGTTTCTTGTACCATCATTTAGACTATTTGACAAGGCTGCATTTATTTGATCAAAAATACAGTAAAAACAGTAAATATTTTTACAATTTTTCTATGTGAATGTATGTTAAACTGTAATTTATTCCTGTGATCAAAGCTGAATTTTCAGCATCATTACTTCAGTCTTTAGTGTCACATGATCCTTCAGAAATCATTCTAATATGCTGATTTGCTGCTCAAGAAACATTTATTATTATTATCAATGTTGAAAATCTTGAATGCTTTGGAGCACAGACTGAAGTTTGAGCTCTTTTCAAAGACGACACTTGGCAAATTATTGCTGCAGTGAAACATTTAAAAAAAAAAAAGAAAGAATTTTACGTTTATTGTTATGAAAAATGCACAAAAATACTATTTCAATTAAAAAAAATTCTAGAAAAAAAAAAAACTAAAAAAAAGCACCAGAGGGTTAAAAGCAAAACAAAAAAAAACAAGATGAAATGACTGATAGTTTGTGTTTTATATATATTTTTATGTCTTATAGACTTTGGCTTCATGTTTGAGAGTTCTCCGGGTGGGAATCTGGGCTGGGAGCCCGACATCAAGCTGACCGACGAGATGGTGATGATCATGGGCGGCAAGATGGAGGCCACACCCTTTAAATGGTTCATGGAGATGTGTGTGCGCGGATACCTGGCCGTAAGGTGAGACAGGCCGCTGTTCAATATTTCAGCATCCTCAGAGATGATAGATTAGGTCAGCTGTGTCAGACTTAGGTCAGACTTGAGCGTGTCTGGGAAGGATTTTGGCTGCAAACCACCTGAATATTTTAAAGGGGTCCTATTATGCTTTTTTCATGTTAGTGTGTAATGTTGCTGTTTGAGCATGAAAAAGGTTCCTCCAGCGGGAGTTCTTCTCTATATCAGTGTCACTGTTTCTGAACTCCCTGAAACGCCTCCATTGTAGTCTTGAGTTTTCTTCTGGGAACAAACACGTCACAATATTCCTCATTTAAATAATTCATATGCAGAATAAAGGGGCGGGGCCTGGTCGAGTTAGTTAGTAGTGTGTTGAAACTGGCGGTTATGGTAAGGGGCGGGACATTTCGCAAACATGCTCGAAGCGCTTGACCAATCACAACACACTGGTCCGGCCGACCAATCAGAGCACATTGTGCTTTTCAGAAGGAGGGGCTTCATAGAGACAGGAACTAAACAGAGCGTTACTGACAGACTGGGAAGAGAGGAGCTGCAACAATGGAGAATATGAGGAAAATAATAAACATTCAAGCATGAAAACCTGTTCTAGTAGAGCCAAAAACAAAATCAAGACTTTGAAAACGGGCATAATAGGTCCCCATTAAATTGAATAGGGTTTGTTTTCTATCATTAGCTGGTTTTGCAACACTGACACTGTTAATAAACTAAAATGAATCAACATTGAATCTGAATTAAGCTGAATAATAACATTGTCTTTTTAGAGCTGCTTTACAGCTAACATTGTAATTGACAAATTTTACATAATTAACACTATCATTTTACTGTTTATTACTGTAAAGCTGCTTTGAAACAATCTATATTGTATAAAGTGCTATAGAAATAAACCATATGACTTGACCGTATGTTTTAATGGTTCATCTCAGGCCGTATATGGATGCTGTCGTGTCATTGGTGACGTTGATGTTGGACACAGGGCTGCCGTGCTTCAGAGGACAGACTATCAAACTCCTGAAGTACGTTACTGAATATGAAATCATAATTTAACACTCAAATCTGTCATTTATTCCTCTGAAACACTGATCGTCGTTTATTGTGTTTGGCAGGCAAAGGTTCAACCCCAATATGAGCGAGAAGGAAGCTGCGGCCTTCATGATTAAAGTCATCGAGCGCTGCTTCCTCAGTAGCAGGTAACACACATCACTTTTGTCACATGATATTCAAAGAAAGAGCTTTATTGTTATCGAATCTTTCATTTTTAGTTAATGTTAACATATGAAACCTTATTGTAAAGTGTTACCATAAACGTTTATGGTTAAATTCTTTGTTTCTTCGATACAGGAGCAAAACCTACGACATGCTGCAATACTACCAGAACCAGATCCCATACTGAGACCGGACTCGCACATCCGCCTTCGATCCGACTTCTCTTCACCGGCCTCAGATTGAGATCAGTAGTCACTATCAGTCTATTAAAATCCTTTATGACGAGCACTTTATAGATTTGAATAATTCACCCACTCTGATTGGCCCAGATTGCAGCGTCCAGGTGTGTCACTTCCTGTCCGGCTGCCTCAGGGCCTCTCTAGTGAACCGCTGTACTCCTAAAGCTGCATGTATGTCCTCTTATCTCCCTTTAAGGCATCTGCCATGACGGTTTGTGCACGAGTTCTGACATTCCATGCGTAGAAATACATCCTTTAACTCTACTTGAATCTTTACTGGGTTCAGTTGCATCACCCAGGAAGCCATTTTCTAAGACTATGGCACAGATTGCACTGTAGATTGTGTGCCGTCAGCAAATGACCCGTGTTATGCAATACATCAGTGTTTGTGCGTTGTGTTTTGTCTGTACGTCGTGTTCGGCACTGCACTGCAAAAAAAATGATGTTCTTCCTCAGTATTTTTGTATTTTTCCAGTACAAATATCTTAAGATTCTTCAATCAAGATACATTTACTTGAGATGCAAAATAACTTATGATAGAAGTCTTGTTTTATGAAAAAAAAGTATCAAAATTAAGTCTTAATTTGGGGTTAGAAAAATAAACTTACATTTTTTTTTTTTTTGCTGACTCCATTGGATAGATACATTGATACATTTTTCATGATTAATTTTTCATGTCTTTATTTAAGAATGTTTACATATTTGTACTGGAAAACAAGACAAAAGTACTGAGGAAGAAAAACTTTTTGTTTGCAGTGATGAATGGGTGAATCTCACGAAACCTGTCAGGAAGTGGTCTGAAAATTATAGAAATTAGTTTTGCAAGAAAATTGTCTATTTTTGGGACTATTAAGGTTTTTTTTTCATTGTGACATTGTGCATATACATTTTTAACCACAGTTTCTTATTAATATAATGCAAAATGTTGCTAATTAATATTTATATGTCATGAAGGTATTTGTTCTACTGCCTTTAATTTGTGTTGATTTAAATCAAGAAAAATTTTTTTTTACTATAATACAAAAAAAACTTTATTTTACTGAGAATCAGGATTGTATGGAAGCTTGTTTCCGCCACTAAATAAAAAGTTGCAATTACCTTTTTTATTTTTTTATCTCGCAATTCTGACTTTATATCACACAATTTTGACTTTTTCTCATAATTGCGAGTTTTTATCACACAATTCTGACTTTATAACTCGCAATTCTGACTTTTTTCTCAGAATTGTTTATATCTTGCAATTCTGACTTTATAACATGCAATTGCGTGATATAAAGTCAAAATTGCGAGATATGAAGTCAGATTTTGAAGTCAGATCTGATTTTTTTTTCTTGCAATTGCAAGTTTTTATCACGCAATTCTGACTTTATAACTCAAATTCTGACTTTTCTCTCAGAATTTAGTTTATATCTCGCAATTCTAACTATAACATGCAATTGCGAGTTATAAAGTCAGAATTGCATGAAATAAAGTCAGAATTGCAATATAAAGTTGCAATTCTGACTTTTTCTCGCAATTCTGACTTTATAACTTGCAATTCTGACTTTATATCATGCAATTCTGACTTTATAACACAATTCTGACTTTTTAATCACACAATTCTGACCATCTCGTAATTCTGACTTTATATCATGCAATTCTGACTTTATATCTCGCAATTCTGACTTTATAACTCGCAGTTCTGACTTTATAACTTGCAATTCTGACTTTATATCACGAATTGTGAGATATAAACTCGCAATTGCGAGAAAAGAAGTCAGAATTGTGAGATAAAAAGTCGCAATTACCTTTTTAATTTTTTATTTCATGGTGGAAACAAGCTTCCAAAGGATTGAGAGAATGAGAATTACAAAAACAAAAAAAAAAACTAGTATACCGTCTGAATACATTACAGTAATGATAAGAATAATGCAATAAATACAAATAATAAAAACTTATGCAAAATATCCTAATGCTCCTGAAAATAGGCTTTATTTTCTTCATGTGAAAAATAAATTAGATTTTAGGGTGAAATCTTGATGTGTTTTCATGAGATTCACTCAGATGTTGTTTGTGTGTTTACTCCTAACAGGGATCTTCAATCCAAAAAGAAAATGTAGTTTACTGACTTTATAGAATATCTGGTGATCATTATGTGTCATTTGGCATGTATTTTTCCTAATAACATTGAAGATGCAATTTCATAGTGGTTAAAATAGGGAGCTGCGAGTGTTATGTTCATTACGTCGGTGGGGTTACGATGAGAGATTTGCTGTATAGTCGCTATTCCTCATTTGCTGTCGTAGTTTCGCTGCTTTTTTACTCACTGTAAGTGAATAGATATAAAATAATCTCTACACATTAGAGACAAAAGCTTTAGTCCTATGAATAATTTTCCTTTAATGTTACTTAAAGATAAGAGCTTATTTTAGCTTATTATAGCAACAATAGATTATAGAAGCTATGCTCAAGTTCATCTGTATGTATATATGTGCGTCTGATATTTGTGACAATAAGAAATATGGCAGAAAAGACATTATTTCTGTGTATGTTGACGTTTTATCCGTTTAATTATTGTTTTAATTGATTTGCATCACCATTAGCATCATTGACAATCAAGTCCCTTGTTGAATTGTGTTCTGTGTTCAATCATGAAATGTTCATGTTTGTCAGTGAAAACACGTTTGAGAGAAGCGTCACATGACGGGAACGTTTCTTAACCTCATGAAAAGCCGTTGCCGATTATATATGCCGTTTGTCCACATTTGCACTTTTAACATTTCATTGCTGTCAGTATAATCAATCAAATGTATTTGTGAACAGAAATGGACCTGAAATCATCTATTAAAATACTTGGACAAAAATGTTCTCTTTGTAGTCTTTGAAGACGCCACCGATTTGAAACTCTCGTCGGTAATGTACGATGATTGCGTTCCATTATTCATCGTAGGCACTCAAACCTGATCCATCCCTTCTGTGTGTTATACCTCGAGGACGGTTTAGATGCTATGACTCCTCACGCCATTAATATTTAATTGCTTGATGTAGCCGGCCGCAGAACTGCTGAGCTAATCCTGCTAACGGTGACCATCACATTTATGGAGCTTCCACATGTAACACTTACAAACTCCTTATAAAAACTAATTGGATGAGCCACGTTTGAACACTGTAAAATAACACAATAGGCCACAAGAGTTTGTCTGTTACAGTTTTATAAGTAAGGAATGTTCTTATGCGTTATGCAAAGCACATTAGCAACATGATAAAAGACACCAATGTTCAGTTTTATTATTATTCCTAATTGGGACAAACTTCTGCCAAGTAACGGCTTCAAATGAGGCTCACCAAATCAGAATTTAGAGTCAAAATCAGTTTTATAATGGCCAATTGCACATCTATTGAATTCTGTATTGATTCCCTTCTATGTTTATTCAATTAAGAATATTTGTGTTTTTGTCATACTGTTTTTATAATGTACAGACAACAGCAATAAACCAAAGACGGTTGTGCAGTTCCATGTTTAAAAATGTTAGGCAGTCCACATTACGCTGACACCAAACAACATACATTTACCATTTACATACATATATATATATATATGTATGTGTGTATATATATGTATGTGTGTATATATTTATATACAGTATCTCACAGAAGTGAGTACACCCCTCACATTTTTGTAAATATCTTATTATATCTTTTCATGTGACAACACTGAAGAAATGACACTTTGCTACAATGTAAAGTAGTGAGTGTACAGCTTGTATAACAGTGTAAATTTGCTGTCCCCTCAAAATAACTCAACACACAGCCATTAATGTCTAAACCGCTGGCCACAAAAGTGAGTACACCCCTAAGTGAAAATGTCCAAATTGGGCCCAATTAGCCATTTTCTCTCCCCAGTGTCATGTGACTCGTTAGTGTTACAAGGTCTCAGGTGTGAACGGGGAGCAGGTGTGTTAAATTTGGTGTTATCGCTCTCATTCTCTCATACTGGTCACTGGAAGTTCAACATGGCACCTCATGGCAAAGAACTCTCTGAGGATCTGAAAAAAAGAATTGTTGCTCTACATAAAGATGGCGTAGGCTATAAGAAGATTGCCAAGACCCTGAAACTGAGCTGCAGCACGGTGGCCAAGACCATACAGCGGTTTAACAGGACAGGTTCCACTCAGAACAGGCCTCGCCATGGTCGACCAAAGAAGTTGAGTGCACGTGCTTAGCGTCATATCCAGAGGTTGTGTTTGGGGAATAGACGTATGAGTGCTGCCAGCATTGCTGCAGAGGTTGAAGGGGTGGGGGGTCAGCCTGTCAGCGCTCAGACCATACGCCGCACACTGCATCAAATTGGTCTGCATGGCTGTCGTCCCAGAAGGAAGCCTCTTCTAAAGACGATGCACAAGAAAGCCCGCAAACAGTTTGCTGAAGACAAGCAGACTAAGGACATGGATCTATCCTGTGGTCTGATGAGACCAAGATAAAATTATTTGGTTCAGATGGTGTCAAGCGTGTGTGGCGGCAACCAGGTGAGGAGTACAAAGACAAGTGTGTCTTGCCTACAGTCAAGCATGGTGGTGGGAGTGTCATGGTCTGGGGCTGCATGAGTGCTGCCGGCACTGGGGAGCTACAGTTCAGTGAGGAAACCATGAATGCCAACAGAGCATGATCCCCTCCCTTCGGAGACTGGGCCGCAGGGCAGTATTCCAACATGATAACGACCCCAAACACACCTCCAAGACGACCACTGCCTTGCTAAAGAATGTCTCCAGACCTAAACCCTATTGAGCATCTGTGGGGCATCCTCAAACGGAAGGTGGAGGAGCGCAAGGTCTCTAACATCCACCAGCTCCGTGATGTCATCATGGAGGAGTGGAAGAGGACTCCAGTGGCAACCTGTGAAGCTCTGGTGAACTCCATGCCCAAGAGGGTTAAGGCAGTGCTGGAAAATAATGGTGGCCACACAAAATATTGACACTTTGGGCCCAATTTGGACATTTTCACTTAGGGGTGTACTCACTTTTGTGGCCAGCGGTTTAGACATTAATGGCTGTGTGTTGAGTTATTTTGAGGGGACAGCAAATTTACACTGTTATACAAGCTGTACACTCACTACTTTACATTGTAGCAAAGTGTCATTTCTTCAGTGTTGTCACATGAAAAGATATAATAAAATATTTACAAAAATGTGAGGGGTGTACTCACTTCTGTGAGATACTGTATATATAGGTATGTGTGTGTGTATGGATATGTGTGTGTGTGTGTGTGTGTGTATACATGTCTATACATATCATATATCATATTTGTGTATATATTCATATTTTTATATTAAAATTTTCAGTCAGTTCTTTGACTTTAAAGATGTCAAACAGGTTTATTTATAAAATATCAAAACTAAAATTGTGTGTGTATGTATGTGTGTATATATATATATATATATATATATATATATATATATATATATATATATATATATATATATATATATATATATACAGTTGTGCTCAAAATTATTCATACCCTTGGTAAATATGACCAAAGAAGGCTATGAAAATAAATCTGCATCGTTAATCCTTTTGATCTTTTATTTTAAAATATACAAAAATCCAACCTAAAAAGCTCATTTTTTTTAGTTTCATCTGACCAAAGAACCGATCTCGTTTGAAGTTCCAGTAGTGTCAGTTACTTTTCAAATGTTCTATGACCAGATGAAACAAAAAAAAATTAGCTTTTTAGCAGCAAACACTCAAGATGGGTTTGGCGCACACAGGGGTAAAAAGTACCCCATGTGTACAATGAAATATACTGCTGTATCTTTAAAGTTGTGGGCCTATTTTTCCGCCGGAGATCCTGGACATCTTGTTCATGGCACATGGCATCATGGATTCTATCAAATACCAACAGATAAAAAAATCAAAACCTGACTGTCCCTGCTAGAAGTCATATAATGGGCCGTGGTCGGATCTTCCATCAGGACAATGATCCAAAACAAACATCGAAACCAACACAAAAATGTGTCACTGAGCACAAAAATGAAGCTTCTGCCATGGTCGTCCCAGTCCCCTGACCTGAACCCTACAGAAAATGAGTGGAGTGAACTGAAGAGAAGAAGCACCAACATGGAGCTGGGAATCTGACGGATCTGGAGAGATTCTGTATGAAGGAATGGTCTCTGATCTCTTGTCAGGTGTTCTCCAAACTCATCAGGCATTATAGGAGAAGACTCAGAGCTGTTATCTTGGCAAAAGTAGGTTGCAAAAAGTATTGAATAAAAGGGTATGATTAATTGTGAGCAATGTGTATTAGAGAAAAACATTTCTTTCACAATGAGATTTTCCCCCCATTTAAAATTCTTATTCTCCAACGAAAGGTTGGATTTTTGATAAAAGATCAAAAGGATTAACAATGCAGATTTATTTTCATAGCCTTCTTTGGTCATATTTACCAAGGGTATGAATAATTTTGAGCACAACTGTATATATATATAAAATATAAAATCAGTAATACAATGGTACTGTATTTTTGATCGTATTCATATAAAATATTTACATTCCTTGATTTCAATTCTTGGGCTTTAAAGAGGCCAAAGCAGTTCATACCACGGTAGTTCTCTGTAAGTTCAGAGGGAGAGATCTGAGAGCTCAAGCTGCTTTGTAAGAGAACTGAAGCACAAGAAGCCTCACTGTCTCCAGGAATTCCACTTCCACATCCATACATTAGTAGAAATACTGGGTTGCCATGGCAACGGTTCCCTCAGCACTTCGGGGTGGGGGAGGTGGGAGTGGGCTGCAATAAAAAGGTGTTGCCACTGATTTCTCCCGTCTCCCGAAACATGCCCATTTATTCTCGACAGGGCAATTTTCAGAAAGCGCAATTGAACCCCTCCCTTCTGCCCGTGATACGGCTGGAGGCGCTGTGGGTGGGGTGGGGGTCTGTTGCATAAAGAATGCCACTGAATGTGTTTCAAAGCAGGTTTGGCGCAGAGACCACAGAGGATTCTTGAGCGCTGCACCTGCAACTCATGAGCAGAATGAAGCGCAGTACCTGCAACTGCACTTACTGAACATCACAGCGAACTGAGCAGAAACACTGAGAATCAGACTCTGTTTAGACGAGGGAGTGTTCTGATGGGATTGCCGTGGGCAGTGCATGTGTTAGGGCTCCGGTGAGCGACCGCAGCAGTGCTACTCTAATTTTTAATGAGCTTAGAGATTATGGGCTTTAATGTGTAGCTGGTTGTCATGAGAACGTGCCAAGAATACTTTAAACTAAAGGCCCGTTCACACCAACTATTAATGAGCAATATCACACTCGTAGCCGTGCGATATGGCTGTATATCAGCACGGCTGTGATTCGGCCGTAGGTAATAACTGATATACAGCCGTATCGCACGGCTACTCGTGTGATATTGCGTTATACAACAGTTCGACGGCACGAGTGTGTAAATAAATAAGAAACAACAACGGAATGTCTTTAAAACCCTTCTACTTCCTTCCGCCACGGATTCAAATCACCTGAGCGAGCATTACCTGTGTCTGATATTCATTCTTCAGGTCGATGTCCATAATATTATATCCATTATAAAGATCCGTTTGAATGTCCGCTGAGGAATGCGATCTTTGTATTTGTCCTTTTTACAGCTAAGGGAATTTTCCATAACATACAGCGCTAAAACAATGTCCTTTGTTTACAAAAGACCCTTTCAATTTAAAAGTCTTTTGTGACTGACCCATTCACTCAAAGTTTGCCGCCATCTAATGGCTTATTAATGTAACTTTCACTCAATCCATATTACACACGAATGGACCCTTACAGCTGGGATATTCCCAAGAAACAGGGGACTGAGAAGTGATCCTCCATCACAGGTAAGTTGGTTTTAATGATATCCTGTGGTGGTAGGACACAAACTGGTGTGTTGGTTTCTTTGAGAGCAATAGCAAATACAACATATTATTTATATAAAATAATATTTATTGAAAAACAATATTTAAATTAACAACAATAGCCATTATAAATGACAATAGGAAATAAACACAATTGTACAATTCAGTCAAACATACAAAAGCAGTGCTCTACAGGATGCAAGTTTAATAATTTAATATTAAGGCTATATTTAATTTAACATAGCCCAATTCAATTTGCTCAGGAAAAAGTAATAGATTAATAAGACCGAAGACTGCCGTTTTACCCAAAATGAATTATATCTCATGTTTAACGACTACAAGAGCCAGCGGCAAATCCCCTCATCACTGGCCGAGATGAAGCTGTACTCGGCGGGTACACGAGCACAGAACGGCCGCTGATGGCCTGGAGCTCGCATCTCCGAAAACGTCTTAAATTGTAAAATAGGCACTATGATTCTATATGAGCCACATATTTCAGGTCTAAACAACTACATTCTCACCTAAAAACTCTTAAAACTACAGTTCATGGTACAAGTGTAGTATTTGTAAAAAATACGGTGGATTTGCTCAGCCGCCATGACAGTCGCTTCAAGCGGAGTGATACAAACGGTGAAAAGGTACCAGTGCTGTTATGACTAGAATATTGCCAATCAGATTCGAGAACCAGAAAGAACTGTTGTATAAATAACTATAACGACCACACCAACGCAAGCGCACGATGCACTTTTGTCATCCGCTGCTTTAATATCCAGGTCATGGTGAGTAAAGGTGACAGCGGTGAGTGAAGATCCCAGTATTACCGTAGTATTATTAGTAGAGGCTGCTACAGACCTCACTGTATCCTTTTAAGCACGTAAACGAGGCCGTAAGTGTGATCTTGGTCACAGACCCTCTGCTCTCTCCGACACACACACACGAAACTAACGCAACATGACAGTGATGAATGGGCCGAGAGCCGCTGATGCCATGTGCGCGCGCTGCGGTTTGATGTCAGACCCTCTGTGAATCTGCATACATATGGCGGGGGGCTCTGCCCATGTGACCCATTAATGTTAATCAAATGTGCTTGACAGTTCCTGATTAAAAATGTTGTTCCTAGAGGCCAGACTTCACTGGAGCAGGTACATTCACTGCATTTTAAACAGCAAGAGTTTGAGTCCATCGCACATAAACACACTGTAATCACGAGGAATATATTGATTCTGGTTCTGATCCAGATTCCTTAACGGTTCTGTCAATGATTCATTTTGAGGAAGAATAAACAAACTACCATTCAAAAGTTAGGGGTTGGTAAGATGTTTAAATGTTTTTTTAAAGACTGTCTATTACCAAGGCTGCATTTATTTGATCGACAATACAGTAATACTATTAAGTATTAGCTATTACAAATCAACTATTGTAATATATTGTAAAATGTAATCTATTCCTGTGATCAAAGCTGAATTTTCAGCATCATTACTCCAGTCTTCAGTGTCACATGATCCTTCAGAAATCATTCTAATATGCTGATTTGCTGCTCAAGAAACATTTCTGATTATTATCAATGTTGAAAACAGTTGTGCTGCTTCATATTTTTGTGGAAACCTTGATACATATTATTCTGGATTCTTTGTGAAATGTGCTTTGTCATTTGTTTGTTATATTGGTTTGTGAATCCAGTTAGTTGAACATTAGTACATCATATGATTAAAAAACATTTTCCTGCGGGTCATGGCACCAATTTCAGCATCCTGCATCTTTCAAAAATCAACTGTACCTTTGAATTACCCAGTCTAGCATCATCATGTGCGACGAAGAACAAAGAAAAAGAAAAAAAAGGCATCAGAATTTCACATTAAACCTTTTTTCTTCTCCCTGTCCTTTGTGGCCCTTCAAGCTCAGGCAAAGGAGCCCATTATGTGTCGCCCTAAAGCCTGTTTTGTATAGCACCATGGCACAGTGTAAATAGAGAGCAGGGGGACGGTCTTTCTCTCTCTCTCTCTGAGAGGCTGCTGTACTATTCCATGTGAAAGGATCAATATGCTAAACTCTCGCAGTGCCCACCACCTGTAGGGTCATTTCTTTTGGGCCGTTGCACTGTCAGCCTGGCAGTCTGTGCCATTACATTCAGCCCAGTGAAAGAAAGAGTGAAAGAAATAAAGAGAAGAATAGACTCAATTCTGCCGGACGGGCTCGCATGTATTTCCCCCCCTCTCTCCTGCATTAATCCAGGGTTCGAGGGGCAGCTGCTGTACTGGTGAGGCCGACACCTGGTGCAACACTTCTTATGCAAACCGCCCAGCAAAAAGGCTGAACCGAAGGTGTTTGGCAAACATTTTAAGACTTTGCATGCAAATAAATGACATACAACGTCTTTGAGCATGTCATATGGAATAAAAGAACAAAAGTAGCAAAAAAAAGTGAGGAAAAAAAACTATACACTCTAAAAAAAATCTTTTATTTTTTCTACCCAAGTCCTAGGTTGAGCCTTTTGGGTAATTTTTTGGGGTTATTTTTCCAGTCTTTGGGTAGTTTTTGTTTTACCAGCTCTTGGGTCAGATGTAACAACTCAGTGTTTGGGTAGTTTTTGTTTTACCCAGCTCCTGGGTCAGACGTAACAACCCAGCGTTTGGGTAGTTTTTGTTTTACCCAGCTCCTGGGTCAGACGTAACAACCCAGAGTTATTTATCGCTGGCTTTTTACAACCTTTTCAGGAGAGAGCAGTGCAGCTCCATCAAATTGGTGCATATCTTCGGTAAAATACAGGTTTGTGTACATTTTATCTTTAAATTCATCATTGTTCTGTATGTCATTTATTATATGCAAAGCAACATACAGGGGCGGGATGTGAGTCACCTAAAAGAGTGTTGTTTCGGTCTTTTCAAGTGATGGAAACGCCTGTTGCCTTGCATAAAATTTTATGATTTTATTCAAAAAGATAAAGAATATAAATACTTAGGATGCTAAAATATGTTCTCAGAATTGTACACCGATTATTTATGGACAGGTTATGGAGTCAGTCACAGCATTTTTCGGCTACGAGTGTGAAACAGGGTGGCGGTCTCCGGCAGGAGATCCAGCGCCGTTACGGTGGAAACAGGACAACAGAGACTGGTTGATTACACTTGAATTACTTCTAAATGTTTAAATTTTACTTCTAATATTTGTTAAACGAGTTTAAATGTAGGCAATATGTTTTAAAAATGATATAGGAATTATCATGCAAACCAGTGGTTGTGTGAAGTATTTAAAAAAAGTTTAGAGGATTCAAGGTTAATTTGTAAACATTAATTCAAGTATGAAGTAAAAAAAAAAAAAAAGCTAGTATTATAGTAAAAATGAATCAACCCAATTTGCTGGGTAAAATTAACCCAACATGTGTTCTGTCATATTTACCCAGCCCTTGGGTTGAAAACAAAAACCCAGTGTTTTTTAGATTGCAGGATTTTTACAAATGCTTTTGGCACTTGCCATATGATGCTTATCAGCCTGTTGCTTTGCAGTTGCCTAGGACTTTTTCTAGTTTGTTTCTTACTGGCCCAAATCTCTAGATATGGCTCATTAAGTGTAGGAGTTTGTTCAAATCACTAACTTGAACTACAAGCTTGCCTTAACCAAGAGCAACATTTTCGGATGCAAATTTGCATCGCGCAACAGATGCCACGACCATGGGCATTGGACGCTGAAAGGCCTTTCATGCATTTAAGGGCTTCCTGCAAGATCTGCATGTGATTTTGCCTCCTCGCAGATGTGTCTATAGTTAATCTATACTTAGCAGACGGGACGAGCGGGGGGAGGCGGCATCAACATACAACTCATTGTGCCTGAAACTGACCCCATTCAGGGTCATTTGGCATGTGACACCACTTGAGGCGGGGCTTAATGGCCCCGTAGAATCAGCCACACAAGGACCATAAAAATGCCAACCCTCTTTTCCCTTGGGGTAGGGAGGTGCACGCTGGCCTCTTGACATACACTGGCAAGCCTGGAGGGGGGGAACAAAAGGAGGGCCGGTCTAAACGGCCACGAGAATGCCGAGCAAAAGAGAAAGAAAAGCACTGGTGAAGGAGAGAGCCGCCAACTCTGATTGGTGAAACTCCGAGAGGGACTCCCAGATGGCAGACGGACCCCTTGTGCCACGGCCGGTTAGAGCCCGGCTGGGGGGAGGGGACCAGATTCTCTCTCGCCCCCTCGTCATTAATCATCGGTGACCCCCGGGCTCACTGACGCAACATTCGGCTGTGGATGGTGCAGAAACTCGAAGTGCATTTGCTTTGAATGTGAATGAACTTGAAACGTTCAGCAGAAAATCATTTCAACTCGTTCCTTAGTTCAATCAATAACACGTATAAAGCAATGCAATTTGCAATGCATTAAAGTACACTTACAATGGAAGTAAATGGGGCATTTTAAGGCCACAAAATATGGGGTACCACATATTATTGTAGAAGCACCTACATGGATTCTTCCTTTAAAAGAAAAAGCTATAAAGCAAATCTAAATAAGGCACTTTGAAGGTACGACATTTTTTTGTTAAAGCGCTTGCATTAGTTCTTCCTTTAAAACATTAGACATATTTCTAGTTATTTGTGTAATTTTGCACTCTAAAAAATGCTGGGTTAAAAACAACCCAAGTTGGGTTGAAAATGGACAAACCCAGCAATTGGGTTGTTTTAATATGTTGGAAGTTAACATTTATTAATGTTTAATAAATGAACGAAGTTTAAAGAAGAAAAATTAAATTGCTTATTAATAAATGTTCACCTATTGATCATTACTGTTGCCTTAAGTAATTGCGTCTGATTTTTAATTTCCAACCTATTTTGGGTTCATTTTAAGCCAGCCATATAGTCATTTTTAAACAGTAGTTGGGTTAAATAAAACTACACAGCACATTTGGCAAACACGTAACCCAATCGCTGGGTTTGTCCATTTTCAACCCAGCATTTTTTTAGAGTGTAGTTTATAACTTCGCACAGCCAATGTCAAAAAGAGATTCTGTCACATTTACTTCCATTGTAAGTGATAAACGCAAACAAACAGGAAGGAATTCAAGGACACCAGAATTTTTTGATCAAGATTTTAATGAAAAGATTCTAAAATGACTTCTGGTAGCTGTACATTAAGACTGTGAACGTGAGATGAGCTCTGTACACTGTTTTATTCACATGAGACAGAATTTGAGCTGCATGTAGCTCTGACCTGAATACAAGCTCTCTGAGGAAGGCGAAACCGCCGTGTTGTCCGCGAACCGTGTTCAAGGCTGACCGAAAACACGCAACAGTAATTCCAACTAATAATCGTCAAGGGCAACTTGTCTTCCTTCACAAGTGCGCCAAACTAATGCTTCTACTGGTGACTTTTTTTCCCCCCTTCCAAATTCCTGTCTAATCTGACATCCTGCTTTCATTCGAACTGAAAATAAATTTTAATCAGCGTATAAAGTTATTGGAATGCTTATGGACAGGCTAGGATGACTAACGCTCTAGCATTTAAATGTGATATGGCGTTTAAGTGAAAACATATGGGAATCATGCCCACCTGCTATGCACATGCTTGTAAATCTGGCTTTGGTTTAGTTTGTTTGGGTTGGTTTGGTAACTCGAGGTCCCTACGAACGCCTAACACTTACCAGTTATGTTGACAAAAAAACAAAACAAATAACAACATATAATACTATCTGGGATATGTAGAATTGGACAAAACTACACATTAGCAGCAAAAAAGTGTGAGATAAATTGTTTAGACAAGTAAACTTTGCGATTTGTAAATAACTGATAAGATGAAATCGCCTAAATTTTGCGTAAAGGACCTCAATGAGAACTTAGAAAGTGCATTTTATAAAGCTTAAAAAGATATGTGATCTTAGAGTAATAAGATGCATCTGCATTCTGTTGGCTAATGAGAAAGTGAAGATATGTGAGCGTTTCTTAGGAAAAACCTTTGGCTCTGTTGGGCATTTGTAAATAAACAACGGAATCGACCGGCAGCCTTGAATCACAGCGCGTAGCAACATGGCAGCTTTCGGAACACAAAACACAACCTTGAATGCCTTTGACGCAATTCTAAAGAGTCCCTTCCTGTATCGGTGGGCAGAGGCGTACAGACAGAGAACGTTTAAAATCGACAAACAGCCTTCAAGTGTCTGTGACAGAAAATACATGATCCAGAGCACGTGCATGCTTTGAGTAAGATAAAAATTACAAAAACGATGTGGGATACATCCTTTATGATGGACACTTCATGGAGAAATACATTCCTCATGTCTACATCTTCACAGGTTTGAAAATGATCTGTCTTGTTTTTTTTGTTTTTTTGTTTTTTTTAAATTTACCTCTCAGCTTACTACAACAGAATAAACTCAGACCCTGAAGACACGTCGTCTCACCCAAACTCTTAAAAAGTCAAAACAGGATCAAACAAATAAATACATTCATCACTGACAATAGACATTTGATAAAAAAGTGAACACTGTCAGTAAGTGTTTGCACCAATGTAGACGGAGGAGAGGCCAGTCGGTTTTTAAGATGCTTCTTTTGTGGACAATGAAAAAAAAAAAACAGGCAGCTCAGAATACATACAACACATTTTTAAAACAATAGACTAAAATAAACTAAAAAAATAATCAAGAGAAAGAGAGATGACTTAAAAAAAAAAAACCTTAAAAAATAAAATATATTTATTTATATTTATATATATATAGATATAGATATGCAGCAAGTCCTAAAAAGTTACTTTGAGGTAAATGTGTATGTACTTTTATTCATGCGTATTTACATATTTAAAAAAAAGCAAAAAAAAAAAAAAAAAAAAAAAGCAGCAGATTCATAAAAATAATCATGTCAACGACAATATGATTTTCATAAGGGATGTCTCGGCACGTCTTAAAGGGCCAAAATCGCAAATCAAATGTAGCAGCCGACTGAAATCAAAAGCATGCGGCTACATTCACAGGGTAAGACACACGGTTACGATTCGGTTTGCTTTCGTTTAAAGATGGTGACATACACAGAAGCAGGTTCAAACTGGCCTCCCCTCACCTGAGGTCTATGACTGTAAAGAGTTTATGTAAACAATGAGATATTATACACAAGTATATTTAATGTCAGACAAGCTGTCAATCAATCATTCAAAATGTGCTTTGGTTTAGAAAATAGTCTGAAAATTTGGGTATGAGCTTTCATCTTATTAGTTTATACAGTTTGCGCTTACTAGAATGCTTTTTTTTGTTTTTTTTCTTTTTTTGTTCAAAAACACTCTGGAACTTAAAAGTAAAACTCTTCCATGTACATCTCTGGCTTTGTTTTTGTTGTTTTTTTGAAGGCGTTTTGAAATGGGAACACACTCATAAAATCTATTTCGTAGGAAACTAGTGTTTTGCTTTTCATCAATAAAATACAGAAATTGACACAGTATTGACACAGTCTTACAAATGTAGTCGAAAGCTCCGCATTTCAAAATATGCAGAACTATCCCTGAAGTTTTGAAGTAGAAACATTATTGTCACAGTTTGAAACTTTTTGTCATCCTTTTTCTGCTCTTCCAGTTCTCTCAGCTATAGTCTCAAACGCTGGAATCGACAACAGTGCCTAGTATCACCCAAGACATCGGTTCTTTGATGGTATTCAAACGAAGTGCTTGTAAATTAGCAAGATATCAACTTTTTCCTGGAATCCATTTCAGTACAACTGACAACATCATCATCAAAAAATATTTAAAAAGTCTCCCTGAGTTGAGATGTGTATCAACACCAGAGCGCACTTATACTGTAACAAAACAAACTTTAACATCCAAGATATGCACAACTTTGAAAATAAGACTTTTTGGTGACTGTCTTGCATTCATATGTAACTGGCTATTTGGGTTAGCTTTGGTGCAAAGACATGAATATTGAGTTGGAATGAGTTTATACAGAAATTATAAACATCTCCAAAGTTTGAGCAGGCAAATTAAAGACCAAAAGGATTCCAGGAAAAAGACATCTGTAAACATTGCTCCATTAACACGACTATAGCTGCACCCCAAAGTTCATCATTAGCAAGCACAAATACAAGACTTTGGAGAAAGAACCAGAAACAAATATCCCCCCAAAAAAGGAATGCCATTAAGACTTTTACATTAAGAAGGCTAAAAATTACTCATGGAATGTGATACACTAGGATTGGCGAAATAATTAATCTGTAACCGAGTTATGAAAGGATGATGGCAGCAAAGAATTCAGCACTGAACTATAAATACATCCATCAGCGTTTGCACCAACACTGACCATGTAACATTCACCCGACACAATTACCAGCATTTGGAATAACCATAAATTTTCAACATGCACACTTTACATAATACCTATACCTCGAATGAATAAATGATGATGGTTTTTAAGCGACGCCACATAACTTAGCATCGTTTTGGAACAAGGTTTTATTTGGGGCTGATGGCTAATAAGCAATCCAGTGCATCAATTCCTCCTCATTCAGTAAGCTTTCCAAGTATGGTCGACATGTAACACAAAAACCTACAACACTCGTTAGGCTCTCTTACGTTTTTTTTCTTGCTCTGAACTAAAACAAATTAGTTCTTCTGAAGTTCTTCAAAGTCTCTCTGCAGACAAAGTAAGAAACCAAAAGACACTCTTGAGAAACTAACTGTAAACTTCAAAAAACGGAAAGCCCACCATCCACCAGAAGACAGAAGTTCATTGGTTTTTAGTAAAATGTCAAGTACAAACTAACATCCCTCTACATTGCTCTTCGTCAAGAACTAAAAGACAAAAGTACATCCTTACCTCTTGCAATGCAATCTAAAACCTTTGGTAGGGATATTCTACAGGAAACATTTGTTGGTAAGCCATTCTCCCCCAATATTAAATTTATCTTTGGATTTCTCTGACATAAAACTCTCAATACCTTAAATACATGCGCCCAAAGAAGCTATTCTCTACATTAATGCTTTTAAAACTTAAAACCTTTGTTGACGGGCAGGTGACAACTACTTTGAAAGCCTCAGCAAACTTTATACATCTATATTCAGAGACCTCCACAGTTCCAATGAATGTATTGTTCTTAATTAAGAGGTAGCAATGAGACAAGTCCATACGGACTTGCCTTGTTCAGTGAAGGGAAAAAAACGTAAATCAAAAAAGTGAAAAACAGTACCGACAGAAGTTCAACATCACTAAAATGAACCCTGCCCAACCCATCACCCAAACCAACCCAACCCTCTCTGATCCCAAAAGAAATAAAGGAAAGAATTTCCAGTTAAAACATTCACAGAAGCATATCAATAAGTTATCTAAAGAAATCTAAAAACAAGTACCTTTAAGTTTGGCTTTTCTTTGAGAGTAAACCCCCTATATACTATACGAGTAAACGACAAAGGACACCCATGGCCTCTCGTCACCACTTTGCCATTGGCTTGCATCCAGATGTAGGAGCAGGGTACATTAGGGTATTTCCATGCTGAATCTGATAACCGAATCAACCACAGTATAAAACTTATCAAAGACCCTGTTTTCCAGCTACACCTAGAATAAAGCCAATGGATGTGATGTGCAGAGTAGGTATACTGGGAAATGTTTGGTTGGATGCACAAAGCTTTTATGAAACACCACATAAATGATGACAGACAAGCCATCTTGCATGTCTGACAACACTATCTTTGAGACCCTTAGGAGACACTTCAAAGAATTTAACCTTTGTATATAGAATAACTTGGTCATTACAAGCCCAAACCTTGCTGAGAGTTTTACATAGACTATACCACCAGAACTCTCGAGAGTGATACTTTTATCAAGGACCAAGAATGGAAAGAAGGAATATCAGACAGACCACATGGACTCAAGATAATCGTAAAACCAAAGCATGGATTGCAGTGGTTGAGAGTGGTCACAATATCCCAAGAAATCATACAACAACATTAGTACCCATTTTTTACATTCACAGCAATATTCAAAAAGAAAAAAAAAAAAAAAAGCATAAGCCCATAAACTCATACCGATTGGTTTATTCTTTCCATTGTTGGGGCTCATTGTTTGAAAGGCTCCTCCTGTAATTTATAGCAGAAGAGAATCCTGCTTTGGGTTATCGGCTCCTTGCAGTGTACTTCAAAAGGAAGAGGTGTGCATTGACTCTTTTTGCTGAGGGTCTCCTGTTCAAGGTGTCTTTGGCTTATGACGGGGAGGTATGCATTCGTAAGTGGCTAATGAGGTTACGCTGCTGGGTAAATTTGCCCCCACATAGCTGACATTCGTACGGCTTCTCACCTGAGTGAACCCGCATGTGCTCCGTGAGCCGGTACTGGCGGGTAAAGCGCATGCCGCACTCCTCGCAGGCAAAGGGCTTCAGCCCCAGGTGGCTACGCATGTGGCGCGTCATGGTGCCGCGTTGGGTGAACATCTTGCCGCAGATGTTGCAGGGGAAGGGACGGGTGAGCCAGTGGGTCTTCTCGTGTTGACGAAGAGTGGCCGGATCTTTGTAGGTCTTGTTGCAGACCGAGCAGCTAAAGCGGCGCGACTCGGGGCCGTGGACATGGGTTATTTGCGAAGACAAGTCTTCTGCTTCTACTTCATCTTCCTTTGGATAAGAATCATCATCCTCCTCTTTGATGTACAATTCTTCCTCTGTATGAGTCTCCACATGGGCGTTCAGCTCCTCAGAGCTCGGGAAGCCTTTACCACAGGGAATGCAAACATAAAGGTTGTCACCGAGTGCAGGCTCAAAGCCTTCTTGGCGGTAGACGTAATTGGTGCTATTCCGCCCACCTTCGCTCTCGCTCTGTCCGCTCTCTTCACTTTGCTCCTGTCCATTCTCTAAAACTTCCTCTTCATCTTTACACTGGTAGGATACTTCGGAGTTGCCTTTTCCTCCACCAGGGAGCCTCTCCCCAGCCACGTTCAATCTTTTGGCGACTCCGTTGGGTAAAGTTCCACGTTCCGCATCTTCGACCTTTTTGCCTTCACTCTTGGTTTGCCGCCTCTGCCGGGCAACCTGCCGGGAGCTTTTATGCTGGTCAACTTCTGGAGGTGGTTGGCTCTCATCACATTCTCCTCCACCCAGCTCCATGGGCTCTCCAGCGGTGAGGTTTGGCGTGTTGGTGTTCTCATCAAATGAGGCACTGTTGGCTGTGGATTCTGAGGCAGACTGAGGTGATTCTTGTGGGATGCTGCTGGGACTGACTTCTTCAGTGGCTGTGCTCCCTGAGGGGCTTTTCTTGGAAAGGTCTAGGCCAAGTTCTTGCATGCCACAACTGCCGTTGCTTCCATTTTTACTCGTTGAGGGACTGAGCGAATTCACCGAGGTGGCACAGTGGGCGTTTCTCGCAAACATCTCGTCCTCAGACAAGTCATCTTTGAGTAGTTCCTCATGCCTCTTTGTCTTCTCACTGTCTTTTAACCCTGACATTTGGTTTGGAGTTACAGGTGTAGAGGACAGCCTTTGGTTCCTAGAAGTTCTTCCATTGGTAGGGGTGGTGGGTTTATTAAGAAGGGATCTCCCATTACGCTTGAGCTTCTTCCTGCAGAGAGCAGCCAAGTCGTGAAGTTGGAGGTAGCTTGCTGCCGTTAGGAGGGCATTGAAATTGTGGTCACTGAACTGATCAGACGACAAAAGCTTGCCAGTGTAAATGAAGTCTAGAACCTGCCGGAAAACCGACGGGTTGACCATGTCCGTATCGAGGTTAATCAAGTTGTCATGAAGGATAAGGGATTTGAAATAGATACTGCTGGCTGCCAGGATGTTCTTGTGTGCCCGAAAAAGGGCATTTTCTACTACTATGATCACATCACACAGATAACCTTTGGCTCTTTGTTGGTTTAGCTGCAGCAGCAATTGTTTGGCATGATTTGGCAATTCCATTTCCAACTTCTTTTTCTTCACCTATGAAACCTAAAAAAAAAAAAGAAAAAAAAAGAAAGTTAGTCATTGTCAAATGGGGAAAAAAACAACAACAAAAAAAAAACATTCAGTTCTATAACAAACACTTGTAGCAAAAACATGTGTTTCTCTGACACTTTGCTGGTTTTCTGACCCATGTTGACATTTACAATTGGGTGTGGTATATTGAAGCACTCGTCCCTTATTTTTAAACAGCCAATAGTTAAGTCACAGCTTGCTGGTCAGTCGCAGAGGGAGAGGTATTCTCATTCTAGAATACATCCGACTGGACAAAATCCTGTGCAGTGCAACATAAGTCACAACTAATTTTGGTTAACTCTACTAACAAAGAATAATAGTAAATATTAAATGTGTATAGCTGCTAAAAGTAAATTGTCAATATTTCGGAACACTAGCATACAGATAAACTTGAAGCGAACAAACATTTAATAAAAGCCACAAAACTCTTGCGACCAATCCAATCCACATCATCAGATAATACATACAACCAGAACAGGGTCTTAAATAAACTCTAGAAATTCTAAGCTAAATTCAAAGTATTAAGCACAAATCCAGACCACAGCACCTATGGTATTTGCCGTCAAAGCATGCTTGTTGAGAAAGCATATAGTATGCATAAGCTGGCATCTTATTCTTTAAGTGTGTACAAATTCTCAACTTTCAGCTAAAAGCAGAGAAGGGATAAAAGGCCTGAACAGTAACACAATTTCTTTTCTTCTGAGGGCGTCCACTATGGCTTAACGTCCCTGCCAGCAGTCATTAATGCCAGCCTCCAGGGTCAGTCCCTTTGTTGTGATATGGGGGTTGGGTGAAAAAGGCTAGTGGACGTCAGCGATGGGCCTGTGTGACAGACAGCTTGAAACCTGAGCTGGGATATCACCAAGGGTGTGGTGGGAAACAGGTAAACCAGCACCCTTTCCACAGGATGAACAGGCCCCGGCTTGCAGCAGAATCTTTGTAATGCAGCAAAGAAGGTTTCTGGCACTCAGACCAACCGAGACTGGCGTGTCAATGGGAAAAAAACTGAATTATCTTTGCACAATGCCCAAACACATTTTCACATTTCACAACATTGTGATTATTCAATGCCTTGTTTATGAACAATTAACTACCAAAATTTGCAAGGCTGGAGTACCCGTCCCTGAGGAACACCCAACTGAAAACTTTTTTTACTGGATTATTGTAAAAGCTTATCCTTGGATATTTGAGTCAATAAAATCCATTATAATACCGATTTAAATGAAAGCCTAAAAATAACTACTTCTGAAACCCACAAAATTGGGGGGAAACATACGTTTATAAACCATGCTGAATATTTATCAGTTGTTCCAGTGAAGTCAGTCTAACACAGATTAACTATTTATAGCTAATTCATGATGGCAATGTACAACCAAGCCAAAACCAATAATGGAGACAGGAAACCAGTCAGTCAGCAGAATTTCAGTCAGCAGAGTTCAAGACTGCTTAAAGCAGACTAATGATTACTCAGGAAAGTTTGATAAAATATATATATATATGGAGTGAATTTCACTGGATATTTAATTCCCACCAATGTATCAATGTAGTACATTAAAAAGGACAAAAATGCAATGCAACAGCTTTAAATTACCAAATTAAATATGAATTATCAAATAATAATCAAGAATGCACAAAAAAATAAAGAACAAATTGTTTAATATTCAGCCATTTTATACTTCATTATAAAGGGAAAACAGGCTGATTATTTTAATATATTTTATGTTTACAATCTGAACAAATTCTGAACCCTGAATGGCTTCTCTAATATCTCAATTTACTTTACACATAAAAACCAGTATGCCCAGCTCTAAAACTATCATATTTGCATGATATCAATACTATCTCTCAGGTTATTTATAGGCCTCTAGTACAGTGGTACAGTTAAAGAACTGCCTAGATAACAATAAACCACAACAGTAAGGGCAAACTTTGATATCACCCAAAATCCACTGCCCAAAACACAAAAGACAACAGACGTTTGAGAAACACATTTATCTAGAAGTTGCACACAAGTCTTGATAAGATGCTGCTGGTCTTTCAATTGCTTTGCCGACATTCCGACCTCTCCTCAAAAACTAGCAGTCCCATCCCAGAGATGAAACAACTACTCTAATCAGATAGATTGCTGCCTGAAAAAAAGTCAAAGTGCAAAAGGGGCCAGTAACAACACGGGTAAACAAGTCTGGCAAGGACTGCGCTCAACCTCATAAACAAGCTTATCCGGTGGCACGGACCCCTGGGGCCCCGATTTTATTGTCTTAATGCCATAAAAACACAGAGAGCACTTTTGCTCTTATGAAAGAGGGCATTGGCAAAACAAAATATTATTCATGAGATGCATCCACACATAATATCTACCCTACAGCAAATTTTTAAGAACAAAAAACAACTATAAACATAATACATTTTTAAAGTGCCAAAAAGTTTCAGTGAAGATTCAAGGTGACTAAAAACTCTAAAACAGTAAAATCTCCAAGAACTTTGATGCAAGTTTGGTTTTAATAACATCAGGTGGGTTAACTTGATAAGAGACACTTCCATAGGTGCCTACAGACATTAAGATCTAAGTGCTTACTGTAACCAACCACCAGGCTCGAGAGACCCGGGCCAACCTAGAAGCCAAGCAAACCTGATCCAAATAATCTGATGAATGACCTCAACTAAGAGATAACACAATAACACTTATCTGAAGAATTTAAGGCGTTCGTCCACTGCCTGTGTGCATTTCATTCAATGTTACGCCCTATTTGAGCTACAAAAGAGTATTGGCTTTTTATTTCCAACAAAAAAAAACATGCATAAAACCTTCGTAATGATGACGACAAACAAGCTGCTGGCTCTATTTTACTGTATTCAACTATTTTTAGGTCTGTAATCTGACATAATTAAAAATGGATATTATTCAACAAAATTGCTTGAGAAGTATAGTGAGATTAAGTAAGATTTTTATTTGTAACGTGCAGCAATGAATCATGCATGATAAGACCAGAATCATGTATTAAATCAATTCTTACAAAAAGTCAACTTGCACGGTGATTACAGTATTGATCATTTTGAGTAATGCCATACTGTTGGAGAACTGCAGAACATTTCTTGCATTTTTTGGCATGCATTGCTGTATTTTGTGGATAAACCAAAAGTGCATCAGGGTTCACGTGCATGTCATTGTGGGCTGGGCTAAACTCACTACTGACTAAAATTGTCAGAGGACAGCAAACAACCACATTCTCACAAACCTGTTTCAAATGCCCTCTATACAAAACTTCTGTTTCTTGCATTTCGCACTTTTACTTAAAACAAAATCACTGAAAACCAAACAGAAGACCACAACACATTAAATTCCCAATGTAACATATATGAGCAGCTATTTATCTGTGATTGAAACCAAGAATTAGGGAATCTGGGGCAAAACCAACCACTCAACCAGATTGGGCAACCCTGGAATAACCCTCAATAGATAAATCACATTCATATTCGTCAACATCTCTACACAATCATGTCTGTTTTGCCCAAGAAGTGGTTAAAAAGTTTCAGGTTAAAAGGATGGTCAATAAACATGCCAAGCATGTTAGGCAAGATTTCAGACATGGGTGATGCCTTAAAGCAACATGCGCACAATGCATGCTTTCAGACGTATATACGCATGAACATCTAAACTGGTCTAAAAGGTTTAAACAATTAAATATGGGCTATTAACCTATATTCTGGTGAAGAATCGAAATGTACTCAAGTAGACAATAATTTCAGTCAACCAACAAACAAGGTTTACAGCCATTTTCCTGTTAAAAACCAGGAAGGAAATTTGAAGAATAACAAGTCAAACATACTTCATCATTATTACCCAACCAGACAAGACTAGTACAGGTGGTATGACTAGATGAACAGATAAAGCTGTCAAAAACATCGTAATTTCATGAAGAATTGGAGGAAAAGTGTTCCTTTGAAAGCCAAACCAATACGCAAACAAACAAAACTGGGTGTGAAAAGGCAAACCCACAACACAATTCATAATCTTCTCAATGATAATGGCTCTAAATAAACTGTCGTCAAGCGCCATCCCCGCCCCATTCACTCAATAGATCTGATCATCTGCATTATTCAAAGCAGAAACCGAGGGCTGCCTTTCATAAGAGTATTGATTAGATCTTAACATGAATGCCCCTACATCTGTTAAACACATCTTTTATTCTCGTTTTCTCTGACCTTTGTAGAGGACAGCAAAACAATTATGACAGACAGGGCCAGTTTGAGCTCGCAGAGAAGTGTTTGGATGCAACCTCCACAATTTGAAGATAAGCCTCACTGGACCATGGACCTAAACATCAGCGCCTGGTTTGCATCTGCAGGTTTGCTTACCTTGAAAACATTCATCACGACAGCATGGACAAGAGGCATATCAGGGACAAGTTTTATGTGCCCATTTTATACAAAAATCACAATATCATTGGTTAAAAGTTCTTATACGTCTCATTCAAGCAAACTGTCACCAAGAAAGGGAGTTGCTTTAATGGTGTGGCACTGATCTAAACCCACCAACCACTGTAAAACAAGCCCCCTCCCCCAGCCCATTAAAATGGATGAGATTAAAAGGGTCCTTCAAGCACTCCTCAAGATATAGAAGTAAAATAATTTAATATAACATTCATGCATCACTGAAATAACCACCACAATAGCACTTTAGATCCTCAGATGCACTTCGTTAATGCAAAACAAATACACCTAACATAGATTTCCCTCATAAAGAGAGATCTACATACATGTATGTCAAGATACAAACAATAACAACCTAAAAATCTTCATTGGGATATCCAAAACTAGTGACAGTGGCAATGGTGACCTGTCACAACACTTAAAATATACATATAAACTGAAACATAAAACCACTATGCTGGGTAAAAAGTGGCTTATTTGTCTCACATGGATCATTACTGCAAAAGAAACCAACTGAATTACTCCACCAGCCTTGCTTCATCATCATTATACACAGTCATGATGATCCGAATGTACAAGCACACAAACACAGCAGACAAGACTCGACAGATACCAACATAAATCAGGTTTCCACTCATTTTGTCCACTAATAAATTGCGATTTACATTCATGCATTTAGTGAAACAAACATGGATAACATAAAATATTCATTCTGACATCTAAATGCACACATATTACATGATAAGAGCATTATAAATGTTAAATGCAATGTTTAATGCATGCATTAACAATGCACAAATATTCCATTATACATGTTAAAAGGTAAAACACACACTGAGGGAGGGGTGAAACAGGAATGCTGTCCACATAAAGGGCCACTGATCGGGTTTTGCCATCAAGGTGAAGACTGATCATTTTTACTTAAGTATAAAGATGCCGTATACACCTAAATCGTGTCTTAAAGAATTTCCCTTTGGTTATAGCTTGAGCAATACTGAAACAGGTATAAGGCTTTTGGATAAAACACACATATCTGCCTCTGCCAGGCTACGCTCGCGCGGTGTGTGCATTAAAAGCCCAGTGGGCACGCGATAAGAGCAGTATGCTGGAGGAATCAGTGTTTCTTTAAAAAATAAAAACAAAACAAGAAACCCATCACAAACCCCCGTTAAATCGCAGTTATGTTTCCCTCACAACAACAAACCAAACGCGTATGTAATAATAAAGTATCTTTACCTTAAAGCATCGACAGAAGCTCTTCAAACAGTCATTCTGTTTTCACATCTCACAGCTTTCCGAGCGCCATCTTGCCTGCAAGCTTGTGTGACGTGAGAAATCCTCACCCCTGACCCAAATTTGAATAAGAGGCAGTAAAGAGAGGGGGAGAGAGAGGGTAAATGCCCTGCCTCTGCCAGCCACACACTCTCATTTGCCTAAACAGCCCAAGGCTGCTGAAATGGTGTAACGTGCCATGACCTGCCACTGCTGCTGCCAGATTTGCAATCCAAATGCTACTGCGTGACTCTGGCACGCGCATCTTCGGCCTGCTGTGCAAGGCGCTATCGTTTCTAATTTTACTATAATAATTTTAATACATGGAATATTTGTACTTTGACAAATTCATTTGTTACACTGCAGGACTAAGTGAACTGAAGATCATTTAAAAGGTGGTTAAGCTTACATCTACAGCATCTAAAATACACATTTACCCATATACATTTATATTGGAATGCTGAAAGAGACATTATAATATGATTTGTCAGGTATTAATCTTCATGGGTTATGTATGTATTGTGTATGAGGCATTATTGTAAGGAAAAATATGCAATTCATGTCAGTGTAGTTCTGTAAGTTACTCTGTTATTAATTTCTAAATCCCATATCTTGAGCAGTTGAACAATACAAGGATAGACATGAAACTGCATTTTTAATTTTTTCAAATTAATTATTCTTGAACTGACCAAATTTAATGTTAAATCCACTATTGTTTTATCACTGTAAAAAATTGTTGGTTTAACTTAAAAAAGTAAGTTACCTGGTTGCCTTAAAATTTTGAGTTCAATGAAATTAAAAATTTGAGTTAATACAATGAAGGCGATTGATTTAATCAACAGAAACTCAAAACATGTTATCTGAACCACATTAATTAAGTTGATTTGACAAAAGAAAAAATGTGATAACAAATCATAAAAATAATTTTTTACAGTATATAGTCATGTATTAAAGACTGATTTTAAGTTATATTAGGATGTAATAAACTATTGTCATACAATTGCAAAATTAAAAAGTTATATTCAAGTGTGTTCATTACTTCATATGTAAATATATTATATATTGTGATATATTAAGTGCACCTTACCTACAATACATTTTAGAAAATATCTTAATTAAAATATCTTAAATTAAAAATATACCTGTATATTATTTGAATAAATAACTCAAATAATTGTTTTATTCATCATGTTCTTTGTCCATGTTTTCATTAATTTGGTTACGCTTGAATATTTTTTAAATCAAAACTTTTATTATAATATTATAACTTTAATTGAGGCCATACCATATTTTTGTTTGTTGCGTACTTCTGCTGCTTTGAGAGACCAACAAGAACAGCAGGTTTTTATAAAGCAATGTACGTTGTCTATACGTTAACGTTCTCTGGTGTTACAGCAGGTAGGTTAAAAAATTATGAGCTACAGAAAGTACTTTAGAAATGGGAAGTATAGATGTAAAGAGAAGGAAATATGTGCAACTACAATATGTATGTAGGCTATCTGATGGCAAAAATTCCTCTTTACTCTCTATTTCTTCTTTCACATTTCAGTTTTTCCATTACATATAGGCTACTTCAATAAACAGACATGTGTAGCCTACCATAACAGCCTTAATGTGATCCAAAGAGTTGAGTGATTATTATTCTGTCACATGTAGGAGTTTGTGTTTGGATCAGAATGTGTAGCACTAAAGTGCTCGTCCACCCTCTAGTGGACTCGTTTTGGATTGCTTTCTTATAGGCTATTAAAGTAGATTGTAGTTCTACGTAAGAATATGAAAAATATTTATCTCTCTCTATATAACATATATAGACAGGTAATAATACTTATAACATTTAGAATCGTTGTCATCTAAACAAATGTGTATTTTTCAGTTGTCCATTCCGTTAACATAAGGTGCGCACTTGTAAAAAAGTGTTCACGTGCTCGTAATTACAACTTGTACCACGTGACTGCTGTACCATTCATTTAGGCGTTGATAGCGTCACCATCTAGTTTTGTTTTTATATATCATTTGTACAGTTGTACTGCTGAGTGTATGTCAGATAAGTTAACATTAACATACTTATAAAACGAATTAAATTGTAACCAACTTGAGGAAGTAACTATATAAATGTTTATTAATTTATTCAAATGTAGATTTCTTAAAGTTGCCTCAAGCATTATTTGTTTTAATCCTTAAAGCAGCTGAAAAAAAGAACCCTCTAAGTCATTTGCAACATATATTGATTAAATTAAATCTTTTAATAATTTCTTTGAACTGACTCAACGCGCTTTGCATTGTGGGTACAAGCAAATCCAAGATGGCGGCGAGCAGGCGACTGCATAAGGTAAATATTCCGAAAAATCTACTTTTGTGCGTACTAAATACAGATTTTACTCGTTTTACCTACGTAAACAGAAATATCGCGAACTTGAATCGCTGTTCGTCGGAAAGCTGAAACTTTAGAGCACTCTGGTGTGAAATGTGATGAGGATGATGAGGAAGAAGCTAACGAGCTTAGCTGTAGTTCGAATATACACTTAAAATTAAAATAAACAGTCAAATAAAGCGCATATGAAATAAACAGTGTTCTGGATGAGTCTAATTTATGATGTGGATCAGAATAAACTTTTGCACGTCGAATAAAGAGTGTTTTCGTTGACAGATGATGTTAGTTATATAGATAAGACAGAAACTTCCTTATCGGTAAGTTTATCAACTAAAAACAAGTCACGAATTATGACTGAATTAGAATATAACGATAAATAAATCGTTTAATATGACAGACGAAGTTTTCAGGGCGGTGTTAATGTTTAATTTATGATGCAATGAGAAAGAGAAACAGGAAGTATGTCTGTTGTCTTTGTTTAAATCGTTTATAATTTACTAAATCTGCTTGAGATTAATGACACTTTGATAAATATATGAACTTTCAGTTTTTAATGATTATAATTATATTTCAAACTCATAGGGTTTGCAGCTCATTAAATGTTCAAGACATAAAAATAACAATTCTCAGTGTTTTGCCCAAATTTGTGCCATTTTAACAGATTTAAAGGAAAATAACTTGAATTTTTACAATGTAAATGCAACTATAGAGTTGTGATATGTTATTTTGTGTGTATTACAATTGGGCACATGACCACAGCGAAACCGAAAGTATCTTGTTCTCACTTTATGGTTTCTCAAATCTCTCAGCGATTCGAGAAGTGTCAGGTTTCTTCATAGTGTCACAGCAGCTGGATCATATTCTATGTTTTACAGGAACTTGATGAAATCCGCAAGTCTGGAATGAAAAATTTCCGCAACATTCAGGTGGACGAGTCCAACATTCTGACCTGGCAAGGACTCATTGTTCCTGTAAGTCTGAAAGCATCTCATAGGTTTTAATACTGCAAATGTGTTTCTTTAAAATCACTAAAGGTGTTTATTGCATTAATAAGCTATCATCACTACCTTCCCTTTAGTATCCAATCAGAAAAGCTCTCTGTATTGAATCATTTTGCATGTGCCCCGTTTTGTTTTTCAGGACAACCCTCCATACGATAAAGGTGCATTCCGGATTGAGATCACATTCCCTGCAGAATACCCTTTTAAACCTCCGAAGATCACATTTAAAACAAAGATCTATCACCCGAACATCGATGAGAAAGGTCAGGTGTGCCTGCCGGTTATAAGTGCTGAGAACTGGAAACCTGCAACCAAAACTGACCAAGGTACAGCACGTCACTACGCCTTAAGACTTTCATTCATGAAAATGTTTCAAAAATATTTTTAATGAAATCTGAGAGCTTTCTGTTCCTCCATTGACAGTCTACGCAACTACCACTTTCAAGCCCTAGAAAGGTAGTAAAGACATCAACAACAACAACAAGTAATCCATGTGACTCCAGTGGTTTAACCTCAATTTTATGAAGCGACGTCAGTGCTGTGTTTGTGATAAAAAACTTACCACTTTATTTACAGAATATTAATCTCCAACGTAACATCAACCGCTCTCGTGTCAACACAACACGCATGTGTCGTGGTGCTCTTGTGAACGTGCGCGTCTGCTCAGATGGTCTTATTATTGGGAGATACGGGGGTCCGTGGCTCTACCATTGGAGAACGCGTAACGGCTAACTTGGATTACGTGTGCCTCGATAACCAATCACATTACAGCCTTGACGTCATTGAATTTCATTAAGAGTTGTGCGACAGTCAATCACTGTTTGCGGATACCATAGAAATGAATGAGAAGTGCGACTCATTAAATAAGCTATTTCCTCACAAAAGCGGTTTATTCAGCGCAGTGAAGCGTCTCCTTCCCTGCGCTTCAACATAACACGCATGGTACTCTAGTGAACACGTGTGGGAGATTAATATTTTGTAAATAAAGTGGTAAATTGTTTTTTTGCACAAAGCACTCAAGTCTAGGGCAAAATTTTCTATATCGATACAATACCTTGACTTCAATTCCGGTTCGATACTGATTTTATGAAATCCGTTTTAACAAGATTACATTACCTCAAAAAAATGTTGGTTTTCCTGCCTTGGAGCCTGAATTTCATTTTGGAAAATAGGGGGGAATTCCCCCCTTAGGTGACTCTTGGGGAATTTTTTAATTTGAGGGGGGACTGTATATTTTAAATGGCATTTTTCTCACCTAATGTTATTTGCTCACTCAGTTTATTTGTGTTTTTATAAAGGGGTTACAATTGTTACGTATGAGTTTACACACAACACAAGGAAGCTTGATTTAAACTTAAAGGATTAGTTCACTTTCATATAAAATTTTCCTGATAATTTACTCACCCCCATGTCATCCAAGATGTTCATGTCTTTCTTTCTTCAGTTGAAAAGAAATGAAGGTTTTTGATGAAAACATTCCAGGATTATTCTCCTTATAATGGACTTCAAAGCTTCTAAGGGCTTTAAATGATTCCAGACAAGGAATAAGGGTCTTATCTAGGGAAACGATCGGTAATTTTCGAAAAAAATGTATATGCTTTATATAAACAAATGATCGCCTTCCAAGTGCTTCCGCCAAAACCGTACTTTCGTATTCTTCAAAAAGCTTACGCTGTATGTCCTACGCCTTCCCTATTCTACTTACGGAACAAACGCAGCGCCAGTTACATTTTTTCCGTAAGTTGGAAGGCGATCATTTGTTTATATAAAGTATATACATTTTTTTTTCGAAAATTACCGATCGTTTCGCTAGATAAGACCCTTATTTCTCGTCTGGTATCATTTAAAGTCCTTTGAAGCTGCACTGAAACTATAATTTTGACCTTCAACCGTTTGGAGGCCATTTGAAGTCCATTATAAGGAGAATAATCCTGGAATGTTTTCATCAAAAACCTTCATTTCTTTTCGACTGAAGAAAGAAAGACATGAACATCTTGGATGACATGGGGGTGAGTAAATTATCAGGAAAATTTTATATGAAAGTGAACTAATCCTTTAATATCAAGTAAGCAAGTACAAATACAAAGCAAGATCCAATATAGTGGTACACATGATCTGACTTCTTTTTTCAGCTGTTCACTTTACGAGGACACTCACTGAGACAAACATTTTGACGTAATTTTGTGTGTTTATAAGCCATGAGCAGATTGACAGGCGGCTTTATATGAGTGTGCGCTCTGGGTATGAGCTCACGGAAAACCGTCTCTCCGAAACGTAAGAGAATGTCCTCTATCGCAGCGTGCTGCTCGCTTGTACAGATGCAATGTGATTATGTGAAGCTATTTGTGCATTTTGAAAGAGAGAATCACTTGTCGCTATTTGTGAAATTACGTTCAAAATGATTAATTTCCTCGTTCAGCCCACAAGCTATAGTGAATAAATGTTTGCGGGAATTCCCCGCATTATAAGTGCGAAACTTGCAGGAATGAGTAAAAATATGAGCAATACCTGCATCCCATGCCGAAATTCGAGACCTGTGCATGCTTGGCTTACTGATATTGACGAGATTAACCCCTTAGGTATCGAAATTTGGTACCTAACAACAAGACATTTTTTGATCCTCAGTGGTATCGAGGCAATTCGGTTGGTGCCTAAAAAGTATCGAACTCGATACCTAGCCCTACTCACGTCACTTCATAAAATTGATGTTAAACCACTGGAGTCACATGGATTACTTTAATGATGACTTTACTACCTTTATGGGGCTTGAAAGTGGTAGTTGCGTAGACCGTCAATGGAGGAACAGAAAACTCTCAGATTTCATTAAAAAAATCTTCATTTGTGTTCTGAAGATGAATGAAAGTCTTACAGGTTTGAAGTGGGTAAATAATTAATGACAGAATTTTCATTTTTGGGTGAACTAACCCTTTAAATATATATATTTTTTGCTCTCTTTAACCAGTAATCCAGTCTCTCATCGCCCTTGTCAACGACCCCCAACCAGAACACCCGCTGAGGGCCGACCTAGCGGAGGAATATTCAAAAGACCGTAAAAAATTCTTTAAGAATGCAGAAGAGTTTACAAAGAAACACGGTGAGAAGCGGCCAGTGGACTGATATCGCATGGGCGCGTTTCCCATGTTTCTGCTTTGCCCACTCCTCCAAAACCGTTTCCCCCAATCCGAGTCCCCGCCAGTCCACCCTCACTTTCGGTCACCCGTGGATCCAGCATCCAGCATCCCAGCCGCATTTCACCTTCGGCAGAAAGACCCGTGACTTCTCAGCCTCTGGGTGTCGAAGTGTGTTGAAATTGTGATCAGGGGAACATGCAAATGAGAACTTGATAAAAGTGGTGAGATTTGGGGGTGGGGAAGGACGGGGGCAAAAGGTTGTTCCTTTTAATTTGTTCTTAAATTGCACAGAGATGTGTTCAGGTCATGTAATCTGCTGTGTGATAAATCTTGACCGTTTTCATAGCAGAATACTACGGTGAACCAGAGTATAATGTTAAGTCTTTCACTTTCACATTTATGACATTGAGGAAAATCCAATTGTTAATTGAATGGAAACACATAATACGTCAAAGGTGTGTGGCAAATGTTTCTTTTATATTTCTCTCATCTCTGTAATTTTTTTTATTTTTTCTTAGGTTGCACTGTTTTCTGTGGAATAAGATTTCATGTTCATCATAATCTCAGTTTGTAACTCATTGAATCACAAACTAGTCACTGTCACCAATATAATGTTTATGATGTCATAAAAAGTAAAGCAAAAATTACTTTGTGTCTGACTGAATGTCATATATCTCTAGACCTTTCTGGGACATTTAAAGTGAGATTGTCTTTAAAAAAGTCTGAAACTAAACAAGTATGATGCTTCCTTTTTTAACTACTTGTGAAGAAATCATATTAGGAATATAATACCACTTTTCACTAGTTAACTGGCAGAAAATTAGGCAAAGGTTAACATTGTACTTATTAGTAATTTTTTGTAAGCAACGAATACTATTTTGTAAAGGTGTAAGGAAGCATTTTTTATTTGTATGGCATTAATTTGAAAATTACTGTAGAGTGTTTATTTCTAAAAAAAAAAAAAAAAAAAAAATTACCCGTACAAGTTGATGCAAAATTCAAAACCTCTTGTATATCTAACGATGAAGCGCTTCATCATCATGACCAATAGGGGGCACCATTTGATACGTTTGATCTAGGAAGACGTGCTCTCTGAAATTAACCGCCAAATCACTGAAGAAAATCTGATTAAAATATTGGATTAAGGATTTCAAGGTAAATGGGTCAATTTGTTCAATTTCCATTATATTTATTTTCATAGACTACAGAACAAGAAGTTTACTTATGTTCCCATTACAACAAGCTACCATGTTGCCGCCAAAATACCATAGTACTAATACGGTTATTGCGGACTGCAACTACAAAATTACTGGTAATTTGCCTCTACTTTAATCGAAAAAGAAGTCTAAAAACATGACACCATAAATTCTCAATAATGGTAGTCATACCTACAGCGTCACACACAGTATTCTTTAATTTTTTTTTTCAGGGCATATGTATATAAGGTTCATTACATCATTTAACCTATAATTGGCTGAATTTTCCCGTATTAAGTGTTACATGGTTTAACATTCTCCTGATCAAAAAGTAAGTGGTGGTTATTCCAAAGTACAGTGATGGAAAATGTATTACTATCATCATTGGCTACATATGGGGTTTGATTGCATGGACGTCTATAGACAACATAGTGAACCCATTTTGTTGAAGCACAGACACATATTTACCCCCACCCCTAACCCGCTTTTCTCTTAAGTATAGAACCAAGATTAGCATTATTAGATACGTCACTAAGCAGCTCTAAATGGAGAAATTAGCCCCACTGGATTAGTCTAAGGATGGGAGGCCAGTATCTGGTGTTCAATTAATTAGTTCAAACCATTGTGTAAAGAGAGTGCTGTCAAATGGACCTTTCAGCACTTTACAAATGTTGAAAGATTGTTTGGACAAACACTGTAAAAATTATTTTTAATAGATAAGATTTTTATTGCATCACTACTTTGGATGATTAAATAGATTTTGAGGTGGTGATGTGTTAAGTCAGACCCCAGACTCATTAAGAAATCTTCAAGAAAAAGAGTCTTGGTTTGATTAGTGTAGTGGATGAGCCATGTGTCTAGACATTGGGTTCTTAGAACCTTAGCTCAGTGTTGTCGTAATAAACCCATTACTGTCTGTGATAGAAGGGCAACTGTGTTGGCATTGTTAGTAACATCCTGCTGCTAAATACTTAAGAGTAAAAAGCTTCTGGCAGCAACATAAGATGAGTCTACCCTGCAAAGCGAGCAACGCCACAAAACTAGAGCACCCGCTTTAGCAAAAGAAGCTATCTACGCCGCTACCAAGTATATTGTCTTTGTTGATTGTAATAGCAGAGCTCTAGCAATTGCTTGATGTGTGCACGTCATGATGTTAGTGGTTGCAAAGAAATGAGAAAGCATTTGTAGTTTTAGGGTTCATTTTATTGAGCTTACTATACATATAAGACCTTCAGTTCTGGGATTGGTGGAAGGTGTGTCCATGTTTCTCTTTGCTGTACTGGATCCAGCCTTCATCAGAAGAGTGTTGCTTACTTCTTAAAATGTTGGATGGGTGCAGGGATCTTGATATCCTGGCCCTTCTCCAGCCTCTTCTCACACTCTACAAGGTAGTTGACACCATCAACGACCAGCTGCACCAGTTCCACCTGGCACAGAAAAGCAGAGTTACACCAGAATCTTGCACGTGTAACCGGTCATGCTCGACCTGCTCCAAGCAGGATTCGAACTGGCATTGGAGGCGGGAGCGCTAACAAGGACGCTAAGGACAGCAGTGTCTAGCAGGGGAGTGAGGTTTACACGCACAACTCTTACTGGCCTACATTACACTCACCCCCCCAAACCTCACTTCTGTCCGGGTCACGGCACCAAATGTAACCGGTCCTACTCGACCTGCTCCAAGCAGGATTCAAACCGGCGTCTCCTGCATGGGAGGCAGGCGTGCTAACAAGGACGCTAAAGACCGCAGCCTCCAGCGTCAGTCACTAGCGTGCCTCTTGAGGCCAGGGGAGTGAGGTTTACAGGCACAGCTCTTCCTGGCCTACATTACACATGTAAATCTCTATGTTGTTAACCCAGTGGCTTGAATGACCTACCTCAGATTTGCCCAGGCGGTCAAGGTTTGAGATGTCAAAGGTGTCGCCCACCGCAGCTGTGTCCACACCTCCAGTGCCACGCTTCTGCAGCCTCAAGTTATCCAGAATCTTGCCAAAACGAGGGTCCTACAGGCAGTTGTTTTAATTAGACAGGTTTTCGCCATTCAATACACCTTCTTTCCGAAAGCTTTCACTATAAAATAAAGCTAATTACTGTTACCTTGCTGAGCTTTGGCAAGCGGACGTGTACACCAGCCCTGAGGCCAGTGCCCAGGTTGGATGGGCAGGTCAGTATGTAACCAAGACGTTCATTCCACATGAACTCCCAGCCTCGCTCCTGAATCAGATGTTCCACCTGTTCAACAGAAGCAGCCAACAGATGAAAAACATTAACTTTACAGGACAATTTTACAGATGAGACAGTCAAATATATACAACTTTAGATATGTTCTTGAGCAGTCAGCTTGGTTAATGGACAAGTATGAAGGTTTTACCTGTTTGAGTCCTCTGCAGAACCTCTCAAACACCCTTTTCATGTTGCCACCCTTCTCCATGGAGATGACACGGGTGTGGTCTTCCTCATTGATCCATATTAAGAAGGTCTTCTCATTGTTATGCCTTGCAAATGATTGGATGTTTAAGAGACAAGAAGGAGCTCTTGCTCAAAACCAAAATGCCATGTAGGAACCATATAATGTATATGGACGAATCACTGTCAGTCATGCCAGTTAAGTCCTTCATGCTTTATGAAGTCAAGAGCCTCTTGCAATAGTGTTCCATGTCATGCATTCAATCTAACATTGAATTTAAGCTACATATGAATACAGTTTATCTGAAGGCAGTTCTTTCCTTGCAGGCAAATATTAGAATTTTTATATATTTCTTATATGACTTCTTGTTAGCAACACAAATGGTGATCAAGTCATGCTAAGAACTTCGTAAAGCCATACCAGATGCCTCTTGCATCTGGCCAGTCACGGGCCATAAAGGCACAAGTCAACAAGGGGGACACAGGTTTGTCAAACAGGAAGTGGTCCTACAGAAGGATGAAAGGTAGACAAAGGTAGGTGGAACTGGAGAAGTAGAACAGAATAAGGGGAAAACCAGACTCTTGGAAATTTGCTTGTGTCAAATGTAACCTATAAAAAACTTGGAAGAGTGGGGATTGTTAGGGCTGTGCTACCATGTCTTCTTCTCTCTCACTCCAGCCTTACCAGATCCCACGAGCATCGGGCCAATCCCTGGCCATCCCAGATGCAGTGAGCAGAGGAGACACAGGCTTGTCAAAGAGAAAATGCTCCTAAGCCATGCCAGCATGAAAGGAAGAGTTCAGCATCATGATGTGTGGAAACTCCGTTAAACCCAATCACATTATCAACCAAACACTTAACCTAGAACCCAGTCAGGACCAAAATATCCCATGACAGAAAGAACTTTATGGAAGCAACTCACATCGATAAGTCTCTGCTGCTCAGCTTCACTCATTTCAGTCAGGCTGTAGTAACGTCCAGAGAGGTCTCCTTTTAAGCCAGCCAAGGCCTGGACAACCACTCTTTCCACTTCACGCCGCTCAGAGCGGCTGCAGGCAGGGGGAAGGCTGAGGCCACGGATGCTGCGGCCTGTGCGGACGCGGGAGGACAGGACGTAGTGTTCGTCAAATATGCCTGAATGGATCTGTAAGATAAAGAACAACCAGGATGAAAACAAAATCAAAAGGAGCTCTCAGAAACTTATTTTACCTAAAGAGATAAAAACAGACGTGCACCTTGGAGGCATCCAGGTCAGTGGGATGCTTCATAGTCTTTGGGTCATAGCCATTGTGTCTATCCTTGATTACAGGATCAAAGATTTCAGCAAACACCTGCAACAGAGAAGTCAAGGGTGTTGTCCCTCCTAAGTAGTTTGCAAGACATTAAGAGAGGAGAGGCAAAATTAGATCTTGTAGAAAAGACCAGCTTATACAATAAAGAATTTGACTTGGCCAAGCTGGTTTATGTTGTTTAGTAGTGGTTTGTTGCTGGTCTAGCTAGCAGACCAACATAGGTGTACCCTTCACCAGCAAAACTTCCAATGAAGCTAGATAGCTGACCAACATAGCCATACCCTTCACCAACAAAACATCTGCTGGAGCAGGATGACTAAGGAAGTCTGCTGGTTAAGAAGCTAGCATCCCAAATACAATGCATGATGGTCTTTTCAGCAAGGGTTGAACAAAACTTCCTTTAGAAGAGAAGTATGAATGTATTGCTGTACCTCATAGCTCTCCTCATCACCAGCGACCATCCCAACTGTCTTGATGAAGGGATGACCAGGGTTGTCCACACCAGTCTGAATGCACTGGTCAAGAGTCCAGTTGTTTGGGGTAAGCCTGTCCCTCAGCTTGGCATAGATGGCAGGGGTCAGCGCACTGGCCATACAGTTGTTGTGTTTGCGAAGGTCAGGGAAGTCAGCACTGTTGAGGAACACAGTGTCACATCATAAGTCATGTTCTGTCTTTGACCCTGTGGAAGAAGTGACTGAGAGGAAAATTATGTCCAAGTTTTTGGCAATAACCCTAATGGAATTCTTGTAGAAATGAGGAGTTTGATCAGCAGTAGAGTGAAGTAATCTTGATGCCACAGGGGGCACTACAGAAGGTCATTTCAATCTACTGCTATAAGACTGTTCAACTCATTCACTATGTGCAGAGTAGTGATATCACGAGACTACACTAGTGTAGACTTTAGTACGGTAGTGGATTACTACCCGAAAGTCTATCCAGGATTATGTCAGTGTGGACTCAGATGATCGCAAAGCCTGAGAGTGGCATTTGGGGCAGATGGACTTCTTGTGAACTTGGCCTAAATCCAAAATCTATAGGACTATGACAAGAGACTGACTGATCAGAAACAGTTACTGCAGTTTCTCAGCTGATTGTTTAGGGTTTAGGGTTTGGTCTTGGATCAACCTAAAAGACCAACCCACTTCACAGTAGGTTCTTTCAAGAAACTTCAGTCTTGGACTGCTGATCTGATTTGATCTTTGGCATCTAATAGCGTAGAGGAGTGTAAAAGAGGTAATGTGTGGGACAGGACATAAGCTACTTAAGTGTCATGTTCCCACCCATTTACCTTTCACTCAGTTAACGTGTGGCACTTCATCACACAGTACATCATGAACTCTACGCCTGATCATATTTTTTTCCATTACAGAACAGGTGCAAGTTAACTCTGATGGAATAGAAACATACCACACCCTTCTGGGTGCATTTGATGAATGTTAAAATCATATTAGCCTCTCATGCATTTTATTCAGACATGATTACTGAATTAGCAATGTGTCAATAGACAAATGGTAATCATAAAGCAAGCAATAGTCTTGATATTTGTTATACACTGAGCTATATTCCATGCAGTATTATCAATGGGATGTAATTGAATTCACCACTCTAGTGCTTACCTGGGAGGGTATAGTTTCCTCCTCTGTTCTGCCGAAATGGCAGCACTGTCACTCAGTAGATAACCGGTTGCCACAGCACCAGCTCCAAGGCTCGCCATGAGCAAGCCAGTGGTGCGGCTCGACATCATCTTGGCGAATGAGCTTGCCATCTTCACACCGTTTTTTGTCAAAAAGTTCAGACGGGTCAGCACTGGTAGAACAGAGTGGCAAGGTTTTCAGAATGATCATAGCAATAAATACTCCATTTCAGACTATACCTATCAAACAAATGTTGTGTTAGTTGACAGATGGTGCCCTTGGCTGAAAAGTGTCACCTGATTTAAGATGGCAGCCTACTGACTGGTTACATATCAAATCTTAAAGACTTGTCCTTTACCGGTTTCTAAAGGACAATTATGGAGAAACCTTTATAATGTTTCTGAGGATTTTCTTAAATATAGGGCATAGTTTAATAGACAAGCTAAACATAATTTTGTCATATTTTGTCAAAGAGAACCAAACAAAACTTCAAATTCACTTCAAATGCAACTCTACAGTTTGCAAACCTACAATTAACCACACTAAAGACAATTCCACAAATATTAAGAGCATTGGTCAATGAATATGGGTTTTTCTAATGCAGATTTTTAAACTTTAACATATGGTGACATCATTGACAAATCCAATCCCGTTGACACTACTTTCTAAAAGTGAAAGTGTTATTAATAGACTAGCAGACTACATGAAGTGTTTGGAACGAAGCCCCAACTGGCATCAGTCTATCCTGAGGCCTCGTGCTCAGCCGTGACATTCTGAACCGGTCACACAAGTGTACACAAGACCCAACCAGAATCTGGCAGCCTGAACTCAGATCTACATAAAACAGCAAAACCATGAACACTGTGATACTTCTGAGCAGGTGTCCCGTCAGCACTGCACTGTGGTTTAAAGTCTATCGCTCAGCGGAGTTGTGGGGGATTATTAGGCTTTTAACTCAAGGATTAGTCTATAATGTTTGGAGAACACCATTAAATAATAATCTAGTTGTTAGGGTCTGATAGCTATAGCTAGGTTATGGTATAATCTAGTTGTCTGATAAACCTGGCATTGTACGTTACGAATATTGTTGGCTCTTTGACAAGTTGCTTTTATAAGTCGCTTTGGATAAAAGCATCTGCTAAATGCATAAATGTAAATGTAAGATGCTACAACTACTGTATGTCCTTAAAGATGGCACAGTGATTCCACTAAATGCTTCTTGTGGAAATAGTAACCTGTGCCGTATGGGTATCTGCAATATATTTTAGTCAAGTTTTAAAATGAATCAAAAGTTCTATCAAATATGCACTGCAGTGCACTTGATAAATATCCAAGCGAAAAGAAAAAGTTAATGGTTGGCTTTACCACATTGTACCTGGCATTCTCAATATTTTCAGTTAAATGAAAAATGAGATTAATGAAAACTATTTCTTACCAGCCAATGAAATTCCTTATTCTCAAACTTAGCTTTAGTTCTTTCTGGATAAGGATCTAGATTCAAGTGATTTTTATGATTAAGTAGTAGAAGAAAGTTTTACCTGTAGAGTCTCCTCTGTTACAGTAGGCTGTGTCAGGAAGCACACAGTCTGAGAGTGAAGCTGGCGCTCCTCCCAGGATATGGGATTAGAAGCCGACCTGATGGCCAATCCTCTTCCACGTAAGTGCCAGGTCATAACCCATGTCTGGCGTCCGGCTTGTCCTTGAGACCTGCTGCCATGGTCCAACATTTTGCACTATACACAACCTCATAAACAGAACCACTATCAGCTCTTTAAAACTTCTTAGTCTTACCTGGAAAAGTGGACTTCTACAATACTTTTTTAAAATCACAATCACAACTTTTAGATGCACAAGACAGCCAGAATTATAGATAGACAGATTGATATATGTAATTGATCTTTTGAATGCATAATAGAAAACAAGCATACAGAAGATAAGACAAAAAAAAGTTTTATTTCATAATTTACAGTTATGTCAATGGATAGGTGTACATTTATGTTGGTGATTGAAAAAAGACATGTATGTGAATTCAAATATGAAAAGAGGTAAAGACACTCCTTCATGAAGTGTGCACGAGTCAACAACATTGTTTAAATAAAAACAACAACGCAGGGCTGCTTAAAGTTCTCAATGACTATGTTTTCCAGGTAGAAGTTAAAATAATCACATATATAACCAATTAAATAAACAGGGCACTGTACATATTCTGCTGAAACTATGTTTGAATTAATCAAAAAACAGTAATCTGTTTCTATTTGTACAAAAACAGACTTAAAATGCACACTTAAAAACATTTGTTTAAAAATTCAATTCTGCCACGATACAGGTGGGTAGAGTAAACTTTATGAAAAAACTGTATACTGGTTAATAAATCCCTACTCAAGTTGAAATCAACAATAAACCACTTCATCTGCATTCACCAAAAAGTACCATCTTTTATGGATTGCTGTGTAAATACCATGGAACACAGATATGGTAATAAATCAGTGCTAAAGTACCTTGGCATTACCATCACTGTATCATGGTCATTTCAGTTTCATTAACTCTTTCCCCGCCATTGATGAGATTTTCCGTCATTTACGACACAACCTTCTCAACTCTGGCCCTCGAGGTCCACTTTCCTGCAGAGTTTAGCTCCAACCCTGATCAAATCTAAACAAGTGCAACTCACAATATGGGAGAATAAGTCCCGTCTTCTAAATAAAAGAGCCAATCGCCAATTGGTAAAGTCACTGCGTCACTGCAGCTGTCAACAGTCAGCGTTCTGAGATGCGCGCTTAGGACTGCACATGTGCATTGGCTGATTCAACCTGAAAAATGCAGTTTTTTGTCATGATTTGAGGGTTTAGAAGGAAAATTTATGAGTCAGCTGTTTCATTGGTGATTTCAAATATGAAATTTAATCATAAGCTTGGTGATCAACTTTGGAGAATTTGATGTTTCCCCATTCAAAGAGATAGGGGAGGTGTTTCAAAGTGAAATGAGTTGCCTTGAAAGGACTTTGATCAAACTCACCTGCCTGTAACTTTCTAGTAATCCTGAAGACCTTGATAAGCTTGTTCAGGCATGTTTGATTAAGGTTGGAGCAAAACTCTGCAGGAAAGTGGACTTTTTTGAGGGCCAGAGTTGCGAACCCTTTCATTAGGGGGGTGTTATTATGCATCTTCTGAAATAGTACAGAATCTCCGGATCCAAAAACAAGCGAAGAAGCACAAACAAGCGACAGAAGCATTGCTTACGCACATGTAAGCTAAAGTAATCATCAAACATTCAACAGCATATATATCAAAACTGAATAACATTACCGAATGAAATGTTGAACCCATGAAGAGGAAACGACTGTGAAGCTTTGGTGAAAGTTTGAAAGTTTTGTGAAAATGATCAAAAAACGCTGGCAGGGAAAGAGTTAAGTGTAGAATATACATAACAAATGCATTGAACAATAGAACCTGCAATTGTTAATCCACAAGTTAAAGATAAAAATTTAAAATATGATAATGAATTTTCTAAGATTACTGTATATTAAATACAGATTCATGCAAACACATGCCAAAAATATCAAATATTTCTACAAACAAAAACATGCTAAATGAGCAAATGCAGCCTCGTGGCAAAATGCAGCTGACCTGCTGTGTAAACGAATGATCCCTAACATTAACAAATGACAAATATTTCTTTTGGTAAACAGTAAAGGTGCTTGTTTGAGCTTCGACATTTCAGCAAACTCCAAGAATTGACATGATTGTCATACATATGGGCGGATTTTAATGGACGAGTGATTAAGAAACTTGCTTGTCAAAATAGGACCAGCGAACATCAATCACACACTTCAGCGAGAATCTGAACAGACATTTGCACACATACAAATATGATTCTCATTATACTATCCTAAAGGAATGATCAGACTTTTAAAATGGAACTGATATTTTGCATTCAGGTAAAAACATTTCAAGAGATTATCAAATTGATATTAAAATGTATCATGCTAGAAATATGCACTCCGGAATATAATAACTGTACATGATATTTACAAAAAGGCACATTTATACCTGAGTTTACAGAAGAAAAAAAATTCACAATACAAAATGATATGCAATGAAGTAAATATATGGAAAGATTGTCGTTTCTATAATGGACAGACTTTAGTTCAGATGGAAGTATTGATTCCCACAAACTGACTACAAAACTCTCTTACTTGATATCTGCGTCTGGTGTAAACATTCTTGTCACGCTTAGTTGGCAGGAGGGAGTCTTGGCTCAATCTTCAGAGATAATTCATAAAGCGTGTCCTCGTCCATTACAAGAGTCTTGTCAAGGAGGAACTGTGTTACCTGAGAGAAGAACAGTGAATCATAACAGGACTCTACACTTGGTTCAATTGTTAGCACACACAACCAGACTGAAGCTCACTTCCCTTTCATGCTTTAAGTCTGCACCAAATTGCATATTTTGCTCAGTTTTGGCCTCTGAATAAAATTGAGCCATTTTTTCCTCCTCGAGTATGAGCTCCCTATTCTCACTATATCATTATACTATATGAGCCGTTAAAGCCTGATGCATAAAATATGATACTAAACAAAAAACACACATGCAAACTTTTTTTTGTCTACAGGTTCAATAAACTGTTTTATTTCATATGTCAGGATGTACAGGGTTAAAGCCAGTTGTGCATGAGCAATGTAGTGTGCACTTGGCCTAAAGCAATTCTGTATCTACTGCTTCCATAAGGTCTCGCTATACGTCAAGACGGTACCTTGGGTTGCAGTTCTATCCTGTAGGGCGCCTGCTGAAACTGTCGGATCTCTCGTATTATGTGTGAGATCTGTGAAGTACAACAAAAGTCAAAACTCTTTACTGATGACTACAAAATGTGAACTGTTTCTTTTAAAATCCTGATAGCACACCACAAGCTCAAGAACAGTAAAAATTAGAGTAATTTGAGCATTTACCATCCTCATTTTAGAGAAGTTGACAAGCCCCTCCTCTGTGAAGTTGGGTGTTCCTTCCTCGATAAACGCCAAATCCGTCAGGTACATGCCCAGATAGGGCACACACGGAGGGTTACAGCTGTGGATTAAATACGGCACCAAAAAAAGTTATAGTCTATGTTTTTATATTCTAAATGCTTGTTTCTGCCACTAAATAAAAAAGGTAATTGAGACTTTTTTTCTCAGAATTGCGAGATTTACACTTGCAGTTGTGAGATATAACGTCAGAATTGCATGATATAAAGTCAGAATTGCGACTTATATAGTCAGAATTGCGAGATATAAACTCGCAATTCTGAGAAAACCGTCTTTTTTCTCCTCACAATTGGACATTATAACATGCAATTGCGAGTTTATTTTTTCACAATTCTGAGAAAAAAAGTAAGAATTACGAGATATAAACTCGCAATTCTGACTGTTTTCTCACAATTGCAAGTTTATATCATGCAATTCTGACTTTATATCACGCAATTCTGACTTTATAACTCTAATTCTGACTTTATAACTCTCAATTCTGACTTTATAACTTGCAATTCTGACTTTATATCACGCAATTCTGACTTTATATCCCAATTCTGACTTTATAACTCACAATTCTGACTTCATAACTTGCAATTCTGACTTTATAACTCACAATTCTGACTTTATAACTCATAATTCTAACTTTATAACTCGCAATTCTGACTTTATAGCTCAATTCTGACTTTATATCACGCAATTCTGACTTTATAACTCGCAATTCTGACTTTAACACGCAATTATGACTTTATATCATGCACTTTTGACTATATAACTCGCAATTGTGTGTTTATATCTCACAATTCTGAGAAAAAAAAGTCAGAATTGTGAGATAAAAAGTTTTACCTTTTTCATTTTTTATTTCATGGTGGAAACAAGCTTCCATAATATTCAGTGTAAAAATGACAAACACAAACTTACTTTTTCAGAGTTTCCCTCAGGTTCTTAAACCTCCCTTCAGATGAAACTATCTTCTGCAGTCTGTCCATAAGTGCTTTGGTCTGACAATAAACAAAATCCATGCATGGTTAAAATGGAGAAAATACACAAAAAACACAAACACTGTGTTTATTTAATGTTTACAATCCTATGGAATCTAAGGATTTCACCAAGTACAACATGTTCCTGGATCAACATCTTTGTTGATCCTGGAACAACATTCCAATCAACCAATCAGATTTGAGGGACAAGTTTAAACTTACGACCAGGGTTAGGTGCTTCTACATAAGTGTTATTTACCTATCATTTCCCTCTGATTTTAGGGAACTTATGGGTAGGGTTAGGATTAGGGGTAGGGATAGGACTAAATTTTCGGACAAGAATGTTGTTCCTGGATCAACAAAATACGTTGACCCAGGAACGCATCTAACTCGGCAAAATCAGGACGTGCAAGGCTTTCTCAACCTACCTGTTTGCAAACCTTGGCCCATGTTTTCTTTAACCTGTAGATGGCGCTGCGGTTCAGTGCGGACGTGATCTCCAAGACTCCGTTGTAATTGTTGAGACAGCGGCATATATCCGCCACAGCCAGCCACTTCTCAATGGAGTTTGCTCTGGAGCTCACGTCACATTGAGCCATGATCTGAGACGCTACCAGATTACTCATCTATTGAAAAAAAAAAATCATTCAGTTACACTGACTCGCTCTGATACACATCAGATGAAGGAATTCAACCCTTGTGCATCCTTAAAGACTTTTTGTCTTTTTCATTTTTTTTTTTTTTTTATCATTTTGCCTGTGTTAATGCCAACTGCATAAATTTTGGCAGAAGTGTGTATTTTTATTGGAATTTTACTATTTCACCCTCATTTCCTTTAATATATCTATTTTACACTAGGTACACAAAATAGTTCCTCTCAGGACCTTAAGGACAAAAATATTCCCTTTGAAACCCATTAAAACTGCATTTTTTAATCCCATTGCCATTTAACTATAAAATAATGCAGTCTTTGTTAATATGCTTTCATTCTGTTGGCAAGGCTTCAAAATTTTATTTTTTACCATATGGTGCCCCTTTCTCAGGTTTGGCCGATAAAGCAAATACTCCCTTTATTCCTGTTTTCTTCTGCGTATTATAGAGCCAATTGGATAAATTATGCAGCTATAATTGTGTGGGTGTGTTAGTATGGATGTAAAAACTCTACTCTAATATCACAAATCCCAGTGCTGTCTATACCATTGGAGCTTTGCTGGGATCAAATGGAAAAAGTTTGGTACTGCACCCAAACAAAACCTTACTGAGCTCATTTTTTTAGATATCAACCTCAAATTTGGAACAGAACTTTTTTAGATTTATGACTTTGATTTTCTATCAGTTTTTGAGTTCAACATAATCCAAAAGCTTCTGCTTAAATGACTAAAATTAGCTTTGTAGACAAATCTTAATTGTGCAAACACACTCAGTCATTATTATCTTAAAATCTGAGCATGTGTGTCCGAACTTCTGATGTTTATAGATTATAATTTTTGCCTACATCATTGAAGTGCTGACTGGTCTTCATAATGTACGGAGTCCTTTCATTTTTGTCCGTTTTCATCCAGCCTTGTCCAAGAAACTCCCTAGAAAGTCAAACATCTTCATCAAACACTACTAAATAGTAAATCACCAACAATTTATGAATAAAACACTCTAGAGTATTAATTTATGCTCTGATGAAGTACTCACTCGTATGGAATATTCCGGAACACAATATGGTCCAGTAAAGTAATTTGTTCCGCTAGTTCCATTGCCGACAGTGACTCAAAGCATTCGACCCTCGGACACTCGGACTAGAAATCACACGCAAAATTACACAGGGAAGAAAGAAATACATCTACACACACTTCGGGTCAGTGACACTAACCATTTGGACAATATCCTCAATCTTCAACTGTGAATCATCTTGATCTTCTTGAGAAAGTGCACTGGGGAAAGATTAAAGGAACAGTTCACCTAAAATGAAAGCTCTGTCAATTAATTATTTATCTGACATATGTTTGCTCCCCCATAGAACATATGTTTTATTTAAATCCATTTCACAAAATCCCATAGAATTCCTCCCAAATCTTGTCTTCCACATATACTAGCATTCAAAAGTTTGGGGTTAGTAATTTATTTTTATTTTTTTTGGAAAGAAATTAATACTTTTATTCAGCAAGGATGCATTAATGTGATCAAAAGTGACAGTAAAGACATTTATAATGTTACAGAAGATTTCTATTTCAAATAAATCCTGTTCTTTTGAACTTTTTATAAATCCTGGGAAAAATGTATCACAATATCTGCAAAAATATGAACTGTTTTCATTGATAATAATCAGAAATGTTTCTGAAATCAGCATATGAAGGATCATGTGACACTGAAGACTGGGGTAATGATGCTGAAAATTCAACTTTGCATCACAGGAATAAATTACATATTACAATATATTCAAATAGAAAATAGTTCTTTTAATTGAAATAATATTTTACTGTTTTTACTGTATTTTTGATCAAATAAATGCAGAAGAGACTTCTTACAAAAACATTTAAAAATCTTACAGAGTTTTGAACAGTAGTGTACATGCTTCAACTAACATAATGTGAGTAGTTGATTAAATATTTTGGGTGAATTATCTCATTCATCTATCATTGAAACATCAAACTATTCTCTCAGATTTTTAAAGATTTATCATTCGAAGCACACAAACGCAGATAGGATCTTCTCATCTGGAGTGTGTTTCACCTCAGTATGTTAGCTGTGGCCTTCCTCTCCTGTGGCAGAAGATCTGGATCTCGCAGCACGTCCTCCAGCAGAGCGACCACAGCCGTCGTCAGCTCTGCGTTCATCTCGAAGTCCTGCAAAGACAAACACATGGAGTTGCAACGACCAGACATAAAACAGGGTTGAATGATGTAGTGGCCATTCTGGCTAATGTTTAGAGCTGGAAAGGTTCGAAACTCATGAGCGTCATTGAGCATCACTGTTGTGCCCTTTTCAACGGGAGGATGTTCCTGTAATTCATGCATTTATGAATGAATTTATAAGCCTGAACACAGTACGTAAATCCGAACCAACCCAACCGTTCATGGATCTATGCATGGATTTTTTTTGTCGTTTTTTTTTTTTGTTTTACAAATTTACAAGTTGGCTTGAGAAAGTCAGACCAGAAAGTTTGAAAAAGTTTTAAAAGCTTGAAGTTTGAATGTTTTACTTTTGAAGTAGTTTGAAGTTTAAAGTCTCAAAGCAATAGAGTCTATCAGAAAAACAGATAGATAGATGATTTAACATGTTGCTAGCATGTTTTAATACATTGCTAGCACAAATTAGCATGTTGCTGACATGTTTTAACATGAAGCTAGCACGAATTAACATGTTGCTAACATGTTTTAGCATATATCTTACAATTCTGAGAAAAGAAGTCAGAATTATGGGATATAAACTCGTAATTGCAAGAAAAAAAGTCAGAATTTCGAGATATAAACTCGCAATTGCGATAAAAAAAATGTAATAATTGCGAGATAAATTATCTTTTAATTCCGTGGCGGAAACAAGCTTCCATAATATGCATCTTTGTTGAATAAATGTATTAATATTTTTAAAAAGAATCTTACTGACCCCCAACTAATTAACAGTAGTGTATTTAAATATATCTACTTTTTTTCAGTTTTCAATTTTTAAAGTGAATTTGAGTAAATATCCAAGACAATATTATTTGTGTAGTGCATTTCACACAATCTACAGTATTATTTCAAGGCAGCTTGAAAAAAATCACCCCTTAGTTTGTAAAATACATGTTTGAGTTTAAGCAATTTATTTGCGTTATATCAGCCACACTGCTCTCTAGATATCAGCATCAGTCATTATAATACTCACTATTCATATATCACTAGATAAAAGCATCTGCTAAATAACTGCCTGCTTATTAAAACTGCTGTGAGCCAGAAGTTTGAAGTATGGTACATACTACAATAAATTAACCACCAGTTTCCTTCAAATGCACACTAGAGGATGGAATAGATTTGACTGGTTGCATGTAGCTGTGGTGCAAAGTGATATGCTGCTCTGTTCCTGACATGTGTTAACAGCGCGGGGCCCTCGGGGGTCTGCTGACATTTCAGCGCAGTCACTATTGCACACGATGAAGGACTGAAGCGTAAAGCAGGTCTGACAAAGGCTGCGTTCATGAGGTGTGAGGCCACGTCATAGCAGCTGTCTGAAACTGGTGGGCTGCAGGTCTGTCCTGATAGAGTCACATGCTGAATGCAGATCATAAAATGCAACTAATAAATCGTATAATCATGAACAGGTACAATAGCAATGTAAATCTACTGTTTGAGTTTAATGACATTTTGTAAAATTTAAAAAAGAGGGTTGATGAAAAGATAATAATTAACTAGATGAGTAAAGTCTGATGACAAACTTGTTGTTTGATGGCAAACTGAAGTTGTTTTAAGTTTAAAGTTTGAATGTTTTAAAGACAATAAAGTCTATCAGAAAAACAGATAGATAGATAGCACAAATTAGCATGTTGCTGGCATTTTTTAAACATGTTGCTAGCACGAATTAGCATGTTGTTACCATTTTTTAACAAATTGCTAGCATGAATTAGCATGTTGCTAGCATGATTTAACGTGTTGCTAACATGTTTTAGTATATTGTTAACATGAGACATGTTAACATTACCATGTTTTAACACATTGCTAACATGATTTAGCATGTTGCTAACATGTTTTAACATGTGGTTATCATTAATTAGCATGTTGCTAGCATGATTTAACATGAATTATCATGATTCTAACATGATTGAACATGTTGGTAGCATTTTAAGCATGTTGTTAACATGAATTAGCATGTTGATAGCATGATTGTACGTGTTGCTAACATGTTTTAGTATATTGTTAACATGAAACATGTTAACATTACCATGTTTTAACACATTGCTAACATGATTTAGCATGGTTTAGAATTAGCATGTTTTAGCATGATGTAACATGTTGTTAGTATGTTTTAACATGTTGTTAGCATGAATTAGCATGTTTGCTAACATGATTTAGCATTTAGCACATTGCTAGCATGTCCTAAGCTAGTTGCTAGGCTTTGCTAGTGATAGATACATAGTGGATGAAGCTTAAATACTCTATTAGAGTTATTGTATAAAAGTTTTGACCCCCAAAATGAAAGTGTATGGGACTTTTTGTAGTTTTGATCGCCTGTTTAATGAAAATCGTAAGTCGGATGAGTTTGAAAAGATGCAGCACACAGAGTCACAACAGTCTGAAGGTCTGAGCCCAGTTTGGTGTTTGTAGCTTAAAAGCTCTAGGAGGAAATACTGTTTAAATTTTGGCTCATAAGAATAATAATAATCTTAAATAGTAGATCAGTAAGTTGGCTTTCTCAAGCCAACTTAATTACATTGAATGTAAAATTTAAATAAATAAATGGGGCCGTGATTAATCAGCTGGGGAAAGTATGGTGACATCTGTTTTAGATGGTTAAAATTTCTACCCTATACACATGTGGCGTCCTCCGTGCAAGTCGTGTCTCTATTATGAATAATAAATCACTCAAGGACAGGCTGTCGGGGAAAAACTGGCAGGCTGGAAATGATGCAAGTCACACAAACCTGCGAGTGTTTGGAAACCCAGTGGCGCAGGACGTTGAGCACTCTGTTGGTGGCGGCCCTGCGGATGAGGAACTCTTTATCGTACGATTTCTCTGGGTTGGTAAACCCTGAATGAGAGACAGTAGGAGAATCCTGTTAGATTCCCCAGAGCCGTATCATGACTGAACAAAGACCCGATAGGAGATCTGTTTCAGCAGCGAGGGGAGCTGTCTGACCCCATCAGTGTCGTCTAACCTTGCGGGCTGCTGTGTCCAGCTGCGGCGGTGGCGATGGCGAAGGCGGACGCGGGGGACACGGCACAGCGGGAGCTCTCGGGAGACTGACCTATAAGGACACAATGAGAGAAAAGCACTGTTAAACAAGTTAACTCAAAGGAAAAAGTTCACAAGTATTTCTTCCTGGAATACTACATATTTTAAAGATTTGCACTAAAACTAAATGTTGTATTTGTTCTAAGAAGTCTTGACCAACAAGAAAAAAATGCTGCTGAAGTGTAGAATATGTATATTTGAGAAGTTCAGGCGACCTGCAGGTTGTCGGTAGCGAAGGTGTCGCGGTGTGGACGGGGAGCGGCATGGAGACATGTCCGCAGAATCACTGGACGTGGGCGTCTCTGGGATGAACTTGTCCAACGATACTGACTCCAGTACAGCTGTCAGAAACATCAACAACCGCAGTCATGTGTTTAGAGTGATGTGGAATTATTATTATTGATAAACAAAGAAAACAGAGTGTTTACAATTCTATCTATCTATCTATCTATCTATCTATCTATATGTCTGTCTGTCTATCTGTCTATCTATCTGTCTGTCTGTCTATCTGTCTGTCTGTCTGTCTGTCTGTCTGTCTATCTATCTATCTATCTGTCTGTCAGTCAGTCAGTCAGTCTATCTGTCTGTGTCTATCTGTCTGTCTATCATCTATCTATCTATCTATCTATCTATCTATCTATCTATCTGTCTGTCTGTCTATCATCTATCCGTCTATCTATCTATCTATCTATCTATCTATCTATCTGTCTGTCTGTCTGTCTATCTATCTGTCTGTCTGTCTGTCTGTCTATCTGTCTGTCTATCTGTCTGTCTATCTGTCTGTCAGTCTATCTATCTATCTATCTATCTATCTATCTATCTATCTATCTGTCTGTCTGTCTGTCTATCTATCTATCTATCTATCTATCTATCTATCTATCTATCTATCTGTCTGTCTGTCTATCATCTATCCGTCTATCTATCTATCTATCTATCTATCTATCTATCTATCTATCTATCTATCTATCTGTCTGTCTGTCTGTCTATCTGTCTGTCTGTCTGTCTGTCTGTCTATCTATCTGTCTGTCTGTCTATCTATCTATCTATCTATCTATCTATCTATCTATCTATCTATCTGTCTGTCTGTCTGTCTGTCTATCTATCTATCTATCTATCTATCTATCTGTCTGTCTGTCTGTCTGTCTGTCTGTCTATCTATCTATCTGTCTGTCTGTCTATCTATCTATCTATCTATCTGTCTGTCTGTCTGTCTATCTATCTGTCTGTCTGTCTGTCTATCTATCTATCTATCTATCTATCTGTCTGTCTGTCTGTCTGTCTATCATCTATCCGTCTATCTATCTATCTATCTATCTATCTGTCTGTCTGTCTGTCTATCTATCTATCTATCTGTCTGTCTGTCTATCTATCTGTCTATAATCTATCCGTCTATCTATCTATCTATCTATCTATCTATCTATCTGTCTGTCTGTCTGTCTGTCTGTCTATCTATCTATCTATCTATCTGTCTGTCTGTCTGTCTGTCTGTCTATCTATCTGTCTATCTATCTATCTATCTATCTATCTATGTCTGTCTATCTATCTATCTATCTATCTGTCTGTCTATCTATCTATCTATCTATCTATCTATCTATTCTGTCTGTCTATTTTACTGTTTTACTATTGTTCTGATATTGAGATGAACAGCTCAAACAAGCAGTGTGACAAAAGACAAAATGCTCTCAAGAGCAGCAAGAGGAGACTGAGTATAAGATCACATAAGATTTCAACAAGAGTCATCCATATTCATGTTTAATATCCTTCTAAGCATCAAGTAGAAACGTTATCATGTCACACTGGCTTTCAGATGAGCTGCTCTTCATTTGAGGCTGAACAATAGAGGACACACAACAACGCTCACCTCGTCGAATACTCCGTCGCAGCTTCCCACAGAAAGCATCTATCCGCGGCAGCTCCCCGCCCTCCTCTGGGGTGGAGGGGCTGAGCTCGGGGGAGCTGGGGCCCCGGCTGAGGTCCAGAGGGGCTTTGGTGCAGGTGTGGGGAGGGGAGGAGATGATGGGGTTGTAGGGAGACGTCGGGCTGCTTGCCGCAGAGGAACTGGCCGTCGACAGGTCCAAGGCGCCGCTCTTACAGCTCACAGGAGAGCTGAGGGACAGCTTTCGGGAATGGATGGGGGAAGATGTGCGCGAGGGGATGGAGACGGGTGGAGGGGAGGAGAACTTGCGAGAAAGCCGGGGGGATTTGTTGTTCAGGTGTTCTCCACTCCAGGGGCCTTGGTTGGTGGCGAAGAAAAGCTCAAGGGACCTGAACCGTCAACGTAAGATGGAAACAACTGAATACATGCATCTCACAACCAGATCTTGCCTTCTAGAAAAACAGTTTATGTTTAAAAGCAAACATTAAATAAAACCCTGCTTCATTTACATATACAAGTCTTACGATCTATCTATCTATCTATGAATAAATGCATCTCACAATAAAATCTTCCCTTCAAGAAATACCAGTTTGTGTTTTAAAACACACATTAACTAACATTTACATATAGAAGTCTTGAAGGTACAGTAACAAAAAGAACCTGTTTAAGGGTCAGAAAGGGTGGAAAGTGATCATGAAAAACTAAATTATGACAAGAAACCTTGACTGATATTATAAAATGGACATGAGGGAAAATACTACAAACATGTAAAACAAAAAGAGACAGAGGGAGAGACGAGGGATGAGTTACTTGGACTGGTCCAGCGCAAGCCTTGTGATCTTCAGGCTGTAGTCTGGACAGATGGAGGAGATGGACAAACGGTCGGAAGAATGATACTGAACCCTGCGAGTGACAGTGAGGCAGGAACAGGAGGATTGTGGGAAGCAGAGGATCGAGGGAAAAGAGTGAGTTCTGTGGTCTGAAGACACAGATGGATCCAAACCTTAACTTCCAGTGTGCATCTTTTAGTGTACTGTAAAAGTACTAATGTTTAAGTGTACTGTACTAATCAATTAAAATCATTATAAATTATCAACACAGGTTTGTGTGCTTTGAAATGAGGAATAAGCAGCCCTAATATTCCATTAATTAATAACCGTTCAAAAGTTTTTGATCAGTAAGTTTTTGGAAGAAGATTCTTATCACCAAAGCTGCATTTATTTGATAATAATATACTTAAATTTAATAAAAGTAATTGAATGAAATATTATTACAATTTAAAAACAATTTACTGTTTTCTTTTTTAATTTATTTTTCTGTAAATTATATTATGATAGAAAACATTTATGTCATGTCAAACATTTATACAGCCTTTGCTCCAGTTTGAAATAGAAATGATAATTATTTGATCATTATTATTATTGGAAAACATTATAAACAACTGTATTTTTTGATCAGTTTAATGCATCCTTGCTGAATAAAAGTATCAATTTATTTCTTAAAAAAAAAAGAAAAGAAAAAAAGGGAAAAATCATATTGATCCTTTTAAATGGTACTGTACACCATTCAAATTAAGGGTACCACAATCATCACAATGATGATTGGCATTCAGACAAGGATGAAGAACATGTTTTGAATGTGAGAAAAACATACCAAAATGAATCACATTGCATTATATCGAGTACAAATTTAAATTCAGAAAAACTAGGAACTCTAACCTGACAGGTATAGAGGTGAAGGGCTTCTTGTAGATGTCGGCCAGTTTGTCCATCACCACAGCAGCAGTGGTGAAGATTCGGTAGGTGTGGAGGAAGGTGTTGAGGAAGTCGATGGACAGGAAGCGCAGGTCGGTCAGCCTCTCCAGGAGTCTCTCCACGCTGGCATAACGGATCTGTGGCACCTTGCAGGAGTTCAGCGTCTTACTGAAGCAGATGTCCACGTCGTCTTTGTGCAGTCGGGCATCAGACCTGCGGATCATAGTTATGGATGAGCGTTGGTTCAGCGTTTGTTAACTTAAACTGACACTATTGGATGAGAACAAAACTTGAATGCCGACACTGTTATTGAACTGAACTGAATCAACATTGAACTGAATTGAGTTGAATAATGACACTATTGTCTTCTGTAGAGCTGCTTTACAGCAGAATCTGAATTTGTCTTATATTTGATGAAGTTTGCATCATTGATGGTTATTTTCCTGTTTATTACTGTAAGGCCAGTGCACTAAGAGCTATAACTATAAAGATATCAATAAATATATAGATCTAAAAGTCGTTCTAAATATAAAAGTATAGCACTGTCCACACCACAGCTATAACGATAACGATATATAGGAACAATATCGTTGGGATCACTTTCAGAACGATTTTTTTCCAGCTGTTGAACGATAAAACACTGACAGCCAATCAGAATCCATTCTAATTTAAGGGCTCGCGCATTTAAAATGGCAGACGACATTGCGGAGAAGTTAATCGCCGAGGTCCAGAAAAAGCCACCACTGTTTGACAAGTCAAACCCCCTTTTCAAGGATACTTTAAAGAAAATGGATATATGGAAAACAATCGGTCATACCCTCAGAATAAATGGTGAGAAGTATTAACTATGAGATCATTATGCTAGGTTAGCAAACAGTTTAACATAAAATTACCTCAGGTATCCAGCGCTAGTTTCGACAATATTGTCTTGCTTCCTTTGAAGTTGCAGTGAAAAAGACTAGGCGTTGTTTTTATTCCACTATATTGACTTCGTCAGCTAATTCACTGTTAGATTAGATCGATTACACTAGCTATTCACTCGAAACATAGCATGCTGAGGACATCTGCTGGTAAAGCCGTGTAAATGCAACAAGAACAGCAAAAACACACTTTGAAACTGCAGCGCATGAGATTAGAATAAACAGACCATTATCATTCGTTGGTGTGGATGCAAATATAGACATCTTTATAGTTATCGTTCTTGGTGTAAACGGGCTTTAAAGCTGCTTTGAAACTATTTGTATTGTATAAACAATATAGAAATAAAGGTGACCTGACTTAAAACTCATTTTAGGTAATCAAAATTATGCTGAAATAAAACAATATATAAATATTAGATGAAAAACTTACAAAAATGTGAACAAAAATAAACGAACTGAAATAAAATAAGTTATTAAAATGTCTAAAAATGATATAAAAATAAAAGCTAAAAAGAATTATGCTAAAAGCAAACAAAATTACTAAAACTAAAATGAAAACTGAAAATATAAAAATAAAAGCTAATTCAAAATATTAATAAATGCAATAATAGTATATACATAATACTGCTAAATGAATACATGTAAAATATTAATATAATTGTGTTTTACTTGATCATGTGAGGCACGGTGACTTTGGAGTTGTCCTCAAACACGCTGGTCATCAAGCCATTGCAGCGAATGTTGTCAATGCACTATGCAAACATCATAAAAATGGAGACAAGTAAAACAGAATGAAATGACTTCACTCGCACGTACTAGCAACTGTAACATGAGTCAAAATGAACAAACTGCGGGAGCAGTAAACAATCGTTATTGGCTATCAGCTGTCTGATTAGACCGATATTGAATATATCATATTAGGGCTTATTTTTCCTATTCAAACTCCTTTTCTAAGAAGAAATTAAGCAGTTCATTTGAAGCATGTAAAACTGAAGATCAATAACTATATCTAATATTAACCAAAATTTGTATACTGGTTTATCCCTAGGGCAAAATGAATAACAGACAGCTCTTACTAAATATAGTATGCAAAAACCGTGAAGTCAGTGAAACTATTTGTGTCAATGCAAATATAATGGAAACTTCTCACTCTTGTTGCTTTCTAGGAAGAAAATAATAGCCTTTGTGTGAACTTCTGCTCTTTGGGTTTGACTGAATCTCTACGATTTCTCCACTTCAGTATTTAAAAGAATAAAAATTCTGGTCCATGCATTTTCATGTTTCTTAAGAGTTGTAATATTCTTAGAAAAGCTGTCAGATTATTATCTGCAGCTTGTTCTACAGATGCACATATTGTGAAAGGTTTGAAAAAGAGTATTAAAGTCATGATGAAACAGAAGAAGTGACAGATCTTCTCTTCCATATTATGACGTACATCTGAATGTAACGGATTTTCAAAAAAGAAAAAATGTAGGGTGGGGTTGCATGGCTCTGTGCATCAGCTGCTGATTGGATGTTGAGATGTGGGCGTGGCACTCAAAAGTTGAGGCAGATGAAAGCAAGCTTGCAGGGGCGGAGTTACGGCGCACTAAAAAATGATTGGAGAAGTCCTGCATACATCACCAGAGAGAAGTCTGTCATTTTCACAGAAGGTCTAGTTATGATATTTTGATTAAACGGTTAGTTCACCCAAAAATGAAAATTCTGTTATTAATTACTCACCCTCGTGTCGTTCCAAACCCTTAAGACTTTTGTTCATCTTCAAAACACAAATGAAGATCTTTTTAATGAAATCTGAGAGCTTTCTGTCCCTCCATTGACAGCCTACGCAACTTAGGCCCTGCTTACAGTATTAAGATGCATTTTTACACTGAAACTAAGGCCCTGTTTACACCTGGTATTAAGACAAGGGAGACATATCCTCATTTACACCTTGTGTCTCTTTTGTCCACTTTCAACCACTTCTGTCCTGATTTCGTGGAGGGGAGGGTCTATGGGCGGGTAAATGTATATTTTTTCTGATCTTTTGATCTAATGGACAAAATAAGCTCGCGCAATTTACATATGAACGCACACGGAGATGACGGAAGAACATACGGAGAGCATCAGCTTTTGTTTCTGCTCAGACAACAACAAGGCCATGGCAAACACTGTGAGTGTGTGTTAGAAATCAGGAATGGTGAGAGAACATTGTGCTTGGTTCCTTTTTTCGTCTTCAAGCCAAACTTTGGTCTTCAGCTGACAAAGTTTAAATCCCGTCTGGACAGCACTCTTCCCATAATGTTTATGCATTAGGTCAGTAGATGGAGAGTAGACCATCTTTAGTGGCTGTTCAGATGCATTCGTCCACATGAGCATCTACACTATGAAAGCAATCCGGTCGAATGTGTTTTCAGCTACCTCTGGAAGTGGTCAAAAGTGGACAAACTCAAAACGTTTTACACCCCGTTTACACCTGTATTTAGTGTCGTCCACTTGTGATCTGGGATTAGTTAAAGGATTAGTTCACTTCAGAATTCAAATTTCCTGATAATTTACTCACCCCCATGTCATCCAAGATGTTTATGTCTTTCTTTCTTCAGTCAAAAAGAAATGAAGGTTTTTGAGGAAAACATTCCAGGATTTTCTCCATATAGTGGACTTCACTGGGGTTCAACGGGTTGAAGGTCCAAATTGCAGTTTCAGCGCAGCTTCAAAGAGCTCTACATGATCCCAGATGAGGAATTATCTAGCAAAATGATCGGCCATTTTCTAAAAATTATATACTTTTTAACCACAGATGCTCGTCACTGCTCTGCGATGCACCACGCATTACATAATCACGTTGAAAGGTCACACGTGATGTAGGCGGAAGTACCGCGGTAGGGTGAAAAACTCCATCTCATTTTCTCCTCCAAATTCAAAATCGTCCGACATTGTTGTTTTACCTTTATTTTGTAAAGGGTGTTTGACTTGACTTTTCCAACGTGATTACGTAATGCGTGGCATATCGCAGAGCAGTGCAAGACGAGCATTTGTGGTTAAAAAGTATATAAATTTAATTTTGTTTAGAAAATGGCCGATGGTTTCCCTAGATAAGACCCTTATTCCTCGTCTGGGATCGTGTAGAGCTCTTTGAAGCTGCACTGAAACTGACATTTGGACCTTCAACCCGTTGGTCCCCATTGAAGTCCACTATATGGAGAAAAATCCTGGAATGTTTTCCTCAAAAACCTTAATTTCTTTTCGACTGAAGAAAGAAAGACATAAACATCTTGGATGACATGAGGGTGAGTAAATTATCAGGAAATTTTAATTCTGAATCAACTAATCCTTTAATACCAAGTGTAAACAGGGCCTTAAAGTAATCCATGTGACTCCAGTGGTTTAACTTCAGTTTTATGAAGCAACGCGAGTGCTTTGTTTGCTCAAAAAAAACCATAATTTACCACTTTATTCACAGAATATTAATCTCCAACGTGCGTTCACGAGAGCAACCCCAACACATACGTGTTGTGTTGACGCGAGAGCAGACGTTGTTGCGTGAATGCATGTTGGAGATTAATATTTTGAAAATAAAGTGGTAGTTGCGTAGACTGTCAATGGAGGGACAGAAAGCTCTCAGATTTCATTAAAAAGATCTTAATTTGTGCTCTGAAGATGAACGAAGGTCTTACGGGTTTGGAACGTCATGAGGGTGAGTAATTAATGACAGAATTTTCATTTTTGGGTGAACTAACCCTTTAAAGTCACCATGAAATCAAACTGGACAATTCTTTTTTTTATTTTTTTAATGGAATACTGCAGTATTTATTATAAATAATTTATCATGTTCCTCATATCTTCCCCTCCCTCTTGCAGCGACATCTCCTCTCTTCTCTGATGACGAGGGCGGGGCAACCTGTCACTCACATGAGATCCACCAATAGCAAACCACAAGTATCCAATCAATTCCCCATGGACAAAATCAAGCCCCGCCCTACATTTGTTCTTGTTTGAGAAGCTGTTTCACTCAGCTATAAAGTCACAATAGGGAAGAAAAGTCTATTTCAAGTCTACTTTAAACATTATGAGGTTGAAAAATAATAATGCACAGATGAATTGTTCATAATAAGATCTATAACATGCATTTCACACCGACTAGTACCTGGCTTATGTCGCTGGTCCAGGCCGCTTTCTCCTGCCGAGACGGGGCGAGCAGAACAACTGAAAACGACGGACCATCAGCAGGTTCAACCACTATTTTAAACTCCAGATGATTGAACCCCTGACCAGCAGCATTATCTGAGGAGATATGGAACCGAAATTAACTCGAGTTACTTCCTTAATAAATGTGCACATTACTATAAGGTTTATCTTGGATATTTTGCTTGCTTCGGGTTGTTGGTACTACTATGATTCATATTAAGATCACACTTACAGTCTTCATCATTGGCGTCCAGCTCCTCGATAAGTGTACACTCTATCAGAGACAATGTGCCTCCTTGCTGTGGTTTTGAGGAAAGTTACTCAGTTATTTTATGCTTTTGCATGAAACGGTTACAGTAATAGTTCACCCAGATGTCTGAAATGCTCTTAAAGTGTTCTTAGAGTGTAAATAAGAAAATATTTGGTGATAGGAACAACATGAGTGTGACTAAATGATGGGTGAACTATTCCTTTAAGATATTCACTTTGATTCTTTTAATTGCTAAGCTGTTCAGAGTGGCTCGACTCACTTTGAGCAGGTGCAGTTTGCCGCCGGAGGTGCGTGTGCAGATGAGGAAGTGTTTAGTGAACAGGAAACACTGGCGTTCAGCTTCTTTCCTGAGCGACAGCGAGCCCAGACGCACCTTACTCAGTTTACCCTTCTCCACAGAGGGCAGCTGAATCAGAGAGCCTACAGGAAACGCACACACATCAGCTCTTTACCCAGAGGAAGGAGAACATTAAAGACAGCGTTTCAGGGAGAGAGGGCAGCGCTGTCTCATCGAGCGAAGCTTTTCTACGAACATGATGCATTAAAATGGCACATTAGGTCTCATTAGAGCACATTTCACACCTTCCTGTCAGTGTGGAGCAGTGCTGGATGAGATCAGTGTTTGGGTGGAGCTGAAACAAGCGTACACTGATATTCAGATAAAACTAGTGACGGACTCAAGTTAAGCTGTTCAACTTTTGTTTTAAATAAAGAAAAAAAATATTATTTAAAAAAAAATAATACATATGTATTTGAAATAAATAGATTTTTTTATTTCAAAACAAATAAAATAATATTTATATTTTTATATAAATGCATATATTGTTATATCTGTATAATGTTAATAATGAAGTAATATTATTTTAAAACAAATACATATTTATAAAAAAACATTTCTTAATTTTAAAATAATTAAAATACTTTTATCATATATATAATACTTTTATTTTTTATGATATATATGTATTAATATATAAATAAGATATATATTAATATATATAAATAAATATGTATTTTCTTTTTTATTAATATTTTTATTTAAAAATATTAATTTAAAGCAAATACATATTTATATAAAATCATTTTTTAATTTTAAGATAATAAAATACTTTTATCATATATATTTACTTTTATTTTTATCATATATATAAATATGTATTAATATTTTTATAATAAATATAAAATTATGCATTAGTATATAAATATTGTATATATATATATATATTTATTTATTTTTTAATAATATTCTTTATATGAAAATCATATATATATATTTATATATTTAATTAAAATACTTTTAATTTTATATTTATATATAGTTTTAAATAAAGAATATTAATAAAAAATAAATAATACATATTTATTTTAAATCTATTTTTATTTTAAAATAAATATTTTTGTATAAAATGTTTTGTAATCATTTCTTTTATATTTTTCAAAAGAAATAATATTATATATTTAAAATAAATAAACAATATATATTTACTTTGAAATAAATAAAATAGTATTTTTTCATAATACATTAATATATTTTATAATTTTAAATAAAGAATGCATTTTACTTATTTATGTTTTTATATAAATAAATATATTGTTATATTTGTATAATTTTAATAAAAAATAATATTAATAATTAATATTAAATACAGATTTATTTTACAAAATTATTTTTTATTTTAAAATAAATTATATATATATTATTATAATTTTAAATAAAGTACAATAAAATAAAATACACATATTTATTTTAAATATGAAATTAATTATTTTAAATATATAAAAAAAATAATTTAAATGAAAAAATTACAATTAAAATAAAATAAAATATAATACCTATTTTAAGGTACTTTATAAAAAGTGGACATCAGACCCATAAAAAAACTTTCCTTGGTGTCACATGATAAATAGGTCAGTACTCAGTAATATTTAATCATTTATAAAATAATTAAATAAATAAGGTACTGTGGCTCAGCTGGTAGAGCTCGGCACTGCAATGAACAGCAGAACAAACAGGAGGGAAATCACTCAGAGAGTATTCGGGGTAGAAATTAGTTATTTGAAAAGTATGTGTCCTGCAATCAAGACATCGCCGCTCATATTCATGTGTCTCACCCTGCCGTATAAACGTCTGACTGGTGTCCAGCAGAATATCACAACCCTCCACGATCATTCGCTCGATCGCGAGATTCTTACGGATGTTTTCTGTGTCACTCACTTCATCATGCATCATTCTGAGAAGAAACGTGCAAACAATCAGTTGCATCATTTTAATATACATATTAAATAGATTTAAAATGTATATAAAATATATTCATAAAGTTTGGTGTATATATATATACTTTACTCACTTGGATAATTCCTCAAGTTTGGATTTGGCAAATTCCAGACTCTTGCGCTCGACATGTTCATGAGGCGTGTGGGCCAGGAGCTCATGAAGGGTGATGATGTATCGTGGAATCTAATAATAATGATTATAATCAACAATTAAACATTCATTTTTACACAATCAACCACCGTTAAAAGAAATGCAACATGCAATATTCGAGTATTACCATTGTTTATTCAGAGTCTCATTGCTCAAAGGTCAAAGGTTCACCTGAAACATGGGGTAGGTGAGGAAGGTCTCCAGCATTCTGCCCTCACAGGCGGCGTTTGCTTCATACTGCTTCAGAAGCTTGTCAAAGTCCCGGTTCTGTTTACAGTTGGCCAGAACCTGCAGACTGTACTGATGGTTTCGCACAAACTCCTGATAAATGTTCAGCATTGGCAGCAAGATGTCGAAGAGATCCGCTGAAACATGACATTTCGGGTTTCAGACATTTGCATTATATATATGTGAAAATTGTCAGACAAAATTGTGATATATGAGACATTTGTCTGTAATTTGTAACTAATTAATTGTAATTTATTTGTAACACTCACCTAAAACTAACGTTGGCCAGTTGGCTATCCGAGCCTTCAAGCCTTGATGGAAAATCTCATGGAGAAACATTATCGTCTCACTTACCAATGAAGAAAAAACAAAGAAGAGAAATGCAGTGTGCATCAGTTTCAAAAGATATTATCCTTTCAAAACAGTAGCATAGTTGCATATTTTTTTTACTCTGCTCTGATTGGGTCGGGCTGTTGGGATTGGTCTACTCTGCTCTGATTGGTCAGATGGCCCAGTCTGTCATGTCGACAACACGAACCAAACTCTTCCAGTCTCAGCTACAACTACAGTGTTTGAGGGCGGGGCAAAGTAGATGTTTTTCGTGGGCAACCAATGAAGACCATAGGCTGGCATTATGCAAATTTGTTACATTGTTACGTAGGTTTGAGCAGGAAGTGAGACTGGAATTGCTGACGACTCGTTTCAGCAGTTTAGAATCGATTCTTTCTTTTACAAGACAGTAACTTTACTTGTCGTTCACTTTGACCTTGCTGACCTTTTACATTCACAGTTGTGCTCAAAAGTTTACATACCCCTTGCAGAATCTGCAAAATGTTAATAATTTTAACAAAATAAGAGGGATCATGCAAAATGTGTGTTATTTTTTATTTAGTACTGTCCTGAATAAGATATTTTGCATAAAAGATGTTTACATATAGTCAAAAAAATAGCTGAATTTATAAAAATGACCAGTTCAAAAATACTTTATAATTCTTAATACTGTGTGTGATTACCTGGATGATCTATGACTGTTTTTTTGTTGTGTGATGGTTGTTCATGAGTCTCTTGTTTGTCCTGAACAGTTAAACTGACCAACGTTCTTCAGAAAAATCCTCCAGATCCTGCAAATTCTTCAGTTTTCCAGCATCTTTTGCATATTTGAACCCTTTCCAGCAGTGACTGTGTGATTTTGAGATTCATCTTTTCACACTGAGGACAACTGAGGGACTCAAACACAAGTATTAAAAAAGGTTCAAACATTCACTGATGCTCCAGAAGGAAACGCGATGCATTAAGACCCGGGGGGTGAAAACTTTTTGAATTTGAAGATCAAGATAAATTTTACTTAATTTGTCTTCCGGGAAACATGTGAGTATCTTCTGTAGCTTCCGATGGGCAGTACTAAATGAAAAAATTAGATATTTAAACAAAATAAGACAAATTTGGACATCTTCATCTTGTTCAAAAGTTTTAATGCATCGTGTTTTCTTCTGGAGCATCAGTGAATGTTTGAACCTTGTTTAATACTTGTGTTTGAGTCCCTCAGTTGTCCTCAGTGTGAAAAGATGGATCTCAAAATCACACAGTCACTGCTGGAAAGGGTTCAAATATGCAAAAGATGCTGGAAAACTGAAGAATTTGCAGGACCTGAATGATTTTTCTGAAGAACGTTGGTCAGTTTAACTGTTGAGGACAAACAAGGGACTCATGAACAACCATCACAAAACAAAAAAAACAGTCGTAGATCATCCAGGTAACCACACAGTATTAAGAATCAAGGGTATGTAAATTTTTGAATGGGTCATTTTTATAAATTCAGCTATTTTTTGACTATATGTAAACATCTCTTATGCAAAATATCTTATTCAGGACAGTACTAAGTAAAAAATAACACACATTTTGCATGATCCCTCTTATTTTGTTAAAATTATTAACATTTTGCAGATTCTGCAAGGGGTATGTAAACTTTTGAGCACAACTGTATATTACACACTGCATGAAAGGTCATGTTCAAAAAAGCATAATAGGGGCATATATACCTATTGAGGAAGATACTGCTGACATCGTCATGACTAATGGGGGGTTTTTTGGAGCTGGCCGCCATCCTGAGCGGCCGCAGGAAGCAGTTGACCAGGATGGAGAGCTGGAGCACGTACTCCGTCTCGGCCTCCACCATGTTAAAGACGATCTGGTTTCTCTTTCTCATGCTCTCAGCGTGAGGTGAGCAGATGTAGTCCTGCACGATAATCTTCCACTTCCTCCTGCACAGCCAACCACGCATGAAGCTTTGCACCTGCGAGAAAACACCCAAAGGAGACGCCCGAGTAACTGCGCTTACTCTAGACACAACAGCAAAAATGACTGTAAATGACAGTCAAGTTGAAATTATTTGTATAAAATATTCACAATACACATTGTTTCCAAGCAGCTTTGATATTGTTTATAATATCTTAATATCTTCATGTGTTACAGTCACATTTAGCAGATTAGAGTTAAAGGCTTACATTTTGCAACAATACAAGCAATCAAGCAGGTGAGATATGTTAATTATATTAAAGGGGTCATGAACTGCATTGTTTTATAATGTTTCCTGGGGTGTACTATAATGTTAGTATGCTTTTTACATCAAAAATTGTCATAATTTAGAAACAAAAGGCATTTTTCCTACCATGATTTTAGCCCTCTGATTTGAACGCTCTGTTTTAAGGGGCGTGTCTGCTGTGAGACTTCAGTGTAAACGCCCTTCTGTGATTGGCTGACATCTGACAGCATATGTAATAGCTAAGTATTACTCTCTCGAAAACTTTTAGCACGTTTTTACTATTACAGCTCTCAAGGTTAACTAATCGTAAAAAGTGTTGATTATAGCATTACATTTAGATCTGTGGCATTATATTTAGATCGTAGCATGAAAGGTTGCAGTGATGAACACAGACATGATCACAGACATGTTGTTGAGCGCATGAAAGCAGTGATCTCGTCATTGCAACTCAATTTCTGCACACTAACGAATGCTTTCATCATAACTAACAGTGCAAACTTGATGTAACTAAGAGATTCGTTGAGTAAAACAGGAGTTTTGGTGCGAGTCACTGATAAACTCGCGCTGTTTGATTGACAGCTCCAGCGATTGTAAAGGGAGCGTTCTTTGATCGCTTTCTATATATAATTTAATCACCATTTAAATAACAGATTATTTTCGTCCTACTAAGAGAAACAACGTGAAGTTGACTGTTTAGTCACTGGTTTGAATTACTGACACAAAGACAAAGAACATGTGACTGTACATGAATCATTAATATCAGATCAGGCATTAGAATTAACACAGTTACTGACATGTTGTTGCATTACTGTCAAGTCCATATCGTAAAAGTCTGTTTGCAAAGCCTGAGCCGAAATGCGATTGATTTACCAAAGAATCCACAGTGAAATGTACCGAATACAAATAAATAAAGCGCAACTGAGACATTCACATTGTTGAAAATAAATAACCATATTCCTAGCATTAGGATCCTTTGAAAGGTAATGTTATTTTTAGTCCTGTATCGCTCTTCTCTCATCTCACTAATACGCCAGTGGGCGGGGCTAATGCTGCTAATGCTGATGAAGTAGGCGTTGATTTCTTCTGTGGAGGCGGAGTTTCACCTATAGATAGGCACGAGTCATTCGCTGGGCCTGGTGTCAATAAAAGCTTTATTGGACTAACAAGGAAGTTTTCAGTTCTGAAACTAACAGGATACTATTATAGCACGATGACCTCTTATATATCAAAAGCTCAAGGAAAAGTTGATTTCTCAATTCATGACCCCTTTAATATGCTATATAATTATAAACAAATATATGACAATCCAAATGTAGACAATCATATACCTTCTTGATTTTCTTGATATCTGGATCTTCTTCCTCTTGATTGGACTGATAGGGCAACATTCGCTCTTTCGTTTTATTCAGAACAACAACCTATAACACAGATAACGCAGCAAATCAGCATATTAGAATGATTTCTGAAGGATCATGTGACACTGAAGACTGGAGTGATGATGCTGAAAATTCTGCATTGCATCACAAGAATAAATTACATCTTAAGATATATTCAAATAGAAAAGAGTTATTTAAAATTGTAATATTTTTTCACAATATTAATGTTTTTACTGTATTTTTTACTGTATTTTTAATCAACCTTGGTGAGCAGAAGAGACTTCTTTCGAAAACATTAAAAAATCAGAATTTTTCCAAACTACATAACAGGAAAACAATTAAATGCACATAGATGGAGCTGATGAAGATGAACTGACCTCTGCCTTCAGTCTCTCGATCTCTGTATCCTGGTCTTCCAGTTGCGTCCGCAGTTGATTTGCCGCCACTTTCTCCGTCTCCATGATCTGCACCAGATGGATGTATTTCTGCATGAGAACTTCCCGCTCTATGATCAGGTCTGAATAACTGCCAGCATCAGCAGAAGAACAAAGCTGGTTAGAAACATTTTCAAAGAGAAATCCTGAGCACTAAATAAATGAATGAGTCACTTGAGCCTTTTAAAAGCCTCAAACAAACAAACTATGCAAGTACACAAAAGCTTCTAGGATATTTTGACAGAAACCATGTTTATTCTCATTACAAGTGAACCCTTATTTAATGCAGTGTGGGCCGTATTTTCCTGCCCATGTTGCATCCGTCTAATGTGAGTAAATTTACCAAGTGATAGATGAATATGCAGTGAAATACCATGTTTGATTGGATGCACAACCTTTGATGTCAACAAGAAAATATATAGGAAGCGTTTTCTTCTTCACTTAAAAAATGTATAAGCCTATTTATTTTGTTATCCAAGCTATCCATGCTTATATGGCGAGTTGCATTTTATTATTTGCATTCAGCATTATATTTCCGTGCAGTGTGCAACCGCTCATAACTGACCTGTAACCCACCACTGATGAAGAGTGAAATGTGAGATACTGACAGATAAAATCTTGCTTGCTTTTATACCTCATATCAAATCCATTAAAACTACATGCAAAACTGTCACGTAATGTTAAAACACAGCACCATTTTTCAGTAAGAAATTGTAAAATTTGAAAATAATGCAAAGAGAAGCATTTTCAGTGGTTTCAGACTTCAGACAAAACTGCTTGGAACAACTGTGACAAACTTCAAACTAATAATTTATTGAGCGGACGGATGGAGCTACAATGGCATGCATCACATCTGTATTATATATATTGGGTTACAGGGGTTTGGATTGAAACCCAGTCCAGAAGAAAACCAGTGTTCTTTTTTTAATATAAACTTCATCAGATGTTTCTACTAAAATCCCTTTGGATGAATAAAAACAGACATAAATGAGACAATTTTTGACATACAATGAGAGTTAAAAACAATCCAAGCTGGGTTGAAAATGGACAAACCCAGCGACTGGGTTGTTTTAACCCAGCATTTGGGTTAAATGTTTGCCCAACGTGCTGGGTAGTTTTTTATTTAACTCAACTATTGTTTAAAAATGACTATTTGTCTGGATTAAAATGAACCCAAAATAGGTTGGAAATTAAAAATCAGACACATAATTACTAGAGGCAACAATAATAATCAGAAGGTGAGCATTTATTAAGAAGAAATTTAATAAAAGTTTATTTTTAATTATTATTCATTAAACTTATTAATAAATGTTCATTTATTAAACATATTAATAAATGTTAATTTCCAACATATTTTGGGTTCGTTTTAAGCAAGCAATATAGTCATTTTTAAACAATAGTTGAGTTAAATAAAACTACCCAGCAGGTTGGGCAAACATTTAACCCAACCGCTGGGTTAAAACAACCCAATTGCTGGGTTTGTCCATTTTCAATCCAACTTGGGTTGTTTTTAACCCAACATTTTTTAGAGTGTATAGAGCTATAAAATTATTGATCATTTGGTTCATAGTGAGATCTCTGACTTTTGATTATAGACTTTGATATCTTGTCAAATCTGAGCATACACTCTAAAAAATGCTGGGTTAAAAACAACCCAAGTTGGGTTGAAAATGGACAAACCCAGCGATTGGGTTGTTTTAACCCAGCGGTTGGGTTAAATGTTTGCTGAACCTGCTGGGTAGTTTTATTTAACTCAACTATTGTTTAAAAATTACTGTATTGCTTGCTTAAAACTAACCCAAAATATGTTGGAAATTAACATTAATTAATATGATTAATAAATGAACATTAAATGAATAATAATAAATAATAAATTGCTTATTAATAAATGTTCACCTTTTGATTATTATTGTTTCCTCTAGTAATTATGTGTCTGATTTTTAATTTCCAACCTATTTTGGGTTCATTTTAAGCCAGCCATATAGTAGTTTAATAAAACTACCCAGCACGTTTGGCAAACATTTAACCCAATCGCTGGCTTTGTCCATTTTCAACCCAACTTGGGTTGTTTTTATCCCAGCATTTTTTAGAGAGTAGTTTGTAACATTACTTATTTTTTTCTCAAGAGAAACATCTGAGAAGCAAAAGTCTCTGTGTGATTTGTGATTTTCCTTTTCCTACAGAAAAAGGCTGTTACACGACATGCTAACCAGCTCAGCAAAAACACATTTTGTTCTCAAAAGACGTTGAGTGTTTTGTCTTTTTATTGTACCTGGCCTGTTGAATGGCCTCCACCCACTTATTACAGTCAGCATCCTCTTCCGTCCGCAGCTCCAGGGGTTTCTGACCATCGTGGCCGAAAATCACCAGGAAGTAATGCTGGAAAGATGAGAAATTAAGTGTATAAGCCACAAATCAACATTCAGCATTGCATGTGGCCCACGGTGGGCAGCATTAAAACAGTTCTGACCTAAATAGAGACGCTTCCAGCGGCCACTAGCATGAACTTGCCTGCACTCATTAAACGGAAATGACAGTAGACGTGTTACTGAGTAATTTTGCCCTAAGTCATAAAGCAGCATGTGAAACAGCCATTCAAAAAAAGACAAAATAACAAAACACCAAGCCAACAAACAGTGAAAAAAAAATTGTCCTATTATGCTTTTTAACATTTTCAGCTTTTTTTAGTGTGTAATGTTGCTGTTTGAGCATGAAAAAGGGAGTTATTCAGTGTCTGAACTCCCTGAAACGCCTCCATTGTAGTCTAGAGTTTTCTTCCGGGAACAAACACGTCACAATATTCCTCATTTAAATAATTTATGCAAAATAAAGGGGCGGGGCCTGGTTGAGTTAGTTAATAGTGTGTTGAAACTGGCGGTTATGGTAAGGGGCGGGACATTTCCCAAACAAGCTCGAAGCGCTTGACCAATCACAACACACTGCTCCAGCTGACCAATCAGAGCACACTGTGCTTTTCAGAAGGAGGGGCTTCATAGAGACCTAAACAGAACTAAACAGAGTTTTACTGACAGACTGGGAAGAGAGGAGCTGCAACAATGGAGAATATGAGAAAAAATAATGTGTTTTTTGAACATTCAGGCATGAAAACTTATTCTAGAAGATCCCAAAACTAATAGGCCCCCTTTAACAGATCACAGCTGGAAGGGAAAAACCAGAAGCGTTCATTTTCTGACCTGGACATGTTCTTGACAGGTTTACCCTCAAATAAGTGATGGAGTGAAACAGTGAGAGAAACTGTGAGTGTGTTTTATAGGACGTAGGCTCGCTTAAGGGCTCGTTTGTGTTCTCATGATGCATGGCTGGTGTATGTGTGTGTGGTTATGTAACTCTGTCTTTAATGCGCTGTCCTGAGCCTCAGGCCTTGTTTAAACCGAGAGATAACAATAGACACGACCGGCCCACAAATACACTGGATTCTGTTTCACTTTCACCGACCCACAGAACAATCATCTCCCACTGAATCCCACTTAAATCACAGCTATATGCATCTGCTCTGTCCAATTACAGTAACAATGCTTGACGGGTCAGAATTCACATTCATATCTGACTTGTTTGCATAATTTTTTTTCGAGCAGCCCTATATGCATGTTTTCTTTGTTCATGCACACATATTGCCCTTCCGAAGACATGCACTGCAGACTTTCATTGAAATAGCCATGTCTGAGAGAAACACGCTGCCAGAAGCGCTACTATTCTTAGACGGGCAACCCAGCACTGTACAATATAAAAGGATGCTCGCATATGTGTGCGGCCTGTTTACATCTGTAAGAATACAGAAAATTATATGACATAATCAACATACAATGGCATTCACAACCCATTTTAATATTAAATATTCATACTTTAAAAAAATGTTTACGGCAGGAATGGACTTCATCTATTGGGAATTAATACACAGCGCAACAGCGCAAACTATTTTCCAGTTTTTTTCTACATAGCGATTAACATATCACATAACATATCAATATTATCAAATCAGTACAATTTATAACTATAACACAAATATAAAACGTACAATATAAAAGTATTGACTTACAGTGATTAATAATGAATATAAATGCAATATATTTTATTACATAAACATTCACATATACACCACCATTTAAAACAAATGTTATACTTTTATTTGGCAAGGATGCATTAGTGACAGTAAAGACATTTAGAATGTTACAACATATTTCTATTTCAAATATTTCTTTTGAATTAAGAAACGAAAAAATGCATCACGGTTTCCATATAAATATGAAGCAGCACTGATTGATAATAATTAGTGGTGTCAAATCGATTAATCTCAATTAATCGCATCTAACATAAAAGTTTGTGTGTGTGTGTGTGTATATATATATATATACACACACTATATTGCCAAAAGTTTTGGGACGCCTGCCTTTACATGCACATGAACTTTAATGACATCCCATTCTTAATCCGTAGGGTTTAATATGGAGTTGGTCCACCCTTGGCAGCTATTACAGCTTCAACTCTTCTGGGAAGGCTTTCCACAAGGTTTAGGAGTGTGTTTATGGGAATTTTTGACCATTCTTCTAGAAGCGCATTTGTGAGGTCAGGCAGTGATGTTGGCGAGAAGGCCTGGCTCACAGTCTCTAATTCATCCCAAAGGTGTTCTCTTGGGTTGAGGTCAGGACTCTGTGCAGGCCAGTCAAGTTCCTCCACACCAAACTCACTCATCCATGTCTTTATGGACCTTGCTTTGTGCACTGGTGCGCAGTCATGTTGGAACAGGAAGGGGCCATCCCCAAACTGTTCCCACAAAGTTGGGAGCATGAAATTGTCCAAAATGTCTTGGTATGCTGAAGCATTAAGAGTTCCTTTCACTGGAACTAAGGGGCCAAGCCCAACCCCTGAAAAACAACCCCACACCATAATTTTCCACCAAATTTTACACTTGGCACAATGCAGCCAGGCAAGTACCGTTCTCCTGGCAACTGCCAAACCCAGACTCGTCCATCGGATTGCCAGACAGAGAAGTGTGATTCGTCACTCCAGAGAACACGTCTCCACTGCTCTAGAGTCCAGTGGTGGTGTGCTTTACACCACTGCATCCGATGCTTTGCATTGCACTTGGTGATATAAGGCTTGGATCAGCTGCTCGGCCATGGAAACCCATTCCATGAAGCTCTCTACACACTGTTCTTGAGCTAATCTGAAGACCACATGAAGTTTGGAGGTCTGTAGCTATTGACTCTGCAGAAAGTTGGCAACTTCTGCGCACTGTGTGCCTCAGCATGCGCTGACCCCGCTCTGTGATTTTACGTGGCCTACCACTTCGTGGCTGAGTTGCTGTTGTTCCCAATTGCTTCCACTTTGTTATGATACCACTAACAGTTGACCGTGGAATATTTAGTAGTGAGGAAATTTCATGAATGGACTTATTGCACAGGTGGCAACCTATCACGGTACCACGCTTGAATTCACTGAGCTCCTGAGAGCGACCTATTCTTTCACAAATGTTTGTAGAAGCAGTCTGCATGCCTAGGTGCTTGATTTTACACACCTGTGTCCATGGAAGTGATTGGAACACCTGAATTCAGTGATTTGGAGGGGTGTCCCAATACTTTTGGCAATATAGTGTATATATATATACAGTGCTCAGCGTAAATGAGTACACCCCCTTTGAAAAGTAACATTTTAAACAATATCTCAATGAACACAAAAACAATTTCCAAAATGTTGACAAGACTAAGTTTAATATAACATCTGTTTAACTTATAACATGAAAGTAAGGTTAATAATATAACTTAGAGAACAAAATTTTCAGTTTTACTCAAATTAGGGTGATGCAAAAATGAGTACACCCCACTGAAAGTCTCTGGAGCAAAGCTAAATTTTCAACCACAGGTGAGTCTAATTATTCATTACACAGGTGTCCAGCAGACAGGTGACTATAAAAAGGGTGTTAAAACCCCTTCCCATTTCATGCTGTCAGCAATGGCACAACATGGAAGAGAAATGTCACAAGACCTGAGAAAGAAAATCATTTCTTTACACCAGAAAGGTGAAGGCTACAAGAAGATCAGCAAAGCTTTACTTATCAGTCAGAATACTGTAGCAAAAGTGGTACAAAAATTTTAAAAAAGATGGAACTGCAACCATCTCACAGGTCGTCCACGGAAGTTAACACCTCGACAGGAGCGTCTTCTGATGAGAAGGGTTGAAGAAAATCGGCATGCGAGTTCACTGCAGTTATCTAAAGAAGTAGAAAGCCAAACTGGGGTAACTATTTCCCGTGACACAATACGGCTTTCCTAAAGCCCAGGCACAAAAAAGCCCGCCTAGAGTTTGCCAGGGTCCGTGCTGACAAAGATGAAGACTGCTGGGACTCTATTCTCTGGAGTGATGAGACCAAGATAAATGTATGGCGTTGCAAAGGTGAGGAATACAAAGAAAAACGCATGGTGCCTACAGTGAAACATGGTGGTGGCAGTGTCCTTATGTGGGGCTGCATGAGTGCTGCTGGTGTCGGGGAGCTGCATTTCATTGATGGCATCATGAATTCACAGATGTACTGCTCTATACTGAAAGAGAAGATGCTACCATCACTCCGTGCCCTTGGTCGTCGTGCACTTTTCCAACATGACAATGATCCTAAACAAACATCTAAGGCCACTGTTGGATTTCTGAAGAAGAACAGGGTGAAAGTGATTCAATGGCTCCTGATCTGAACCCAATCGAACACCTATGGGGAATTCTGAAGAGACAAGTTGAGCATCACTCTCCATCCAGCATCCAGTCTCTAAAAGAGGTCATTCTTGAAGAATGGAAAGAGATAGATGTTGCAAAATGTTGCCAACTTGTTCATTCCATGCCTAGAAGACTTGGTGCTGTCATTAAAAATCATGGAGGCCATACAAAGTACTAGATGTAGTAGTTTTTGTTGTGGGGTGTACTCATTTTTGCATCACCCTAATTTGAGTAAAACTGAAAAATGTGTAATCTAAGTTATATTATTAACCTTACTTTCATGTTATAAGTTAAACAGATGTTATATTAAACTTAGCCTTTTCAACATTTTGGAAATTGTTTTTGTGTTCATTGAGATATTGTTTAAAATGTTACTTTTCAAAGGGGGTGTACTCATTTACGCTGAGCACTGTATATATATATATATATATATATATATACATACATATATTCTATCATTCTAATATGCTGATTTGCTGCTCAAGAAAAATTTTTGACTATTATTAGAGCTGTCAAATCGATTAATCGCGATTAATCGCATCTAACAAAAAAGTTTGTAAGTACATGTGTGCGTGTGTGTATATATATATTATATATATATGTGTGTGTATGTATATGCATGTATGTATATACACACACATTATATACTTAAAAACTATTATGTTAGATGCGATTAATCGTGATTAATCGATTTGACAGCTCTAATAATAATCAAAAATGTTTCTTGAGCAACAAATTATATTAGAATGATTTCTGAAGGATCATGTGACACAGAAGACTGGAGAATAAACTACAAAATTAAAATATATTTAAATATATCAATTCAAAATTTAATAATGTTTCATGTTATTACTGTTCTACTGTATTTTTGGTCAAACAAATGCAGCCTTGTGAGCAGAAGAGACTTCTTTCAAAAACATTAAAAAAAATTACCGACCCCAAACTTTTGAACAGTAGTTTATTCAATGATATAAAAAGTCTGAGTGTAGGCAGACAGACTTGATTACATCATTTGCATTGTTTCAAGGGAGTGAGTGGTCAATAAAATAAATAGGGTAAGTTTTTATTTTAATGTTGACTTTAAGGGGAACAGAACTCACAGCTCCTGTGATGTGAAGTCAGTGATGTGTAAGAGCTGCAAGCATGATAATACAGCGGCACTTCAACATGACATCAAACCCCATTTCCATGGTAACACAAGTCACTGGAACGCTGGTGGTTGTGTCAAGCATATTTCATTTGCATCTGAATCTTTATCATGTACATGTTCAAAGAGGGAGATAAACCTACTGCTGGAGAGCGAGAGGAAATATCGTCCGATCGGCCAATGAGCAAACTACTTAGTAGAATCACATTAAAAACATTACCATAATCAATTATAATTTTATTCTAAACTAAAAGCAGCCATTTCATGCTAAATATTTTTTTTTCATCAATAAATGACTGTTTTATAAATATCCAGGTTAGTTTGCATATCACAAAAGCTCGTTTAATTGAGTTGGCCCAGAAATCAAAGCACAATCAGCATTTGTTTTTAACAAAGTACTTTGAAGCTCTCTGATGCTTTGCGCTGTTTGAAATGCCCACTGCTTTATGCCATGATGCACGAGAAATCAGCAAAACCACAAACATGCTCAATTTCAACACACACCAGTCATTTTATCAGTCTTTTGGAGAAGATGACAGGCGATGTACAACGGTAAAAGCACCAAAAGAATTATGCAAGTGGGTGTAAATAAAAAACATGCAAAGTAAAAAGTCATAATGCAATAACGAAAAAAACTAAACTACACAAAAAAAATAAAATTAAATAAAATTACATTTAAAAATTTAAATAAATAAAGAAATTAAAAAAATAATAAAATAAATAAAATAAAATAATTTAAAATAAATTAAATTAAATTTAAAAAAATAAAATAAATTAAATTAAAAAATAAAATAAAATAAATATGGCATGTTGCACTTTAGAGGTCAAACAGTCGGTGGTGTAGAGGCCGTCCACACACACACACACACACACACACACACACAAGTGTGTTTCAGATTGACAGTGCATTGCTGGCCAGAGCCAACAGCTGATAATCTCAGAGATAGATGTGTGTGTGTGCGTGTGTGTGTGTGGATGCAACATCTGCTATAGCATAACAGAAGAGATTGTTTGTGACACCGCCAACTACTGGCCTGGCAGCAGAATACAGCGTTTTTAATCGTTTTCACAACTTTGTCGTCTGTACGCGAAAAATACAAAGTAAAAACTTTTCTGTTTTTAGTACATCATTGTTGTGTAAACGTACCTTAAGGGTGTGATGTATTGTGAAAGCGATGAATGGTATACTGTAAAAATATTTTATATACTAACGCAATGATAATTTGAATTACAATTAGCACAAATTTAAAGGCAGTACACTATCATGGCATACAAATAAAAAATTTAAATTTGAAATAAATTTGGATAATTTGTATTTGAAATTTGGGTTATTAAAAAAAAAAAAAAAAAATCAAAGGAAACTCCGGCAGATCCTGCTTATCAGGGTGTCAGGAAACTAAGGCCTTAATCTGGACCAAACGTGTCGGCCTGAGTGCTGTCGTGCTGATGAGGGGCTTTTGAGTCTCGTGTGGTCCCAACAAACGGCCGGGATCAGAATATATCTGCTTCATACGCAGAAGATGAGTGTATAATCTGCAAGATGCTGCTTAACACCAGCAGCGACCGCAGCGCATATTCCTTTATGTGCATGCTTGTTTCTTAAAATATTAATTCCCACACCTCATGACTTTTCCGTGACTAATGGATAAGCAGGGTGGCTGTCCAATATAATATCAATATATAAATATAACACAATATGATACCAGCACAAATACGCAATATTTACAGAAACTAACACAGGTGGGAAGAAACTTCTGTTAATCAGCCAAGCATGCAGTTATTGGCTGATGTTCAAAATTTCAAAATAGCCAAATATCAGTCAACTACTCACTTTGCTCAATAAACCAGTCTGTGACTAATAAAGATCCCACTCACCAATTTCTATACAAAAAAAAAAAAAAGCTCATTCACTATAAAAATTTTAATTTAAAAATGTATTGGTCCAAAATTGTATAAAATAAAGCTTTGAAGCCATAATATCAGTGCACAGACATTTACTCTATTTTCTCAACTAATTTAAATGCTGAAATATTTAACTGCAGTATATGGGCTGTTATTGTTGGTTTAACATCTTTACACCAACACACAGGAAAGTCTGGGGCTAGTTGTCACATGAGGAAGGCTATATTTTACTGTAATCCTGAACTTTGATTAGTGTTCTGGCAAGATTCTCTCAAAGTTTTGAACAAGCGTTCTTCCAGTAACGTTAATAGAATTACTCACCCTCATGTCGTTCCACACCCGCAAGACTTTCATTCATCTTCAGAACGCAAATAAAGATATTTTTGATGAAATCCGAGAGGTTTTTTATGTCTTTCTGCTATGCTGTTTACGTTCAGCGCTTCCAGGTTCTACGTCAGAACACCGTCCGACGCTGATCACGTGAGAAGCACGACGCATGCGTGTGATGCTGACGCAGGAGACAGCCAATAATGACGTAGAACACGGAAGCTCTGGACATAAACAACGTATGAAAATGACACAGAAGAGAAGATATTGTTGAATAAAGTTGTTGTTTTTGTTTTGTTTTTGCACACAAAAAGTATTCATGTCTCTTCATAACATTAAGGTTGAACCACTGCAGTCACATCGACTGTTTTAATGATGTCTTTAATACCTTTCTGGACCTTGAAAGTGTTAATTATTTTGCTGTCTATGGACAAGTCATATACCGCTCGGATTTCATCAAAAATATCTTAATTTGTGTTCTGAAGATGAACGAAGGTCTTACAGATGTGGAACGACATGAGGGTGAGTAATAAATGACAGAATTTTCATTTTTGGGTGAATAACATTCTCAAAAAATGTTATTTATACATTGTTCATGGAACGTTTTTTCCTGAAACATTTTATTAATATTTTATTAATATTTTGATTTAGCTTTTATTTTTATATTTTTAGTTTTCATATTAATTTTAGTTTAATTTTTAGTCATTTTATTTATTTGTTTTGTTTTGTTTTTAATTAGGTTTAATTTATTTTTATTTCAGTTTTAGTTTTTATTTATTTCCAGTTAATAATTTTAGTCCTTCAACTTACACTTATTTCAGTTTACTGTCGATGCAACATTTATAATTTTCAGTTAGTTTAAGTTTTTCAGCTAATAATTATATTCTATTTTATTTAAGCACTATTTAAATTAACAAAAGTTTTATTTAATGATTATAACTTTTTATTTAAATGTTACCGCTTGTTTTAGAATGTTTCAAAAGTAACGTTCCGTAATGTTTGCAAAATGATCAAACAGAATGAAATGGAAATGGAACTAGAGCAGTGGTTTTGTGTGTTGGTTTCACAAATCTAGTTTTAAATTGGATATTTTTTTGTGAATTCTGCCCTTCAAGTTCTTGTTATCTTTCATATTTTAGATAAAAGATAAAATAAAGATATAGTTTAAAATTTCAGCCCTTCAAACTAAATCATTCTATATATATAACATTTGTTGAACACGATAAAACCACACCGACCAAATGTTTTTGGTTTTTGATTTTTTTCTTTTTTAATCATGTCCTCAAAACACATTTATATTTCATACATACAGAAGCTGACCAAGACCTTGAAACTTTCAACTGTTCAATGACACACAAACACTCATAAACAGACACAAACACGTGGTGTGTGTAGAAACCAACTTCTTCCCATCTGGCACATTCACACCACAAATGTGGCTTTAATCGTAACCCCGAGTAATTACCAGACCATAGATGAAATGTAGACTGAATGTGAGGTCAGATCATACCTGCTGTTTATCTGAGCTCTCTTTCCCAACGGTGGACACTTTTGGAGCCGGAATCCTCTCGCAGGAGCATCCCTCCAGCAAATAAATCCCAGATGGTCTGGTGCTCTGCTCGTTCTCAAAGTAGAACAGCACGTTCTGGTAAAGCGCGAAGTACTTCTCGGTCCAGCGGTTGTTTTCTGCCGCTTTTTTACTCAAGTATCCACGTTTAATTCCCTCTTTACGCGCGACCATGGACAGATAGAGCGCGTGTCCTTCATTATAACGCACGCTCTTCTGCATCTTAAAGTCCTGATTGTCACACTGAGCTCATCATCAATCTCATCCTCACACACAGCAGCCAGAGATGATGATCTAAAGTCCAGCCAAAAGCGCTGATGCTGCGCGTAAAGGAGATTCCAGACGCGCGTAACGCGTAATTACGCACAGCTATATAAAGTAGTGCGCGTGATTTAAAAAAAGAAAAGCGAAAATACAGTAATCAGCAAATATTAATAAAAATATGATCTGAACTGCGCGCAGGGACGTAAAACAAAAATAGATACAGTGAGCAGACGGTACAACAGAATCACGACCGAGATCAGCGCTAATCGGCTTTGACACCAACTTAAAGAGACAGAACTATTTACCGTCTCAGTCGCTATTTACCTCAGTGTCAAGAGAGACTCACTCTGGTATCTTTCTCACGCGTCCCTTAAGTTAGTTTCACGATTTTAATCGGAAATACTGCAGATGCTACAACGAACGTAACTCTGTTTTCAGAAGCATGAAATAAATCTAGCTGTTTTCAAATAGTTTAATTTTTCCAACGAGCGTTTTCCAGCAAACATTGGCCAAAATAGTCGCGGTAGGACGGCATAAATCGATAAAAAATATGTAACAAAGAACATTTTCTAAAAATGCTTTCAGATACGTTTCATAACTTTCATATTTTTTTCAGCCATGACGGGACGTTTCAACGGTCATTCAACGTCCAAATGTTTGCTGGGAAAACGAGTAGCGCGACAAAATACTACAGCGCTGTTGTGTTTTGTAGCCTAAGTCAGCTGAGGTAAATAATTAACGCTTTCCACTAAAATAATAACAAGAAACACGCTTTCCTACAATCTCTCTCAAGTAGCGTTCGTTTGATGTCGGATTCAAAGTACCGAATCAGTTCGTTCGTTATAAACGATTCACCAATTCATTTGATTCGCTGCGCGCATTTGCGTCTCCTTTGTATTAATACTGCTGTTCTTTATTTATATAAATTAGTGTGCTCTTTAATTTTATTAGTTGTATTGTAGTGTAAATGTCCACCAGTCAGACCACTATCAAACTATCTAGTCTAAACTAAAGCATAATTATCTTAAATTTCTTTCCAATTTCAGTCAGTCTGCAGGTACAACACACCATGATTTATCTATAAAAATGGGATTATAACAATTGTAACTGTAAGAAGATTCATTTAAATTTAAAGTTTGATGCAGTCTGAATCACTGTATAGGCCTAAATATTGTGAATTACGCCCCCTGGTGGCAAATGTATGAAATCACCTACAACACATGCTTAGATGATCATAGCACTAATACACTGTCTTAAAAATAATATGATTATTTGGTGCCTGTGTTGTGCATGAATAATCGGACTAATCTTGCACAATAATCTTGGATAATTCTGGGATTGCATTCTCTGTAAAGGATGCATTTTATTCAGCCTTATGTTTTTGTCAAAACAAAACCTCTTAGAAGTAGAATCACATCAGGAGAACACGTGATGCCTTAAACATCATCTAACTGGGTTTTGGAACAGTTTCAATGTTTCATATGATGTCTGTGATCAGAAACTCATATTAAACTTGTGGTTGTGAAAAGGGAAACTCACAACGGTTCTAATTTCATCTCCTCCTCCTGGCTGTATAGCTGACTTCACTCCTACAAAGATATGAACTTGTGTCTTACGGAGGAAGAGCCCGCGATACCAGACGCCCACCTGAACGCAACCTCTGCAGGGCCGATCTGTAACAGAGCGGGAAACCACATTAAGAACTTACCCAGCATGCTTTGAGACTTATCTGGGAACATGCAGAAGGTACACCATAATATCTGCTGATATTATTGCATATCCTCACAGCCAAAACTCATTCATCTTGAAACACATGGGTGTGAAAAGTGAAAATCCATCCTAAACATCTCAACAAGCCTCAATGCCACAAAAAGCCTCATGATCGGCAAATCAAGAATAATGGGATAAATTCTGCTTCATCCAGGTTAACCAGGACAGTATTTCTGATACAGTCCGGCATTGCATTAGGTCAGCTGAGGTCCTCATACATGATTTGACATATTCAGTGTAAGCCATCCATTGGAGGCAAGGGAAAACATTTGGATGAGAAAATCGTAATTTCATAAACACTATGTGACAATTTTGTAAATGTAAATTATTATATAAATATTATAGTATTGGTTGCTTGCTTGTTAATAATGTATGGTATTTGGCGTTCCATTAACCCAAAAACTGTGTAAACATCAAATGGAACAGGAACATAAATGTACATTGGACTAAAAAAAACGTTGCTTCCTCATTGAAAACTGTATGAAAGAGGTTAAATATGAGAGAAAATAATTTTTTAAATAATTAAATAATTTTTAAAATAAAGATTCCAAAAGTTGGTTTTCGTAGTGACGCCATAGAAGAACCATTTTTGGTTCTGGGGAATTTGGAGGCCAAGTCAACACCTCAAACTTGTTGTTGTGCTCCTCAAACCATTCCTAAACCATTTCTGCTTTGTGGCAGGGCGCATTATCCTGCTGAAAGAGGACACAGCCACCAGGGAATACCGTTTCCATGAAAGGGTGTACATGGTCTGCAACAATGCTTGTGCTTAATGCCCGGCACCGTGGAGCTCGAATGGCATTTGCCATTGAACACCAGAATTGGCAGGTCCACCACTGGCGCCCTGTGCTTTTCACAGATGAGAGCAGGTTCACCCTGAGCACGTGACAGACGTGAAAGGGTCTGGAGAAGCCTTGGAGAACGTTATGCTGCCTGTAACATCGTTCAGCATGACCGGTTTGGTGGTGGGTCAGTGATGGTCTGGGGAGGCATATCAATGGAGGGACGCACAAACCTCTACAGGCTAGACAATGGCACCCTGACTGCCATTAGGTATCAGGATGAAATCCTTGGACCCATTGTCAGACCCTACGCTGGTGCAGTGGGTCCTGGGTTCCTCCTGGTGCATGACAATGCCCGGCCTCATGTGGCGAGAGTATGCAGGCAGTTCCTGGAGGATGAAGGAATTGATACCATTGAATGGCCCCCACGCTCGCCTGACCTAAATCCAATTAATCACCTCTGGGAAATTATGTTTCGGTCCATCCGACGCCAGGTTGCACCTCAGACTGTCCAGGAGATCAGTGATGCCCTGGTCCAGATCTGGGAGGAAATACCCCAGGACATCATCCGTCGTCTCATTAGGAGCATGCCCCGACGTTGTCAGGCATGCATACAAGCACGTTGGGGGCCATACAAACTACTGAGTACCATTTTGAGTTCCTGCAATGAAATTTCAGCAAAATGGACTAGCCTGCTGCATCATTTTTTTCACTTTGATTTTCGGGGTGTCTTTGAATTCAGTCCTCTGTAGGTTGATAATTTTCATTTCCATCAAACGATGTGGCATCTTTTTGTTCCTAACACATTACCCAGTCCATATCAGTATAGATATCCAGCATGATATTTTTCCCCACTGAGATCTGATGCGTTATATATATATATATATATATATATATTAAATTAAACTCAATTATAGCCTCCAAAGAGCCTTTGGGTCAGGGAATGCTTTGGCAAGGGCAACCCTGTGGGATTATGGGGATTACTGGTTTGTCTGTCAATCCCAAATATAGCGGCATACTTATAAATCTCAAAAACAGGGAGAGTGTGGCAATCTGTTTGTAGATGTCCTGTTTCTAAACAAATGCAAATAGAATGAAGAATCAAGACGAAAGATTTATGGATTTATTTTGGAAAGGGCATTTCCAGGCCAGATGTTCAAATACTGAGAACAAACATCATTTTTATTTGCACCACTAAACTGAAACATCAACAACAGAGTTGCAAAACATTAAATGAATTCAACAAATATACATTTTACTGTGCTTCTTTTAGTGGTGTTACTATAAAACTATTTCAATTGCTTTGCATTACCAAACAGAGATTCTGGTATAAAATTAAAATGAATATAAATAATTAAAGCATCTTCATACAAACGAAGCTGTTAAGAACTGCTCATAGAGTGCCATCTTGTGGCACGTCCGGAATCAAAAGGTCACTTTATTGGTGTTTGATAAACCAAGCATCACTAGTAATTGCTCAAACTTATTTGTTTATTCAAACCACTAACTCTAATTATTAAACTTCAACCATAATTCATCTAAAATCATAGAGATTTGAGGGTGGGCTCTTTTGACACCCTATCAACCCTAAAACCCTCAGAACACCCTATGCATACTGTAGTCTTGTGTAAGCAAGTTGAATTCACATGTACATCATATGAAATGAAAAGCAATCTCAGCAGACATTGCCGACTGCTAATAGAGAAAAAGCATCACTAATGTCACTCAGTTTACTGGGAAAAAAAGTTGCACCTGATGTTCTTGAGTAGTTGCCATGACGATGGCTAAACAATTAGACTGTCCACTGTGTAGCAGGTTCATGGTTTCTATTAACAGCAGACAAATGTACAATGTTACAGCTCCAGGTGTGTAATAATAAAATAAAAATACTCTTTAGTATTCAATTCCGAACACAGCCAGTGTGTGTGTGTAAGTATGAGGCATAACATTATGAGCACTGACAGGTGAAGTGAATCACACTGATTATCTCTTCATCACGGCACCTGTTAGTGGGTGGATATATTAGGCAGCAAGTGAACATTTTGTCCTCAAAGTTGATGTGTTAGAAGCAGGAAAAATGGGCAAGCGTAAGGATTTGAGTGAGTTTGACAAGGGCCAAATTGTGATGGCTAGACGACTGGGTCAGAGCATCTCCAAAACTGCAGCTCTTGTGGGGTGTTCCTGGTCTGCAGTGGTCAGTATCTATCAAAAGTGCTCCAAGGAAGGAACAGTGGTGAACCGGCGACAGGGTCATTGATGCACGTGGGGAGCGAAGGCTGGCCCGTGTGGTCCGATCCAACAGACGAGCTACTGTAGCTCAAATTGCTCAAGAAGTTAATGCTGGTTCTGATAGAAAGGTGTCAGAATACACAGTGCATCAGTTTGTTGCGTATGGGGCTGCATAGCCGCAGACCAGTCAGGGTGCCCATGCTGACCCCTGTCCACCGCCGAAAGTGCCAACAGTGGACACGTGAGCATCAGAACTGGACCACGGAGCAATGGAAGAAGGTGGCCTGGTCTGATGAATCACGTTTTCTTTTACATCACGTGGATGGCCGGGTGCGTGTGCGTCACTTATCTGGGGAACACATGGCACCAGGATGCACTATGGGAAGAAGGCAAGCCGGCAGAGGCAGTGTGATGCTTTGGGCAATGTTCTGCTGGGAAACCTTGGGTCCTGCCATCCATGTGGATGTTACTTTGACACATACCACCTACCTAAGCATTGTTGCAGACCATGTGCACCCTTTCACGGAAACGGTATTCCCTGGTGGCTGTGGCCTCTTTCAGCAGGATAATGCGCCCTGCCACAAAGCAAAAATGGTTCAGGAATGGTTTGAGGAGCACAACAACAAGTTTGAGGTGTTGATTTGGCCTCCAAATTCCCCAGATCTCAATCCAATCGAGCATCTGTGGGATGTGCTGAACAAACAAGTCCGATCCGTGGAGGCTCCACCTCGCAACTTACAGGACTTAAAGGATCTGCTGCTAACATCTTGGTGTCAGATACCACAGCACACCTTCAGGGGTCTAGTGGAGTCCATGCCTCCACAGATCAGCGCTGTTTTGGCAGCAAAAGTGGGACCAACACAATATTAGGAAGGTGGTCATAATGATATGCCTGATCGGTGTATGTATGTATGCATGTACCAAGAACAACCGAGACGAGATCTGTCGTGTCGATAGCTCAGACCATCATTATGTTGATGGACAGGAATGTTGTTCCAGGATCAACAATTATTAGATGTTGTGGTAGAAATTCCCCTAGGCACCTGACTGAAGTTAAAATGGCGCGTCTCCTAATCAACGCTTACAAATTTATCACATTAATTTACATTAATTTATTTATCCTCTAGCACATCTCCTAATCGACATCACATGAGTCGGACGACGTCTCATCCCCTATGAACTCTTATCATTTGGTAATAAGTGTTCCAGTAACCACACAGACTCCAAACAATGTCTTTGAAATGCTTTTATCATGGCCGAGAGGACCTCATGTCAATCACAGAGAATTCCCCTAGCAAAGAGAATACAACAGTTTATATAGAATAGATACATGGCAAAGGTAACATCATTTTTCTCTAATATGATTGGTTCTTCATATGTGCAATTCAGCAAACCCCGCCCCCCAACCTCTGTTACTGGCAAAGCAACTTTGGTTTTTTGATTACTTCAGCTTGATACTCAGGTCATGGGGTCATTATATTTAAACACCCGTCTAGCCTCCTTTATGCATCTGTTATTTCAGCACACTAACTTTGGCTAAAGTGTCGGTACATTTTTTGTTCTCAAAAGCATGCAAATGTTAAGACTGCAAGAAAAAGAAATGTTAGTTATAATTAATTAAAATTTCCTTCACAATGTTGAACCAGGAACATGTCTTACTTGGCAAAATCACGGTGACCTATCAAATCCACTCAAGTTCACAGTGAGTTTAGTCTAACCTGTGTGCACAAGACACATACGCAGCGGTTCTTTATTTCACTGGTTGTCATGGAGATAGCATTGCTCAAGTGGACTGAAACGACGCCATCTCACCTTCCAATCAACCTGACGACAGTTCTTTTCACATATGTAAAGTAGCTAGTATTTCAGTGTAGTGCAGATGTATACACACCATTATATCTAAGGTATGATGGAAAAAAGACAGGAAATGCAGCTGAGGTTTTTTTTTTTTTTCCCAGGAGTTGCTTCCTGTTTGGTAGAAACAAAGATGATGCATCCGTAAGTACAGTTTCAACTCGGCTAGAATGGTGCAGTGTCTCTTACTGAACCTCAGGCTCTCTACAGTGAAGTAATACTTAAAACAAACAAAAAAACTAATAACAGCAGCATCACTTTTATACACATAAATGAATGCAGGTGATCTCATGAAATTGGTTGGGTAACAGTCATCCCAAAATCAAAAATAACCAATTATATTTTGTTTTTCATTAAGAAAATTAAGTGCATTTGCATTATTTTCAGAAATTTGCATTATTTTTATGACAATAGAGCACATTTCTTCTTCAAAGTCTTATTACTGTAATTTCAAATATACAATATTTATACATCATGGTTTAATTTACTGCCTTTAATATGTTTATATTAATAAAATATAAAACATTGTACTGCAGTATTCTATTACTGTAATACAAAAAAAAAAAGAAAAACCACCAGATGCATTACAATACTAAGAATTCAATAAATGTGGTTAATTGACATGAAACAGTGAAAAATATTAATAGTAATATTAATAGCTAAAAAGTCTTCATTGCCCTTTAATACATATTATATATACATACTGTATATATGCATCAAATATAGATTTTTTTAACAATATGATAGAACGACAGATCGATAGAATGATGGATAGCACAATAGAACGATAGATAGACAGAACGATAGATAGAACGATAGAACAATAGACAACGATAGAATGATAGAACGATAGACAGACAGAACGATAGATATATAGAACGACAGATAGATAGATAGATAGAAAGATTAATAGACAGAACGATAGAACGATAGATATATAGAACGATAGATAGATAGATAGATAGAAAGATTAATAGACAGAACGATAGAACGATAGACAGAGAACGATAGATATAGAACGATAGATAGACAGACAGATAGATAGATAGATAGATAGAACAATAGACAGAACGATAGATAGAACGATCGATAGATACATAGAATGATAGAAAGAAAGAGATAGAATGATAGAACAATAGACAGAATGATAGATAGAACGATAGACATAGAACGATAGATAGAACGATAGACAGATAGATAGAACGATAGACAGACAGATAGAACGATAGATAGAACGATAGAACGATATAGATATAGATAGAGAGATAGATAGACAGATAGATAGATAGAACAATAGAACAACAGACAGAATGATAGATAGAAAGAAAGAACGATAGAAAGAACGATTGATAGATACATAGAATGATAGATAGATAGATAGATAGAACAATAGACAGAATGATAGAATGATAGATAGAATGATAGACAGAGATAGATAGATAGATAGATAGAGAGAGATAGAACGATATAGATATAGATAGAGATAGATAGATAGAAAGAACGATCGATAGATACATAGAATGATAGAAAGATAGATAGAACGATAGAACAATAGACAGAATGATAGATAGATAGAACAATAGACAGAATGATAGATAGAATGATAGATAGAACGATAGACAGATAGATAGAGATAGATAGATAGAACGATATAGATAGATATAGATAGAGAGATAGAAAGAACGATCGATAGATACATAGAATGATAGAAAGAAAGATAGATAGATAGACAGAACAATAGATAGATAGATAGATAGATAGAACGATAGAACGATCGATAGATACATAGAATGATAGATAGATAGATAGATAGATAGATAGATAGATAGATAGAACGTAAGATAGATAGAACGATAGATAGATAGATAGATAGATAGATAGATGGATAGATGGATAGATAGATAGAACGTAAGATAGATAGAATGATAGAACGATAGATAGATAGAACGATAGATAGAAAGATAGATAGAACGATAGAACAATAGACAGAATGATAGATAGAATGATAGACAGATAGAAAGAACGATCGATAGATAGATGCATAGAATGATAGAAAGATAGATAGAACGATAGAACAATAGACAGATAGATAGATAGATAGATAGAACGATCAATAGATACATAGAATGATAGATAGAATGTAAGATAGAACGATAGACAGATAGACAGATAGATAGATAGAGATAGATAGAACGATATAGATAGATATAGATAGAGAGATAGAAAGAACGATCGATAGATACATAGAATGATAGAAAGAAAGATAGACAGATAGACAGAACAATAGATAGAACGATAGATAGATAGAACGATAGATAGAAAGATAGATAGATAGAACGATAGATAGAAAGATAGATAGATAGAACGATAGAACAATAGACAATGATAGATAGAATGATAGACAGATAGAAAGAACGATCGATAGATAGATGCATAGAATGATAGATAGATAGAACGATAGAACAATAGACAGATAGATAGATAGATAGACAGATAGATAGATAGATAGATAGATAGAACGATCAATAGATACATAGAATGATAGATAGAATGTAAGATAGATAGAACGATAGGAAGATAGAACGATAGGTAGATAGATAGATTGAGAGAACGATAGAACGAACGATAGATAGATAGATAGATAGATAGATAGATAGATAGAACGATAGATAGATAGATAGACAGACTCTTGTGGTTAGGCCTCCTTAGAATGAATATACTGAAAGAAATGTCTCTGTGGTTTCTCAAAATCTTACAAAATTGCTTGTTTAAATCGTTTCTAAATCCTGAAAGGGTCCAAATGTGTATCTGAAGTTCTTGAGAATCAAGGTTATTTTAAGTCTTGATGTTTTCCTGCTTCTCTCTCTCTCTCTCTGTCTCTCTCTCTCGCTCTTTCTCCCACCCTGCCTGTTTCTTCTCTCAGCATGTGAATAATGCACCTCTCATTGTCGCTTAGATCCGATCAACGTCATGCCTGCAATGCAAGCGCGCTCAAACGCATTTACACTACAGACAGACAGGCAGCTGTGGCATAACTGACTTCGGCCTCTATCCGGATCGCTCTAAATATCTGTCTGTGATTATACGGTAAGAACAAAATGTATTCTCTCTTCTTTATCCATTTACCACACTGCAACTCCGTAGTATCATTTCTTACCATATGCAAACTGAAGGTACATGTTCTACTACAAAGTTGAAGGCACTGAATAAGGTCTGCTTAATGCATTGTTAGATCTTTCATTTGTTTCAGTGGTTAAGTTGAAGCGGTGAGAACATCCAGTGCCTTGATTAGAATAGAAACACTTTGCGACCTCTTCAAAATCACAAGTGCATACTGAATATATGCTGTTTTACATATCATCTTTCCATGTACATTACAAAAGCTTGAAGACACCCATAAGCGTAATAGCATAAAGTCATTTTCTGATGCGTTTGCTCTTTTAATCTATATTGATATGCAGAACAGCTGGGCAGGATTTTCAAAGGCCACTTTACTCTTTCTATGTGCAACCCACAAGTGGAGCTTCTCTACCTGCTCCCAGTAGAGCTGAGCAGAACATCGCTGACATGGTACAATCACTGCTACTCAAAAGCAATCGTCATTTCCTCCATGGTAACAGCGTGCGAGCTGCTCATGACAACTTGTTCAAAGCCTTGTTTTCACATAGAGGAAGTGCACAATGGTACTTGGACAGTCAGTGCTGATAATGTTCTGAGGCTTTAATTTTAACATCATGCAAATGCGATTAAAGTCAACATGAATTTATATCTGCAAGCATTTTACAACTGTAATCTGACTTTTCCGAGGGTAACTCGATATTCAGTGAGAAAAAAGACTTGAGACTTCATAGCATCAGCTGAAAAGGACAGTCGTTTGAGAGGGAAAGCATTGCATTCTGGTGGAAGACCAGAAATTTATTTCAAAGATCATCTTTTGAAATCATCTTCGAAATAATGTGCACTAATGACTTTTAGACAGTAACACTGGGAATGCACATTAATAATTTCGATTTCATGTTGCATTTTGGGGAAAGATTGCAAAAATTTAGAAATTATCTTTGAAATAACGTGCACTAATGAATCGTTAACAATCAACAAGAAAAAGGGTCGTTGGCGCTGATAGCCTAGTGGTTAGCGCACTGAAAAGATTTCATGTTGACTTTAAAGGGTTAGTTCACCCAAAAATGAAAATTCTGTCATTAATTGCTCACCCTCATGTCGTTCCACACTTCTTCATGAAGCTTCGAAGCTTTACGAATGTTTTGTTTCGAATCAGTGGTTCGGAGCGCGTATCAAACTAAAGTCACGTGATTTCAGTAAACGAGGCTTTGTTACGTCATAAGTGTTTCGAAATTTCAATGGTTCACCACTGGGGGGCGTGACTTTGGCAGTTTGAAACACGCTCCGAACCACTGATTCGAAACAAAAGATTCGTAAAGCTTCGAAGCTTCATGAAGCAGTGTTTTGAAATCGCCCATCACTAGATATTGTTGAATAAAGTCGTTATTTAGTTTTTTTGGTGCACAAAAAGTATTCTCGTCGCTTCATAACATTAAGGTTGAATCACTGTAGTCACATGAACTGTTTTAAATATTATTTTAGTAGCTTTCTGGGCATTGAAAGTGTTAATTATCTTGCCGTCAATGCACTGAGCCATCGGATTTTATCAAAAATATCTTAATTTGTGTTCCGAAGATGAACGAAGGTCTTACAGGTGTGGAACAACATGAGGGTGAGTAATTAATGACAGAATTTTCATTTTTGGGTGAACTAACCCTTTAATATATGCAAATTCAAAAAAAAGTATATAAAAAAGGACTCACAGTTGTGAAGCATGGAAGTTGTATTGATGTCTGGAAGTGATTGTTTTCAAAATGTTTGTCTTTAATTCACAAGGCCAGATTCTGAGAGACAAAAATAAGAATAGTTTGCAAAAGCAAACAAATTACAAATGGTTTAGCTGCAAGGAGACTTCTTTATAATCCATCCCTAAGATGTAGGGCGACGCTTATAAAATACATTATCTATACTCTCTTTTAGGGGTGTAACGATACACAAAAGTGACGGTTTGGTAGGTACCTCGGTTTTGAATTCACCGTTCGGTTCGTAACAGCAGGGGGAGAAAACTAAACAAAATTGCTCTTTTTTTTTAATTAAACAGTAGTTTACTGAACAAATTGTGTCTCTGTCTTTAAATGAATTAAATTATAATTAAAAGTTTCTTAAGGATATATATTTTTTTAATCTCTGATACTGCTGTAAACTGTATAGGGAGCCCTTACTTGGACATTACTATAATATTAAAGGTTCAGAGCCCATTAGCCTAAATTCAGTTGCTATTTATTTTTAGATATAATAATCAACACTTAAACAACACATTTTATGCAAACTTGTAAACTGCACATAAGGCAGTTTTTGCATTAACTTCTAAATCTAATTATAAAATTATGTTTTTACTCCAATTCGATGTTGAAATATAATCGTTTACACTGTGGCTGTCATTTTCATGACAGATTTATTTAAACATACATTAAATAATCAAGACATCACTAACAGGTTAAGTAAAATATAATGAATATATAGGCTAATATAGTGTATATATTCAGCGAAAGAGTTAATTTCTCTGCCGAACTTACAAGCTGTGGACTCGCCTGAGGTAAATGCTAGTGACACAGTGTTTACAAGCTGTTTTATTGACGTCTTTCTGTCGTTGAAACACTGATTGAGCGATTACGCGAGATATTATAAGTTTCAGTAAGTTGTACAGTACATCTTTCAACATACCTTCAGATGTTCATTCATGTTTATTCTGTAACTAGTATTAAAGAGGAAGAGATGATCGCATTCACTCGCGCTCCACGCGGTCATTTGAAATGAGGCGCCTGTACAGTGATCTGTCACGCCACATCAAAGTGCGTCAAAACTACATTTTTTTTGTTTGAATTTTGTGATAAAATGGACAGAATTTGAAAGATGACACTTTGTTTCTTATCGAAAGTAACAAAAGGCTGAGCTTATTGTGATTATTGGTGGTTAGGCTACAACGCTGTATTCGTTGCGTAGATCCAATGGGCCAGGGCTGGGCGTGGCGTGTTCGGTACGCCATGAGAGTATTGCGGTTTTTCAGTTCGGTTTGAATATAGTTACACCCCTACTCTCTTTGCATAAGCACCACTAACTGTCTCTCCGATTGACTTTAAATGTATTCAGAAACACTTTATAAACCCCAATCAGAGGCATGATGTTCTGCAGGCTCTGAGAAAGTAACACCAAGGACACCAAACACAATGGCCTTAAGAAAGATGCAGTTGCTAAAGAAAGCGTGAGGGAGGCCAAGCTCTGCGCTCATACTGAAAAGGACAGGCACCGCAAAGAATGTTGTCTGGAGGTAATGGCAAACAATAAAGCCAAGGTCCCCGCTTCGGTTTATTGAATTTAGCTTTTCAAAAAAAAAAAGGTATTGGAGAGAGAGAGCTGTAATTCTACAGAAAGAGAGCTTGTTGCTGAGCAAGACTGGATAAGAAACATGTAATGAAACGGGAAGTGCATTTGGTTCCATTTTAATTTTTTTGCAGCATTTGTGTGCAACCAATCAAGCACACCACAATAACTCAAAGCTACTTGAGTCTTCCATTTAGTACATGTAATACGTGTAATTTGCCGTATGATAAGCTTTTCAAATGGACCATCGTATACAGCCTACTGTATCATATTTGAAACAGAAATTTCGAAGGCCTCTAAATTATCAGTATGGTCAAAATGTTACTGAAAAACTTGTACACAATCTACTACATACACTCTAAAAAATGCTGGGTTAAAAACAACCCAAGTTGGGTTGAAAATGGACAAACCCAACAGTTGGGTTAAATGTTTGCCCAACCTGCTGGGTAGTTTTATTTAACCCAACTATTGTTTAAAAATTACTGTACTGCTTGCTTAAAATGAACCCAAAATATGTTGAAAATTAACATTTATTAATGTTTAATAAATGAAAATTTATTAATAAGTTTAATGAATAATAATAATTAAACAATAAACATTTATTAAATTGCTTATTAATAAATGTTCACCTTTTGATTGTTATTGTTGCCTCTAGTAATTATGTGTCTGATTTTTAATTTCCAACCTATTTTGGGTTCATTTTAAGGCAGCCATATAGTCATTTTTAAACAATAGTTAGATTGAAACTATAATAATAATAATAATGTTTAATAATAATAATGTATGGAATTAGATATAATATAGATGTATATAATAATTTATGGAATTAGAATAAAACTGCCCAGCACATTGGGCAAACATTTAACCCAACCGCTGGGTTAAGACAACCCAGTCGCTGAGTTTGTCCATTTTCAACCCAACTTCATATTTCCTTCATATTCTTACTATATCACACAGCACTATACAAGCCATAAAAGCCTGATGTATGACACTCAACAAAAAACACATGCACACTATATATTTTTTAGATATAAATATTTTATCTAAATGTTCAATGAACTGTTCCATTTTGAAAAATTACATTTTTCGGACTCTCATGGTGCTTTTCCACTGCACGGTATGGCTCACATTTTGGTGCTTTTCCACTGCAAGGTACGGCTCGGTATGGTTCACTTAAATAGTACCACCTCGGTTGAGGTTCTAAGCGAGCCATACCGCTACTAAAATGTGATGTGTAAACACTGCAGATCACTGATTGGTCAGAGAGAATCAGCGTCATTGAATTTGAAACACGAGACACCAAACCCGCCAGATTTAAATAGTCAGTAACATCCACCACAGTATCGTTTGTTCGCACAACTTTTATAAACGACCGTCGGATGCAACTTGAAAAAAGAAATGGCTGTATTGGGGTCATTAGACGAGGTGCAGACATTCCTCTCATTGGTAGCCGAGGAGCGGATACACGGCCATAGAGACGGCGCAACTATAACGATCAGTCGATAATCCCACCCACTTTGAAGAGGTATTAAACTGCAGTGGAAAAGCAAACCGAAAGTTAAGCAAGTCGAGCTGAGCCGAGTCGTACCACACAGTGGAAAAGCACCATTATTGTTATATGTCAGGCTTTACCTGGCTAATCTTGTCCCCCTCTTCACAGGCTTTGTCATGGCAGCATCCGTGATCCCCATCAGGTGTGAGTCACAGTGAAAGAGGTGAGGATGGAAGGTCCACAAGTGGTCAACATTGATAGCAACTCCTTGCTTAAGGCCGTCTACCTATGTCGTCTCCGCCTCACACGGCTACTCCTGGAAGGTGGCGCTTACATAAACGAGAGTAACGAGTGTGGCGAAACACCTCTGATGGTCGCCTGCAGGAGCAGGCATATGGACCAGCAAAGTGTTTCGAAGGTTAAAATGGTGGGGTACCTGCTCGAAAGTGGAGCTGACCCGAACATCCAGGATAAAAGTGGGAAGACTGCTCTAATGCACGCCTGCTTGGAGCAAGCCGGTTCTGAAGTGGTGTCGTTGCTCTTGGGTAGCGGGGCGGATCCATGTCTTGAGGACCACACTGGGTCTTCAGCTCTGATATACGCCATCAATGCCAGCGATGAAGAAACTCTTAAAATGTTGATGGATGCATGTAAAGCCAGAGGAAAAGAGGTTATCATCATCACTCCTGATAAACTTGCATATGGAAGGCAAATGACAAAACAGTACCTATCCATTCCTCCACTTGCAATGGTGGAACAATGGGACAAGGAAAACTCCACCATTGTTCCCTGTGCTTCTCCATCTGATATTCTCCTCAGTACATCTCCACATGGGACTCTTTCTTCTAGTCCTACAGAGCATATGTTTTCCTTCCAGGACCTCCAAAGCATGACCAATTCCCAGCCAGCTTCTCCATCCCACCAGGCTCCCCTGATGCACAGTCGAGTGAGTAAACTCCACAATCTCCAAAGATTACACTCCGAGCCTTGGCTGAAAATCCCGCAGTCTTTTCTGGCCCAACAGCACACCAAAACCACCCCGGCTACGGAGGAACTCCCGGACATCACACCCGAAGAGGAGTTCAGTTTCAGAATGAAGAGATTGGCTTTTGGTAATAAGCCACTATCACGCCATTGCAGTGTTGATCTGAAAGAAGCCAACTGTTTGAGTCAAACTCTAAGTCAGGGAAGCAATAGTGGAGGTCTAAGACCGGAAGGAGCACTGTGCCGAAACATGTCCTTTGATAGCTTATCGTCCTTGCACTCTTTATCCCATCCCAATCTTCATAGCAAAAGCAGCGTGGAAGCTTTACCGGCTGATAAGGATCCGGGCAAATCCCTGCCAAATTTGGCTGTGTCCAGTCTCCGCAACATCATCCAGAGAAGGAAACTAGGAATGGACCACTACAGCTCCGATTCCCAACTATCGGTGAGCCTTGCCAACTCTCCAGAAGACCGTAAAGGACATCTGGAGAAGAGAAAGCTTGCTGCGAACTCGCGTTCTCCTACCTTGGTAGGCTCCAGGGAGTCTCTTGAGAATGCTTCGTTGACGCACCTGCACAGGAGGAATCCAATCAGCTACGAGCGTCGGGGCTCTGGAGCGCTTTTGGATCCCATTTCCCATCCTAAAGCTGGTTTCCTCCCTCCTCTGAACCAGCATGCCCTGATCCCAAACATCACTGGAAGCGGAAACTCAAGCAGCATTGGCTCCAGCAACAAAGCAGTTTGTGGCGTAGCAGCAGGGACAAAGCCTTGCATTCCCTCAGCTCCTGCAGGTTTTCCTAAGGATCTCAAGACTAGGAGGATGCTGATGAGAAGACACTCCATGCAAACCGAGCAGCTCAAGCGACTTGGTGAATTCACAGAAATTTTTGGGCACTGAATGGTTGCTACTATTGTAAACAGTTTGACTGTAACAAATGCGCCAATTTGCACTGACAATAATACATTGCTGGTCGCTGAAACTGAACAAATAACATCTGTCATCTTGTGTCTAAGCTAAAATGAACAATTTCAACCGTGCATCTTTAAGGTGCGGTCACATTTACCATTGCTCAGTGAAAATTTGTGCGGGAAATTCAGTAATTACAGAAGGAATCTCTATGATCAGATAGGAAGATTTCCCCTCTCGGATTTCGCTCGTATTCAAGTTGACCAACAAAAAGCTGCTTGGTTTGAAAGTGACTTCTGTGTGAGCTGTGGTTCATATATCTCTATGCTATTGACAATGGACCTTTTTGTTGCCCATGAAATTTCACTGTGACCACACCCTACACTTAAATACAACTTAATAGAAATGAATGGTTATGAATGTGGCAAGTGCTTCAATATCTAAGAAAACAGGGTATAAAACATTCAACATGCAGGTTCGAAATATGCATTAATGGCATAGAAATTCAGCTTGCCAACTACAAATTCATTTGTAATACATTTGAGTCATTGTGTATAGAACATACTTTTGCTTGTGTATTGTTTGATGCTCACAATGTCTTAAAAAAAAAATCAATTTCTACAAAATTCTATATTGCGAGCAGTAAATTTGCAGCAAATCACTCACCAATTGGACAATCTCAATTTATCTAAATGACTAAACAAAAGGCTGGTCGAAATATATGTTGTCATAAATGAGCATGAGACAATGAATTTGCATATTTATCAAAATTTTATTCTACATGAGATACATATTAGAAATGAATGTTGTTTTGAAGAACATCCTTAGGTCCCACACCAGATAATTAATCAAATAAATCTGGTTTTCATGAATAAATAGATACACATTATGCAAACTGGTACATCTTAACAGCTTTTTGTAAAGCATAAAAATACTTTAATTGTGATGATTTAATTAATCAGTAACAGTGAGAAAATAATTTAACTCCCAAAGTATTCCACAAAGCACAAATATAATGGAGAAGATCTGAGATGTCTCATTTCACAGACATTTAATCTCAATCCTTCCGTAACAATCATCTGTATCTTAAGAAGATTTGTATTTGGTTTGTGACAGAATAATAGATGCCTTCAGATTATTTAAATATACAAGTCAATATATCAAATAAACTGTTTCATCACTGTTTATGTTGTGTTTTATCACTATGAAGAAAAATGAAATAAAAAATAAGGAACAATCACTCGTCCTGTATTTCATTTCAACAATCAGTAAAAGTGCATTTTGCAAATTAATAAATTTAGATTTTCGTTAAGCTGCAGCATTTAAAAATGATTTCAGAAACTTGGCATAAACATATTCATAATTCATATGAGGAGGGGAAAAAAGCTTTGTTTTGCAGGTTTAAGGTACATTTTAAGCTGAATGTAAAATTGCAGGACCACAGTCTAGTGAATAGAGAAGGTTATTGCATTTATAAAATGGCTACTTAGTTCAGAAACATCATCCAGCATAATTTAAGGAAAGAGTTTCCATGAGATTCTTCAATCTGTCAAACTCATTAAAAGTAACAGATACTTTATCGTCTGTAGTATAGTGAGAACCAGTGCTTAATTTGTAAATCGTAAGACACAAAGGGCAGAACACGTGGTTAAAATAACATGCCATGTACTCAAATCCCCACTTACTAAGCTCTGGCGCTTACAGGCCTCAATTTTGAATAATCTGCATGATATACATATTGTGGCAATAATTTTAGGCTACTCACATTCATTTACGAATTACACAAGTCACGTAAATGATATAATTTTCTAATCAAAATGGCAAAATTTGACTAAAGAAGTCAAGTAGTTCAGTGCCAGTCTTTTAACATTTCTATCATAAGATATATGTCAGACATTAACTTAATATTATTTAATGATCAAATGTTTAGCTGTTTTGCATCTTATCTCGCGCTTTTTCACCATTAAAACTGACGCATCACGCTAGAATTCATGCTCGCAGTCTTTGGGCCCTATCATACACCTGGCGCAATGCGACGCCAGGCGCGACGCAAGTGTTTTTTGCTAGTTTCAGCCCGATGCAGTTATCATTTTCACATCCAGCGCCCACGTTGTTTAAACAGCAAATGAACTCGCGCCCATCTGTTCGCCCATGGGCGTGCTAGTCAGGCACATTGTTGGCGTGTTGCTATTTCGAGGCAACTGAAAACGACTGCGCCATTGACCAACAAAAACCTGGTCTAAAGTCAATGGCGCAGTATTTTTTTTGTCATTTAAAGGGAGCGCACCTGGCTTTCAAAGGGAATGGGAGATGAGACTGATTGGTTTATTGCACGTTATGGCCAAAACACACCCATGACTCATTAAGAGACTAGGTACAACCCTTTTGGACCATGCGCCTGGCGCGCTGACCATTTTTTCTGTCGTTAAACTAGCAAAAGTGGATTCGGACACGGTCTAAGTGTACCAGCGCCATGCGCTTTGATTGTTGAAATAGTGCCCTTTGATTTTGACATTGGCGAGCGCCTATCTCATTCATTTTGACATTGGCGAGCGCTGTTATTAGACCACTGAGGCAGACCAGACTAACTAACATTAAACTTTTTGTAATCCTAACATAAGAGGCACAGCTCAATGGAGAGCAGTAGAACAAAATAAAGAATATCAAATACTGGGGACGTGTCAATCGCAATGTCTATTGATATTACGTTAATGTAAATAGCATATTAATGTCCGGGAGGGCAAAAAAGTACATGGTAGTATCTTCACTGTGACCATTTGTATCGCTAATCTTTCCTTTTCTGTCATCACAACCAATATTCTGTTTAACGCCTCTTCCGACGAGAGATGCTGGATCCGCTCAAACAGGTACGGTGTTGTGTCGAATTCTGACCCCCGCCAAATTATTACCCCCCTAGTATTGGTAGGTTTAGGATTAGGTGTGGGGTTAGGATTAGGCAATCAGGTAGCGACTTCAATGAGGTAATTTGGCAGGGAGTCGAAATTCGGCACAACACTGGAACACAGACAGTCAAGAACCAACAAGTCCCGGATCCTGTTCCGGCAGGATCCGGCACAAATTAAGCACTGGTGAGGACATTTGGCAGGGTTATTAACTGGCATAATGGTGGGCTGAGCAAAATTTAAAAATCAAAAAACATGGAAAGTGTTCAGATGTGTTGAGATTTTTTCCGGCCAACTTTAATAGCCTGATTTTTCAATTCCTGGCTGGTCACACCATCTAGTGTTAATAGTGGGGGCTGTTTTTTCAGGTTGTCCAGTAAAATGAATTAATGAAGCCATTTAAAGATCTTAATAAAAGACCTTTTCTTTAATCAACACAGTAGTGTGAAAATAATTATATAAATGTTAAAGCAGATTGTTTTATAGAGATGATCTTACAGTCTTTTTCCCTTTACACTGAACTGTATTTTTGGTAAATATATGTGGTTTGAAACTAAACAACCACCAATGTTTTCATAAGCATGACATCGTGCTTTTTTTGGGTTATAATTGCAGAATGAGAATTATAATTTGCCCTATCAAAAATATCACCTTTAATCAACACATGAACTGTTCCAAAAATAGTATTTAAGCTTAATAAAAGCTTAATTGAATTAGCAGATGATTTCATCTATATGTTTTAAATAATCAAACGGAGGAGTATTTTACCCTCTGTGTATTTTACAGATCGAGGAACATTGACTAATCATAAGACGCAGTACTTAGAAAGTACAATAATCATTACATAAAATCTTCATATGGATTTTTACGTCCACATGAAGCTACTTCATATGATAAAAGTAAATTATGACAGATGGGAAAAAACACTGCAGATTCCAGACTTAAAATTTGAGAAACGCAGGACTTCACATGCTCGGTCACCGTGTGCGCAATCAAGTAATGATTATAATTCTCTGTATATCTGACATCATAGTCATACAAAAACAATTCCGTTTGAGTTCAAACCAACATTCATCGACCAGCATCCAACGAACAGACCCCGGAAACACAACCGAAGAAGCACAGCACAGTTCTCACAATTTTATTTTTGTTGCTGATCCATACCTCTGCTTTATTCTAAAGGATCGCCAATATAGTTCCACTTCAGTGAAGTGCTTTTTAATTTCCTTTAAAATGCATCAAACCCTCCATACCTTGTCAGAATTCAGACACGGATTTTCTAAGCATCTGCGGTTACGATCGTGAAGGTCCCACTGGCTGCCTGTGATTGGAAAGTTTTTAAGTCACCAGTGTTCAAATGCTCAGTGAGATGTAGAAGAAAAACTCCATGTCCATGGCCTGATGGGGGACACAGGAGCTTCCTCCGTGGATGACTGGAATTAGGGCCCCGTCCAGATCGTTCATATACTTCTGAGGCAGGAGGCGGCCACCAGAGCCAGCTTGGTACTCAACCTACAAAAACACAACCATGAGTGTATTACAAATGCATCTTATGTATATAATCTACATACTACAGTGTCTTGAGAGTAGGGCTGCAACAACTAATCGATAAAAATCAATAATGAAAACCATCGACAATGAATGTCATTATCGATTAGCCGTGTCTGCCCACTGTGCACGGAAAACTTCTGCCAGTCTCTCCCTGTCAGGCGCTAAGTTTGTGTTTTTCTTTATTATTATCTTCATTTTTAATATAGGGATTTAAACTTTCTTTTTGCTTTATAGCTCTTTTGCATATAGCATAGATATAGATATAATCACTATGTATGTTTTCATAGCATTCAGTTGGCACGTTTGTTTGAAGGACAGCATTGGGCAGGATGTGGAATAGTGTTTTGTCAATAAAATAAAAAAGATTGGGCCTTTTATCCGATTAATCGAAGAAATAATCAGCCAACTAATCGATTATCAAAATAATTGTTAGTTGCAGCCCTACTTAAGAGTTCCTAATGAAGGAGTGATGCCAGTAACAAACCATTTTTTCCAAAAAAACAGCAGTGTAAAACATTTAATGTCACCTTATACTGGCCTGCAGACTTAAAACTCTGAATCAAATGCTCAAGTCTCAAGATTCATTTTAGTGAACCAGTTCTTTCAGGTGGTTTCAATGAACTGGGTTAAATTCAAGTGGTTTAACCCAAACATTGATCGGCCAACAATGTTTACAGCATTCAAATTTGTTCAAAGAAGCTCAACCGTACTTGCTTGATGTGTGAGAACCAGTGAGGTTCATTCTCGTGTGTTACGCAGCACATTTGAGCTTCTGCAAGAGGTTTGTTCTTGCGCGTCAAACAAGTATGGTTGAGCTTCTGTTTGTGTTCACTGATCAGTGTTTATATGTGAATAAAAATTAAATCTGTTTATCATATAGAGCGATCATGTCTCTTCAGAAGACTTGGATTAAACCACTCCGATTTCTTTATGAACGTTTTGAACCGTTAGTGTTTTGAGTGAAACAGACTTTCAATGGAGGGACAGAAATGTCTTATATTTCATTACAAATATCTTCATTTGTGTTCCGAAGATGAATGAAAGTCTTATGGGTTTGGAATGACACTAGGGTGAGTAAATGATGACAGAATTTTCATTTTTGTGTGAACTATTAATTTAAAGGTTTTCTTTTGTTCAAAACAGCCAGCGCAATTTCCATCTTACATTACAAAATGAGTTTCAGAGTTGTTTCATCAACACATCAACAATTTAGTGCCGAAAATGATTTACCATGTCTGAGTCGGTGGAGACTCGGAGTGCGAGAGAGTTGAATCCATTTGCCATGAGCACAGAGAGGTGCGGGCAGAGGGCAGCGCAGCTGGCGGTGGCAATCTCTCTCTGAAACTGAGCTGATGATGTGAGGATGGCAGATAGGGAGACATCTGAAGACTTCAGCAGATAGAAGACCTGATGGGAGAGACGGGACATGAACCAGAGCTGACAACGAGGAACTCATTGTGCGGGTATCATGCAGTACACACCTCAGTACACCTGATGGTTCGGCCATCCATCTCAAACTCAGAGTCCTGCTGGATCTTGACACTAGACACCCCCTCCAGAGACTTGCCATCCACTGGACTGGTGATTCTGCAAACATACAAAGGGGAATTAGGGGAATTATTTTTGACCTGACACAGCATCTTATCCACAGAAGAAAGCTGAAGGAATGAATTTTAAATAGTGCCCAATTAATTAATGCAGTGTACATTTTCAAGGTCACTTGCAGCAGCGGCCAAACCAATCAATAGAGCTTTATCACTCAGGTTATTCAGTAAAGTATTGGCATACTGCACATCCATAAGAAAGCATCTGATAAAAACATACACTACTGGTCAAAAGTTTTGCTTTTGACTGCACAAGGAACATTTCTGATTATTATCAATGTTGAAAACAGTTTTTGCTGCTTAACATTTTGGTGGAAACTGACATACGCTAAAATACTTTTATTCAGCAAGGATAAATTAAATTGTTTAAAAATAACAGTCAAGACATTTAAAATGTTACAAAAGATTTCTATTTCTATGCATTTCTATATAAATGCTCTTTTGAATTTTCTATTAATCAAAGAATCATTGATGATGATAATAACAATAATAAGATGGCATAGAAGAACCATTATTAATAGAGCAATAATAACAATTGAGCAGCAAATCAGCATATTAGAATGATTTCTGAAGGATCATGTGACACTGAAGACTGGAGTAATGATGCTGAAAATTCACAGGAATAAATTACATTTTAAAATATATTAAAACAAAAAAGTTCTTTTAAATTGTAATTATATTTCACAATATTACTGTTTTTACTGTATTTTTGATCAAATAAATGAAGCCTTTGTGAGCAGAAGAGACTTCTTTTAAAAACATTAGAATCTTAATTATTCTAAACTTTTGATAATGTAAATATGTATGATAAATCGTTGGTACCCAGTATTGACAGGTGCGATCCAGTCGACCCAGCGTACATTCACATTTTCCCGTGTCTCTTCTGAATCCGCCTTTCCACAGGGTATCTGGAAGTCGCTTTGGTCCCTGAGGGCCTGTCGCAAACCCTCCATGGTCTCCGGAGGGATCTGCACCATTAACCCATCTAAAGATGAAAAGGGTCAGCGTGATGATACAGCTCTGCTTTTTGTAAGTAATAATCTGTCATAGTGTTCAAAAAACTGACTTGTATAAAAGCATTACCCTCCACAATGCTAGATTTGGCAATGAATCCTGATGAGGCTTTCAGAGCACCGTTAAAAACCACAAAACTAGCTCCAGTCACTGCAAAAGAAAGACACTTAACAACTGCTGATATCAGATAACAAATATGATACAACTTAAAGGGTGTTTTCCCACTGGAACTCTTAGAATAGATATTACAATGTATTAAAACTGTGGTTACAATGCATTATAAGGTTCATTACAAGACATGGTGCATTAAAAATACTTTACTTAGAAGTCTTTATATATAATGCATTATACACTCCCTCCAGGATTTCGCGATTTCAAGCGAACTCCGCAATACTGGGAGGAGTTTGCATTTTTTCTTAATTGCCTCAGATTTTCCACAGATTTTGGGCTTAGACACATCCCGTGACGTCATCGCAACATGCATTTATGCTGCAGACGAGGTTGGACGTGGGAATATCCCAATTTAAATGTCCCACTTCCGACCTCAGTGTGTTCCAGTCAATCACACGTCGCGTTCACATGTTGACCATGTGATGTCGCCACAACACAAGAAGAGCATGGCAAAAACAGAATAAAAATAACAATCTCTTTGAAAATAGCTGACGAAAAGCAAAAACGAATGTATCATTACAGTAACTTAATGTGTAATGTTAAATTTAGTTTTTTACATTTATGCTCATTAGAAACAGGACTTGCCGACATCTTGAAAGTGACGTCAAATGACGCGTCTCGCTGAGGTCGGGGTTGATCGATGTACCCGACTTCAGAGGTCGAATGTGCCACTTTGAGTGGCGTTCCAGACGTTATTTCCTAGAAGGAGGTAGGAAAAATCCAAATTCCCATCTGTCTGGAACGCAGCATTAGTCAACTCGTTTGAGCTGCGCAGCTCGGACCAATAATAGACAACACAACATGAGTTCAGAGCAGGGGGCCGATCTCGATCACACAACAACATTTCTACACAGCGCTGTGAAGAAAGCGCTTGAATTCACCACAGAATTAATAACATCGCTGTGAAATCTTGTGAGAAGCATTTACATTCGTCGCAGAATTCTCTGTTAAACCACAGATAACATATCAAACAGTGCCAACGTGGAAACTGTTTGATATCTGTGGTTTAACAAAGAAATTCTGCGACGAATGTAACCTAAATGCTTCTCACAAGATTTCACAGCGATGTTATTAATTCTGCGGTGAATTTAAGAGCTTTCTTCCCAGCGCTGTGTTATCTGGAAACCATGATAAACATTGTGCCACTAACACTAACAGAAATAACTTGTGGCAGAAATGGTCTAATGTTTTCGAGTGCTTTAGTTTTAAGTGCTTCACACAACTTTTCCCAGCACTTCAAAGCTTTAAATATTGCCCAATTTGAATGTTATTTTTAATGTGATGTCCAAAACATTATTTGTTCATCCTTCATAGTTTGTCCCCATTTGTAAAACTAAAGGTTTCACGATGTAGGAAAGCAAACACTTATTTAGAAATAAAAAAGACAATAAATTACCACTGTAGTAGATGCTGCAGAGGAGCACTTATTGGCTTATTAGCCATTTCCACACCCTAGTATATATTTTTAATATTTTTTAATAATAAAATACAAATTAATATTAGGCCTATCTGCATCTCAACTCAAGCTCAGTGCTTTTCTGTCTCACAGCGCTGCCAAATCAGGGGCTGGTGCCACCTTAGAACTTAAAGGAACTTAAACTTGTCATTAATTACTCACCCTCATGTCGTTCTACACCCGTAAGACCTTCGTTCATCTTTGGAACACAAATTAAGATATTTTTGATAAAATCCGATGGCTCAGTAAGGCCTCTATTGCTAGCAAGATAATTAACACTTTCAGATGCCCAGAAAGCTACTGAAGACATATTTTAAAAAGTTCATGTGACTACAGTGGTTCAACCTTAATGTTATGAAGTGACGAGAATACTTTTTGTGTGCCAAAAAAAAAAAAAAAAAAAAAAAAAACTACTTTATTCAACAATTTCTAGTGATAGGCGATTTCAAAACACTGCTTCATGAAGCTTCACAGCTTTATGAATCTTTTGTTTTGAATCAGTGGTTCAGAGCGTGTATCAAACTGCCAAAGTCAAGTGATTTCAGTAAACAAGGCTTCGTTACGTCATAAGTGTTTCGAAATGTTTCGAAATTTCAATGGTTCATCACTGGGGGGGCGATGATCTCTGTGAACCCATTAACACATGCTATAAATGTTGCCGCAAATTTTGAGAAAAGCCGCCGCAAATTCAGTCATTTTAGCCCGCAAAAATCAGAAAAAAGTTGCGCGAAATCCTGGAAGTGTTACCAAACAGTTTTATCCATTTAAGAGAAAACACAAAGTTATTAAATATTTTTAGCTATATTGCCCAGCTCTAGCAGCAGTGCTTGACAAACCTCTCCTGGTTTTTCCTGGTATACTATTGGCTTGCGTCCGGTAGCTTCCGTCCTCGTTCTGCATGCAGACCAAGTGAGAATCAGCCTCTGTGCTGAAACAGGCACCGAAACTGATCACATGCTCATTGGAGGAGTTCACCACCTTCAGCATCTGCAACAGCCAGAACAAAACAAAACATTAAATGACAACAACACAATAACAACAGCCTGACTGCTGCACAACTCAAATATAACTCTGACCTCATTAAACCTGGACTTGGGAATCTCGATGTAGCTGTTTCCCAGCTCCATGTGTACTCGCAGACTTTCCACCACAGGTAAACTGTATTGGTAATTCCTCAGATCCTATGTTAGAAGCAGCAAAACACAAGAATGAAGGTGGATACAAAGATTTTGGGGATACAAGGCCCATAGTTAACACTTGACAACACGTTTCACACTTGTAGTTCGGTTCTCTTGGTTCTTTTGGTCCGGACCAAAAAGGAAAATCATAAATTAAGTCCCGGTTCGCTTGCCGTTCACACTGTCATTTTTAACACAGAGCCTAAAGATACAAAACAAAAAACAGCTTTTATGACGTATATTTTACGAACAGAACTTACTGAACATCCTAAACAATGCTGTGTGCTGGGCTAAATGCGCTTGTTGTATGTGCGTACTAGGGGTGTGATGAGATCTCGCGAGATTAAAAAGTGTCGAGGTAAAAATGTCTTATCTAGTAGAATGCGCGCTCAGCACCGCAGCGTCAGAAGTTTTGAGACAGTCCTCTAGTGTGGCCTCTCTCTTACGACGACAGTTAAATCAAAAACCAATAGGAGCACAGAGCCTGATGACAAGATTAGTGTGACAACAACAAACTACTAAGTTTTTTTCCAATATTCTTTTCAAGACAAGCCATGATCACAATTAATGCTAGAGATTGTTTTTGTTTGCTAGCCACCATTTCAATCCCGTATGTAAATGCAGACATTAATGGCAACTGGGATCCTACAGTGTGACATGGCTGACAAGGGGGATCATGTTCGTCCAGTCTGACAAGCAACAATTATAAAGGACTATTATTAATCGTACAGTGTGCACCTGGTTTATGTTTACCTTCAGACTAAAATGGATTTGCAAAGTAGAATCACCAGAAATAAGCCAATTTTGATGCAAACTAAACTTAATTTGCAGACATAGCCCACATTTTTCCATGACTGTGTCCAGGAAAGTGGCTGTGAGCATACTTGAAAACACTATAGTTAGAATGGAGACCAAAGAAGCTGTAATTCTCAGAAATCAAGAGTGGCTCAGAGCTGAAGTACACTTTGAGAGGCGACAGTCTTGAGCGCTCTCTAATCTCCTTCATTAACTGTCCTGAGGTGAACCTGAGACTCGGGTTAGAAAGGTGGAAAAATAGCTTCAACAAAATACCATATTTGATTCCTGCCCTTTGAAATAATTTAAAAACTTTCAGGGTCAAATCATTCACAAATTAGAAAATTTTAATTAAAACTTTTAATTAAAAATGTAGATATTGAGTATAAGGCTAAAACTAAATATTCTGGTATTAAATAACTATGATGCACACTCAGCTGCACACCATTAAACCATGTAAACATTAAACAGCTATAAACATAAAAAAACGTCTTTTCATAGACATACACTACAGTTTAAAAATTTGGGGTGATTTTTTTTATTCAGCAAGGAAGCATTAAATTGATCTAAAGTCATAGTAAAGACATTTGTAATGTTACAAAAGACATATTTCAAATAAATGCTGTTCTTTTTCATTTTCATCAGAGAATCCTGATAAAAAAGTATCAGGGTTTCCTCAAAAATATGAAGCAGCACAACTGATTTCAACTTAATAATAGTAAGAAATGTTTCATGAGCAGCAAATCAGCATATTAGAATATTTTTTCTTAAAGATCATGTGACACTGAAGACTGGAGTAACGATGCTGAAAATTAATGCCAGGACAGACAAGTGAGAGTTTAATGTGAACACGTACTGTGAGCAGATTCATGATGGTGTGTCCTGTCTCTTTGAAAACTGAGTCACGGAAACGCACGCTCACCAATGGGCAGGGATACACTGTAAAAATAAACAACAGATCACATGACTGGAGGGGTGGAGCTATGAGCTAATATAATATATTTTGATAGCAATAATGTTTTAATAACAACAATATTTTCTTGGGTGTTCTTATGAGGGCTTACCGTTGTATTGTGCCCCTAGAGCGAGCAGCAGTCGGAGAGGAAACACTTTAGCCCAGGGCACCTCCAGCTTCTGAATCAAAACACCACAAAGGAACGGGACCTGCGGCAAAGCAAGACCATCCAGAGGCTGAAAGGTTGGAGTGAAGAACAGGACGCAACCGTGGTCTTTACTGCCCAGGAAACTGTCAGTGAACGTCACATTGCCAAGGTGATCAATGAACTTCCCTGTGGTGGGAAAAATAAGAAAAACACCATATAAGCCACATAAGATATAAAGTCAGAATTGCGAGTTATAAAGTCAGAATTGTATGATATAAAGTCAGAATTGTGAGATATAAACTTGCAGTTGTGTGTTATAATGTCCAATTGTGAGGGAAAAAAGAAATTGCGAGTTTATATCACTCAATTCTTACTTTATAACTCGCAAGTTTATATCTCACAATTGCGAGAAAAAAAGTCAGAATTGTGAGAGAAAAAGTCACAATTACCTTTTTTGTTTAGTGGCAGAAACAGGCTTCCATAATTTTGTTATCAGTATAGTAGTTTAAAAAATCTCTTAAGGCCAGAAAGAGGGTAGAATATGGTTTTGAAAAAGTAAATGATGAATGTTTTGGTGCAAAAATAAAAATAAAATGCTACAAAAGAGTAAACTATGGTCCCTTTAAGGCAGGACACCACAGATGAATAGGGTAAAAAAGTTTAACTAATAGATTTCACCATGCTTACCCAATTGATTGATTACATTAAGAATTGCAAACGTCTTTTGTATTTCTGAAATGGTATGTTGAAATATGCAAATGAGGCATTATCTAATTAAATATGCACTAATATGCATACATTTCCAAAAACAGAAATCTGAATATTGGATAAAGCCAGGTTGTTGATATATTAGAGTTAAAAAGAGATCACTCCAATAATCAGAAAATACTGTCAGCAGCAGCCAGATAAAAATTCATTTTCACCATGCTTTAGGATACATGAACAAACCCCTCTGTAAAAACCTTCAGAATATAGAATAAAACTGTAAAGTCTGGTGCATGTAAGTGCTGATTTCTGACTCAGGAGAAAAAAAAACTCATGGCCTTTAATGATATGCATTTGAATAGAAACATACAGACGCAAATAGATAAAGTGCAACAAAATAAACACTTAAATGTGAGTTTTGGATGTTTTCTTTCCACTAGTCTGAAACAACATGTTATGAAAAGCCAAATAGCCCAAAATGTTAAAACTGACCTGTGTATGAAAAAAAACAATGTTTTTGCCTATAGTGTCTTGCCTTAATAGAGTTTTGGGTGATGTACCTTTCTGTGCATCCTGGTATATGCTAACATACAGGTTGAATACGTCTCTAGGCAGGCTGTTTTCCTCTGGGAAACACTCAATTATAAACACCAGCTCCTTCTGGCCAACTCCCTGAAGACCATTAGAGCTCAGACACCAGCACCTCTTCTCACAATCTACAACACAAACAGAAAGAGAGAGCAATGAAGTTTATCAAATGAACAAGTTTAACATGATCACATATTTCAAATCAAGTTAACATACATGTGACGATCTTGACGTTCACAAGTAAATTGGCATTGAGCACGAAGGTCAGAGGTTGTGGGCCTCCCTCCTCCAACAGCAGCAATATTTGGCAAGCAGCAGGACGCTCCTCAACTAATAAATCTGTAATGAAATGAAAATTACACATTACAGAAAAACAGCTCCACATCATAAAGAGTTCACTCTGAATTCTCACATTTGACTGTTGTGACGTCACAAAATAACCAAAATGGCAGTAGCTTCAGTTAAAGGCAGCTACACATTTTACACATATATGGCATTTTATATGTAGGCACAATATGTAGTTTTTCGCCGCTAGAGGTCGCTTATTCAAAACAAAGGCGTAGCTTGATGACGCTGAATCATGGGAGATGTTGTCCTCACGTCTACAGCCGGTGGAAAAGAATCCGACGGGACTTGGGCAGAAATGATCTTCATGGATGAGCTAATGTATTAAAGATTTATTAACATTACTGTAGTATGAAGCAGGGTGTGATTGAAAGCCGTTGGAGCAGAATGAGGCCGCTGGAGCTCACAGCCACACCAAAAGCGCGCGCATCACTGATCTTATATAAGTGGTGCTCTCATAAAGCCGCCTCTCAAACAGCTCACAAATACAAAAATTTACTTTTTTCATTGCTTATTGCACTTAAATGGTTAAATGCATGCAAAATTATGTCAAAATGCCAGTCTTGCCGAGTATTCAGGTAAATACAGTCAGTTTAATAGTTAGACGTAAGACGTAAATAGTTGAGAGAAAAAAAACGCATGTGTAACAGTATATTGGATTTTATTATTAACAAACAATTATGAGATAATAACAAATTATCTGTATGGCGGTATATATGGCAGTTTTCCCCGTGGTATCGAATATCGATATTTTTCAAGGTATCATATCGAAGTTGGAAATTCCAGTATCGTGACAACACTAGTCCTTACCCCCATCTTCCTCCTCTCCTGTGGTAATGAGCAGTGGAGGCAGACCCTCGTCATCCTCCGGCACCAGACTGACCGCTCTCTGCACGCAGCTGCCCACCCCACAAAGCAGGCCGTAGTCCCATGGTCCTCTGACAGGCGGGCGGCTCACCTCGGCAGTGCTGTCAGAACTGCCTCTGGCAGTCTCGTCACACTCGCCAGGAATTTTTCCGTCAAACTGAAAAGCAGCAAATCAATTAATGACTTCAGTTGTCATTATCAGTTATCTCTAGCATCAGTTCAGAGGATTTCGCCGTCTCACCACTGGTGGGTCTGGCGTTACTGGGCTCGACTCCTGAGAGGATCTTCGGGTCTGTACGGAGAGTTTGGTGGTGTCGGCTACCTCACCGTTTGGCAGGATACCATCAGCAAACCACACGTGCTTCTGCTCACGTGGAAAACCTACAAGAACAAAAACAGAAACACAAACGACAGTGCCATTAGGATCAGGCTTCAAACATGATCCTTTAGAAATAATTCTAATATGCTGATTTGCTGCTCAAGAAACGTGCGCAATATGTTTGTGGAAACTGCAATATGTTTGTGGAAACATTTTTTTCAGGATTTTGTAATATTTAAATCTCATTTTTGGTCAATTTGATGCGTCCTTGCTGAATAAATCGTACTTCGCTAATGAAGCTCACATAGTCTTGCACTCTACATGAGCATGCAATTTGGGACGCAGTCACTCTTTCATTCAAGAATTAATTATAGTAAGTGGAAGTCACTGTTTTTATAGCCATAAGAGCTATAACTCAGCATCCTGGCTCAGAGTGCAGTGCGTACCGTCATTACCGGGGTGTTTGAGGACAGACACGGGGACCATGACGGTGGGTGGGGGAGAGTTGAGGGTGCCGGCAGCACGGGCCTGCTGCATGGGTGGTATGGTGGAGCAGTACTCTGATGGGATGTTGGGATTGGGACTGGGCCCAGTGGGGCTCATCATTCTCTCATGGGCTTGAGCTGCACACAGACAAACAAAATCAGTCATTCCTGAATCAGGTGTCTTTTCAGTTCAGTGAATGAAAGGTCATGCTGGGAGAGAGAATGACTGAGAGAAAGGAACAGGTACATCTCATTAAAGGCTACGCATAACTTTATATTGTCTTTAGACTGTCAACAAAAGTGAAAACTGATGCGATTTATGGTCTTAATAAATACTCCCCGGTTTTGTGAATGATTCACTATAACATAATCAGTTATTAAGATTTCGTTGGTTCTCTTGTGTGTTCATAATTTCTTTGTATGACAGCCTGGCCAAAAATTATGCACAATTTGTCATGTTTCATTGTGTCACAATTAAAACAATCGACTCCAAGCACAGCTACACAATATGCAACAGATTTTTTAGTAATATTTGAATAAAGGGTGAAGATGTCAATTTTCCTAGGTTGATCATCACTTTTGGCCACTACTGTACTCAGTGCTTGAAGTGGAAAAATAAAAGTGCCGGTACTCCCAATGCTCAGTTCAAAACACGTTCCTGAAGGGAGGGCACGGAGGGTCACCGTACATGCAACATGTCGGAAGTGCTGGTATGCAAGGAAAACTGGCGGTACGCTAAAGGTAAAAATACTGCGTACCGGCGGGTACCGGCCCATTTCAAGCACTGTACTTCATAAAACAGAAGTCAATGTAATAGTTCATTTTCAAACATGAAAATTCAGTCATCATTTACTCAACCTAAAGTTTTATGATGTTTATTTCCCCTGTTGAACACAAAAGGAGAAATTAAGCACAAAAAATACCATTAAAAGTCGGGCCGAACGGTTCTAAGGAACGGTTACAGCTATATTTCCACTTGAGCTTGGTTCAGCATGGCATGATCACAAACAGTTCTCGGCACTGAATTCCAGTTGGTTAACCATGCTGAACCGTGCTGGTAGAATGCGTGTAGTGACGTCGCCACTCAGGATTGGTCACTTGTCTGTTTCTCTGACCAGGTGCTCTGCAGCTGGCCAAGTGCGCTATTTATGCTTAGTAAACACAAGTTAATAATAAAATAAAAAGACCACAATGCGGTCGCTGTTTACATCTCATACCATCTGTAAACTCTTGCATTACCAAGGCAATGACTGACGCATTTGTATTACATTCAAAAGAATGTAATCAGCTGTGCAGTGGAAAATGAAAGCATATCTGTACCGGCTGGGACAGATCGGAATGGGAATGGTTTGGCCCAATGGTGGATAAGTGGCTCATGTATTTGTGTGAGGAACAGTCAATATTTAAAACTTTCCAGAAGAGGGCGGAGCTTTAACAGCTCACGCTTCCGTTGCTCAACAACAACAAAGCTGGAGAATCTCACGCAGCCAAAATGAGGATTGTCAGTAACGGTGTTCAGCCTTACATTGTTCAAACCGGAGTCGACACTGATGGAGAGACTCAGGAAGAAGTTACAACTTTTAGAATGAAACTGGACGTTTCTGAATGGTTAGTGGATAAATTTATGTAGTTGCTGTGGAGTTGATTCAACTCATCGACTAGCATGTGCCGTCATGTTAATCTTTTGTGCAAATCCAGCGTTGAATTGACCCTCGTTTGTGAAGCAGTCCGGCGTAAAATGACGGCATGGTAACAACACTCTACTACAACAGCTCTTCCTCTTCTCTAAAGCAGCCCAACATGGCCTCGCCCCCTTTGTTGCGTGTTCTCGGGGGCGGGGTTTATGTAAATTTTAGGGTTAGTTGATGTCGATAACCCAGGAAGAAGCTCGTTGTAATCCCTAAAAGCAGTTTGATGTAGTGCTTAAAAAGCGATTTCTGTAAAAGAAAATATCTCCCTTTGCATTGAACTTTGAGCGTTGTAACTTTGCAGATGTTGTTTATGCTCAAACAGCAACATTACACACTAACTAAAGTTAAAAAAGTGAAATCATAATCAAAGCCCCCTTTAAATATAGCACACTGTCAAGTATGAACTACTTTTATAAAGCTTGACAACCCTTGGTTTATATGCTTTCATTTTATGAAAAAGAGCAGCATCAACATTGCAATCCACAAAAGAATGTCATATGGCTTTGAAACAACATGAGTAAATGATGACAGAATTTACATTTTGGGGTGAACTGCTGCTTTAAATGCACTGAAAGACCAGTTCATATATCAAATATATTTATATACAGTACCGTTCAAAAGTTTAGGGTCTGTTAAATTTTTTTTTTTTTTTTTTAAGAATGATTTGAATTTTATTCAGCAAGGATGCATTAAGTTGATCAAAGGTGACAGTAAAGATATTCATAATGTTACAAAAGATTTCTATTTCAAATAAATGCTTTTCTTTTGAACTTTCTATTCATCAGAGAATCCTGAAAAAAATGTATCATGGTTTCCACAAAAATATGAAGCAGCACAACTTTTTTAAACATTGATAATTATCAGAAATGTTTCTTGATCATCAAATCAGCATATTAGAATGATTTCTGAAAAATCATGTGACACTGAAGACTGGAGTAATGATACTGAAAATTCAGCTTTGATCACAGGAATAAATTACATTTTACAATATATTATTTGAAATTGTAATAATATTTCAGAACATTGCTTTTTTATTGTATGTTTGATCAAATAATTGCAGATTTGGTAAACAAAAGAGACTTCTTTTAAAAACATCATAAATGATTCCAAACTTTTGAACGTTAATATATATACACTGTACACTCAGGTTTAAAATAATTTAAAATGTTATTTTACACCAGCTGAAAATTGTTGACCTGTGGTAAACCAAGTTATGATCAAAGTCCAAAGTACAGACCTTGTTCAGCTGAGTCACAATCTAATAAATCCAAAACATCAAATGTTTACAACACCACAGGCTTGGCGTCATTAACCGAGAGCATTGAGCGTCAATCACAGCAAGTTGTTATTAAAGTGATGGGCAATGAGCCACCAAACCGAACTCAAGAAACAGGACGTCCAGTGCAGACCACAGCCCAGTCTGCTGACATCCTCTCCAGCCATGAGTCAGTGCATTATGTTGATTAAGGCTCATAGATGCTCATCGACCTGATTACACTGGCACTGCCTGGGACACCCACAAACATGTCAGCTAGAAGCACAAACGCCAAAATATGCTGGCTCACGGCGAAAACGGCTACGACGACAAGACAGATGGGAACTGAGAAGCCAAGAAACAGCAGGACGGAACGTCCTTGAGTATTTGGAAATTCACACTGGAACAACTAAAGATGCTGCAAAAAAGTTAAAAACTTAAAAGAGTTAACAAAATAAAGCCACTGAATGATCAAATGCAGTATCCTGAGCTTACCTCATCCCAATTTAACTCCACCCCAAATTCTCTTCCAGGTTAATCACGGGTTGCATGTTAGTGTCCCAGGACAGCGTTAGTGTGCACCGAGCGAAGGAGGAAGTGTCCATCTTGCCGATAAGCGAGAGAGAGTCCGCGAGTGACTGAGATAGAGGGCGCATCCTTGAGCCTCTCTCATCCCGGATGGGGCGCAGCTCACTTCCGCAACCTCACACTGAGCTCTCGTCTGTCCTGGACCAGGATCCAGCCCTGAGAATATCACTGGCTCCGAGTGCAAGCTCAGTCCATCACACACACGCACGAGGTCGTATTAAATGGCTGCCCTGGGCTGAGAGTGGTGACAAACCCTCCTTTCCTGAAATGTGTGCTGTGCTGAAGACAAGATGTGTGTGTGTGTGTGTGTATGTGTCTAACTCGATTCCTCAACCCGGAGAGTGAATGAGAGAGAGAGTGTCACATATACTGCACCAGGTGGGTCCTGTACACACACACACACAAACACACACTCAAGGACATGCACCAGTGCCCTGGCTCCACCCAGCCCTGCACCAAACCCTGAGAGAGCTGGCTGGCGACTGACGCTCTGTGATGAATGTTCTTTTTAATGTGCAAATGGACCGCACGCTCGGCCACACACCGTGTGCCAACCTCTTTTTATAGACCAACCAGGACGAAAAAAAAAAACAAAGCCTTGATCTTCTCCATTATATCAGTCCTTGAAAAATAAAAGAGCTTCAGATGTTTCGTCCACAAAAAAAGTTTGTCACAAATTAAAAGGGACACAAGTGCTCCATGAGCCAGTGTTGTTATTGTCACCTAAAACTAATAACTAATAAGCTGAAATAAATAAAATACAAATAATATAGCTGCAAGCAGCAATTATCGGGGTTCAAGTGCTTTAAGGCCTTTAAGCATATGCGTAAAAAGATATTATGTTTTAATAAGCAAGTCTGTAACCATGTTGATCATAGATGGAAAAGACCATTTACAGCCAATACAGGCAATTTACCATAAGAAATATAAGGTTTTTAAAGCTTTTTTTTTTAACAGTTATCGAGGTTGAGCTAAAAACCAAGGACTAGTTCACCAAAGTTGTTTTTTAATATAATCTCCAATATTTAACGAACGATTCGATGGACAGCGGCGGTCCTAGAGGCAAAGTTGCTCAGAATGAGGAGTTCTACCATGTGTATGAATGTCGTGGGCGTGTGCTAAAAATCATGCGATACACGATCCTTTATGCACATGAAAAATATGAAAGCGCCCCCCGGAGGCAGATTCCTTTTGAATTTCTCACAGGCCTCTAGAGCCATGAGACAAACAGGCCCAGCGAGTTTCATTCCGATCGGCCTCCATTAACCTTGTCTGATAGTTGCTCAAACTTCATTGGCCGATGGCGGCCATGTTTTTTGAGATGCGTCAGTGTCCTCATAGACAGTAATGGCACCTCGGACAAAGACGCTGCATGCCTATTTTCAAGTCAATTGGACTAACGGTGAAGTAGTCATATCCGCTTTCATGGGTTTTTTTGCCGTTGTAGCGCCACCAAATGGCCAGTCGCCGAGTCCTTTCTCACGCGACCACAGAATGAGCTCTTACATAGGTGTGCCGAGTTCGGTGAAAATATCTCATTCCGTTCTCGAGTTATAGCCATTTTAGTAAAAGTGGCTCCACCCGCTTCTAATGTTTTGGCGGCCCTTGGGGACCGTGAATCAAAAATTGAATTCCGATCGGGCCAAAAACCTAGGACTAGTTTGCAAAAGTAGGTTTTTCTAAAAATCCAACATACCCGAAATACCCGTATTGAGTCAAGGATTCCAACGATATAAAACACTTGAGCCTACGCCTAACGGTTCAGGAGTTATCAGCCAATTTGTACCGCTGTAGCACCCCCATCAGGCTGATCAGGCAAGCCTTGGTGACGTTATAGATGGTGTGAGTACTATCAGCCCTCAAAGTTTCAAGTCTCTACGACTCTTACGGTTTGGTCTGCCCGATCACTTTTAGGGGAGAATGCCGATCCTTGCCGATCCATTACATTACAACTAAGAAAATCAATGTCACCTTTCATTTAATTTAAAAAAATAAGTAAGTTTTGCATTAAAAGTATGAAAAAGCATGAAAGTGTAGTTATAAATGAAATGGGGAATTCACTGCTGACAAGATGGGCTTTTAAGAGACTGCATAACTACAGAAAATGCCATTCCCTTTTTGCCAAAAACTTTAACACCCGTTTGTCAGACTTGCTGAGAAATAAACAGGTATATCTGTGTGCAGGTCACACGGAGAAAGAGTGTGACGTTGTAATAATGCAGACCTGGTTGAAAACCAGCAAACTTATCCTTTAAGTGAAGTTTTTTATTGATTACATGAAAACTGCCTGTTGTCTGCCCTTTGACGATCAGCAAAATTTTACATGTCTGACCAACATGTGAAGCGACCAACTCCAGTTTGTCTTGCCTCATGTGCAAAACAAATCAAATGTGTGTAGAATTAAAAAAACTTCTAACTATAATGAAAACTATAAAAGTGCCCACACTAAAGAGCACGCTTCAGTTATGTATTGTGAGTGCACGTTAAATGCACCCAAAAATGAAAATTAAACCATGATTTACTAGGGCTGGGCGATATGGGCACAAAGTCATATCTCGGTATTTTTTGGCTAATTGGCAATATACGGTATATATCTCTGTATTTTCTACATGTTTCTATTTGCATTTAGAAAAAATGTTGTACTACAAACAATGTTCATATTGAAGGCTGTTAAAACAAATATAGTGAATGTAACCATGTAGTCTGTTATATATGTGCAAAAAAGGGAAAATTACATTACATTCTAACATTGTAACATTACAATCTAAAAGTAAAAATAATGCTTTTTAAAGCAGAAGTTAAATTCACCACAGTAAAAATGAAAATAAAAACAAAAGCACAGACTAATTAGCTATATTAGCCTATATGTTGTTTACCCCATTACAATAGTCACTTTACAGTTACTGCTATAATAAAATACACTTACTTGTAGGTTTAAAATTCTGCATATGGCACATATGTTGTTCAACAACAAACATTTTAGCAAATGTATATATATTAGTCAGAATTATGGCGATCCTATTCTATTGTGCTACGTCTATTTGGCGCGCTCGTTCATGGAAGTCTATGAAGTTTGGAGGAGATCCACTAGCAGAAGGCTCGCCCACTCCTGACAGCAAAATGGAAATATTTGCATGACTTTCTAACATTTACAGATGGAGAATATACCTGTGAAATGTAAGTTATGCGCTGAGGAAAACACCACATCACAAACACATTAAAGAGCGCGAGTATCTGTCAGCAAATGAGTCTGTCAGTCTCAAAGCATCTGACGGAGCAAGCCACTTAAACTATACGTGTTAACTATATATCTTAGTCTTACGAGTTAGTTTTAAAGCCCTTAATATTAAGCATGTCTCATGTTTATGACAAATTGTATTATGTATTATGCAGCAGCTCACTCTGCGCCCACCGCTATTTTTCAGATGCGCTCGTATCAAACTACTGTATATCGATATAAATGGTATTGCCTCATTCCGTATCGTATATTAAAAATATATCAATATATCGTACAAACTCGATATACCACCCAGCCCTATGATTTACTCACCCTTAAGCCATCCTAGGTGTATACAGAGTAACCCCTGTGCAACAAACTCAAGCTCCTCTTCTCTTATATAGAAATCCTCCGACAAATTCTTGTTTTAGACTTTTAAGTCGTGACCGGTGTTTTGTTTTGCTCTATCCTCTGTGCTTCCACGTTCATCATTATGTCATGCGTCGAGTCAGAGGTTACTCTTCCGCCGCAAATCGATGCGTACTGCCATCTGCCGGAAGTTTTAAATATGGATATTTTTCTACAAAAACCCATCACCTCGCTTCAGAAGGCCTTTATTAACCCCCTGGAGCCAAATGGATTATATTTATGATGGATGGATGCATTTTTTTGGCTTCAAAATCTCTCCCCCCATTCACAACCATTATAAAGCTTGGAAGAGCCAGGATATTTTTAAATATATCTCCGATTGTGTTTGTCTGAAAGAAGATACACCTAGGATGGCTTGAGGGTGAGTAAATCATGGGATAATTTTCATTTTTGGGTGAACCATCCCTTTAAAGCTGGCAGAATATTCAAGCTGTCAATGTTTTTCTCATTCAACACTACAAAAGTGATTTCAATGAAATTGTTTGTGTTATCGTTACAGTTGTGGTATAGACTCTACTATTCTCTTAGAGTTTGAACGTTTTATAAAACGTTATGGTTACAGTTATCATTCTTGATGTGAGCTGGCCTTTAGAGTTTCTGTCTGTACAGAACAAAAAAACTACACAGTAATAATGTCCACAAAAGCACTAATTTCATCAACCTAATTTGTGTGGTTCATATAATGCCCCATTTCTACACTGACATGAACTACTGCCACAGATTGTCTGACCTTTAATGTTTGGGTGTTATTATTATGTTGTATGGATGTTTTAAAGGTAGAGTGCAGTGCATCCACTTAAATATTGAATATTTCAGTAGATTTTATTAAGACAGATTGACAGCATATTAAAGTGGTTAAGCACTCACCTCTCTGTATGGTCACATGGCAGATGACACAAACCCTGGCCTCTTTGTCCAGATATTTCAGTCTGCATTTACGGTTGCAGCAGCCCGCACAGTACACCTGCAAAACAGACAACATTATTCACTCAAACGCTGGGTAAACGCAGTACTTCATCAAGCATAAACCTGGAGAAAACTCTCTGGTGTCCTTTAGCCCATTATATTTATTGCCCCAATATGTCTTGAAAACAGCAACTCAGTGCAGCATTTCAAGCGGTAAACTATATCAGTGCTAAAAATACATCCCGCTGACCCGGCAAATCTGCCTCTATATTTAGCACCTCCAGAGGAGAATAAACTCTCCACTGACGTAATGAAAACAAAAGAGACCTCACACCAATAAATAAAATGAGTACTTTTGCTGTTTGCAGGACTACAGGTTTTAGGCTTTCCTGTGGTTATAAATAGACAAGAACACAACGGCAGGATTGTGTCACAGACCTTTGCTCAAAATCAAGACAGCTGACTGCATGTTAATTCATCGATTCACACTGCGGTTATTTGCCTTTCACCTCTAAAAGTCAGAACAACTACATTAAGTTACAAAGTCACTTTCAGAACTGAAGCAAACACATTACTAAGCCACTAAGTAAGTTCATTAATGCGAAATAAACTCTGACAGGATGAAAGGGGTTTTCGTTTGCAATAATGACCGTCTGACTGTACATATCTTGCTTATTATGTGGATACTCACACCATAAATAATAAATGAACATGAAATATTAATTTGAGATTAAACTATTTTGTTATTTGAGAGGATAGAGCGCAGAGTAATATTAGAGACAAGGAAGCGCTTCTCTGGGACAATGGTCAATTAGACAGTTTAAAACAAGATAATTAAAAAGAAAAAATCGTTAAATAAATAAACAACTGTTCAAAAGTTTGCGGTCAGTAAGATTTTTTAATGTTTTTAAAAGAAGTCAAAAACACAGTAAAAACAGTAATACTGTGAAATATTATTGTAATTTAAAATAATTGATTTCTATTGTGATATATTTAAAATGTAATTTATTTCTGTGATGCAAAGCTGAATTTTCAGCATCATTACTCCAGTCTTCAGTGTCACAAGATCCTTCAGAAACCATTCTAATATGCTGATTTGCTCCTCAAGAAAAATTTCTGATTATTATCAATGTTGAAAACAGTTGTGCTGCTTCATATTTTTGCATGATACAAGTTTTTTTTTTTTTTTTTTTTTTTTACAGGATTCTTTGATCAATAGAAAGTTTAAAAAAAACAGCATTTATTTGAAATAGAAATCTTTTGTAACATTATCTTTACTGTCACTTTGATCAATTTAATGCATCCTTGCTGAATAAAAGTATTAATTTCTAAAATCTTACTGACCCCAAACTTGTGAACGCTTGTGTGTATCATAGACTGTATAAAACAATGGATGTAGTGTCCGTGACATCTGGTTTCTGAAGAGCATTTTTGAAGTGGGTGGAGCCGGCCGTCGCCATCTTGGCAACGTGTCACCGGATAACCGAAAATGGGCAAAGAGGCGGGACGTGGGTGGAGCTGAGACAGCAGACAAACGGCTAGTAGTGACAGCAGCAGCAATCCACCTGTCACTCAAGTGGCCACGCCCTTAATTTTGCAGAACTTTAAGGCTTAATATAATTTAAATGGATGAGTTATAAAAAAAATTCACCTCCCTCACAGTTGTCATGAAGGGCAAAATTAGCTATATAAACCAAAGCCACTTTTTGTACCAGGCTGTAAACATTTTTTTTCTGCTGTAAAGTTGGGCATTTTAACATGGGAGGTCTATGGGATTGACTCCCTTTTGGAGCCTGTCTCTAGTGGCCAGTTGATGAATTGCAGTTTAAGTCACTTCCGTGTTGGATTCAAGAGAGAAACCGGAAGGTTGCCGCTTGGTGTGCATACATATATTTTGCTGACATACTGAGAAATAACAAACTTACCTTTCCACATGCTCTGCAATGGTGTCTCCTCTTAGTAAAGGTAAATTTTTGCATACAATTCATGCAGTTAGGGGCCTCAGAGTCAGGGACCCAAGGTGGCTGCTTTGATCCCAAACCCTCGGCCTCCTGACCTGCCGGATCAACAGATGATTCCCCGTCCTCCAGAGTCTCTCCTGGGTATGGTGGAGGCTCTGAGAGCTCATCATGGCCATAACTGGCTTCATATTGCTGATAAGAAGGAGGTTCGCAGTTGTTTTCATCTCGGTTGGGCGAAACTTGCGAGCCATTCTCCACATCGGCTTCAGCATGGCTGCTTCTGTGTCTTTCCGATGGAGGCCGCACGGTTTGGTTGGACAGCTGCTTTGGTCTCGCCCCGCCGTAATTTATCTCTTGGTTGGGGGAGCAAGCTGACTGAATCTCAACAGGGCTGGTTGTGTTTTCGTGGCTAATTGTTTGCGTGGGGTCTGTTCTCAGCGGGCTGCTGTCCTGAGATGAGGAAGAAACGTTTGAACCCTCGCTCTCCTCCAGATATTGAAGTGAGCCATCGCTCTCAGGAGAGGCAAACGTCTCTACTTTACAGCTCTGCAATTCCTCATCTAAAAAGCCATCTCCTTCGACATTTCCGTTAAATTCTGAAAAACCATCGTCTGCGAATTTTTCCGCATCTGCGTCAGAGTCGATTTTCACACCCTGACCCATTAGAAAGGCATCTAGCTCCTCATCCGTGACCATCATCACGGTCTGGTCACTTTCAGGAAGGTAATCGTTGGCGATACCGAACTCATAGGAATAATTTGGGCTCTCCGAATAGGGTGGAGACGGGTTGCTTTCACACAAATCTCTACAGGTTAATTTGTCTGTAGGTGAAAAGGTGCGCTTAAAGTTTCTTTCAGGGTAATGGCCCGAGACAGCAGACGCCCTTTCGGGGTTCGACATGATCTGGACTAGCTCAGGTTCATCTTCAGGTGAGGAATCAGGCCTACTGGAGGAGAATGGAGTTACAGGCTCTTCCAATGGAAGAATTAACTCTTCAGCCTCTTGAATTGCTGAATTTATTTCTAGTTCATCCTCATCTTTGGTTTCTATCACTGCTGCCTTTTGAGGGTCTAAAGACGCCACGAGGGATCCACACATGGATACGGCCATCGGCAAACAAGACAGAGAAGATTCCTTCTCCGAGGAGGGACTTCCAGCTACATCCTCTGGATCTTCAGACAGCTGTGCATCTTTTGAATCAGGCTGGAGCGATACAGCCTGCTCATCTGAAATATCTTCATCTGTAGCACAAGGAACTGAATTACTAACATCTTCCTCATTCTTTGGATTGCATGAAGAATTGTTTTGCTCACTGAAGCTTGATTCTTCAGGACAAGAACTTTCAGTCTGTTTGCACTCCAAAGATGCGATGCTAGTTGATCCATGAGGGTCAGTAAAGGCCGGTATTATGACATCCAGCAGACTGAAGGAGTTAGAGTTAATCTCAGAGTCATGCTTTGGTAATTCACCATGGTTGGATTTAGTAAAATCTTCTGGACAAGATACTACAGGACTGTCAAAGTCCACTAGCAGCTCCTCATTAGTTTCCTTCTCAGGAACATCTAGCTCTTTGAAGTCTTCCTGATTACTGGCTTGCTGGAGGTTTGCGGAACCCGTATCGTTCACCAGGTCACACACAGGCTTCAGCGACCGGTCCGGACAAGGAGGAGCCGAACTTTTGATACCTCTGCTATCGACGGAGGACAGGAGGTCCACACCTGTGAGTGGCCGTTCATTTGAAAAAGAATCTTTTTGGTTTAAGGTAATACTTTGTGATGTAAGTCCATAGTGCAGGGCGTTGACATCTGGGAGTGTTTGTGAGACCTCTGGTACGAAGCTTTGAATGTCCAAATGGTGACCAGGGACGAGCGTGGAGTCGGGACAAGGAGGGCTTGCAAATGTGGCGGGCTTGTTCTCAAGCTCCTCTGAAAACAAAGTGAAACATCAAATTAATTTAAAATATAGTTAACATGAAACCGTAATATGAAAACCAAAAGATATCTAATGATATCATAAAACTGACATAACCTTTTAAGTGCTAGCAGGACACTTGGCACACCTTTTTTATTTCTTTTTTTCCCTATCACATATTTTAGTAATCATCACTAATAAGGTATCAATCGAAAGCTTGAACACTCAAAATTCGTCCTGTGAAAACCATATTGAAATTAGACATCGCCTTACAATGGAAATGGTACTTTAAATCGTTTTAGCGGGCTCGTCCACCTAGTGGGAGGTGATTTCAACTTAAAATTTGGAACACAACTTAAACATATGGCTTTGATTTTCTAGCACTTTTAGAGTCCAATTAATTTAATAACCATAAGATCAGACAGCATATATATATGATATAGTTTTTATTTGTTTTATGATATTATAAAACTTTATAAACTAGCTATAAGATATATATATATATATATATATATATATATATATATATATATATATATATACACCATACACTACCGTTCAAAAGTTTGGGGTCAGTAAGATTTGTAATGTTTCTGAAAGAAGTCTCTTATGCTCATTAAGGCATTTATTTGCATTTATGTGATCAAAAATACAGTAATACTGTGAAATTTAATTTAAAATAACCGATTCCTATTTAAATATATTGTAAAATGTAATTTATTCCTGTGATCAAAGCTGAATTTTCAGCATCATTACTCCAGTGTCTTACTTCAGTGTTACATGATCCTTCAGAAATCATTCTAATATGCTGATTTGCTGCTCAAGAAACATTATTATTTATGTTGAAAACAGTTGTGCTGCTTCATATTTTTGTTATACAACCATTATACATTTTTTTCATGGTTCTTTGATGAATAAAAAGTCCAAAAGAACGACATTTATTTAAAACAGATTTTCATAAATGTAGTGTGTGTATATACAGCTTGAAGACACTGGTCATTTAAATTTACATTAATTAACCCAAAATGTATTGTTGTGCCCTCACCAATTGAGAAGTGCGAAATTAATATTTCTAACATTATAATATCACTAAAGCAAAAGTTTCAAACCTGCATTGAGTTCAAAGTCATCCAAAAGCTTGTCCAGGTCGCACACAGCAGCCTTAAAATAACTGTCCATCCTAGGACGGGGTACGATGCACCTCACTTACCCCTGTAGAGAAACTGGGCCAGTTGGGACAGAAACACAAGTTAAAAATCATACATTTTTTACAAATGCAAAATTTCTTCTTCTTATTGAGAATCTGAGCAGGTAGTTACAGACACTGGATAGTCAAAAGAAGAAACAAATAGACAAGCTGTCCTTAAATACAAATAAGTAACAAATAAGTGGGGATAAATATCTAAGATATGTCAAACAATGAATTATGCATAATGAACAAAACTAAATGTTACAGGATATTTTCAACATCTGCATTGACAACAACTCTTTTAGATGTTTTGATTTACTGTGAAGTGAAAAATGGAAGTGATTTCACCAGATCTGCAGTGCAAATCAAAGACTTGACAAACACATTGTAAACAATATACTATAAACAAGGAATTATAAATACAAAAACAACATATTAAATTAATACACATAGAATATAGTAACTGTCCATGATTCATCAACGATATCAGCGTTTCGAAAGGGCTGTTAATTATTCATCTAAATCAATAAGATAACGTTCACTTTGTGCTTTTTAGACTTATTATTTGGTTTAATAACAATAATACCATTATTTAACTAAGATAAAGGGTCAATAAATACCCATATGAATGTCATTTACCTGCCCATTGCAGTTTGCTGTCAAAAACTATGAAATCAGCATTCAAACCGCTTTAACACACAATAATAAAACGTTCTTAAAATCTACCCTAAAACAGCAAAAAATAAGCCGTAATTAATTATTTTCATAAAGTTATAATATCTGTTCAATTATCATTAGCAATCTGCTAACTAGCTCCTAGCTGTTAGCGTCTACTCAAACATAAACAAAAAACACACCCCAGGTAACTGGAATATTATTTTTTATGATATCATTCCGCTTCATTAGGTACCTTAATATGTGTCATTGTTCAGCCGTCTTCGTTTTTTTGCTGTATTCAGATTAAATGTTAGTGTATTTCACTGTTAGCAGCTCGCTAATATTTTCTTGTTCCTCACAGTAAATTCCACAGTCGCCTGCGCGAGCGACCATTTCCACCCGGCGCGAGACTCACAGTTTAAAGGGGACGCGCACATTTTTTTTTACTTTAGTATTGTATTTTAGTACTGTTTGTTAATTTAGTAGGCCTATACTATTTCAGTAACGGTATAATGTATAATACTGTGGAAATTCCCTTCACAGAATAACAAAAGGTAATTGCGACTTTTTATCTTACAATTCTGACTGTTTTTTGGTCACAATTGCGAGTTTATATCTCACATTTTGACTTTTTTTTTCTCGATATAAACTCAGAATATAATATAATATAACATAATATAATATACTTTTTGTTGTTGTTGTTCTTGTCTTGTTTCCAACAGCAGCACAAATAAGCAGAACAAAAATAGCTCTAAAAGTTGTTCCTTTGAAGATTATGGTTAACCAAACAGTTGATGGACCCCACTGACTTCCATAGTATGAAAAAAAATAAAAAAAATACTATGGAAGTCAATGGGGTCCAACAACTGTTTGGTTTCCGACATTCTTCAAAATATTCTTTTATGTTCAGCAGAAAAAAGAAATTCATACAGGTTTGGAACAACTTGAGGGTGAAGAAATGATGACATAATTTTTATTTTTGGGTGAACTGTCCCTTTAAGATTCTTCAGCTGTTTTTCAGGGAAAGCTTTTCTTATTCATAATTAACTATTGCCATGAGAAGGTGGGGTGGACCATAAAACTTTGCAAAAGTTGTGCAGCTTAATAACAGTTTGTGTTTTAGCAGCAAAACACAACGAAAGGATGTTGGAAATGTTTATTACTAATCATATTTCAAATGTATTTTAATCTACTTCTTCAAATCTTCAATTGAGAAATATCTTGTTGCAAAATAGTTTTGTTTTCACCTGTACAAAACTACATCCTTGTTTCAAAACAGGTATTGAGCTCATTGGCATGATTTCTTCCTCTTTATGCTTCTTTAGTTCCTCAGTTTACTGAATAACAAGTGCTTTCTGCGTATCGACTGAAAGTCATTGTCTCTTTGGTTTCCCATGTTTTTTTCAGATGATGTTTGGAAATGAATCACAGTGATAGCGCAGGAAGAGATAACTCTTGTTTACACAGTAAACACAGCGAAAACAGCACTTTGTTTTTCCCAGGAAAAGATGCCGAGTGTGCAAGACTTGACCTTCCAATAGGCTACTGAATTCCTATGCTGACAATTTGCAAACATGTCAATCATAGAAATTTAAGTCAGTAAAGAGGGCTTGCCCATAATATATATATATATATATATATATATATATATATATATATAGTGGATTGAAACTGGCATGGGGAACAACATGTCCACCCTCTAATTTGATTAGGAATGACATCACTGAAGAGGAACCAAAAACTATTAAAGTCACACGCATAATTTACTGAAAATATCTTTGTATCTTGTTTATTATTAGCAATTTATTCTATTTAGCTATTATGTATACTAATATATATATATATATATATATATATATATATATATATATATATAATTTACTTTATTTTATACCTGTCCATGATAAAGATCATGCAAATGATGTCACCTAGGAGTCTGCGCACTATCAGCATGATGACATCAGTCACCACCAGTTTCAGTCAGTGCCGTCATTACAATCAGCGAGAAGAGGAAAGAAGTTTCTAATGATTTAGTAGAACAGATCAAAGTTTTATCTCCCTCTTCAGGTAAAGTCTTCAAGTGTCTGCTGACGTCACACTCAGGGATAGGCTGCGTCACGTGGTACAACTTTCCAAACCTGTGTGTGTTTCCCGAAAAAAAGTGTAGAGGAACAAAAACCCTTTGATAGTGGAAAAGGTAAGACGAAACCATCCTTAAAGTTTATTATTTAATCTTTACGTATAATACCCTTATGTATCAATAAATACGCGACATTTCTGATTGTTGTTGTGTTATTATAGCCTAAACACATCTGTCTGTCAGTGCTGTTGTTGTCATGTCGTTACTAATCGTTCTTCTTATGCCTTATATTTTAAACATATCTTAAATAAAGCAGATATCTAAGTTTATAGAGTGGATATACTGACTATTTAGAATGATTAACAATCATTTAAACTTCGCTGACCTGTTGATCCCGCGGTGTTTTTCTTAAGCGCGTTCACTGCAGTGCAACATTGTTTCAATTTAGAATGGAATGTCTGAATAGATTCTTTGTAGAATTTTAAATGGCGCGAACTTGTTGTATTATTCAGTATTGGTAATTAGTTACATTACTGAATTGCTGCCAGCAACGCACTAAAAACGATTACCATGTTCCTGTACTATGGTATTTATATATCATGCATGTAATAATTATTACCACAGTGAGGTCTGGAAAACATGGTGACACCAAAACACTTTGGAGACTGTTACTTTTTAGTACTTTTTTTGTTAGTGTCATATGATGTACATACATGTATTTTTGGCTTTTCATTAATATGTTTATTGCTTTTAATAATATATAACTTTTTTTATTTTTGTACACTTCTTGTTATTGTCTTTCAGGCCTTTGAATTCACATTTATCCAATGAAGTTTTGTGCACTGAACTCGAGGCCAATGTAAGTCTTGCTGAGTGACTGCGTGTGAAAGGTATTCTATAAAATGTATTTTGTTTTTCCTTAATTGTAATACTTGTTATACTTTTCTCTCATTAGGTAAACTATGCTTAAGGAAGAAAATAACATGGAGATTGTTGTTTTCCTTATTTTTTGCTGTTGACGCAGAGTTAGTAGTGTATGATTACCCAATCAGACATCTAGTGCTTGAACAGGCATGTTCATTTCTCTCTGTGGTTGTCTTGATTCTATCTCTACCTCTGTGGGTTTAGCTAGTAATGACGGGTTACTGTTACAGTCGTCACTATGTTCAGGTTACAGAGTTAGACTGACTGACCTGGGGAGCACCTGTGTCCGAGAACATTATTCTACATAGATCAGTATAAAAACATTTTACACGGCTCTCTGGAATACCTGGTCAATCGCAGCATTACATGGTCAAATATTATTGTATAATTATTACACTTTACGTCCTGATTAGTGGTTGACCAATATGTATTTTTTTGATGGCCAATGCCAATATCTTGGAGAGCAGGGTGGCCGATATAAAGACAATATTATACTATTTTATTTGGATAACATGCATCACAATGGCTGCAGTGAAATTTAGATTTATTTTTACAATTGCTGCAGTGAAATTAGATTTATTTTACATATTTACTCATTTAGAAATAATAGATTGTAACATGAATCAGTATGAAACAAATAATTTGAACTTGATAAAATATAAATATTTAAAATAAACAGAGTTATGCTTTAGCAACTTCTTGAATAGTTAACAACATGAAGTAAACACTAACCAACAGAGAACTCAGTAATCTGATGAGTTTGTGCGGACTTGGAATCATATTTTCTGTATGTAATGCTAAATGCACATACAGTACACAGTGACATATGACGTGAATATGATGTCGCAAACTGGATATACTGTAGCACAGCATAGTTTGAAATCAAGGTTTTAAAGGCACAATATGTAAAATATCCAAAAACCACTAGAACAGTGTTATATATTTTGTTGACTTGCGTACTTACATTATCCCAGATGTTTCCAAGAATGTTTAAATCCAGAGAAATAAGCAATTTTAACCAGGACACGGAGCGTGTCCATGCATCGCCTATCAATGACATCATGCCCGCGTTACCCTCGATTTCCAGTTTTATTTTGTACAAACCATGAAAACACCAAAGACGTTTTTATATATTATGTGTTTTATTAGACAGGTGAGCAACTGTTTGGATACATTCATCGACAGAAAACTAATCATTGTTATATAGCTCAACATGTTTAGTCCTACTGTTTAAATCTCATTTTCTTGATTTACCATGAGTACCATGTTTTACCATGACTAATATCGATCTAGCTTACTGCAGTGTGCAACAAGTGTCTCATAGCAGCCGCCGAGCGAACGCAGAGTTGCACTATAATAACTTTCAACACTCAAATGTATCTAATATGATAAACAGCACTGCGTTACCCCACATATGCTTGACCGGAAAAAGCAGAAGCGCTGACTGCGACATAATAAAAGCTCCACTGCTCTCGAGGTGTGTGTCGCACTCGGCCCTGCTCTGCTTCATACTACAGTAACGTTAATAATCTCATCCATGATTCCGCAAAATCAAGGCATCATCAAGCTACGCCCTTGTTTTGAATAAGCGACCTCTAGTGGTGACAATTTACATCGTGTGCCTTTAAAGATTGCGCTTGCATCAGTGTGCATGTGCTGCCTTTCTTAGAGCTGTCAAAATAAAAGTCCTTTCACTGTCAAATTAAAAGCTATTTCTGACACTTATCGGTCCAACAGAATAACTTGTCGGCTGTTACCGATCATTTAAAAATGCAAAATATCGGCTAATATATCGGCCTTGGTGATATATTGTTCAACCATTAGTCCTGATCACCTTGATTTATTTTGCAAAAATAGCCAACTGACTATTCATTTTATTACTTAAATATTGTGTATATATACTCAATACATAATTTTTCATCCCTTTAAGACACTGTTGCTCCTCCAGGTATTTGTTTCTTGTATCTCCTCTTGGTATCCTAAATGATGATTATTTGTTTTAATGGCCTTTTATCTGCTCTGGAGAAGGTTTTTTTTTTTTTTTTGCATAATATCTTCATGCTTTAGTTTTCTCTGGTGCTCTTTCACTTGAATAGAATACTTGCATTTCTTACACCACAAGTGGATTTATCCTAAAATCAGCAAGATTACCCTTAGTTGGTAAAAACCAACATGCAAGCAGCAATTTTGCATACTTTGCTACAGTTTCTGTAATATTTAGCACATAATACCCGCTCTATAATAACGGTTCTCAACTGGTTTTGCTTCAGGACCCAGATTTTACATTGAACATCAACTGATGACCCAAAACTGTACCAGAATTGATATAGAAGCAGAAATGTAATTAATATAACAGTGTTTGATTTAGTGCACTTCCTTTCACATCAACAACAAAGGTTATGTGAATCGGCAAGTTCTTCCTATTCAAAAGTTAATTTTGTTATCCTAACTTTGCAAAATAGAAGAAAATAAAAGGCAATATCTAGTCAGGTGCATTGTTCAAAAAAGACCTGTCATCAATTTTTGGCTCACGAACCACCAGTTGAGAACCACTACTCTACAAGAACAAAAACCAATTTCCTAGACCTTTTCTTAAGCCTGTTTACTTCATGTTGCTCTAGGGATAACTGCATTCCTCATTCGGCCTTGTGCCCGAAACATGCTCCACTACAACGATGTTCCCAGAGGCTCGCTTCCGAGTCTTCACGGCTTGGCTGATCACAGGACATCTGAGTCTTTAAGCTCTGAACCTCTTCCACCACCTCCCCTACCAGACCAACCACCAATAGGCCCTGAGTTTGATCCCAGCAGAAGCGACAACGAGGACTCTGCCATCGACATCAAACCCGTCCACCGCTTCATCCCAGACTCATGGAAGAACTTCTTCAGGTCCAGCAGCAGAAGCAGCAAGTTGAAGTCAGTGTTGGGGTCGAGCAGCAAGAACGCCACCACTGGCGGCATTCGCTGTTCTCCTCCGCAGTCTCCGTCACTTCCCGGCTCGTACCGTGACCAGTACGGTGGGTCCGGAGGCAGTTATAACTCGCGTAAAGAGCGTGAGGCAATGCTGTTGGGCAACCCTGTGGAATCCTTTGACGGCCGTACAGTGCACACAGCTTTGACGTACAGCGAAAAAGTCGAGGAATACAATCAGCGCTACTCCTACATGAAGTCTTGGGCTGGACTTTTACGTATTCTTGGTTGTGTTGAGCTGCTTCTGGGGGCGGCGATTTTCGCATGCGTATGTGCTTATATTCATAAAGACAACGAGTGGTATAACATGTTCGGATACTCATCACCTGGTGGGTTTTCTGGAGGAGGTTACGGAGGCTCTTATGGAGGCTCTTACGGAGGCGGTTACGGCAATACCTACTACACCGGACCCAAGACGCCATTCATCCTGGTGGTGGCGGGATTGGCATGGATAGTGACCGTTATCATGCTTGTCTTGGGAATGACCATGTATTATCGAACTATCCTTTTAGACTCAAATTGGTGGCCGTTAACGGAGTTCTTCATAAACTTGGCTCTTGCGCTCCTGTTTTTGGCAGCTGGTTGCGTGTACGTGAATGACACCCTACGAGGTGGACTCTGCAGCTATCCGTTCTTCAATAATGGCATTAATGGCGCTTTCTGTCGCACGGAGGCTGGACAGACAGCGGCTATCATTTTTCTGTTCTTCACCATGATCGTGTACTTGATCGGAGCCATAGTGTGTCTGAAACTGTGGCGGCACGAGGCAGCTCGGCGACTACGAGAACGGAATGGGCACGAGGTGAGATTTTCTTCCCAGATTACTTCAAACCTTAAGTTAATTTATGTATGTGTTCTTATTTCAGTGGATGATTTCTTAAGCTTGATTTGGTTAAGATTTGTTAGGTGGTCGGATAAACGTGATCTAAGCAGAACCAGCACACTTAAGCTGCGTCAGAAATCGCGTACTGTCTGAGTAGGTACTACATTTGAATTTAAATTTACTTCACGACCGTTGAAAAAGTACGTTCTATATAGTATGAATGCGTGTAGTATGAATGAAATACCGACGAACTACATCCGCCATGTTGTTACTGTCACATGACCTACCAGCGTCAGTTACGTCCCTTCAACTCCATTTACAAATTCTCTCCCGTGGCCTCATGGGATAGTAAAGTGTCCATCGTATGCGCACTTCAGAATCTCGCCGGAAGTAGTAAGTCATCCAGGTACTTTTCGCCTACTGTTTTTCGAATACTATGAATTCGGACATACTACTCTGTTTGCATACTGTTTTTCGCGTACTATATAGTAGAGAAGTATTCGATTTCTGATGCAGCATTAGTCCCTGTTTACACCTAGTATTAAAAATGGATGTGGTCGATCGGATCACAAGTAGACGAGGGAGACACCTTCACTCTCTTCCATTGTAGTAAGTGAAGCCGCCAGTGTGCCAATATGGCGCTGACATCTTGAGTTTTGAGTCTGCGCAGTAATGAGCGCGAAGTGGAGCCGCGATATCAAGGTCCCGCCCACACTAACGCAGAATCGGTTAATACTGCAGAACAACACATTATGTCGGTGTGAAATAAACAGTTCTGGAAATGTAGAAATTAAAGTTAAAGCTCCAATCTCCTCTTGAAAATACAGAAAAAAGTCAGTGCTTCAGTGACTACTTCGCTCAGAGAAGCTGTCAATCTCTGCTGTCAATCATGATGTCAAAACCCGCGGTTTTATAGCATCAAATAACTAACTAAAAACAAAATTATTTAAAGAACGAACACTTTAACTAACATCAGCATGATAAAAACTGCCTAAAATGACAGAAACCACCTTTGGGAAAAAATATTTGACGTGTAATTTGACTGTTTAGTTTGTCTCACGTCCCATTACATTACATGGAGAGGGCGGGGTTTATGACCTATACTGGGACCAACCACGATCGAGACACTTTGGCTTCACTTTTCAGGACTTGCGTGGCACGCATGGTTTACACCTAGTGTTTTAATCCGTCTCTTTTGTCCAACTTCTGTCCTGATTTCTTCGAGGGGAGGGTCTATGGACGGGTAAATGTATGGATTTTTTCCGATCTTTCAATCTAATGGATGAAATAAGCTCACGCAATTTACATATAAATGCAAAAGGAGACGACGGAAAAACAAACGGAGAGCATCAACTTTCGTTTCTGCTCTGACAGCCGGCCGAACACAGTGAGTGTGTGTTAGAAATCAGAAATGGTGAGAGAACATTGTGCTTGGTACGTTTTGCATCTTCACACCAAACTCGGGTTTTCAGCCGACAAAGTTTAAATCCCGTCTGGCTAGCGCGCTTCCCATAATGTTACGCATTAGGTCAGTAGGTGGAGAGTTGGCTGTGTTTTGTGGCTGTTCGAACACTATGAAAGCAATCCAGTCAAATGCATTTTCGACTACCTCTGGAAGTGGTCGAAAGTGGACAAGCTCAGAATGTTTTTAGACCCCGTTTACACTTGTATTTAGTGTTGTTTTTGTGATCCGATCGACCAAAATGCATCTTAATACCAGGTGTAAACAGGGCCATTGTGATCTACTGTAAGCAGAACCAGCACATTTAATCTGAGTTTTTGTCATGATGTTTTGTTGGTCACATGGTTTCTATTTCTGTTATGTACTATATACTAAACCAGTGTCACTTTGTATATAGTACTTACAGTGTTTTATTTTATTCTATTTATTGAGATAATAAATATATAAAATATACCTAGTGTATATTATAGCAGTTAATCATGAGGTGTTATTGCCAGTATCTTCATTGTTCTAATTAAATATAGTTGCAAAAATTAATAAAACAACAATTGAATCACCTCTACTTCTGTTTTACAGATGCTGCCAAGAGATTCTCCTGCTGATGTGCATTTGGCAAGTATTTTAGCTCTGTTTGTTCTCATGTTTACCCATGGTGCATTGCTTTCTGATATATAACTTCAATGCACAGTATAGCAATGAAATTAATAATTCTAGTCAGTTATGCTCTTATTTTAGTTGACTATAAGTGTTTCCTTGATTCACAAGCAGACAGTTCTATTGCATATTTCTTGACTAGATTCACGTTAGCATACTGGAAACCTATTTGGCAACTATAAGAAATTGATTTAAAGATTTAAGTGCATCTTGATTACAGATGTTATTTGATTATTCCTGAGGTAATTTACTACCATCCATTTACCCTCCTCTGTGATTGACAGCGGCAAACAAGATCTAGTATGAAACCTTACAGAATAGAGCGCTGCAGTGACAAAAAAACCAATATGATTATCCATTGACTTTTGGATTATTGCAAAAAACAAGCTCTGTGACCAACAAAAGTTTATGATTCTTACTTTTGTTCATCATGATCATCCTCTTCAATGTAATAGGTTGTTGATGGATCAAGGGAGCCAATGTCTGTCTCAGCGCCGGTACATCACACACACGCTGCCGCCTCTGCCATCTCCAAGCCCAAAGTTGTGAAAGGGTATATTCCAGCAGGACACACTCCTAAACCTGTGATCATGCCAGACTACATCGCGTGAGTACCTGCTTCACAATCAGACAGAAAACTCATAAAAGGGTATTTTATGACCTTGATATGATTTGATAAATCATCTAATCCTTGTGCTTTGTCTTTCCCTGCAGTAAATATCCAGCTATTCGAACCGACGAGCAGCGGGACCAATATAAAGCCGTGTTTAATGACCAGTATTCTGAGTATAAAGAGCTCCATGCAGAAGTTCAAGTGATACTGAAGAAGTTTGATGAAATGGATGTTATGATGCAGAATTTACCGCAAAACCCCACCAACCACATGGTCAGTTGATATTCACGTTTATTACTTTCTCTGTCCTTTGTGACTGCTTATATAAAGGAATTTTATTATGCATACATCAACAAGGCGTAATTTTCATATGGAAAATCTTATTTTTATTCTAAATTTTTGCAGTATGTTACTTAAATGTTCCCTGTTGGACGTTAGAACAACATTTAATAAATGTTTTGATGCTTCAGCTTTAGAAATTATGTGAATTTGCACTTTTCAAAGACAAAATGTATCAAATGTTAAGTCATAACTTAATAAATGCCACAGGAATGAATGTGTGCTTATTTTGGGTTGCACCTTTCAAGTAAAGGATTTTACCTTAAATGTGATCATGTTATCAAATCTTTTTCTTTTCCTCTTCTCTAGCTTGCTTCCTAAATTTAGTTGTCTAATTAACATGGCGTTGCATATTAAAAAAATGTATTTGCTCTTTGACGAATTGTTTTAGTTCTTCTTTTGTAAGTTGCTTTGTGTAAAAGCTTCTGCTAAATGCATAATGTAAATGTAAATCATGTATTGCAAAAGTGTTATTCTAGTCTTCCAACAAATTTCTTCCATTTTTCTATCATAGGAGCGTGAGCGCGTCAACAAAATCCTGCAGGAATATCAGCGGAAGAAGATGGTGAGTTATTGACGTCCATTCTGAGAGTGATTTGAGAAAACGTACGCGCAGTAAATATATCTAGTGGCCATTAAAAGGGCATTGTGCATTATTTAATTAAAGCTTCATTCATTTATGAATATTATTTTTAAATATTAATTATTATTATTTTTCCTTATGTCAAAGGAATTATTTACCTGTTTTAACCCTCTGGTTCTCTTCGCGTGGCGGTCAAAAATGACAGATTTTTTTTTTTCAATGAAATTAATGTACTATATTTTATTTCGATAATTCACCCTCATGCCGTTCCACACCCGTAAGACCTTCGTTCATCTTCAGAACGCAAATTAAGATATTTTTGTTGAAATCCGATGGCTCAGTGAGGCCTGCATAGCCAGCAATGACATTTCCTCTCTCAAGATCCATTAATGTACTAAAAACATATTTAAATCAGTTCATGTGAGTACAGTGGTTCAATATTAATATTATAAAGCGACGAGAATATTTTTGGTGCGCCACAAAAAACAAAATAACGACTTATATAGTGATGGCCGATTTCAAAACACTGCTTCATGAAGCTTCGGAGCGTTATGAATCAGCGTGTCGAATCATGATTCGGATTGCGTGTCAAACCGCCAAACTGCTGAAATCACGTGACTTTGGCACTCTGAACCGCTAATTCATAACGCTCCGCTCACTATATAAGTCATTATTTTGTTTTTTTGGCGCACCGAAAATATTCTCGTTGCTTTATAATATTAATATTGAACCATTGTACTCACATGAACTGATTTAAATATGTTTTTAGTACATTAATGGATCTTGAGAGAGGAAATGTCATTGCTGGCTATGCGGGCCTCACTGAGCCATCGGATTTCAACAAAAAATAACTTAATTTGTGTTCCAAAGATTAACGAAGGTCTTACAGGTGTGGAACGGCATGAGGGTGAGTAATAAATGACATTATTTTCATTTTTGGGTGAACTAACCCTTTAAGTTTGGTCTGTTTTCAGATTATTGCTGAATTGAAAAAAAGTTATGATATAGAATTTTATGTTTATTTTTATGAAAAATGCACAAAAATACTATTTTCAATTTTTATATGAAGTGTATATTTTTCAAAACACGTTTTACTCTAAAACCGTGAGAAAAACAAAGCCATAAATCTAAACAAGTTGTGTTCCAAATTTGAGCTTGATATCTTAAAAAATTAGCTTTCAGAAAGATTTTGTTTGGGCGCAGTACCAAAAGTTTCCACTAGATGAAATTTACTTCCCATTAATTTCCAGTGCGCTCATTTTTGATCGCGAGGAGTACGAGTGACTAATTTTTTATGTCCATGATTTTTTGTGTTATGTTCACATAGCAAGTGCCAAAACCTTTACGAAGTTTCGTACCATTCCGATGAAGTAAACATTTCTTTAAAAAAAAATTTTCAGTCAAAAATGAGCAAAGAGCACCAGAGGGTTAATATTAGTGGAAAAACAGCACAGGCAGTTGTGTCACTCGCAGCGTCTTACATAAGCTAGATGTGACAACAATGTGATTTTTGATCATCATACTTTTGTTTTGGTGGCTAAATGTTAAAAATATTCCACATTTTACATTCGTGAGGGTCAGGTCGCTATTCTTACAGTTTAATATTTAAACCATGCACAAGTGTACACTTGACAAGAGTAAATGGTGGTAATTTGATTATACTTTCAGCTATCAAAAGTGTAGCACTCTCAGCTCAGATTAACACATATTACCATATTTATCTGCTGCCTTTTCCCCAGAAAAATCAGTGTAAAAAAGTCTGCAGATACTGTGTGGGCCTGTACAGGCCAGTAGGTTTTGTCTAGATGTTGCTGGCTGATTTATAACATTGTGAAGAGCAAGTGGAGGAAGAAAGAAAGGAGGATGAGGAAAGGGGTGGAGGCTGCTTTTCTCACAGGATTTGCTCCATTGTGTCTATTCAAGAGGAGGAAATAACTGTGGTCACCCAGACCAATCAGTGGCCTCTCTAAGACAGTTTGAGCTATATTTTGAGTGATGGCACAGGAAAATAATCAAGACAAGTGATTTTCCAGCACCTCAGACGAGCTGTGTTAACAACTAGTTGTTCAGTTTGGTTGTAGAATAGAGTATAAGCAATTTTAATCACTGTGTATAGAGAAAATATTCAGTTCCCACTCTTCATCCAACTGGGATGGTGGTCTTATTGATGTCTCTGGTGTTGTTTTTGTCCCAAGGATCCCTCATTTCTAGAGAAGAAGGAAAGATGCGAGTATCTGAAGAACAAACTCTCCCATATCAAGCAGAGGATTCATGACTATGACAAAGTCATGGGCTGGAACGATGGTTATGGCTGAAACGAGCGGCGCTAGATTCGAACCTGCTGTGATGGTCCTTCATTTTTCACGTCGTTTTACACTGAACATGTGACCACTGCATCTGAGAGCCTCGCTGGTCTGGATGGTCGTTTATTTTACAAACAATAATGAAATGAGAGATGGATAACTTGCATGCTCTTAATGTACGTACTGACTGAAAATATTTTCTTTTTCATGTTGTATTTCATAATGCTGACTAAAAGATGTTTAAAGAAATGTTTCAGCTTTTGTATCTATGCAGAAATGCTGTTTTTTTTATCAGTTTGTTTGAATTGATTTTATGCACTGTTCAATTATTTTTTTGTGCTACTGTGTTGAAGTTGTGTACAACAACAGCCTGTCGCGCTGTCCTTATATTTTCAATGTTGCAAATGCATTTTAATGAGCTGAATAGGTGATTTATATGCAAATACTGTAAAGAGTGAAAAGTCAAAGCATTTCTTGCAAATTTGTTGTAATTTAGTTAATCTTTGAATAAAAAAAGTCCAGCCTGGAGGCAATTCAGACAAACCAGAGAAACTCCATGACCAAAAAATCACATATTTATATGTTAAAGGTGATTATGATTTCACTTTTTTAACTTTAGTTAGTATGTAATGTTGCTGTTTGTGCATGAACAACATCTGCAAAGTTACAACGCTCAAGGTTCAATGCAAAGTGAGATATTTTCTTTTACAGAAATCTCTACAACAAACAGCTGGTAATGACTACAACGAGCTTCTTCTTGGGTTAGTGACATCATAAACCCTAAAATTTACATAAACCCCGCCCCCAAGAACAAAGGGGGCGAGGCCATGTTGGGCTGCTTTAGAGAAGAGGAAGAGTTGTTGTAGTAGAGTGTTGTTGTCATGCCGTCATTTTACGCCGGACTGCTTCACAAAAGAGGGTCAATTCAACGCTGGATTTGCACAAAAAATTAATGTGACGGCACATGCTAGTGGATGAGTTGAATCAACTCCACAGCAACTACATAAATTTATCCACTAACCATTCAGAAACATCCAGTTTCATTCTAAAAGTTGTGACTTCTCCCTGAGTCTCTCCATCAGTGTCGACTCCAGTTTGAACAATGTAAGGCTGAACACCGTTACTGACAATCCTCATTTTGGCTGCGTGAGATTCTCCAGCTTTGTTGTTGTTGAGCAACTGAAGCGTGAGCTGTTAAAGCTCCGCCCTCTTCTGGAAAGGGAACTGAGAGCAGCAGCTCATTTGCATTTAAAGGGACACACACAAAAACGGCGTGTTTTTGCTCACACCCAAATAGGGGCAAATTTGTGGGGTATTTTGAGCTGAAACTTCACAGACACATTCTGGGCACACCAGAGACTTATATTACATCTTGTAATACAAGAAATGCAATAGCAAGCTTGCATGTTGTCTAGCAATTTGCTGTGTTAAACTCACTTCTCTTCTAAGCATCCCCATTATTCAATTCCCGTCTAGACTACTAGACAGACTACTTTTAGAATACACTTCCATTTCCCTCTATGTTTGATTGCAACATAAGCATAAAACGTTTAATTATTCCTTTAACACTTTTCATAACTAAGTTTTAAAACATTTTATTCTCCATCAAAAGTTCAATTATATTGGAATAAAAAGTACATATAATGCAATATTAAATTCTGTGACATTTTACACTTTCTCTGATGTCATGATGCATGATTCTCACCATGTGGGGAACTTTTTGTGTAAGTAAATTTAAAAAGTTAAAGAATATCTGAAACAGTGGCCATATACTTCACCACACCTCTGTTAACTTGCGTGTTTCTTATCGCAGACTCATTCTTTATGTTTGTATCCTGATACCAGATCTCTCTATGGCTGTGTTTCAAAATCTAGTATGCTGCCTATCTAGACAGCATTTGTAGGTACCATAGGGCTTTGAACATTATTTTGAGGCATTATAAACTAGAGAGTTGCCTACGTAGGTCATGTGCAATTTTGTGCGCATGAAGCTGTAGGTAGGCAGCTCACTAGGTTTTGAGACTCTCTCTCTCTCTCTCTGTATGTGTGGGAGGGGTTTAATCATCTTAAGGGCAGGTTGTTTGTCTCACCTGAACAGTGACACACAGAGAACATCAGTGCGCGAGAACACTTCGGCAAACAGGTGAGAGTGAAACTACAATATATAGTTCATAATATAGGCTAAGCATAATAGTATATATCAAACTTTTATATCTGTGTTAATTATAAGATCACTGAAGCCGAAAATCATTGAGATTTACCTCAGAAACAACTCAGTCGCGTTTCCGCCTCATTTGTTATTGAAGAGTCTCAGAACCTGTCGTATTTATAGTAAATACGGGAATATTATTTTTGACACCGTGTTCGAGGAGTTTTATGCACTTATGGTAACTTTAATTGTTTTCCTTTCAGTCATAATGACGATTGAGGTTTAGTTTATTATATTATTAATACTAAGATTAAGTGTATGTAGTTTAAATTAATTTTATACTCAATGTATTTATTAAAATTCATGTTTTTGTCTCTTCAGAATGTCTTCGAAGCCGAACGGGAGTCCTCCGCCCTATGATTATCATACTGAGGATGGATAGTAAGTGTTGAGTTTCACCTCAGAGTTTCTCTGGATTAAGTTACATGGGTTTAGATAAAAAAAAAAAAAAATCTCTTTTTGACGTTTGTCTTTGAAAGTAATAAATAAATAAAGGTCTTAAAATGGATGGTTGTTGAAATTGGGAGGAGGCTACGTGTTCCCATTTTTCAGTAAACATATTGGTATCAGCCAATATTAACTTTGCCCCAAGCGTCAGTCTGATTAAGCCAGTAATCTATTTTTCCTATTTTCAAAAGTAGGGGAGACCGGGGGCAATTGTAACAAATTTTGGTCATGTCATCATTGCTCAAAAACTTTTTGAAATATTTGGATACAATTTTTATGTAAGTAACTTGTATCTGTGTTCTACTTGTTACTGTACCAGTCACCAATTTTTTACAAACTATGTTAGAGTCACAATATTGTTTGAAACATTAGAAGTCAAATGTTACATCTGCCCCCACATGCGGGGGGCGATTGTAACAGCATATGGGGGCAATTGTAACAACATCTTCATATAAATACCAATGACCACAATAAACTCCAGAGAATATAGATATAGTACTCCCCTTGCTGTTTTCCTTGGTCTGAACCTACTCAGTAAAATGGATCCCCAGATTGAGAGGCAAAAACACTTTTCTTAAATTATTGGAATCTATCAATCTGTTTTGATGTCCTTACTAAGCTGGACACTATTTTGATGGTGTCTGGGGCAACTGTAATGCACCGATCCCGTGACAAGCTATCCTGCTAGCTAGAAACAACAAAGCTAATGTTTGACAAAGATATCAAATGTTAGACGACAGAATGGTCATCAAATCAAGACAGATTTAAATTCATAGACATTAATGGTTAAGACAGTATGAGGAAAATCCTGTAGATGGAAAAAAAATTACTTTTATACCTCAAAAATGAGAAAAACTTTACCAAGTATGATTTAGAAGCTTGTCGTTTGGCATGCAGAGAGGGATCTCCACAGAGCACATGCAAAATGAGTTTTATGGTTCTGTCTCGTTTCTGATTGGTGTAATTTGATATGTTACAATTGCCCCCTGTTACATTTGCCTCTGGTCTCCCCTACTTAAGTACTGGCAATGGCAATAATTTTTGCTATTGCTAGTACCAAAATGATATGATAGTCCATAGTATATCTAATCTAATGTTTTTAAGCAATTTACCATTCACACTAGAACGTTTGAAATTAAAACTGTACAAAAATACATTGATTACGTGTTTTGTTTTGTTTTTACTTTATAACTGATTAGCTCTTTTGACACCTGACTTGGGAAAATATTGTTGTTTGAAACGGAAAAACAAAGATCTGTAAAAAAGAAAAGAGACAAAAAGAGAAAGTCATGATATCAATAAACTCAGATATATCTTGTGTACCTGTTTAAATCATGTAAAAGTATTGAGTTATATGAATGCTATTTTCAAAAAAACTAACTCGTCTGTCTGTTTTGTTCATTCTATCTATCTTTTGTTCGTTTGTTCATTCTATCTTTCGTTTGTTCTTTCTATCTTTCGTTCGTTTGTTTATTCATTCTATCGTTCATTTGTTTGTTCGTTCTATCTATCGTTCGTTCGTTCTGTCTATCATTCGTTGGTTCTTTCGATCTATCGTTCTATCTATTGTTCGTTCATTCTATCTTGTTTGTTCGTTCTATGTATTGTTCGTTTGTTCGTTCTATGTATCGTTCGTTTGTTCGTTCTATGTATCGTTTGTTTGTTCGTTCTATCTTTGGTTTGTTCGTTCTATCTTTCGTTTGTTCGTTCTATCTTTCGTTTGTTCATTCTCTTTCGTTGGTTTGTTCGTTCTATCGTTGGTTTGTTCGTTCTATCGTTCGTTCGTTCGTTCTATGTTTCGTTTGTTTGTTCATTCTATCTTTGGTTTGTTCGTTCTATCTTTCGTTTGTTCATTCTCTTTCGTTGGTTTGTTCGTTCTATCGTTCGTTTGTTCGTTCTATCGTTCGTTCGTTCGTTAGTGGTTTCAATCTATCGTTCAATCTATCGTTCATTCATTCTATCTTGTTTGTTCGTTCTATCGTTGGTTTGTTCGCTCTATCATTCGCTCGCATTCTATGTTTCGCTTGTTTGTTCATTCTATCTTTGGTTTGTTCGATTCTATCTTTCGCTTGATTCCATTCTCTTTCGTTGGTTTGTTCGTTCTATCGTTCGTTTGTTCGTTCTATCGTTCGTTCGTTCGTTAGTGGTTTCAATCTATCGTTCAATCTATCGTTCATTCATTCTATCTTGTTTGTTCGTTCTATCGTTCGTTCTATCGTTCGTTTGCTCGGTTATTCTATCTATCGTTTGTTCGTTCTATCTGTCGTTCGTTTGTTCATTCTATCTATCGTTCGTTCTATTGTTTGTTCTATCGTTCGTTTGCTCAGTCATTCTATCTTATCGTTTGTTCTGTTCAGTCTATATTCGTTCGTTCGTTCATTCTATCTATCGTTCGTTCTATCGTTTTATCATTCTATCTATCGTTTGTTCGTTCTATCATTCTGTCTATCGTTCTGTCTATCTGTTGTTCTATCTATCGTTTTGTCGTTCTATCTATTTATCGTTCTATCTAGATTATCGGTCATAACATAAAAATATTGGTCAAACTGTATTGTTGTGTCCCTAAACAGAATGTGTTTTAAAACTGTTTTCAACACTTTCTCTCCAGTAATGTTGCCCCTCAGCCTGCGTACTCGTACTACCCCGACGATGAGTTCCAGCATTTCTACCGCTGGACGTCTCCGCCAGGCATCATAAAGATCATGTGTGTGCTGTCGGTCGTCCTCTGCGTGGGCATCTTCGTATGCGTGGCCTCCACTCTGGCCTGGGATACGGACGCTGGAGCGGCTGGATTCGGAGGTTCTTATGGAGGGGGCTACGGCGGTGGCGGCTTGTACGGCGGCTCCTATGGTGGCTCCTATGGCAGCGGTGGCTTTGGGGGAAGTGGAGGCTACGGTTATGGGATCCTAGGATCTCAGAACGACCCCAGGCAAGGAAAGGGTTTCATGATCGCAATGGCGATCATCACCTTCATCGTTCTGCTCGTCATCTTCATCATGATCATCTCGCACCAGAAAGTGGCCCGGGGCAGGAAGTTTTATCTGGCCGTCATCATCACCAGTGCCATCATGGCCTTTCTCATGTTTGTTGCCACCATAGTCTACCTGGTGACGATTTACCCAATGGCCCAGACGTCCGGATCAGTTCAGTTCAATCAAGTGTACGCCATGTGTGCCGCTTACCAGCAGCCGCAGATGTCGGGTGCGTTCGTCAATCAATATCTGTATCACTACTGCGTTGTGGATCCTCAGGAGGTGAGCACAACATTGTACACGGACAAAAATTTGTTTTTTTACTGTGTGAATGGACAAATTTAATCAAAGTAGTGTCCTTTTTCTGTCTCTCATCCAGGCAATCGCTCTAGTTTTGGGATTTATTGTCACTGCGGCCCTCATTATCATCATGGTTTTTGCCATTAAAACCCGTCAAAGGATCAATTATCATGGGAAGGACAACATCCTGTGGCGCCGTGTGAAAGAAATCGAAGACCCAAACTCACCGCAGGATGTGGAGGATTGGGTGAGTACGATATTCATCGTTCAGGAGAATCAATGCAGTTACGTTTCATTAAAGTATCATCTGGTCTAAAATGTTTTTCCTTGGATGAAACAGTGTCTCATACTAGTGAATAGTAGTCATCGAGTAAATGAATGTGGATAGCAGATCAGATCATTTGATGAGGAATGTTTGTGTTCATTTTGACTTTTGATTGTGGACATTTGTATCTTGGCAAATCTGAGCACACATTGTTGAGATCTCATGTGAAACTCTAGAGGAGATGCAGGTGAGATTACTGGGCTCTTTTTCTCAAGAGGAAAAACCAGGGAAACATCAGGGAAATTGTGATCTCCTGCCCTGGAAAAGTCACGTAAATTCTTATAATTAAATTTTTTTTAAATTAAATTAAATTGAAAATAAATCAATTATATAAATAAAAAATTATAGATACAAAATAAATCAGTTATATGAATTAAATAATAATTGTATGATTATGATTTTTATTTATAAGTTAATTCATATAATTGATTTATTTTGTATCTATAATTTATATTATTTATTTATTTTTAAATTATTAGAATTTCCATAACATTTCCAGGGCTAATATTTGTTCAGGTTAAAAATAATTGTATGATTTTTATTTCTATTTAAACTGAACAAATGTTAGCCCTGGAAATGTCATGGAAATTCTTATTAAAATAATAATAATATAAATTAAAATAATTAAAATAAATTATAAATACAAAATAAATCTGTTATATGAATTAAAATGAGTTATAAATAAAAATAAATCAATTATATAAATAAAAAAAAATTAAAGATACAAAATAAATCAATTCTATGAATTGAATTATAGATAAAAATCATACAATTATTTTAACCTGAACAAATATTAGCCCTGGAAATGTCATGGAAATTCTTATAATTTAAAAATAAATAAATAATATAAATTAAAATAAATTATAAATTCAAAATAAATCAATTATATGAATTAAAATAAGTTATAAATAAATTATATGAATTAAATTATAAATAAAAAATCATATAATTTTACCTGAACATGTCATGGAAATTCTTATAATTTAAAAATAATAAATAATATAAATTAATATAAATTAAAAATACAAAATTAATTATATGAATTAAAATAAGTTATAAATAAAAATAAAAACCATAAAATAATTTTTAATCTTGACAAATATTAATGTCATTGAAATCCAATCTGAAATATTTAATTGGCTAGAAATTGAGTAGAAATGCTATAATCAACATGTTTCAAAATCTGTATCCAGTTATCACAAATACACTGTAAAAAATTTCAGTCTTTCTGTAGAGTTTCATTTTTAATTCAATGTGTTTCTTTCCATTTCTTTGTAAGTATTTGAAATTTACTAGCAATTTCTGAGAGAAAATTGTTTTAAAGTAAATCCTATACCATTTTTTTTCCAGTGTGGGACATTCATGTAAATTTATAGGTCAGAAGGTGCAGAAAATCTGAGAAAGTGAAGTCTCCATTTAATTCCCTTGTGGTGTAGAAGAGGCAGTTCAAATATTGTTTGTGATTTTTAGTGTTGTAAGGGTCACTCAACTATGAGCCTTTGTCCTACAACTCTTAGTCGTCTATTGTGACTTAGAAGAATATAATTTGGTCTATTCTACTCAAGATGGAGTAAATATCAGTTTAAATTCTACACCTGTGCTCATTTATGTTGCTAAACAAAGAGTTATTTAACTTCCTCAGTCTCCTCGTATCACAAACCTGTTTATCTCTGTTAGTCTCAGAGGAATCGTCTGTCTGGTTTTGAATATAGGTGGCCTGTGTGGTTTTCTCTTTTAACATGCTGAAGGTGGAAAGACTTGTTTGTGTGTGTTATGGTGGTTGGGGGAGGGCAGCGCTCGCCGTTGGTTTCTGGGTGTGGTTTGTTGTGACAGTTTCACTAACATATATGTGCTAGACATAGTAATGGACCTAAAGAGAGGCCTTATTTTCTTTATGCAAATCTTTTTCACCCTTTGATTCTGGGCCATTTTGGCAAATGTTCAGTGGATAAATGTTAAATTGCTTTTTTGTTGTGTGTTTAGATGTATAAATGTTTTAAATCAAAAGTTTTCGGTTTCTAAGCATGTTTAGGTTTTCATGTTTTTATGTTGAGTTCAGTTCATTACAGGATCATCTGCTCAGGGCGGTCCAACCAGAAACTCAAACTTATGTGGAGCAAAAGACATGCTCTTTTCTTAGGAGTTGCTGCGGTTTACATTAAATCAGGCTGTGATTCTAAGAAAAATAGCAAGAAATGAAGTCTTTTACAGTTGTTCTATAGTATTTGTTGACTCCCTCAGGGTAGACGTGTTGAAACACGTCTGCCGTTTGCACCTTGCACCGAAGAATCCACCCAGAGCACCATTTGAGTGAATCTCACGTAAAAAAAAATGTTCAGAAATGTTAATTTCTTATGACACAAGCACATCCCAGAAAGCTGACATCTTCACCATTTATCTAAATATTATTAAAATCTTAAAGATGTTGTAAGCATATTGCGTAGTTGTGCTTGGAGTTGATTGTTTTATTTGTGCTGACATAACTTTTGGCCAGGCTGTCATGCAAAGAAATTATGAACACATGCAAAAATGTGAGAACCAACGAAATATTAATAACTGATTATGTTGTAGTCAATGTGAGCTTTTAGTTTATATTTATTACTTTTATTTTATTTGTTTTATCATTTTTACATAATTTAGTAGTGGTGTGATGAGACTGGTAGTTCACGAGAACGAGATGAGATTTTTACACTGTATTTTTAAGAAATCCTCGATGAAATACATGACTATAAAAATAGTCTGCAGGTGCATTTGAAATATTTTAACTAATCATTTTGTAATGAGTGTGATTTCAGTTCTACTTTCTGAGTATGAATTATCATATTCAATAAAAGACAATAAAACTGAAGCACTGTAAAAGGTTTTGCCACAAACTGACTGGCTTCTCTCCTCTATGATTTTAGTCTCTTCAGACCTTACTGTACATGATTGATGAGCTTCTACAACTTTTGACTTCCTAACTGAACTCCTTTCCACAAATTGATCATAGAAATAAAAACAGTATAAATAAAAATGAACAAAAGTTTTCTCTTATTCTTAAGAGCAAACAATAAGAACAACCATAATCGAAATACTCTCTCAATATTCAAAGTGCAAATAGAGACCCAATTTTTCTTCAAGCATGATACAGAGCTGAGAGATGTTTACAACTACACAGCCCAGTCTAAGATAGCTTTCATATTGGAGATTTTTGCATGCATCAGGGAGCTGCTTTCAAAATTGAATGCGCACTCGCGTTTTACTTTCGCTTTCTATTTTGTGATCGCGCGTACTCTGTGAATAGGGATCGGCGGTGCTGAGTGTGCATTCTGCAAGATTAGACATTTGTCAGACACTTTCAGGCTCTGTTGTGCAACGAATCCTCCGCCATGGTCTTGTCAGTCATCTCGTCACTTACTCGTGTCACGTGATCAGTGAACTCTGATTCCTGCTGCACTACGTTCGACTCTGTTGCTCGTCAGTTGCTCTGTTGTTTTTATTTCTATAAAAAGGATTCTCTTTGTTTTCTTAGAATTTCTATAAAAAGCAAAATGACAGTGGAGGCGTAATGTAAACGTAGCGGTGGCATATTCTATCCTAATTTCACCCTCACACTCCGTCATGGCAGCTTTTCACCTCGACGAGAAAATTTCTCGTCACATTTTAATCTCGTGAGATCACACCCCTGTAATTTAGTATTTACATTTGTTTATTTATTTACAATAATGAGAATTTTGGGGATGGGGGGAATTGTTCTTAATTGTCATGATTGTTAATAATGTCACAATTCAAACAAATCTCAATAGTCTCTCTCTCTCTCTCTCTCTCTCAGGTGAATGATGTGAATGGCGTCCCTGATCCACTGCTGACTGACTATCCCATGAAGTTCGGAGGGTCTAGAAATTATCTAGATGACAACAGCACAAATTATGACAAACCTCCCCACAGTGAGAGTCCTGTGTGAGTACGGCGTGCGCTTCTGCATGTGATTGAGAGTTTGGTTTTGAACACATTGCATCTGATTCTGTTTTTGAAATCGATTTTAGGACACTAGCTGCATTTACGTGGACCGTAATAATCAGATTGTAATCAGACTACTAGCACAGTCGGAATTAAAAAAGTCACATGTAACCACGTCAATCGGAATGAGGAACGAGCTGTTGTTGTTGAATGAAGTGTCATAAATGACTGTCGTGTCATTCTAAAATTTTCCTTCCACTCATCGTCTGTGAAGTGGAGCAGGACAACATCCCACCAGTCCTTGTTTCAGACTTTCATCCACAGACTCCTTGTTTTGGGTGCAGGAATGGGCGTTTTTACTGCTTGATAAATATAAGCGGCACATTGTCTCCTTTTTAGGACACGAAATAGATAAATATCAAGTCTGCTCTTTAAAACAAAGAAAGGAAGCAATGTAGGAGAACAGTATGTGCAAACAGTGGGAAACTCTGTATATTCGTCCAGTGTGCGCATGTCAAAAAAATCAAGTCCGATTTGAAGCTTCTGATGTATATAAATGTGGACATCAACCCAATCACTTTATTTAGCGTTCATGTAAACGCTATGCTTGGATTCATCAATTGGAATTAATTAATTCTGATTGAAACAAAAGGTGTCCATGTAAACGTAGCTACTGTCTTTTTGAAAGCATTGATCTGGGGTGTGTTTCCCAAAAGCATTGTTCCGTCGCAAGTTCCGTCGTTACTAACAGTTCAACGATTTGGTGTTTCCCGAAACCATAGTTCAAACAAACATTCGCAAACTGCATCGCTAACTTGTGTGTTTGGAACGACAGCTCTCGAGCTGTGGTTAGAAGCATAGTTTATTGTTTTTAGGACATGTGGACTTAATAAATTGTTATCATGAGCAAAATAAGCAAGCTGACATTTAAGAACAATGTATATCTTTTATTTCAAATATATACAAACAGGGCTTGACATTAACACCCGCCAACCCGCCAAATGCGGGTATATTTCAGCTGTGGCGGGTAAGACAGCCACTCCCACTAGCCACTTCGGCGGGTTGAATATAATTTCAGCCTACAGCCTTATCAAAGGTAGCCAAGCTCGTCGTAGCACAAAATTACAATCAAACAATTACTTTATCGATTAACTTGCAGTTAGTGAAGGCAGGATAGGCGGAATCACGCTGAATGGCACACAACAGAAGCGCTTTCTCGCGTGCGCGCGAGATCAGATCTCCTTGCGCCTGAATAGTCAAATAGACGTCAAAATGTCCATCGTGTGGAGTATCTCGCGTGAATACAGTCGGTTATGGCTTAAGTGGACGTAAACAGGTGGGTAAAAACTGGATGTGTGTCAGTATATTACATACATGCATTCAGCAGCCCAATTAAATACATGTCTGTCATTAATGTTAATCAAACAACAAAATAAGTTAAATAAATGTATAAAATAACTTGAATTATAAAATTTCTCATAGGCCTTTTATGGTCATATTGCCCACCTGTACATACCAGCTTATATACAGTGTCTTGATTTGGGTGGTCAATCTGATTTGAAAGTTTGAAAGGGTTTTAAATCTAGCCAAATCAAGTAAAATGACTTAAAATCAAGTAATTTTAGCATGTCAAAGTCAACTTTAATCATATAAAATGTAATTTCCCAACAGCAAAATTGTGGCCAGTGAAGTTGCTGAGTGGCTAGTAACTTTGGAAAAACCACTAGCCACAGTGGCTGGTGAGCAAAAAAGTTAATGTCAAGCCCTGTATACAAATATCATTTTCATATTTTAGTTTGTTGAGATTTTAAGCACTGTTTTTGAAGAGTGCGCATGTGTGTACATGCTCTGGTACGTAAGAACGAGCCTATGATTAAATCTGGAAATAAAGCAAAATAACTGAGAAAAATGAGAATTAGTCCTCAGATGCCATGTCTGTAATTTATAGCAAAAAATCTAGCATTAATTCGATCTCAAATGGATTCATTTAAAGAAGTTATTACTCACCACCTGAGTGACATCATTCACCAACGTGGCTGAATGACAGGTTTGCAACAATACGATTTCGGGAAACAGTCGTGACTAATTAGTTGATTTGTTCAATGATGCATCGTATTATAGTAGTGAAGCAGTGAGTTTCGTCGTTGTATGGGAAATGCACCCCTGTTTGTTCAGACGATGTAGTCAGTGTATCTACACCACTGTCTGATAGTTGTACAGCGTGACACTTGAAACTGTGAAATGAGATGTATTAAATGTGAATGGAGTGAAAGTGGACAGAGTTACAGAACAGGTTGTGCAGTTGCGCTAAATAAAGAGCCGTCAGACGTTGCGCAATATAAGGGAAGTTTTCTCATTCCTTCACTTCACTTCCTCGTTTCAGTGTTCCTCTCGGCTTTGAGTCATTTTGTAAATGATGTGTGTTTTGAGCGGATGACTGTTGTCAGCATGACGAATACCTCAGCTATCTGTGCATAATCTCAAGTAGTGCTGTCTGAATAGTAGATACAATGACGACTCCGTGGAGGAATGAAAACAATGCCCTGCGCTGTGGTTATGAAAGAGCAAATAGCTTATGTCTTTTTATGTTTGCATGATTTATTGGTCAAGTGTCTCACAGTGTAACGCTGCTCATGTTTGTGTTGTTCAGGGAGATTCGGCATGAACTGCCTGTGCGTAGTTCAGTCCCACTGAGCAGCGATTCAGAGTTCAGCAGCTCTGCAGGACGGCCCAAGAAACGCCGCGCTGGACGCCCGCGTACCGCCGATGGCCGGGATCGTGACACAGACTACGCCTCTTCTGGAGATGAGCTGGATGATGAGGACTTCTTCAGGTGGGTTTGCTGCTGACATTAAGCGCTCTGAGTTTATAATTGTATAGTGGCGCTCTGAACACGCTTTGGTTTTGTTTTTACAGTGAATTCCCTCCCATTGCTAATAATGAAGAGAGAGAAGATTACAAACGCCTGTTTGACAAAGACCATCAGGAGTACAAGGAGCTGCAGGCAGAACTGGACCAGATCAACAAGCGTCTGGCTGACGTGGACCGAGAGCTCGATGACCTGCAGGAGGGCAGCCCTCAGTTCCTGGTATGAACAGATTCTTCAAGATTCATTCTCATTACTGACAGTTAATAATACTAGAATACAATTATTATTAAAATTAGCAGGAAGACAGTACAAGAAATAGGATTATGATATGTACATTTAAATGTCAATTTAAATTATACATTTAATTTAAAACAATAGTCCTCAGTTCATGGTATGAAAAGTCTTCTAGATTCAATGATGATCATTTCTGAGAATTAATAAGTACTAAAATACTATTTTTATATTATTGTTATATTATACAAATATATTATTATTACTACTAATTTTCAATCATATTATTTATTGTACTGTCATTATGCTAATTTTTTTGATTGTGTAAATTTAAAATATTTTATATAATAAAGTTGATACATTTATAATAACAAAGTATTATTAGTAAAATTATTTCAATAAAATAATATTTCATGTACTGTCATTATGCTAATTTTAATGATTGTGTAAATTTACTATATTTTATATAATAAATTTTTATACATTTATAATAATAAAATTAATAATGGTAATATTTATTGTACTGTCATTATGCTAATTTTAATGATTATAATGTGTGAATTTATTATATTTTGTATAATAAAATATATTTATAATAATAAATATAAAATAATTTCAATAGAAGTGATATTAATAATTTTTGTACTGTCTAATGTGAAAGATTTTAATTTGTAAATTTAATATTTTATGTAATAAGATATATAAGTATTATTATAAAATTATTTCAATATTATTTCTTGTACTGTCATTATGCTAATTTTAAAGATTATGATGTGTAAATCTAATATTATATTTTATATAATAAAATGTTATACATTTATAATAATAAAGTATTATAATTATTATTCTTAATATTTTTTTTAAATATTAATGTTAATTTTAATTTTAATGATTAATGTAAAATTAAATGTAAAAAATATTAATGTAACCTAAAATAAATAAAATTTAAAATAAGTTTTACTTTTTAAAACCTATGTGTATTATTATTATTATTATTATTATTATTATTATTATTATTATTATTATTTAATTTTTATTTGAAGGAAGACTGAATATTAGTTTTTTAATATTAACCTGTTTGGTGCATGACTTTTATTACACTATTATTTGTAAATAATTAACGTTATCATGGGAAAATGGTTTGAGCCACTGCTCTTGTTGCTGACTTCAGTCATTCTCTTGAAACAGGACGCCATGGACGAGTACAACGTGCTCAAAGACATGAAGAGGGTAAGAATGAGCTGAATCCTGGTTTTCTCACAGAAACCGGCAGCAGTGAAGGATGTTATCTGATATATGACACTTTTCCCACTGTCTTTGTAGGGCGGAGATTACCAGGTGAAGAAGAAGAGGTGCAAGCACCTGAAGGCCAAACTAAACCACATCAAGAAGATGGTCAGCGATTATGACCGCAGATGCTGAAGGAAAGAGCTACTGGACAGCAGTGAGAGAGCATAGATGTGTCGTGTGGGTCATTGCCATTCGTGAGCTGGGCTGTGTTGCTTTCTGGACATTTGATTGATAATACATGTAAATATTAACAGCATTCTGATGCATGTTGCTCAATGCAATATTTTCCCAGAATCCTTCATGAACCAGGGAAGTTCTAAAATTTGTTTGTTGTAGTTTGTTTGTTCCAAATATCTGATTAGCTGTTACAGATTTAACATGAACTTGTTGTTGTTTCAGTACAAGTGTTTGTTTTTATGTTTTTAATAGTTATTCAGAGGTTTCTTGGTGGGTAAAATAAATGTGCCAAATAATTTGACCAGGTGGGTGGTGTGAACTCTTAATAACCATTTTTGTTTGTACTTTAATCAAGCTGTGATCAGTTACAGATAAAAATTTAACAATTAGTCTTTTAAGCTTTATTTAAGCCTTTTTAAGAACTTTTTACATGCTGTTATGTAAATATGTAATTTAATTGTTTAACCTTTTGATTTTTCTTTTCGTTGTTTTTGAACTTTAAATAAAATCATTTTTATCGACAATAAATGTGACCGTATACATTTACCAGTACATTAAGTGTTTGTGGTTTTTGAAAGGATGTCAATAAATCCACAAAACGTTATTAAAACCACTAATTTTAGACAACAAAACAATGTTGAGTGTCACATTTAGGTTCATGTTTCATTTAGTGATGCACCGAAATTTCGGCAACAGAAAATATTCGGCTGAAAATGATCATATGAGCTGTGTGGACAATATTGATTTGTCGATTTTAATCGGTTTTCATTTTGATGAACTGAGAGCTTTTAGTCTACGCTTCTTTTTTTCTGTTTGTGTGCAAACAAAACTAAACATTATTTGTCGCACACATACCATCCAAAAATCGCAATAAGCTTTGTGATATGAAACAAAGTCTGAGCTTTCGAATTTTGTCAATTTTATTAGGAAATTTAAGTGATAAATACTGATCGGATCTCTTTCTCTTTACTACTAGTTACAGCACCAATGAATGAACATCAGAAGGTATGTTGAAGAATGTCGGTAAACAAACAGTTGATGGACCCCATTGACTTTCATAGTAGGAAAAAAATACTATGGAAGTCAATAGGGTCCATCCACTGTTTAGTCACCCATATTCTTCAAAATATCATCTTTTGTGTTCAGCATAGGAAAAGAAACTCGTACAGGTGTGGAACAACTTGAGGGTGAGATAATTATGACAGAATTTTCATTTTTGGGTAAACCATCCCTTTAAGATGATGCATGAACATTTCACACCTTCTTTAGACACGTTTTGTTACAGCCATTTCAAATGTTAATGTTTAACATCATGATATCAGAGCTGATTCAAAGGTATGTCCTTCAGCCAGTAAGCTCCAGTGTTCAAGTCCTTGTAAAGAGCCGCACCCAGGGCGAAACAAGGTGCAGTCTGGGGTTACACACACTTTCATATGTCTCTGGATTTGTCAGGACTCAATCATAGACTGGCTGTCCAGCCAGGCTTTCAGTAGTGGGACGTTCCTGTCCATCCAGAGGATGTTCTGCTGGATTTTCTCCAGGGCCTGTTGGATGCTGCGGAGCCCAGAGCCCTGATCCTGAGCTAGTGAACTGAAGAATGTCTGGACCTACAGGAACAACACAAACAACTGCTTCATGTTCTTGGAGTTTCAGTGCAGATGTATCACCATTTTTGGAAATAAATCTGACGCCTATGATTCATTAATTTGGCTTGAAAAAGCCTGCATACTGATGTACTATTTAAGACTATTATTCTTCTAAGACAAAATTTAAACTGTATCTCCTCCTAGAGCTTTAAAGCTACAACCACCAAACGGGTCAGACCTTCAGACTGTTCTGACTCGGGTTGCTATATCTTTTCTAACTGATCCGACTTGCGGTTTTCGTAAACCAGACTATCAAAACCACCAAAAATCTCATAGACTTTCATTGAGAGGGTCAAAACTTTTGTAAACGAAATCTTATACTGTATTTAAGCTATCACTGTAACAAATAAGCCTAACAACTTCTACATATACTGTTTATATTTCTAATCTATCTATCTATCTATCTATCTATCATTAGCAAAGCCTAGTAACTAGCCTAGGACATGCTAGCCATGTGCTAAATCTTGCTAGCAACATGATAATCATGCCAGCAAACACATTAGCAATGTGTTAAATCATGCTAGCAATATCCTAATCATGTTAACATGTTAAATCAAGCTAGCAACATGGTAAATCATGCTAGCAAAACATTAGCAATGTGCTAAATCTTGCTAGCAACAAGTTAAATCATGCTAGCAACATGTTAAATCACTTTGCAATGTGTTAAATCAAGCTAGCAACATGTTAAATCATGTTAACATGTTAAATCATACTAACAACATGCTAAGTCAAGCTAGCAACATACTAAATCATGCTAACAACATGTTAAATCATACTAACAACATGCTAAGTCAAGCTAGCAACATACTAAATCATGCTAACAACATGTTAAATCATCGTAACAACATGCTAATCATGGTAACAATGTTCTAATCTTACTATCGACATGCTAGCTAGCAATGTTAAATCATGTTAGCAACGTTACATGCTAAGTCATGTTAGCAACATGCTAACTCATTCTAGCAACATGCTCAATCATGTTAGCAATGTGTTAAATCAAGCTATCAAAATGTTAAATCATGTTAACAAAATGGTAAATCATGCTAGCAACATGCTAAATCATCATAACATGCTAATCATGCCAACAATGTTCTAATCTTGCTAGCGACATGCTAAGTCATGTTAACAACATGCTAACTCATGCTAGCAACATGTTAAATCATACTAGCAACACGTTAAATCATGTTAGCAATGTTCTAAATCATGTTATCAACATGCTTATCATGCTAGCAATGTGTTAAGTCATGTTAGCAATGTGCTAAATCATGCTAACATGTTAAATCATGCTAGAAACTTGTTAAAACATGATAGAAACATGCTAACAACATGCTAAAACACCCTTTCGATCTATCTATATCTGTTTTTGCCTTCAAAACATTCAAAGTTTAAACTTCAAACTGAAAACCTTAAAACTTTTTCAAGCCAACTTCAAATTTGTCATCAAACTTTACTCATCTAGTTTATTCTATAAGATCATGTGACCATATTTTTATACATCACTGATATGAGTAAACAAGTTTTCATCATGGTTGATCATGTTTATCAAAAGTAAAATTAATTGCTTTAAATACTTGGTGGGGAATAAAAACTAAGCAATGGACATTAATTAATGCAATGGTTCAATTAATATTTTAGCTTCCAATTTATTTAGTTTTTTGGACTAGGTGCTCAATTTGCATTTATACTTTTAGCAAGAAAATGTATATAAAAGTTTAAAAAATGACAGATCAATCTAAAGTACCTCATCAAGCATTTCTCTGGTGGAATACTGATCAGTCACTCCAACTGTCATGCGAGATATTGCAGATGAACCCAGATCAAACCTGAAATCAAGATTTAGATGAAATACACAATCTATCATGCCATGATATGTCATCATAAGCACCATAAAATAAGAATGTAAGATTTATTTGATCATATAATAAGGTCTTCAGGTAGATATGAAAGCAATAATATTGTTTCAAACAGATCATTTGGATTTGCACTTTTTCACAAGTTTCGCCCAGTTGGTCTTCAGGAACTCCCAGGCGAGTTTGAAGCCTTTTGGGTTTTTGCTGACAGTGATGACCAGTGATGGCAGGTCTTGAGTTTTCATGATCTCTCCCTCAATGCTTTTTTCCAAAAGCCTAGACAGAATGAGAAAGAAAAACACATCATAGAGCAGGTTTAATGACTCAAGATCTTTATTAAAGGGGTGGTTGATTATGATTTCACCTTTTTAACTTTAGTTAGTGTGTAATGTTGCTGTTTGAGCATAAACAACATCTGCTTAACATTTACACAAACCCTGCCCCCGAGAACACGCAACAAAAAGGGTGAGGCCATGTTGGGCTGCTTTAGAGAAGAGGAAGAGTTGTTGTAGGAGAGTGTTGTTGCCATGCCGTCATTTTACGCCGGACTGCTTCACAAACGAGGGTCAATTCAATGCTGGATTTGCTCAAAAGATTAACATGACGGCACATGCTAGTCGATGAGTTGAATCAACTCCACAGCAACTACATAAATTTATCCACTAACCATTCAGAAACGTCCAGTTTCATTCTAAAAGTTGTAACTTCTTCCTGAGTCTCTCCATCAGTGTCCGACTCCGGTTTGAACAATGTAAGGCTGAACACCGTTACTGACAATCCTCATTTTGGCTGCGTGAGATTCTCCAGCTTTGTTGTTGTTAAACAACCAAAGTGCGAGCTGCTAAAGCTCCGCCCTCTTCTGGAAAGCGAGCCAGGAGCAGCAGCTCATTTGCAAGCTCAATATGCTCTGATTGGTTGGCTGGAGCAGTGTGTTGTGATTGTTTGGGAAATGTCCCACCCCTTACCATAACAGTGAGTTTCAACACACTACTAACTAACTCAACCAGGCTTCGCCACTTTATTCTGCATATGCCTTGGGCGGGAATTATTTAAATGAGGAATATTGTGACGTGTTTGTTCCCGGAAGAAAACTCAAGACTACAATGGAGGCGTTTCAGAGAGTTCAGAAACAGACATAGAGAATAACTCCCGCTGGAGGGACTTTGGAACTTTGCAGACCTTTTTCATGCTCAAACAGCAATATTACACACTAAAGAAAGATGAACATGGAAAAAAGCATAAAAGGACTTCTTTAATGACACTCAAGTTTGAAAAGGTGAGAAATGAATCATGCATTTGCATTTTAAAGACTTTAAAGACAATTTTGACCTTCATTAATGATTTATACTCCATCACTGATGTCATGTTTGGGTGAACTCTGAAAATGTCATGTGACATCATTCTCAGCAGCTTCATGTATTCAGACTCACCACTGAAGTTTGTGAGTTAATGGGGTGTATGAGAGGGCGGCTTTAATCATCCACTTCTCCGATGGTGAGGTGGATCGCTTGTATTTCTCCAACAGGAAGTCCCAACCTTCATCTGTGCGCGCTCCTTCAGTGTAGACCACCAAAATCACGTCAGTAGGCAGCCTGAACCAAACAAAGGATATAACTGGAATTAAAATAGTATGAAGAATGTATAATGTGGACGTTATGTGAATCAAACAAACTCTTACAGCATTTTGCCATCAGATTCTTTCCACTTCTGGAAGAGTTCAGTGGCGGTGCTGATGCAGGATGGGTAACGGCGGACACAGGCAAACAACAGCAGATAATTCCTGAGCATCCGCTCGGATACAGACCCGTCATCAGACCAGCGCTGACGGTCAATCAGGTTCTTGAATAACTTCACTAAATGACCCTGTTAAAACAACAAACCAGAAACTGTTTGTCTAAATATAGTATATATTCCATTTGAATTTTTCTGGATTCAAATTCATCCATCATAAAAGTAATCCATACGGCTGCAGTGGGTTAATAAAGGCCTTCTGAAGCGAAGCGATGGGTTTTTGTGAGAAAAATATCCATAATTATAACTTTATAAACTGTAATTACTAGCTTCTGATTGTGTTTGTCTGAAAGAAGATACATATACACCTAGGATGGCTTGAGAGTAAGTAAATTATGGGATAATTTTCATTTTTGGATGAACTAACCCTTTAACATCCAAAACATTGCACACTTCATCTTTAACTGTACTTGATCATTTCTGCAACCACACCTTCAGCTGGTTCTCCAGTTCCTCCATGTTTCTCTTCTCCATGAGTTTGTAAAGCGGCACCAGCTCATTGAAGCCCTGCGTCACCGGCATAATCGCCGTCTCTTTACTGAGGTACAAGCTCAAATTCAGAGCTTTATCCAATGGGACTTTCTCTATGCTGAAGGAAAGACAAACATATTCCAGTAAGAACATTAATCAACCAGGTCTGCAATGACTAACAATTTAAAATATCTTAATATAATTTTTTTAGATAACAAAATCTTGTTTGTGCTCAAATGCTGCAGGATCTCTTCATTAACGTCACTTTTCTTCATCACGTATGAAGTCTCAATGTCTTTAAATCAGCTGGTGTTTAGTGAGTTACTTAAATGAGACTTAAGTGACCAAATACTGTATGTTTGACCAAATACTATAATGTAGTGCTGCACATTTTAATCCAAAATGTCATATTACAGAAATTCAATGCATTGCAAATGATGTTTCCTTTTAGGACCACAAGTGAAGTTCCCTCACCTGACCAGCTGAAAGATGTCGTGGATGAGACTGGCCCTGTCATTGCTGCTGAACACTGTGTGGTCCTGCTGGAGTTGACTGATCAAAGCGTCCCAGCCTCCCGACTCATAGTGGACAATATAATACCCCCGCAGGTCCACATTGAATTTAATCCACTCCACCTTCTCTGACAGGTACAACACATCTGCAGACACACAGTCAGATCTCAGCGTAAGCTGGAAAACATGCTGGGAAGGTCATTTTTTTAACCTTAACACACCTTTTTCACTTTTCAGCAAGAATCGCTGCACTACACTACTGTGACTGGTGATGTAAGTCAGAGGGACCTGCCACAGGAAGCTTGACGTACTATGAGAAATGAGTTACAAACAACAAATAATTTAATTAAATTAAACATCATAGCTATATTCACAGTAGCATACTAGCTTACTACGTTTACTATTTCTACAGTATGCATACTGTGCACCATATGCATTAAGCAGTAGGTTAGTGCATACCTTGAAGATTTTTCTCCTTTAAGATAGCGCTCCTGTTTGAGGATGACCTCTTGACCTCTGACCTCCACAGTGACTAAAGGAAACCCCTCCTGCAGCGTCCAGGTGTCCATGATGGCTCCAACGTCAACACTGTCCTCCATGAACCATTTCTGCTAGAACAGGATTGATTTACTACATTAACTGAATTATTTCATTTGTGGTTCATATGATATAATATGAAATAATAATATGTAATAATTTTATGTCATATAATGTCACTTCTGCTAGAACAGGATTGATTTACTGCAATAACTGAATAATTTATTTGTTTTGTGGTTCATATCATGTCATGTCATATATATCATATCATATACCATGTCATATAATATATAAATCAGATCATATCATCATATATCATATCATATCATATAACACGTCATGCCATATCATATATATCATATCATATATTATAAAATATGTCTTGTCATATGTAACATCATGTATCATGTCATGTCATATATCAAATTATTTATTATAAAATATATCACGCCATATAAATATATCATGTCATATATCATGTCATGTCATATATTGTATTATTGATTATAAATTATATCACGTCATATAAATATATCATGTCGTATATAAAATATATCATGTCATATATCATTTTATGTTATATATCATATTATTTATTATAAAATATACCATGCCATGTCATATATAAAATGTCATGTCATATATCATATTATATATTATGAAATATCATGTCATAGCTATATCATATTATTTATTATAATATATCATGTCATATTAATATATAATGACATATATAAAATATATCATGTCATGTCATATCATATCATATCATACAGTAGATACTGTCAATGTTGCTATGAACCCAGAAAAACGAACTAAAAAAACTAAATTACGATATTGTATTATTTAATGCAGTACTCACAGAAGCTGGAGATTCAGCCCTTTTTTTGGAACAGAATCCATCGAGTTTTAGTCTCCCTGAATCCAGTCCATCAGAAGTGCAGATCTGAAAAGGTTAAAAAGCATTTGGACTCAAGAGCAATCATTTAAACTTCTTTGAGCTGGAGAACATACACAGGAACCGACAGAGGTCACTCACATTGGTAAGACTTTCCCAGAGATGAGCGTTCACGGTGTTCTGGTAGCTGTGCCTCTTCAGGTAGTCTATAAGACCGTACTTGAAAGCCTCTGGGGTCAGGAAATCCCTCAGCATGTTCAAGATACACGCTCCCTTGAGAGATTATGAACAACCAGTAGATATATTACAACTAATTATTCAATAAAAGGCTTTTAGAGATTAGTGGTCAACCAATATATTGCCAAGGCATTTTTTTCCAAGTCGGCTTGAGAAAGCCAATTTACTGAAAAACTATTTAAACTTAGTTATTTTTCTTCTGGGACTAAAATTTCTGACTCTAACTCCTCCAAGAGTAGAACCACCAAACTAGAACCACAAGACTAGATCCACCAAACTTGGCTCAGACCTTCAGACTGTTCTTCCTTAAGGCCGGAACACACCAAGCCGACGCCGACGAACTAGTGGCGACGAAAGCAGACTGTGGGGTTGGCTCACGTCGGCAGCGTCTGGGTCCAAAGTTGCCCTGACACATCAAACCGACGCTCGACACCTTACGGCCAAGTAGCACGTCATTCTGCGCCTGCGCAAGATGAAATGCCTTTCCGTACCAGCAGGCGGCAGTAGCTGAACGGCCAATCAGAATGATCAGATTCAACGCTGATTCAACATTTCAAATCGGCCGAAAAAAAGCCGACGAGGACCAACTTCAGCCGACGGTGTGGAACACACTGAGAAAACTTAGTCGGCCGACGAACAAAAACTGCCCGACGGCCAACCGTCGGCTTGGTGTGTTCCGGCCTTTAATGTGCTATATCTTTTCTAACTGATTCAACTTACAGTTTTCCTAAAAATGACGATTAAATCTTGGAAAAATCCCATAGACTTTCATTGATGGAATGTTCAAATGAGCCAAAACTGTTCAAAATACAACTAATACAAAATTAAACTGGCAGAAGCCCATTAAACTCGATTAAGCTGCCATTCTATGTACTATTTCTAATCAATTGAGACTCATTTAAACTTCTAGTCTGTCTGTCTGTCTATCTATCTATCTATAGACTGTTTTGCCTTCAAAATTGGCAAACTTTAAGCTTAAAAACTACTTTAAACTTCAAACTTTCTAGTCCGGCTTTCTCAAGGCAACTTCAAAGTTTGTAAACTGGTTATATCTCTTAAGCCTAGTAGGGAATGTTTTATGAGCAGTAGGATAATCTCTTTTAAGAAAGAACCATATTCATCCACACAGTCACACAGATCCGAAGCACAACCAAAACAATGTTCTTCCATATAATGCATGCAGTTTTGTTATTTAACTGCTAAAGGGCCAAAAGTTACATAGTGTGCCTTCAAAATAGTGTAATATCATATATATCAGCTTTATAATCGTCCACCCTGCTCTCTAAGATATCAGTATCAGCATCAAAAAATCCATATCGGTTGACCACTATCAGAGATATATAAAGTGCTTGTGTACCTTCCGGTAGGAAACGTCATCAAACATCTCACTGATTTCCGCAGGATTCTCCACTGGGGTGGAAATGGGGTGTGAGGAGCTTAAAGAGTCCACTGACATGGCGGTGAAGCATTTCTCCAGGAAATAATCATCCTACAATAGAGGCACTGAATATCAGCACTATTATACTTACAGATCAGTCAGACTCTGTTGAAATGACTATATAACAATCTCAACTAGTGCTGAGCAGTGTGATGATATACAGTAGTGGCCAAAAGTGATGTGCGGAGGGGATATTTGTTTTTAATGACCCTACAAGTTTGATTAAACCATCAAAATATGAGGAATATATTAGATTTAAAAAATATATATATTTTAAATATGAGGGAAGAACAAAAGACTAAAGGTTAAGGTATTTATCTGACAAAATTATTACTTTAAAGTGATAAAGAAAAATGCATGAATGATCAGGATGCTCAATGCATGATAAAAAGAGTTATTAAGCACAATAAGCCATGAAAAAATGTTAAAATGGCCCCATCGTGTGAAGTATTCATGCAAACACAGTTTATGACTTAACCTCAACTATTATATAGTTGTATTAAATGTAAAGATACGAGGTCTCACCACTTGCAGCTCAGGGTGGGTGATGTTGACAGACACATACTCCATGAACTTGGCGAAGCCCTCGTTTAGCCACAGGTCATTCCACCACTGCATTGTAACTAGGTTTCCAAACCACTGGATAACACACAGATGTGAATGATTAGCAATCAATTACAGCATTCAGTAGTCAAATATTTTTGTATAATGAAGCTAAACTGCACACTTCTGGCAGGCAACATATTTCCTATATATCTCTGCCAGTTTCATGTCTCCAGTATCACTTTACGATAAGTTTTTATTTGTTAAATATTAGTTAACATAAACAATGAACAATACTTCTACAGCATTTATTAATCTTAGTTAAAAGATTAGTTCACTTCAGAATTAAAATTTCTTAATGATTTACTCACCCCCATGTCATCCAAGATATTTTTGTTTTTATTTCTTCAGTCGAAAAGAAATTAAGGTTTTTGAGGAAAACATTCCAGGATTTTTCTCCATATAGCGGACTTTAACGGCTACCAACAGTTTGAAGGTCCAAATGTCAGTTTCAGTGCAGCTTCAAAGAGCTCTACACGATCCCAGATGAGGAATAAGTGTCTTATCTAGAGAAACCATCGGCAATTTTCTAAAAAAATAAAAATTATATACTTTTTAACCACAAATGCTCGTCTTGCACTAGCTCTGCGATGTGCCACGCATTATGTAATCATGTTGGAAAGCCTACGTCACGCGTGACCTTTCCAACATGATTACGTAATGTGTGGCGCATCGCAGAGCAGTGACGAGCATCTGTGGTTAAAAAGTTTATCAATTTTTATTTTTTTTTAGAAAGTGACCGATCGTTTCGCTAGATAAGACCCTTATTCCTCGTCTGGGATCGTGTAGAGCACTTTGAAGCTGCACTGAAACTGACATTTGGACCTTCAACCCGTTGAACCCCAATGAAGTCCACTATATGGAGAAAAATCCTGGAATATTTTCCTCAAAAACCTTAATTTCTTTTCGACTGAAGAAAGAAAGACATGAACATCTTGGATGACATTATCAGGAAATTTAATTCTGAAATGAACTAATCCTTTAATACATTAACTAATGTTAACAAATGAGCTTATTGTGAAGTGTTCCCACATATCTCTTCTCACATAATAAAACAATCTCCATTTATTTGTTTAGTCATGCAATAAGCAGAATAATGTACAGTCATATAGGCATCAACATATTTTGTGATAAAGGCTGACTAGCTGTACATGATCTCTTATTTAGACAGAATTAGTAACAGAAATATCAACCTGATGGGCTAGTTCATGGGCAATGACTTTGGTGATGCCCAGTTTGTCAGAGGAAGAGGATTTCTCAGGGTCAAAGAGCAAACCGGACTCTCTGTACGTCGACAGACCCCAATTCTCCATAGCACCAGATTGGAAATCTGGGATGGCAGCAAGATCTGCAAGTAAAAGACAATTATAGCCATTTTCGCATTATTTCATGCCAGATTGTAAAGTATGCATGCCATTGTCAACAGAAGAACTTTCACACTCACCGTGTTTGGGAAGTGGATACGGGATTCCAAAATAATCATCATAAAAGTCTAACATTGTGACGGCGGTGTTCAGAGCATATTCCGCCTGACTGATCTTCTCGGGAACCGTATACACGGATATCTACATCAGGATTCAGGTTATGAGGTGTGAGAGGACAGTTTTATCTGGGTGTATTGTAAAGTGTGTTTATAATGCTTTTGGCAGTGTTATTGACTTGCCTCAACTCCATGCTGACTTTTTTTACTGATGGAATGGAAATCACAGATGATGAAGGCCACCAGATAGGTGCTCATCTTCACCGTTGTGTCGAATTGATCCTCCAGTAGCCCGTCAGCCAGTTCTACTGTTCTCAGCTATTGGATGAAATTTAGATTCTTGCGTTAGTTTGCATTTACATGACACAGTTTAAAAAAAGAAATCACTGTGTTTAATGTCAATAAATGACACTGCAGATTGTGCAGTTTATAAACTGTATGGTCTATAAACTGTTTATAAACTGTAAGTCTATAGCCATGTTCAGACTGCCAGCAAAAATCTGATTTTTTGCATATTCAGATGGGTTTTTGCAAGTCTGGAAAGAAAAAAAAGAAAAGAAAAAAGAAAAATGATTTTTTTCAAATCTGATTCAAACCACATATGGAGGTGGTTTGAAATGCAATTCCAATCAGATTTTTACAGATGCATGTCAGTCTGGACGCTTTGTCTGCACAAACTGGATTTCAAACTGTCAAAACGGGTGACGGAAATGCCGGATGTATTCAAACCGTCCAAAGGCCAATACAGCCATTTCATTTGTGATTAAAATACCTTAATATGTAACGAATGTATATATTTTTTATTCTGGCATGATTTTATAACATCATATATCAACATAGTGTAAAATGGTATTAAAATTATGTGTAGAATTCGTTGCTTTGTTATGAGAAAGAATGTCTGGAAAAATGAATTTCATTGATGTCATTCGGAGTAACCAAAGGGACCATTTTGGATCAAGTCATGCGGTCAATATCATGTGACAGGATGTGACATCATTCAGACACCTGCAAAGTACCACAAGGTCATGAAGCAAAGTAACAAACTCTCTCTTAACTATTTGAAAAATTCATGTTTTCACTTGCTCATACACATGTCCCGAAACATCAGGTCATTCGGTTCAACCGCTATAAAACATGGAAAATGTTATAATATTTTAAAAACTTGTACTAAATATAAAATGTTTGATTGTCCTTTTGCTAGCTAGCTAGATATCAGTCTGTTAGCATTGTTTGAAAATATCGTCATTCGGTAAAACCAAAAGTGTCATTTGGTAAAACTGAATTTTTGGTTAAACCAAATGACTTTTTTTGGTGACAAATGTTGTCCATCTTGTAAAAAAATGACAAAAGCAGTGTTAATTAATTATATAAAAACCACATAATTTCATTGTTAACACTTAATAAAACTTCAAAATTAATTCTATCTCCATTATGTTTTTTTTTTACACTTTTAAAAACCTTAATCGTCAATGACCCACACATTTTTAGAATTTATGCACATTTCCATCTAGTGTTTTTTATGCAATATCCCAAAATTTGCATAAAAAGAGGAGAATGGAAACATAGCTATTGACTGTTATGATGTTTATGATGATCGATTTTTGATTTGCCGGAAATACTAGTTAACCTATGACTTTTTTTCTTATTTAGGATCATAACCATGCATGCAAAGTTTCAACACTCTGATGTGTTGTGGAATGTGTGCACAAAATATCTATAACAATTATGATGTTGATCATGGTTTATGGTTCATGGTTAAAGACAGCTGCACAGAACCCCAGTATTGTTTTTTTATTATTATTATTTTTTTGTGTTATGTCAGTTTCTCAACAATGCGCTAAGGGGGTTTACATTTACATGCATTTGACAGATGGTTTTTTTTTTTTGAAGAAATTTTCACTGCATTGATGGCGTACATTTCAATCAGTTCATGCATGTTAATTTCACTGGGAATCGAACCCAGAGAACTATTAATGTTAAAAGTTTACTGTTTTTACCCATTTTTGTTCGGTTTTTCATAGTGATTTTGGTGAATTACATTGAATCCAATGTGATCTATGAATTATGTGTACCTTGGGCATGTTGGATATGGAAATGTGCCTTGATTCTCTGCGCACACGGATGGTAAAGTTGGCTTTGAACGCAGGTTCATCAAAACAAGGGAAGGCGGCTCGAGCATGCGTCGCCTCAAACTGAGTGGACGCCAACATCCTGTAGTGAGAAAATAATTCATTTTGAGGGGTTTCAAGTCTTCAAACTACCAATTAATCAAGAGTCAAAACAAAAGCACTAATGTCATTGATGACATACCTGACCTCTCCACTGTTTGTGGTGTATCTGCCTTTATAAAAGCCATGATAACTATCTGATAAGTTGGCGTAGAACTCCAAATGCACCAAATGGTTTCCTTTCTCAAATGTGAAGCCATCAGCAAAGAGTGCAATCTGTTCATTGGCTTCAAACTCACTGATCTGAAGGTGATGATGATGATATCTGGACTCTAAAAGCTGTGCTTTGGAGATCTGAAGGTTCTTGCTGTGGAGGATGATGGCTCTGGTGTCCTGCTCTACCTCTATGAGGATCTGGACAACACCAGTGAAGGTCAGCGAGGTCAGGTTGGGGTGTATCAGGAGATCATAGTGCTGGGGTTTCACTGTTTCTGGCAATCTCATCTTGTCCCAGGGAAAAGGCAACACATTTGTGTCCGTGTTGACAGTCAACCCATGGTTGCCAATAAAAAGAACACAGAATAAAATGGCAAATCTAAGGCAGTTTAAACCGCAACACTGGGAGAAGAGCATGATGAAGACCAGAAGTTTAATATCAGCTCTCTGACTGTTTCTTTTGGATATGTGCGCCAGTCAATTGGTTATCAATAACACACATGAGCACTGCTTACGATCTTTAGACGTCTAAAAGAGAGAAAAACACTAATGTTCAATCGAATTCAGTGGATAAAAGTTTCAAACGAACCTGCTCGCGAAATCCGATAGGTAATGTTAAACGAAAGTGAAACTACGCAGCTGTCAATCACAATATCTCGTTTCCTGACGTGTAAAACGTCTCCTTTTTGCGCTCAGATTGTAGTATTACTTATAACACATCACATGACGTTTTATATAACTAAAAAAATAAACATGATCTTGGTTTATAAACAGCATGCGCTTGCGACGAGACGTTGAACGCTCTCATGAATATTAATTACGTAAAGGAATATTTAGGTTAAGTGCATCGACGCTTCAGGAAGTACACCAAGCAACGTCATCATGGCTTCTTTATTATTCATGATTTAAACCTTCTTCAGCTGAACTTAGGAGGAAATAGCGTCCTCTGTCGCATTGGGTCAAAAACACACCATACAGACACACATTGATTAATAATTAAAAATGATTGCGCTAAGAGTATTTTTGAATTTTGGGACTGCTTATCAAAATAGAATGACAAATACATTAGGATTTGATGATCTGATATTTATTGGCCACCTTCGTCACTAAACAAACTTATTTCTTGAGGATTAAAAAATAGACAAAACAAAAAGAAAATAATATATACATATATATTACATGTGATTAATTTTACTCATTAGTTTATTATGACACATCTTTGTCCACATCTTGGAATGCAATTGTTCAGAAACAGGCCATTAGAAAATATAAACGGTCCCTGAGGAAAAGACAAAAATACTTGCCAATTAAATCCAATATTTTACTGTTTGCAAACCTTCCGAAATAGTTTCAGACTTTATTTAAAATGTATTCATTCTCACAATGGTGAATCATCACAGTAGATTAACAGATAGAGTTGGGTTGAGTCAGATCCAAACCATTTTAATTGCAAGGAAGAATTCAGGCAGTATTTCCAGAATAATTGGACTTTCACTATACTTTAGTCTAGACTAAACACTAGACTAACCTCATGCGAACACTGGAGAATAATTATGGCGGTGGGTGGTTTCAAACAGTAAGGAAATGCGTCAGTACACAATAACAAATCTGAAATACAATAAAATCCAATTTGTCCAAATTAAAAAAAGAAATGTTGCATGCTTGTTTTCAACCTTTCTTTTCTTAAGTTAAAACCAAACTAGAGATCTGTCATTTAAAACGCTTCACAAAGGAGAATGCAAAGAAAAAAAAATTATACCGGGTTACAAATAGGTTTTCATATCTATATCTGTGTTTATGAGATTGTCAGTTTTGTGGAAGGATCATACTTTCATAGCTGCCAGAATTCAACAACAAAATAAAATTAAATAACACTAAATAAATAAACAACATTTCCTTTCCATATTAAGCACATTATGTTCTAAAATGAACCAGCAAAACATTTCACTTTTATTAATAAAATCTTTTACATTTCTATTTGCATGAGAAAACATCCATTTTCCCCCACAAAAAAAGATGATTTTTTTTTAAGCAAAGAAACAGAGGCTAAAATTTCTTTTAATTTTCCTCAGTCTAAACACTATTGCATCGCCATCCGATGGAGCTCTACACCTTCTCATCCTTTCCTGCGTTCGCATTTGTAAGGGCCGTCGTCTAAACAGTAAAAACATAGTATATTAACACAAATCTGTCAAAATATAAAGTCATAAATGCATACAAAATGCTCGAGGACGTCACCTGTTCGACCATCCTCTGCATCTTCTCAATGACAGAGATCATCTGACCGGTGTTTTCTCTCAGACTCTTCTCGTATGTTTTGTTGAGCGTCTCAGCTTTTTCCAGTTTCTTCTTCAGCTCTTTCTGTTGGCCGTGCTCCTGTTCATTAGAGGCCTGTCTCGCTTCTGCTGCATCTGAATCACACGCACACCGTAAATTCAAATGCAAGCATTAAAACTTGTGCATGAATATAATGGCAGAACTAAACACAAATTTCATGATTCGATTCGATTTTGATTCACAAGCTTGTGATTCCGATTCAATTCCATATCAATTAATTGCGATTAACATGATACAGACATGATACAGATTTCGGTAAGTTGTACTGTATCTTTCAACATACCTTCTGATGTTCATTAATGTTTATTTGATGCTATAACTAGTAAAGCGGAAGAGATGATTGTACAGACTACCTTGTAACCAATCGTGTCAACATGTGGGCGGGCTTTAGCATATCATTAATTATAAATGCTCTGAAGCAGGGGAGTCTCGAGAAGCCAGGTTATCCCGGTATATTTTTCAGTTGATATGAAAAATCGGGTAGATTTAGCAATATAGGGTTTCTAAGGATACTGATTTTTAGAAGACAGCTGTCTGACTCGCGAACGGAAACATGGTTTGTGTAACATTAGCAACACATTATTAGCTGTTTGATAACATAGTCAAGCAAAAGGCTAATCATATTAATTACCGTTATGTGTCCGATGTTGTAAAGAGCGAATCCATTGTGCAGCGTTTACCTCAGTAAGTTGACCGAGTGGATCTCTGAGCTTGTGCGAGTGAGTGGAGGCGGGGCTAATTAGCATATTCATAGATCCACGTATAATAAATGAAGCAAGGGTGTAGAGTTATATTCACGCTATTTTACAGAAAAAACCTTTAAATATGTCATTTTGGTGATCAAAGATGAGTTTTAAGGGATAAAATTATTGATTACAGGGGGACTTTAAGAATCGATATCAGTTCTTCAAAATGAGAATCGATTAAAATCAAGAAATCAATATTTTTATCCAAGCCCTAATTACAGTCTCACCGAGTCTGGATTGCAGCGCGGCAACGCACTTCTCCAGTTCACGCTGGGCCGCTTTGCTGCTCTCCAGCGACTGCAGTAGGTTTGGTAAGTTAATGACGTTCCCTCTGTAGTTCACCAGATCTGTGCTGTTGCTGCGACGGCCGGACCCTCTCTCTTTGCATGTCTGTCCAGGCAACATCGGTTTATTCCCTGAGAGGAACACACAGTGGCATTTTTAGAATGCTACGGACAAATGTGTTTCCATGCATTATCAGATGGCACGCTTTTACAGCACACACACCCTCAGCGCTGATCCTGCCATCTGTCTGATCGCAGTCTGACCAGCGACTGCACAGATTCCTGTAGAGGCAAAGCCCACCGACTGCAGCCTTTCTGACTAGATCCTGAGCCTGAGGAGAGATGGGAAAATCAAACACACATATATTGCTTTTTACTTATAATCAAAGAATGCGATCTAAAAAATGTAATCTAAGTCTCTGGAGTCCCCAGAATGTGTCTGTGAAGGTTCAGCTCAAAATACCCCACAGATCATTTATTATAGCTTGTCAAATTTGCCCCCTATTTGGGTGCGAGCAAAAAACACGCCGTTTTTGTGAGTGTCCCTTTAAATGCAAATGAGCTGCTGCTCCCGGCCCCCTTTCCAGAAGAGGGCGGAGCTTTAACAGCTCGTGCTTCGGTTGCTCAACAACAACAAAGCTGGAGAATCTCGCGCAGCCAAAATGAGGATTGTCAGTAACGGTGTTCAGTAGGGCTGTCACTAATGATTATTTTGGTAATTGGTCAATTATTTTGATGATTAATCGAGTAATCGAATATTTTTTGTGGTAATAAAAATAGACCTAGGCAAAGACCTAATCCTTTAAAAATGACTTAAAATACATATATAATAACAATGAGACAATAATATTTGGTTCAAATAAAATATCAAAAGCAAGTAATCATATGGTTTTATAGAACAACACTGTAAAAACAACATAATATAAACATCATCTTAGGAAAACCTGAATTTTTTGCAAATACAATATGACTATAATAATAAAAATTATTATTATTTAAAATATTTTTTAATTTGATTTAAATTCTAAAAAGAAACAAATTAATAAAGAAATATACTATTGCAATAATACTGTTGTACTGTAAAAAATAAAATATTTTTTATTATTATTATTATTATATTTAATATTATTTATATTAATATAATTATATTATATTGTAGTAATATAAATATTAATATGACTATTACCTAATAATATAATTATTATACAATTATTATATAAAATAATATATTTTTTTATTTTTTTATTTGAATTTTAAGAATTCAAATCAATAAATATACTAATATTGCAATAATACTATTATTTCACTGTAAAATAAAAAAACAAGCATTTAATAACAATAATTTTTAAGTAAAATTACAATACTAATATTTATGTCTGCCTTAATTTCCTTGACTTATTTGGCAGATTTCTAAGAAAACATCTCAGAGGAAATAAAACCTGAGCAGGGCTGAGAAACAGGCCGAGAGAAAGCAGGATGTTGAGTAGATCTGCTTCTCGAAGACTTCCTGTCAGCTGCCGATCAAAGAACACCCAGGACAGAAGCACTTTACGGGGAAGTTCGGCCGTCCAGCCCAGATGACACTCCTTCAAGCACGAAAGAGATGTTAGGAGGAAAAACACTAGACATGTGGCTCAGATCCGAACAGAAACGTGACCTCTTACACTGTCTTTGGACGTCTGATTGTCTGAGGCGCTGCTGCTCTGCTCGTCTCCTCCTGCACTTTGAGTTTTACTCTCTTTTAGATGCTCAGATTGTTTTTCAGCTGGTTCAGAATCATCTGTCATTGTGACGTCCTCCTCATCCTTCTCTTTGAGTTTTCTCTTCTTTGCATCAATCAATCCTTTCTTTTTTGATGGCTGTTTGTCGGATGTTTTGGGCTCATCCTCCTTAAGAGAGAAAAGAGTGTAAAAAAAGTTACAATAACAACTGGATTTTCATTCTGTTTAAAGGGTTAGTTCATTCCGAAGATGAACATAGATGAACGAAGGTCTTACAGGTTTGGAACGACATGGGGGTGAGTAATTAATGACAGAAATTTCATTTTTGGGTGAACTATCACCTGTAACTAAAATTACACTGAAAACAGAAAATATAAAAATAAAAACGAATTAAAAATGTTAATAAAAAATGTTACAGTATGCAATGACACTAAAATAACACTGGTGTGCAGTCTAGTGTACCATGGGAGTGCTGTTGTCCTCTTTGACGCAGGTCAGCGGGACACTGGGGTCCTGAGGCAGACGGCAGAGACACTGATACAGCTGAAGCCCAAAATCCCTCTGGAGCATCTCGCTGAACATCTCCGCCATCAAGCTGACCTGAAACCAGAACATGAGAGACATAAGATCAGATAATAATGCAGGTTACATCATGTCCAAGACCGTTTACAACACATGTGACATGCAAGTTGTATTATTTGCATTATTAAAAGTTTCAAATTTGCTGCATTTAACTTCTGTAACCACACACCTCACAGCTGTCTCGTGTCTGAAGACTCTGGGGCTCCAGCATTGACGACAGAGACACGACAGACAGATTCAGTCCAGCAGAAGGGTGAAAAATCACAGACGGTCCTTCTGGGAGCGACAAATCATCATCCTGGATCACAGGAAATAAAACAGAGAAGCTAGAAGACATCTTTGATGGGATTTTTTATGCATAATGTTTATAAACTCAGCATAAACTCAAGCATATTTGCAGTCAGTACCAGCTGTTTTTGTTGTAACTTTGCCCAGTCTTCTTCTGCTGGCACTAGATTCCACACATCTGGCAACAACACCACAACTGTCTCCATTTTATCTCCTGAAAGATATCTCAGCTCCGCCATCTTGTACCTTTAGAGAGGAAGACATTTAGAGGCATTTAAGGGAAATGAGCACATTACTAATGATATAAAAGACATAAGGAGACATATTTCTTAGAAGAAAGTCTCTTCTGCTCACCAAACCTGCATTTATTTGATCACAAATACACTAAAAACAGTAATTTTGTGAAATATTATTGCAATTTAACAAGACTGTTTTCTATTTTAATAAAAGGTTAAAACATAATTTATTCTTGTGATCAAATCTGAATTTTCAGCATCATTACTCCAGTCTTCAGTGTCACATGATCCTTCAGAAATCATTCTAATATGCTGATTTGCTGCTCAAAAAACATTTCTGATTATTATCAATGTTGAAAACAGTTGTGCTGCTTCACATTTTTTTGGAAACTGTAATTTTTTGTTCAGGATTCTTTGATAAATAGAAAGCTCAAAAGAACATTGCAACATAACTTGATTAAACTGAAATTAAAAATGAAATATACAGACCACTGCGTGCAGGCTGAGAGGTCTAGGGCGGTTTGATCCTTTATGCAGCGGACCGCAGTGTTAACCAGTGTCAAGCTGTCCTTTATTGGGTTCGCTCCATCTGCTTTGGGTGACCAGAGGCCTCCTGGGAGCCGCAGTTCACCTCCACTGTCCACCAACATGAACTACACCACAGAGAAAGAACAAATGAACTCACTTAACCACTTAAACTAACATATTAATGAACGATACAGAATATTCAGCAGGAAATAATTCAGAGCAGTGGTTCTCAAGCTTTTTGACTCAAAGTCCCACTGTTGTCCAACACAATTTAAGGTAAGACATTTCCTCCAGTATTTCAGGGGACCTATTATGCCTTTTTTTAAAGTCTTGATGTTGTTTTGGGGCTCTATAGAACAGGTTTTCATGCTTGAATGTTCAAAAAACAGTATTTTTCCTCATATTCTCCATTGTTGCAGCTCCTCTCTTCCCAGTCTGTCAGTAACGCTCTGTTTAGTTCCTGTCTCTATGAAGCCCCTCCTTCTGAAAAGCACAATGTGCTCTGATTGGTCAGCTGGAGCAGTGTGTTGTGATTGGTCGAGCGCTTCAAGTGTGTTTAGGAAATGTCCCGCCCCTTACCATAACCACCAGTTTCAACACACTACTAACTAACTCAACCAGGCCCCCCCCCCCCCCCTTTTATTTTGCATATGCCGTGGACGGGAATTATTTAAATGAGGAATATTGAACTTGTTGTTGTAATATAAATATAATAATAAGTGAATCAATAATAATATATTCATTTGAATAATTAAGCAAACTTGGAAAAGGCGTCGTGGTTGAGAACCAATGATGTAGATGGAACTTGTAGATGGATTTTTTATTTTTTTTATTTTTTTTATTTTGGGATTTGATTGGAAAATGAAAATAGGCTAAGATATTATTGCTTAATATTATTTTTCCCCACCTATACAGCCTCAATAACATCAGCCAGAAAGGAAATTCAACCAGAAGTAAAGATTACAGATTATGAAGATTATTATTTCTTGAGTGGGAAAAAGAGAGATCCAAAATCCCCTCTGTTTGAACCTAATTTTATCCAATCAGTTCTGGAAACATATGCAAATTAGTGCATATTTAATCAGACAATGCCTCATTTGCATATTTAAACATAACATTTCAGAAAACTTGTAATACAAAACAATTGTCTTAATGTACTGTAATTAATCAACTGGGTGAGTATGGTGATATCTATTAGTTAAAGGGGTCCTTGATAATGATTTCACTTTTTTAACTTTAGTTAGTGTGTAATGTTGCTGTTTGAGCATAAACAACATCTGCAAAGTTACGACGCTCAAAGTTCAATGCAAAGGGAGATATTTTCTTTTACAGAAATCGCTTTTTAATTACTACAACAAACAGCTGGTAGGGATTACAGCGAGCTTCTTCCTGGGTTGGTGACATCACAAACCCCAACATTTACATAAACCCCGCCCCCGAGAACACACAACAAAGGGGACGAGGCCATGTTGGGCTGCTTTAGAGAAGAGGAAGAGTTGTTGCAGTAGAGTGTTGTTGACTACTTCACAAACGGAGATCAATTTGTTGTTGTTGAGCAACCGAAGCGTGAACTGTTAAAGCTCTGCCCTCTTCTGGAAAGGGGGCCGGGAGCAGCAGCTCATTTGCATTTAAAGGGACACACACAAAAACGGCGTGTTTTTGCTCACACCCAAATAGGGGCAAATTTGACAAGCTATAATAAATGATCTGTGGGGTATTTTGAGCTGAAACTTCACAGACACATTCTCGGGACACCAGAGACTTATATTACATCTTGTGAAAAGGGGCATTATAGGTTCCCTTTAACATTTCTACCCTATTGACCTGTGGTGTCTTGCCTTAAGACAGTTTATTTTGATTTCATTCTGGTCTTTTTTTAGAAAACACAGCAGTTCAGTAGCTTTGTGGGACGTCCTGTGAGCTCAGATGTTCTTACTTTGAGAAGTGTAGTGGGATGCACAGCCTCCTTCTGCGTCTGACCGTCCTTCGAGAGGCTACAACACTGTGAATACAAGTCCTCAAGGCACGGCATAGAAAACAACAGAACCTGCAGAGAGAACAGAGCAATTCTTGAGCAATGCATTCAAGAGTCTTGTATGGCCACATGATCAAAAGAGAGACACTCGTACCTTAACAGCAAAAGTGGCATCTGTGGACTCGCAAGCATCTGGTTTGGTTTCCGACTGGTTTGATCCTATGTAAAAGTGACATGGCCCTCTCAAAGGAAGAGGCTGGTCGGGCGGGAAGCTCTCGGTCCAGGACAGCTGGAGGTGGAAGAGGTTGGAGGTCAGGTGCAGGTGCGAGTACCGCCGCTGAAGCTCCAGATAATCACAGGCCTGGCTGAAAAAGTCAAGAGGAAGTGACAATGAGTTTACGGTTCATCAGAAGGTCCCAGAGTTGTTTTCGACTGACTTACGTGTCCCTGGAGAAACAGGAGAATAACGGCGTGCTGTGTGTGGTTACAGAGCTGCTTTTTTTGGGCACTTCCTCCTCGGAGGCCGCCCTCCATCTTTTCCGTTTTTGGTGCATGGCGTCTGATCCCCACGGTCCTCCGCCACCGTCCTCCCTGAATCACGCCACAAGGAGCAACAAGGACACACGTCAGCATGTTAAAAACGGGACAGTCTTCAAGGGCGCTCACACAAAAACAACAGAATGAGGCGCTTAAATCAGTTCATGTGACCAAAAATTGAGTATGTGAATAGCATACTAACTATAATATTTGAAAGAAAGTACAGTATGCATAAACACTTTGATTGAATTAAATACTTTTATTCAGCAAGGAAGCATTAAATTGATCAAAAGTGCAAAGCAATTAAGCAATATACAACAGAACACACTGCATGAACTAATGTATCCCACAATGCAATGCTCTCAACTTGACCTCACATTTCTAGTCTGACGAATGATCCTGATGTCATCAACCTCAATTTTGACTGCCAAAAGTTCTATGCAAAATTATATGATAATTGGATGCAACTCATTTTAAATATGCAATGTAGTGAGGTCATGTGACCTCAACAATGCAGCATAAAATAGTTTAAAAACATTTATCGCTGCACAGTGGAAAGTATTTAGTAAAATAACATGCAGTATACACTGACTACACAGTATTCCAGGTCATGTGACTCACCAGCGTCCACCTCTACGTCCTCCCATGATCTCAGCGTGTCTTTTCCGTCCTCCGCCCCAACCGTCAAACGGACCGTTCCAGGGCATCTGCTGGTGATGGGACATCTGGATCATTCCACCTGTGACATACAGATTTATATGACTGCAAATTTTTAAAGATCAAAGTGCAGATAAATGGAATTATTGAATCGCAAAAGAAAGAAACAATTCTGAACTGCATGAAGCGAGTCGTCAGTAATTCCAGTATCACTTCCTGCACAAACCTACATAGTTTTGTAATACATTTGCATAATGCCAGCCTATGGTCTTCATTGGCTGCTTGCGAACGTCTACTTTGCACTGTGGTTGTAGTTGTAGCTGAGAAGACGCTGTTTTCTGCGGCGTGAAAGAAAATCCACTTAGCTGCACTTCCAGAAGATGAGACTCGTGCTGGAACTGATACGCTAAAAACGACACTATCGTTACTATTCGTGTTACTGTGTATCAAGTGCTGAGGAAGATCCAGAGCTGAAATTCTGATATGCTAATGGGCGTTTCATTTCCGACATGCGTTATAAGTGGTAGACCAATCACAACAGACTGGGCCATCTGACCAATCAGAGCAGAGTAAGGATGGGTTAAGAGAGACCTAATCCTTTATCAAACCATTTCAGACACTGTGAGTAATGAGGTGATGCTGCAATGTATATTATGAGAAAATTAATGTCTTTTTTGACCTTGCATGCATGTAAACCTATTGTAGGAGACTCCAAAACAAAATTAGGAACCTTTAAAATAGCATAATAGAGGCACTTCATCAAAACTGTTTTTTAATAGTTTTAGTTAATGATAACAACACTGCATCACGTACCAGGGTTTGGCTTCATACTGGGAATCAGTGGTGGAATTTTGGGAGATTTCAGCAGGGGTTGAGGTTTGGTCCCTAAAATGCCAGGCTTCATATTGGTTGACATAGACGGCAGCAACGGAGGAGGAGATTTGAATGGCTTACAGAAAGAAACCAGAGAAAGAGAGATCAGGTATAAAAATAACATGTTAATCATACACTCGTTCATTACGCTCTCGAGAAATATGCAGTAATTTTACATGTTTCTAGAAACTAAATATTTACATTTTTTGTAATTTTAGATTAAAAATTGTCATTTTATTTCAGCAACACTCTAGGCACTAAGGCTTTCACAGAACAGATATTAATAGCTAATATAAATGTTAATAAACAAAATATAAATATGCCAAATTTAACATTTTATTGTTTCAGGAAATTTGAAATGTTTAGTGGAAATTCAAATATCTTTGCTCTAAAACAGCTGTTTCTGAGAAAAAAAGCTAGGATGAATCTTAAGAACATGCCCAGGTGTTACTTAAGACTATAAGAAAGTATTATTTTTATTACTGTACATATACTGCATTACAAGTTTTGCTAATGCAAATACACTAAAATGCATAAAAAAGATAAAATATTTGGTCACACTTTATATTAGGCGTCTTTAACTACTACATATTTGTGTCAAAATAAATTGTTAGGAACAATGTACTTATTGTGTTGATGTTGTATTATTATACATGTTGAAAAATATACATATTTAAAACTTTATAAACCATAATCACCGGCTTCTGGCTACAGCCATACGCGCACTCACGAGAGAGTTGAGTTCTGGCGGACGGGTGACCTCTGACCCGACGTATGACGTAGCATAAGCTTAGGTGAGAACTGACAAATGTGGAAGCGCAAAACAATAGAGCGGATAGGGCAATACAAACACAAATCAGAAGTCTAAAATGAGAATTTTTAAAGAAAAATGTCAGAGGATTTCAATATAACAGAAGAGGAGCAACGTCATACATCAGGTCAGAGGTCACCCGTCCGCCAGAACGTGACTCTTCCGTTGCCGGAAGCCAGTAATTATAGTTTATAAATTTTTTTAATATGGATATTTTTCTTACAAAAACGCATCGCTTCGCTTCAGAAGGCCTTTATTAACCCACTGGAGTTGTATGGATTATTTTTATGATGGATGGATTCGCTTTTTGAAGCTTCAAAATCTCGACCCCATTCACTTCCATTATAAAGCTTGGAAGAGCCAGGATATTATTCAATATAGTTCTGATTGTGTTCAGCTGAAAGAAGAGAGTCATATACACCTAGAATGGCTTGAGTGTTAGTAAATCATGGGATAAATTCATTTTAGGGTGAAGTATTCCTTTAATGTAAAGAGGGACCAAATATTTAGAGCATTTCTATTATATAGCAACTTCTTAAGGACATGTTATTAAAATATGAGCCCAAAATGTTGCTCCCTACCTGTCCGTTCAGGGTTTGGACTTTCTGTGCCGTCCAGCTGATGGGTTTCAGGGGGTCCTGCACGGCTTTCACCAACACTTTCTCACCCACCAGGGGAACACGTCCCACCACAACACTGCGGCACAATCCACAAACCCTCCACTGAACCTCAGATCTCATCACATCAACCTGACACTCTGATTAATGCAGAATAAAACAAACATACAAACCTCACTGGAAAATGAACCTCCTGATCCACAATCCCATGATGCTCCTGCATCTGTGTGACCACCCCGGTAAACACACGTTGCCTCATCTGAACACAGAATCATGCAGCGTTTACACAACAATAAATGAGAATGTGTATCTTGTTGTTATGCACAATAATATTGAACAAATTCCCATCATATGTACCTGTGTCTCCATATCAGATTTTCTTTTCTCCTTTGCATGCAAAAGAAAGTATACTGAGTGCTTCGGGACACATGCGTACACAATATAAATGTATGACTGAAATGTTACAAATAAATGTGCAGTGATTTATCTGCTTGTTCTGTAGGTCAGCAGCAGCATGTGTGATATTTACTTCCTACTGCATTAGCATTACAGTAATGACAGTTAAATGCGGTTTTCCCGTATCCTCAGATCTTTATTTACGACGAAACTGTTAGAAGATATGTTAAATAATGTGATGATACATTTAAGAGGTACAACTTACTTGTATTTTGTGTTCGTGGTCTGTTTTTTCTCTACGTTGATGCTTTTGTTTGTCTTGTGTCAGTTCATCAAACGGGCGTTTCAGACATCGGCGCCATCAAGCGGTGAGTCAGAGTAACTACAGGTGAAACGCCTTAAACTGCGTTTGATTGGAAATACAACATCAGAGACCGTACAAAAACCTTAAATGTGACGTAAACATTCATAGATAGTTTTCTAACCTTTGTTATTCTTCACAGACGGTCGTATTTGTATTAAAAGGACGTCGTGTTGTTTGACCTGCAGTTCTCTTCCAGTACTATAGGTGGCGCTGAGGCGCAGCGGGTTCAATGTCTCGCTCGTCTCGTCTGTGCGCAAACACACGTGTGAAGATGGAGGTGGATAGGCTACACTTTCATGAGATGGGCTTAGATGATCGGCTATTAAAGGTAAAATATATAGTTGTGCTAATGATATAAAGTTTGCCTACCTCGAAATACCAGACACTAGGATATCAACAGTTTGTTTTGTGCCGTTTGACTGTATTTAGTGACTGGTTCGACATTATATTTACATGCTAACATTAGCACTGTCATTTCTGAAATAAAGGATAAAATATATTTCTCATGGATTACTTCAACATTATATGATTTTTATTCTGTCTATTTTATTTGGATCTATGCAAACATTTCATTCTGGTTCAACAGATTCACCATAAATGCCTTTCTTATATCTGTATTTAGTTAAATGGTTACTTACCATAGTTCCTGTCGAAATACTATAGTCAGTACAGTAAAACTGTGGTACACATACGCACACACACATACTTACATTATATAAGTGTATGTATATCACATATATGTATATATGTGTATGTATTAGTGCTGTCAAATCGATTAATCGTGATTAATCACATCTAACATAAAAGTTTGTTAACATAATATATGTGTACAAGTATATATATTATATGTTTGTGTGAATATACACACACACACTCGCATATATTAGTGCAGTCAAACGATTAATCGCGATTAATCACATCCAAAATAATATAGTTGCATAATAAGTTTACATAATATACGTGTGTGTACTGTGTATTTTTAATATGTGTATATATATAAATGCACACACATTCATGTATATATTTAACAAAAATGTTATATTTATATATAAAATATTAATATTTATTAGAGATGCACTGATATTAAATTTCTCCACTGATACCGATAGCCGATTATTCAGAGTGATATCTGCCGATACCGATAACCATACCGATAGTTTGGGGGGTTCTGTCTTTTATACTTTTTTAAATTAATAATAATTTCATTATAATTATTAATTGATCATTATATTTTTAATTACTATATTTTGAAAGAAATGCAAATAAAAACTTTATTCTTTCCAGTCTCCATTTCATCAACTAGTTTCAGAGTAACTGGTATTAATTATAAACATAAACACATTACTCAAATTAATATTAACAAACATTAACTAAATTCTGAAGATTAAATTAATATTTCTTAACTTTCTGAATGATATTAATTCATATAATTACTATTAATATTGAACATCAAACTGGTTTCTTAGCATTTTCTTTACACAAAGCCCAAATTCGGTGCATTTTCCTGCCCTCTTTTTATTGACAGGATATATCAGTATACAAAGACACACACACACACATATATATATATGTATATGTGTGTGTGTGTGTGTGTATCATTTATATGTAGTTGTATTAGTGCTGTCAAATCGATTAATTGTGATTGTGATCGCATCGAACATAAAAGTTTGTGTTTACATAATACATGTATGTATATTATATATGTATGTATGTGTGTGTGTGTGTGTGTGTGTATATATATATATATATATATATACACACACACACACACACACACACACACACATAGGATCACCTTCAAGAGTTGTGAAGGATGTATTATTTAGTTTTGTGGTTGTTTTTCAGGCTCTGGCCGATTTAGGCTGGTCTCATCCCACCCTCATCCAGGAGAAAGCCATCCCGCTGGCGCTGGAGGGGAAAGATCTGCTGGCCCGAGCCCGAACCGGATCAGGAAAAACCGCAGCCTATGCTGTCCCACTGATCCAAAGAATCCTCACATCCAAACAGGTAATGTATGGCTTTTATTAATTTATACTAAGTTAATACTAAGCCTCAATGACAGAAATAAGTAACATTTGTTGTCACTGATGTTGTTTGTTTGCTGTGAGCAGACTGTACGTGAGCAGCAAATTAGAGCTCTAGTCCTGGTCCCGACTAAAGAACTGGGTCAGCAGGTCCAAACCATGATCCGACAGCTCACTGCATACTGCGGCAGAGACGTGCGAGTGGCCGACATCTCTGGGAAGGCGGATCTATCGGCACAGAAGTCAGTACTATGGCAAATCACTCTGTTAATCAAGTGCTGCTCATATTGGACTGAGCAAATTTGATAAACACATTATATCTATATAAGGAACTAAAAAATTAGATATAAGATTTGATGATATCTTTCCTGAAATGTATGTATTAGAAATTACTTTTTGGTTTTATAAATCAAAGGAACCATTATTTCAACAAAACAACCTCTATAGAGATTCGAAATGTTGAATGCAGGAAGTAAAACTCAAGTTCAGTGATATTTTAGTATTATTTTATATACTATTATTGTATTTATTAGTATTTTGAATTAGCATTTAGTTAATATTTACAGTTTATTTTAGTTTATTTATTTTTTGTACTTTTGTCATTTTTATTATTATTGTTTTAAATATTATTATTATTTAGGTTATTTTTTTTTATTTCAGTTTATATCATCTAATATTTATATTTTATTTAATTTCAGCTTTGTTTTAATTAACAAATGTATTTTCAATAGTTTTAGTTGTAGTTAAAGGGGTCTATTATGCTCAAGTCTTAATTTTGCTTTTGGGCTCTACTAGAACAGGTTTTCATGTTTAAATGTTCAAAAAACACATTATTTTTCCCATATTCTCCATTGTTGCAGCTCCTCTCTTCCCAGTCTGTCAGTAAAACTCTGTTTAGTTCCTGTCTCTATGAAGCCCCTCCTTCTGAAAAGCACAATGTGCTCTGATTGGTCGGCTGGAGCAGTGTGTTGTGATTGGTCAAGCACTTTGAGTGTGTTTGGGAAATGTCCCGCCCCTTACCATAACTGCCTGTTTCAACACACTACTAACTAACTCAACCAAGCCTTTATTCTGTGTATGAATTATTTAAATAAAGAATACTGTGACGTGTTCGTTCCTGGAAGAAAACTCAATGGAGGCGTTTCAGGGAGTTCAGATATAGTGACACTGATATAGAGAATAACTCCTGCTGGAGGGACTTTGCAGAGCTTTTTCATGCTCAAACAGCAACATTACACACTAAAGAAAGATGAACTTGTAAAAAAGCATAATAGGACCACTTTAACAATAATAATCATGCTCAAGTTAAATCAAGTTCACTCAGGAATAGCTTTAATCTCATTAAGTCTCATAAAAAGCTCATTTAAGATCTCAAGTGTCATTCTAAGTGAAATTAAATGTTATTGATTCCAAGAAACATTTACAATTCTTTGTCTTTCACAGGCCCATTTTAATGGAGAAGCCGGATATTGTGGTCAGCACGCCGTCCCGTGTTCAGGCTCACATTAACGCCCAGAACCTGCAGCTGCACTCTTCATTAGAGATGCTGGTCATCGACGAGGCTGATCTTCTCTTCTCGTTTGGGTTTGAGGCAGACATTAAAAGCCTGCTGTGGTACGTGTCTTGTTAGCTATTTTAATTTGTAAAACCGTATTTTGCAGGAAAAAAAACAGACGGGGTTTAAAATCACATTGTTGAGAGAAAAAAAAGTCACATTTTATTATTACTTTCCAAAAATAATGTAAAATATTGGTAAATAAAAACAATTTGTTTACAAACATTATCAACTTGTGTATTAAACGTGTATTTTAGTTCCCCTCACTCCACAACAAATCCTTTAAATTTAACAGGATTCAGATCAGAACAGGAATGAAAAATATAAGTATAAAACAAACATAAATTATAGCGGCATTCATTATAAACAACATTTATTATAAATGCCAAGCCTAAACTATTTTATTTGAAGGATTAGTTCACTTCAGAATTAAAATTTCCTGATAATGTACTCACCCCCATGTCATCCAAGATGTTTATGTCTTTCTTTCTTCAGTCGAAAAGAAATTAAGGTTTTTGAGGAAAACATTCCAGGATTTTTCTCCATATAGTGGACTTCACTGGGGTTCAACGTGTTGAAGGTCCAAATGTCAGTTTCAGTGCAGCTTCAAAGGGCTCTAGACGATCCCAGACGAGGAATAAGGGTCTTCTAGTGAAACGATCGGTCATTTTCTAAAAAAAAAATAAAAATTTATATAACTTTTAACCACAAATGCTCATCTTGCACTGCTCTGTGATGTGCCACGCATTACGAAATCATGTTGGAAAGGTCATGTGTGACGCAGGCGGAAGTACCGACCCAGTGTTTACAAAGCGAACATTCAAAGACTAAGTCAAACGCCCTTTACAAAAAAGGTAAAACAACGATGTCGAACGATTTTGAAGTTGGAGAAGAAAATGAGATGGAGTTTTTCACCCGGCACAGAGCAGTGCAAGATGAGCATTTGTGGTTAAAAAGTAAATTTTTATTTTTATTTATTTAGAAATGACTGATTGTTTCGCTAGATAAGACCCTTATTCCTCCACGTCACTTTTTTTAAGGTACAACATCTAGTATTTGTCTCTGTTCACCTCTGCAGTCACTTACCTAAGATCTACCAGGCGTTCCTCATGTCGGCCACACTGAATGACGATGTTCAGGCCCTGAAAGAGCTCGTCCTCCACAATCCGGTGAGTGCAGAAGCAGAGAAGCAGTAGCAGCTTGTGTGTATTGGCTGGATCTGATAGTCTTCCTCCACCTGTTGTAGGTGACGCTGAAGCTCCAGGGTTCTCAGCTGCCCGACAGCTCTCAGCTCCAGCAGTACAGCATCAAATGTGAGGAGGAGGATAAGTTCCTGCTCATCTACACCCTCCTGAAGCTCGGCCTGGTTCAAGGGAAGACGCTCATATTCGTTGGCGACGTGAACCGCTGTTACCGGCTCAAGCTGTTTTTGGAGCAGTTCAGCATCCCTGCTTGTGTCCTGAACTCTGAATTGCCGGTTCACTCCAGGTGGGTTTATTTTTTTAAAGCTGCAGTGTGCCATTTCTGCACCATTAGATAGTCCCGCCATTGGTCGAGTCAGCGTTGCTGTGTCGATTCACTTCCAGGGTTATTATCATGAACTAAAACTATTAAAAATGATAGAAATAAAGCTGAAATAAAATGTAAATATTAGATGAAAAACCTTTTATATATATATATATATTTTATTCAGTGAAAATGACAAAATAACAGAAATCAAGAATTACATTTAAACATGACCCAAATTTTGGTAAATTGCATGAAAAAGGTTCAACTAGACAAAAAGTAGAAATGTTGCATTGGCAGCTAACTGAAATAAGTTGAAGGCACTAAAATACTAACTGAAAATAATAGAAAAATTGAAATAATAAATATAGCTGCAAGCAGAAATTATCAGGGCCAAGCACAAAGAAGGCACGATAAGTCATGCTAACATGGCTGTGAGCATCAGGCCAACTGCAACAATGAGCAATTAAAGACCCATTTTAGGCAAAATAGCTGAAAAATCATAAATACAGTCAATAATAATCATTTAATGGTTTATCACTTTTGACCAGTAGGTGTCGCTGTTACCAAACTGATGTGGTGGGGTCAGAGTGAGGTGACAACGACACAGTTTGGTGTCACTATGCCAAAGCATTGCAGAGATACAGCCTCAAGAGTCATTTTGGCATCATGCCTCAAATTCACTGCTGCGGCATACGAAAACGGTTTTGTCTATCGACACAAAATCCATAACTTTTTGTCGGCACAGTCTGAAGATGGTCTGACTAGAATTTGGTGAAAATCGTACAAACGGTCTAGGAGGAGTTCGAAAAAGTATGTTTTTAAAGAAAATCAAAATGGCGGAAAGGAAGTTTGGCCAAATATGGCAAAACTGGTATCTATGTTCTCAGCATGACCCAAGGAATCTATTGACCAGTTTCATTACAATAAGCTAATTTATTCAAAAGTTATTAGCATTTTTGGAAATTTCATTATAACATTTGACCACAAGGTGGCGCTGCACCAAAACATCGGGGCATGGTGCCAAAGACACATACCAAGTTTCGTAACGATACGCCAATGCGTTCTTAAAATGTAGCATTTTACGACAAAATTCAAAATGGCGCCCAAAATGGCCGATATGAGAAAATCATCATTCGACTCGGCATGCTGCACCGAATCTAAAGAGACCAGTTTTATGATTTTTTGGCCACACCATTCAGAAGTTATAAGCAAAAATAGCCATTTTTCATATCTCCAGACCACTAGGTGGCACTGCGCCGAGAATGGTTTGATGAATCGACTTGAATTTTATAGCTTTTTGTTGGCATGGTCTGAAGATGATCTGGTTCAATTTTCGTGAAAATCGGAGCAACGGCCTACGAGGAGTTCGAAAAAGTATGTTTTCTTGTAAAATTCAAAATGGCGAAAAATGACGTCATAGGGTGCAATTGAATCATCTTGATCCAAGGAATTTTTTTTTTGTTCCTAGCCCTTATGGTTCAAAAGTAATCATCATAAACAGTTCTGTCCAATGTTAAGTCTATGGGATTTTTCGCCCGATTTTTCACCCGCTGGACGAAAATCTTTCGCCTGATCGCTTATAAAAGTCATAGCAGTGTTGTTCTCATAAAGCCACATGATTTTGTATTTACATCATTTTTTATTTCGGTTTCTTTTTTCAGGTGTCACATTATCTCTCAGTTTAATCGGGGCTTCTACAATTACATTATCGCCACAGATGAACAAGGACTAGAGAATCCCGCTGGAAGTTCCCAGAAAACACAGCAGGGAGGAAAGAAGAAAAAGAACTCTGGGAAAAGTGGAAAGTATGAGTTCCCTTCAAATGAAATGCATGAAACATTTAAAAATGTGAAATAATTTATTTTGAAAATGGTTGGTGTTGAAATTTTTACTGACTTTTGTTTTGTCCTCCCAGAGGCAAAGACAAGGAATATGGCGTTTCCAGAGGGATCGACTTTCACAACGTGTCTAATGTGATCAACTTTGATTTTCCCACTTCAGTCGACTCCTACATTCACCGTGTCGGCAGGTAACTTCATTTCAATTAATGAAAATTATTTTAATAGTTATAAATTTAGTTTTAGTTAACATATTGATTTACTTATTTTATATTTTCAGTTTTGATAATTTTATGTGCTTTTGTCATTTTTATGTTTTTTTTTTTTAAATTCTATTTAGCATGAATTTATATTTATTTCAGTTTTAGAATTTTTTTTCGTTTAGTTGCTATTTCTGATTTTTAAGATTTTAAGTTTTTCATTTAATATTTATATTTTATTTTATTTCAGCTTTATTTAATGAAAATTATTTTGACAGTTATAGATTGTTTTAGTTAACATACTGATTTACTTTTTATATTTTCAGTTTTATTAATTTTATGTGTTTTGTCATTTTATAGTCTGTTTTTCCATCTAATTTATATTTTTTTCAGCTTTATTTAAATTAACGAAAATTATTTTTAATAGTTTTCATTTTAGTTTTAGTTAACAATAATACTGATTTTATTTTTATATTTTAGTTAATTTTATGTGCTAGTTTTGTCATTTTTATAGTCTTTGTTTTTTAAATTCTATTTAGCATTAATTAACATTTATTTCAGTTCTAGAAATTTTAGTACTTCAACAAACTTAAATTATTTCATTTATTTGCTATTTCTAATTTTCATTTAAGATTTACATTTCATTTTATTGTAGCTTTATTTAAATGAACACACATTATTTTTATACATTTAGATTTAGTCTACAATAATACTAATTAATCCTGATTTCCCCTGCTTCTCTTTAGAACGGCTCGTGCGGATAATCCCGGCACTGCGCTGTCCTTCATATCTCATACAGAACTCCCAACGCTCATGGAGGTTGAAAACGCTCTTACTGGAGGTAAAAGTCACAGGCTTCTGAAGATATTTATTTTAAAATAGTCACAGATAACTAAATTATGCCTGCTTGTGCTGTTTAAAACCTAATATTATTAACTAACATTAAAATTACATTATCAATACAATGCTGGTATTAGAATATTACCGATTTAAATATCTTAAATATTTATTGTATTTTTTTATTTTAATTTTATGCAAATGTTGCAGATAAGAAGGAAGAAAAGAACACTTGCATGTTTTAAGAGTTTTTCACAAGCAAATGTATTCCTCTGTTTTCAGACACAGAATGTGTTTTGAAGCCGTACGGGTTCAAAATGGAGGAAATCGAGGGATTCAGATACAGATGTCGGGTATGTTTGTGTCCTCATATAGTACTGAAGCTGTATTTGTGGTTTGGTTCACCTGAAGTCTCTTGTATGGTATAATTTACCCAGGATGCCATGAGATCGGTCACAAAGCAGGCGGTGAAGGAGGCCAGACTGAAGGAGATCAAACAAGAGCTGCTCAATTCAGAGAAACTCAAGGTTTGTGCTCTTTAAACACGGCTCATTTTAACTAGTTCATCTCTAATGTTGATTGTCTGTAGTAACTAATTTCCTTTATCTGACAGACGTACTTTGAAGACAATCCCAGAGACCTGCAGCTGCTACGACACGACAAAGACCTTCATCCTGCTGTCATCAAACCTCACATGAAGAACGTGCCCGATTACCTGAGTAAGGAGCGATTGCCTTTTGATTGATCTATATATTGGACGCACAGACAAATGGACCTCAAAAACACATTTTTCATGTCCTTTTCAGTCCCAGATGCGCTGAAAAGTCTCGTCAATCCTCTAAAACAAAGGAGGAAAAAGAGGTTTAAAGCAAGTGGCGTGATGCTGAGCAGCTTTAAGGTGAGAAAACAAATCGTTCATTTAGTTTATCATCGTGTCCACTCATGATGGGGGAGGAGAGAGTGTGAGCCAATCAGCAGTAGCGGGCGTGTCCACTCATGATGGTGAGGAGAGAGCCAATCAGCAGTAGGGGGCGTATCCACTCATGATGGTGAGGAGAGTGAGCCAATCAGCAGTAGAGGGCGTATCCACTCATGATGGGGGAGGAGAGAGAGTGATCCAATCAGCAGTAGGGGGCGTATCCACTCATAATGGGGGAGGAGAGTGAGCCAATCAGCAGTGGGGGGCGTGTCCACTCATGATGGTGAGGAGAGTGAGCCAGTCAGCAGTAGGGAGTATGTCCACTCATGATGGGGGAGGAGAGAGAGTGATCCAATCAGCAGTAGGGGGCGTGTCCACTCATGATGGTGAGGAGAGTGAGCCAATCCACAGTGATGGTGAGGGGAGTGATGCAATCCACTCATAATGGGGAGGAGAGTGTGTGAGCCAATCAGCAGTAGGGGGGCGTGTCCATTCATGATGGGGGAGGAGAGTGAGCCAATCAGCAGTAGGGGGCGTGTCCACTCATGGTGAGGAGAGTGAGCCAATCAGCAGTATGGAGCGTGTCCATTCATGATGGGGGAGGAGAGTGAGCCAATCAGCAGTAGGAGGCGTATTCACTCGTGATGGGGGAGGAGATAGAGTGAGCCAATCAGCAGTAGGGGGCGTGTCCACTCATGATGGGGGAGGAGAGGGAGCAAGAGGGAGATTTGAAGAAAGACTGTAGAAAGAGAGATGGCTGAGAGACATTATAAAAGAGAAAAGCTCAGAGGAATATCACTGGGAAAAGCAGGGTTATGATCAAGCGAGAGCTTTAGGACCCGCGTTAATATTAGAAAAGCTTTCCAGCGCTGGAGAGATCTAAGCGGGAAGGCCTGAAAACAGACTCCAAGGTTGCGTTGTTTCTGCTCCATACGTCAGTAACATTGGTCAACTCTTACTTTTTCCTTGTCGTTTGTTCGTCATCTTCGCTTTATTTTTCACAAAGCACTATCTTGCTTCACTTCAGCTATGATATTTGTGCATTTGGGGGCGGGGCAATAAAGGGAAGGGTGTGTTTGTCTGGTTTGATTTCAAATATCAACAGTGTTTCTCAGAAATCACTTACTGCACCTTTAAACATCATGCAGTAAGTGCTGATTTAGCTTCCACATGAACACTTGAATATGTGCTTAATAATAACGCACATTTATCTTGGTTTTCATTAGAGTGAGTGGCCATGTTAAAGTGGCTAACTTTAGTCTACTACTTACATTTCAAATGATAAGCCATCTTTGAGGTTGATGAATCATAGGCGAACATACTGTAATTACCACATGGGCCAGCCGTGTTAATGTGTAGTTTTTATTTTCTGCGACCAACCGACTAATTAAAATTTGGTCGACTAAGCCTCTTCTCAACGACTTATGTTTGGTCAACTATTAGGAGGCAGCCCTAGATATAATAATGGGATGTTGCTTAACTAGAGTTGAATACTTGATAGGACTTGAATTGTGCATAAAAACAGATCTTTTCTATTTGTTGCATTAGCACAAGAATTTCAAAGGCAAAAATCCACTGAAGAGTTTTCGCTACACGAAGAAGAAGCGTGGTGAAAAGAAGGCTGGGAAATCCTAACAGCTTCAGAGACACTGGGATCGGATTGGGATGTTGAGGAAATCTTGATGTAACTAATGATCTGGACACTTTGTAAACAGGCAGTGAACTGTGACTATCACCCTGTCTCACTGCATGTTTGAAATATACCTTGTAATATTGTTTCATTTATACTGAATATGAAATATGACATGTTTCATGTTTGTCGACTAAAATAAACCTTTTATATCCGTATAAATGGACAAACAGATCCTGCAGTTGTAATTTGATGTCCACATAAACTACCATTGATCACAAGAACACAACAGACTAACTATGGTGCAGGTTACTGGTTAAAAACTGATGAAAGGCATGTTTTGTTAATGCCAAATATTTATTATTAGTCAACATGTTCAATTTTAGTACAATTAATGAGTATGTGAAGGGGAACAATTATTTTTAAACATCACTAAATGCTCGGGTTCTTCTAAAATGAGCCAGCAATAATTTGGCAATGGCATTTACCAGAAAAAGGCACCTCAAAAGGTCTTGCACTATTTTACCAATTGGTTAGTTAGTTAGTCGTACACGTGAAGTGTAACTTGTATACTGCGGAGGGCAAATTTGAGCACACTCATTTAGATGTGAATATAACACTGTCATGTTTCCTGTGTTGAAACATCTCAACCATTCAAAAGCAAACACAGAACAAGTGTTTACTGAACATAAACATCGACACACACACACACGACACTCCATGGAGTAAGAAATTTCAATCCACCTCTACTGACGTATAAAAACCACAACATTAGTGTCTGAACATGTCATAGTAATGAGTTTAAGATGTGTAGATTCTCGAGTTCATCACGTCAATCATACAAAACTTTCCTCTAGTGCCAGCTGGTACAGCATATATACATCTATCTACTGAAAAACATGAGTGAATCCCCTGAAAAAAACATGAGTGGATTGGGTTATATTTCACCACAAAAATGAAAAGAAAATTCTATTTTGCTTAAACAAAATAAAGCATATTTTAAGACATTTTCATCACAGTTAAGCACATTTCACCCCCAAATTCTCATTACTGTAAGACATATTCCAAATTAATTTCCATTATTCACAGCTGTTTAAAACTTTTTTGTGTGTATTAAAGGGACAATATGTAATTTTTCGCCACTAGAGGTCGCCTATTCAAAATAAAGGCGTAGTATGATGATGCTGAGATTGAGTGTGGATTCTTGGGAGGTGTTGTCTTCACCTCACAGTCAGTGGAAAAGAATCCGACGGGACTCGGGCAGAAATCATGTTCACGGATGAGATTATTAACGTTACTGTATTATGAAGCAGAGCAGAGCCGAGTGCTGTGGGAGCGGAACGAGGCCGCTGGAGCGATTGCTAACGAGAGACGAGCGCGACACTTTTATTATGCCGCAGTCGCCGCTTCTGCTTCTTTCGGTCAAGCGTATGTGGGGTAACGCAGCGCTGTTTATCATATTAGATACATTTGAGTGTGTTGAAAATGTCCTGGTTAAAATTGCTTATTTCTCTGGATTGAAAAAATCTGGGATAATGTAAGTACACAAGTCAACAATAAATATAACACTGTTCTAGTGGTTTTTGGCTATTTTAATCCAAAAATCTTACATATTGTGTCTTTAAGATTTTTTAAACTTGTAATTTAAATAAATATCATGGCATATATGTAATTTACTATTTTAAAAAAAAAAATCTCTTTTTTGCATTATAATAATGAAAATTCAGGGGAATTTGTGTTTAATTGTTAGAATGAAAAAATATTATTGGTCCAAAATGTAAAAAAAAAAATGTAAATAAATAATAATAAAATTATGATTTTGGGGTGAAATAAGACCTAGGGCCAGTTGCATAAACTTAGCTACTAAGTTAAGACTGTAGTTGTGTCACAAATGACTATACACTGTGCACTCAACCGTGTAGTATATGAATGTTATTTTGTCATCCAACATCGGAGTCTGAAGCCCCTCCCCCTCTGCTATGTAATTAAAGGGATCCTTGATTATGATTTCACTTTTTTAACTTTAGTTGGTGTGTAATGTTGCTGTTTGAGCATAAACAACATCTGCACAGTCACGACGCTCAAAGTTCAATGAAAAGGGAGATATTTTCTTTTACAGATCGCTTTTTAAGGACGGCTGGTAGGAACTACAACCAGTTTCTTCCTGGGTTGGTGACATCACAAAAAACAAAATTTACATAAACCCCGCCCCCAAGAACACGCAACAAAGGGGGTGAAGCCATGTTGGGCTGCTTTAGAGAAGAGGAAGAGTTGTTGTAGTAGAGTGTTGTTGCCATGCCGTCATTTTACGCCGGACTGCTTCGCAAACGAGGGTCAATTCAACGCTGGATTTGCACAAAAGGTTAACATGACGGCACATGATAGTGGATGAGTTGAATCAACTCCACAGCAACTACATAAATTTATCCACTAACCATTCAGAAACGTCCTAAAAGTTGTAACTTCTTCCTGAGTCTCTCCATCAGTGTCGACTCCGGTTTGAACAATGTAAGGCTGAACACCGTTACTGACAATCCTCATTTTGGCTGCGTGAGATTCTCCAGCTTTGTTGTTGTTGAGCAACTGAAGTGCAAGCTGTTAAAGCTCCGCCCTCTTCTGGAAAGGGGGCCGGGAGCAGCAGCTCATTTGCATTTAAAGGGACACACACAAAAACAGTGTGTTTTTGCTCACACCCAAATAGGGGCAAATTTGACAAGCTATAATAAATGATCTGTGGGGTATTTTGAGCTGAAACTTCACAGACACATTCTGGGGACACCAGAGACTTATATTACATCTTGTGAAAGGGGCTTTATAGGTCACCTTTAAAACTGTGACAGTTGAGTGCATGAAGGATGAACCATGACCAACTAGCAGTTAACCAAGGGGTAATCAGTCATTTCCAACTAGACCAATCTACCATTTTACATAACTGGCTTTAAAAAGTTAGGAGCAGTCTTGATGAAAAAATTTTGAAGACTAAATTTTAAGACTAGTATTCAGTTTATGCAACCGGCCACTGGACACGTTCTTCACAGGTTCACCCAGATAATGCTGGTTTTACCCAAAACTTTTGTGCATCTATATTTAAGCTTTACAACAAGAGAAAAAGCACATTAATTTTAAACCAGGAGCCTTCAGGCTATTAGCAGCAAAGCATCATTAGATTGGATACAGCATTTGAGAGGTCCAGCGAGTCATGTGACCAAACACAATCACTAACACAGCACAGATTTACACTCACAACCGCGTTTACCATCGCACGAGGATCAAGGGGGCTGATTTCACAGTAAACCACACTTTAAGGCTTTATTATTACTCTCAAATATCACAATATATGTTCTTTATGAACCACCAGCTGGTTTATTTATAATCAAATGAAAATACTGTAGGAATGTTTCATATGTGCACTGACAAAGCATTAAAAAAAAATCAAGATACAGGGAACCAAGGCCAATATGATTCAGTTATTTATTTACATTTTCAAGAGAAAAAAGTATTAGAATAGTACACAAACAGACTTTGAAACATTTAATTTGGTCAGTCACTCATGGGGTGCACAATATTGAGGATTGAGAATCCAAACACATCGATATTTAACACATTGTTTACTGTTGTCACATTTAAAAAAGAATTCACGCTACATGTTCACTCTACAAGGCGCTTCAAAACTGCCAAAGCCGAATAATGGGTTTAAATATAGAGATTGCAGCATTTTCACTCACATGTTCTCCGTTGATAAGGCTAAATAAACAGTCTGATATCAACACACTTGTGTCTAAAAGTAAGGCACAGCGGGGACGTTTGACTCGAGCCCCTCTATGCTTTTATCCGTATCCGTTTTGAGCTTGTGCCAGACCCTGAGGAACCGCTGAAGAAAACCAAGTTCTCACACAACATGAAAACCGATGGCAGAGTGTGGTGCATCATGGGAAATCAGCCCCCTCTGAGCCTGTCATTGTATACCGTTGGATGGTTTCTCTCATGTATTCGCTATGACTGCTGCATGATAAAAGCACCAGCCCACACCAGGACAGAGAGAAAGAGAGGGGAAAAAAATAGAAAATCAGAGAGGAGAGGTGGCCGAAGAATGCAGTCCAATCAGATACTTCATCGCAATCACATGACCTCACAGCACGAGTTCTGCTTGCGTGCCTATAAAAAACAGTAACATCAACATCACATTTAATACTTGGTACAAGTGTGAGCAATAAGAAAACATAATGAAGCTTTAAATTTGTATAACAGTATTGACATTAATGAAACAAGCAATAAATTGCATGTCCTGTTGCTGTGTTTCATGTGCATGTAAAGTACTGACCGTTTTATAAAAGGCTTTTGATTGGTTTCCCAGATGCTCTGATTTCTGAACTAAATCATCCAGTTTTTCTCCTCTCTCCAGCAGCGACTCCATCGTGTTGTGCTGGAGAAACACATTAAATTACATACAAATGCCAATGCATTCAAAAAACCAAGTATCAATGTACGTGAAACAAAGTCTGGAAAAAAAGCCTGCTCACCAAAATAATTTTGGTTTCGTCCAGTTCAGCTTGCACTTTGGTCATAGCGTCAGCCTCACGTGGATTCTGCGGAACAGGAAATAAACTCAAACTGTTAGATGTAATAAATTTACAAATCAAGTTCCCTTAAATCCATTGAATAACAATATTGACCACTACATGGCTTATCTTGGCTGATGCCGTTTCATTATTATTTTCATTGTTGTTACACCTGGTATCTAGCCAGATGGCTGTCCAGTGCCGTGTACTGAATGGTCGCCGGTGATCCAGAAGGCCAGTCTATACTGTTCACCTGCTTGGAGAACTCATCCAACACCTACAGACAACCACAAACCCGGTTAAGAGAGAATATTGGTGATGCATAATCAGTAAAAATATCTATTTTTTTAAATATTATTTTAAATTATATTTAATATTAAAATAGACATTTAAATTGACACATTATGGTTTTTATTGTACTGTCTTTATACTAATAATAAATAGATAGTAAAGTCTGTAGACTGGATGGATGTATAGATGGACAGATGGATATATAGAATATATAGAATGGATGGATGGATGTATAGATGGACGGATGGATATATAGATGGATCGATGGATGGATAAATAGAACAATGGATGGATATATATAACGATAGATGGATGGATGGATGGAACGATGGATGGATGGATGGATATATAGAACGATGGATGATGTATAGATGGATGGATGGATATATAAATGGACGGATGGATGGATGGATGCATGGATGATATATAGAACGATGGATGGATGTATAGATGGATGGATGGATATATAAATGGATGGATGGATGGATGGATGGATATAAATGGACGGATAGATGGATGGATGCATGGATGATATATAGAACGATGGATGGATGGAACGATGGATGGATGGATGGATGGATATAAATGGACGGATAGATGGATGGATGCATGGATGATATATAGAACGATGGATGGATGGAACGATGGATGGATGGATGGATATATAGAATATATAGAATGGATGGATGGATGTATAGATGGATGGATGGATGGATATATAGAACGATGGATGATGTATAAATGGATAGATGGATATATAAATGGACGGATGGATGGATGGATGCATGGATGATATATAGAACGATGGATGATGTATAGATGGATGGATGGATATATAAATGGACGGATAGATGGATGGATGGATATAAATGGATGGATAGATGGATGGATGGATGGATGCATGGATGATATATAGAACGATGGATGGATGGATGGATATATAGATGGATGGATATATAGATGGATGGATGTATATATAGAACGATGGATGGATGGATGTATAGATGGATGGATGGATGGATATATAAATGGATGGATAGATGGATGCATGGATGGATGGATGGATGCATGGATGATATATAGAACGGTGGATGATGGATGATATATAGAACGATGGATGGATGGATAATATATAGAACGATGGATGGATATATAAATGGACGGATGGATAATATATAGAACGATGGATGGATGGATAATATATAGAACGATGGATGGATATATAAATGGACGGATGGATGGATAGATGGTATATAGAATGATGGATGGATGGATGGATATATAGAACGATAGATGGGTGGATGGATGGATGCATGGATGATATATAGAACGATGGATGGATATATAGATGGGTGGATGATATATAGATGGATGTATGGGTGGATGGATGATGGATAGATATATAGAATGATGGATAGATGGATGAATGGATATATAGAAGGATGGATGGATGGATGGAACGACAGAACAATAGATAGATAGATAGATAAGCTAAAGTAGTTTATCAGAATATCGGCTTTTTCAAGCTAAAATAATAATAATTAACTGTCAGTATTCATCTTGCTAATGTTATTAGTATTGGTTATGAAAAGCTGAAAGTCAACAAGACGCACCTTGTCAAGTAAAGTGAAGCAGACTCTGGAGGGATATTCACTGTCTGCGATCACAACGCCACCGAGATTGTCATTCCGCACGTACACGTGACACAAGTACTCTAACAGAGAAAAACACAAACAATCAATCCACTGCTTTTATGAGTAGCCGTCACAAACCACTGTGAAAGAGAAGTGTGCTTAATGTGTACTTCAAATTTTAAAAGTATATTTTGAAAAAAAAAAAAACAAAAAAAAAAACTTTTGACTAACATACTAAATATATGTAAAGTACTTGCTTATAATTTTAACTGTGTGTGTGTGTTATTCAATATTAGATTTAAAGTTAATATATTTTAAATGTATCAAATTGCAACTTCATCCTTACAAATGTGATTACAAATATATTAAAATACATAACATATCATTTCAACAGAAATTACATTAAAGTATATTTTAGTTCACCATAAATGCTTTTCACATTCTGCATGCAAGTTAACCATATTCAAAAACAATGAAAGTAATTACGAAATAAAATATAAAGATGTACTTTAGTCCTATTTAAGTGGGTCAAAAAGTGCAGTTAACTGCATTTAATATAAATTTAAACCATTTAATTGCAATTAACATGCAGTGAAGTGTCCGAAAACATTACACTCAGGTTGCACTTAAGTGTATTATTTCCATAATTTGTATTTTTTTTTTTTTTTTTTAAATATGCTAAAGTATACTTATTTTTTATAAAGGGGATGCATGATCTCTATTACTCTAGTAAACTGAATGTATGGCCCTCAGAAGCTCAAGTGATCAGTTTGGTGCTTTAATGACACAGTAAACCTAATAACTAGTCCTTCATCCTGCACAAGCTACAATTAAACTCAACAGCTACAATCAGGCCAGTAAGAAACATGTAAGACTTCATCTTGATTATGTTATCTCTGACCTTGCTCTTTGACAGACGCGCGACTTCCTAATGCTGAACGCTCAACGATCAGAGCGCTGGTGAATGTCATGAACTCCTGAACACTGGAAAACAAAAACAGTTTATAGATGCAGTTTGCAGTCAGTAGCAATGATAACAGTTAATGGACCCCATTGACTTACATGGAAAGAAAATACTATGGAAGTCAATGGGGACCATTTCCGACATTCTTCAAAATATCTTCTTTTGTGTTCAGCAGAATAAAGAAATTCATACAGGTTTGGAACAACTTAAGGGTGAGTAAATGATGACAGAATTTTCATTTTTGGGTGAACTATCCCTTTAATAAAAGCATACAGTGAAATATGTACAAGACGTCCTAGATGTACCTGGATCTCTGGAAGAAACTGAATGATGACAGATCGTACGCCGCCTTCAGCAGGTTGGACTTCGTTGAGCTTTTATACAAGATGCTCAGACTGTAGAGTTTCATGGTGTTTCTGGGCAGGACCTGCAACAACACCAACAAAAACGACACATTATTTTATTGAATTATTGATTATTCAGACATAGCAATGACTGACTTGCACTGATTATACCGAACACAGGACAATATAGCAGTCATTTAGCGTAGATCCAAAGTGAGACACCATTTGATTCCCCTGGTTATGATCAAGAACACAATGGTTCATGGGGTTTGAACCTACAACCTTTTAGTTGCCACCCAAATCTTTAACCCACTACACCACACCCATATATAACAGATCAGGGTACGTAGGGCCTCTAGAAAGGATCCCAATACATGGAAACCTCGGATCAGATCATCAGAAGGTTTATAAATAGGTTGTTTTACCCTTTGTTCAGATGTGTCATCGTTATAATTCAATACAGTTCAACAGGCTGATGACTAACAGCTGCTTAGCAGTCGTGCTAGCTCTAAAATTGCCCGATGTCTCCAGAATAATCTTTCATAATCTTAATCTTTCTTAAACCGTTTCGATAATGTGAGACGTGATATTATATATAAACATAAACAATTGTCATTCTTACCTGCTATGTTTAAAACAGCCAACACTGAAGCTAATCCGCTAACAGCTAATCTAAACAGGTCAGAATAACTTTTATTTATTTGTCTAAACTGACAGCGGTGTCTCTGGCGTGCTATTATGGAAATTAAAATAATTACTATTTGTATTATGGATTATAATATCACTGGCATCCAGGATAGTCCAGGTTTACAGAGGGTGTTTAATCAGATCACAACTATCCGAGGATTTTTTTTTTTTTTTTCAGAAACTTGCTAGCTGGCAGAAAGCGGCATTTCAAAATAAAAGCGCCTCACTCACACCCATATTAGCTGACGTGCACAAAATAAAAGTCTCATGTCCGTATTCATGAAAACGGACATAGAAAAATAAAAGTCTCTCATAAATACCCATAAAAGCTGACGTACGCAAAACAAAAGACTCTAGCAAGGGCTCTAGGTGCACGTTCGTGAAAGAGAAAATAAAAGTCCCTAGTCCATGTCCACATGAAAAGCATAGGTATGGTAAATAGTCCCACAAATGTCCTTAATCCACACCCATGTAACCTGCCATAGGCAAATTAAACCCTGCAGAATTTTTAATGTCTTTTTTTTTTTTTAATATACTGCTAAAAAATTAAAATCATCCTAAAACGCTTTGCTCTTAGCAGGTTCTAGTCTGTTTCCCAGTCTGACTGTCTACAAAACCATCCCATCAACCATTTTAGCATTATATAATGCTAATTACTCTTTTTATAATTAGCGCATGATTTTATCATGAGGGACTTACAATGCACTTATTATTTAAACAGTGCTGAATTAACTTTAATGTACATATCTTCATTAAGTGCATGATGGTGATAGTTCATTTGAAACTACAACTTAATGTAGGCTACATATAAATGTACACAAAATTGTATTTTGACTTACATTATACATAACATGAAAATCACAATAACATAAAATGATATTGAGATATTTTATTAGAAAAAATGTGAACATTATAATATTCGTGTACACAAGCATGTCATTTGAGAACAGCTCAGAAATAGCTCATTTTGCCTTCTTTTAATAGTAATACCTCATTCTTGTGACTATTCACATAAGACACCTTGAATTAAATAATAATGATATTTCTGTTTTTTATACTCTGTTCCACAGAGAGCGTGATTTGTAATTTACGAATGCTTAAAGCTTAAAGAGGGCAATATTCCATACAATCCTTCTCTAATCTTCATCTATTCTGTACTCAAAGTTATAGTCTTGAGTGGTTGCATTGTCCAGTTCGAACCACAAGTCAAACCAAGAGGAGTCTGTTGTTGGCACTGCTGTTGTGGTGGGTGGAGGTGTAGTCATGGTTGTTGTGGATGTTGTGGTTGTTGTAGTCATGCTGCCTTTCATCCTCTCCATTCGCAGCTTACGCATGCGCATCAGTCGCAGGCGACGCAGACGTTCATTCTGGGGGGCCGCGGCGGCCCCTGTGCTCTCGACGCTGATGCGGTTGTTTGTGTTTCCGGGGGTGTTGGTAACCAGTCTTGGCCTCTTCCCACTCTGGGCCATGATTTGTCGGATACGAGCCCAGTTGGATTTGGTCAGAGTGAAGCTGCAGGGTGTCGCATTGGCATCGTAGCCCACAATGCAAAGACGAGTCTGAGAAGAATAACCATCCGCTCTTGCAGTAACTCGATACTCGCCTGGGTTCAGAAGACGCCAGTAATCGCCAGTGACAGCTTTAAGAAAAAGAAGTCTGGATTAATATAACATACTCCTCAATATTTTACAGTAAGGTTTCATTTGTTAACATGAATTAAGAATGAACAATACTTCTACAGCATTTATTAACCTCAACATTTACTGCTACATTATTAAAATCAAAAGTTATATCTGTTAATATTAGTTAATGCTCTGTGAACTAACATGAACATGATCATTTTTATTAACTAACATTAACAAAGATTAATAAATCCTATAAAAAAATATTGCTTGTTGTTAGTTCATGCATTAACTAATAAATGAGACCTTATTGTAAAGTGTAGCCAAAAAAGAAATCATGCTTTTGTAAATCATAATTAAGACATAAAAAGTCAAAATTATGACATACTAAGTCATTTATGATATTAAAAAGTCGACATTATGACAAAAAGTTAAAATTCTGACTTAAAAAGTCTTAAGTCAGAATTTCAACTTTGTCATAATTTCGACTTTTTAATGTCATAATTATGATTTAGTATTTAATAATTTCAACTTTTTGTCATAATTTCAACTTTTTGTCATAATTTCGACTTTTTAATGTCATAATTGACATTTTAAGTCATAATTTCAACTTTTTGTCATAATTTCGACTTTTTAATGTCAGAATTATGATTTAGTATTTTATAATTTCAACTTTTTGTCATAATTTCGACTTTTTAATGTCAGAATTATGATTTAGTATTTTATAATTTCAACTTTTTGTCATAATTTTGACTTTTTGTCATAATTTCGACTTTTTAATGTCATAATTATGACATTTTAAGTCAGAATTTCAACTTTTGAAGGTGAAGGTGAAGTGACATGTGGCCAAGTATGGTGACCCATACTAGGAATTTGTGCTCTGCATTTAACCCATCCAAGTGTACACACACAGCAGTGAACACACACCGTGAACACACACCCGGAGCAGTGGGCAGCCATTGCTGCGGCGCCCGGGGAGCAGTTGGGGGTACGGTGCCTTGCTCAAGGGTCTCACCTCAGTCATGGTATTGAGGGTGGAGAGAGCGCTGGACATTCACTCCCCTCACCGACAATCCCTGCCAGACCTGAGACTCGAACCCATGACCTTTGGGTTACGAGTCCGACTCTCTATCCATTAGGCCACGACCGCCCCAAAAGTTGAAATTTGTCATAATTTCAACTTTTGTAATGTCGCAGTTATGACTTAGTATGTCATAATTTCAACTTTTTGTCATAATTTCGACTTTTTAATGTCATAATTGACATTTTAAGTCATAATTTCAACTTTTTGTCATAATTTCGACTTTTTAATGTCAAAATTATGATTTAGTATTTAATAATTTCAACTTTTTGTCATAATTTCGACTTTTTAATGTCAAAATTATGATTTAGTATTTAATAATTTCAACTTTTTGTCATAATTTCGACTTTTTGTCATAATTTCGACTTTTTAATGTCATAATTATGACATTTTAAGTCAGAATTTCAACTTTTTGTCATAATTTCAACTTTTGTAATGTCGCAATTATTACTTAGTATGTCATAATTTCAACTTTTTGTCATAATTTCGACTTTTTAATGTCATAATTGACATTTTAAGTCATAATTTCAACTTTTTGTCATAATTTCGACTTTTTAATGTCAGAATTATGATTTAGTATTTAATAATTTCAACTTTTTGTCATAATTTTGACTTTTTAATGTCATAATTATGAATTAGTATTTAATAATTTCAACTTTTTGTCATAATTTCGACTTTTTAATGTCATAATTTCGACTTTTTAATGTCATAATTATGACATTTTAAGTCAGAATTTCAACTTTTTGTCATAATTTCAACTTTTGTAATGTCGAAATTATTACTTAGTATGTCATAATTTCGACTTTTTAATGTCAGAATTATGATTTAGTATTTAATAATTTCAACTTTTTGTCATAATTTTGACTTTTTAATGTCATAATTATGAATTAGTATTTAATAATTTCAACTTTTTGTCATAATTTCGACTTTTTAATGTCATAATTTCATAATTATGAAATCCAAATTGAAAAAAAGTTAAAATTCTGATTTAAAAAGTAACAATTATGACATACAAAAGTCAGTTATGACAGAAAGTCTTTACTAGCCCGTAGTATGTCATAATTTCAATTTTATCTTATAATTTCGACTTTTTATGTCATAATTTTGAGACTTATTAGGCCTATTAGGATGAAAGAATGTCTGTTACCTGTTTTGACATCATGTTTGATTCCCTCCACTGACACTGTGGCATTTGCTAGAAGATTCCCTTCGACATCTCGCACAACTCCTTTAATGCCTCGATGCACCTGCGGGTCACATGAAACACGTCTTTTGAGACTTTGTTGCTGTTATACAATGTGCATTGTCTAGAAATAGAAATTCTGCATATTCTTGCTTTGAGCTTCATCCACTATGTGATCTGACACAGAGATCTGAACTGTATGTGTTTTGTAACCTGCTCAATGAAAGCCAGCAGAGCCTCTCGGTTGTTTTCCCACTCTGACGCCAATTCGCTCTCATGAGGAAACTTATCGCAACCAAGAAAGATGGAAATCTCAAAGCAGTTGGTGTGCAGGTAGCTGAAATCATTCATGCCTGAAGCAACACAGAAAAGTGTAATTGTAAGAGGAGATTTTTCCTTTTATAGATATTAAAGAGGAGTTTTTAAGTGCCTCTACTGCATCTGTCAATGCAACAGATATTTATGCAGACCTATAGAGACATTATATTAACACAATGTCTTATAATAAAGTCAACATTTTACTCCCACAATATGGCATAATTATAAAAATGCAGTGCGGGAAAGAATGGAGTCTGGTGGTCAGAGGGGAGGGGTTAGAAAATAAGAGGGATTTGTGACATCATCAGAAAAGAAAAGTCGTTTCAGAGGTCAAGCATTTTGATTCAAGATTATGAAGGCACTTTTTTTCTCTAGAATAGCATGAATCATTTACAATAAGACCAAGAATGAATATTATGCAAGTACTCAGTTAACAGAGAACATTCTTAGAACTTTGGCTAACATTCTGGCAAGGTTCTCTCAAAGTTATGAGCAAACATTAATAGAACGGTAGTTCAAAGTTATATGGTCTTTAATAACATTCTCGAAATGGTCATGGAACGTTTTTTTTTTATTCTTAAACATTTATATATAATTTTTTAAATGATACTACTTGTTTCAGATTGTTTCCAAAGTACGGAGCCCCCACATGACATGCAGGAAAAAAATAGTAAGCTAAATTGTGCGCACGATTTACTCATTTGTTCCCTCAATTTGCTAAATCGTACGATTTACTAATGCGTCGAAACAAATTAGTAAATTGTGCGCACGATTTAGCAAATCAAGGGAACGAAATAGTAAATCGTGCGCATTATTTATAAATCGAGGGAACAAATTAGTAAATTGTGCGCACGATTTAACAAATCGAGAGAATGAAATAGTAAAATGTGCGCACGATTTATGAATCGATGGAACGAAATAGTAAAACATGCGCACGATTTAGAAAAATCGAGGGAACGAAATAGTAAAATGTGCACACGATTTAGAAAAATCGAGGGAACGAAATAGTAAAATGTGCGCACGATTTATATAACGAGGGAACAAATTAGTAAATTGTGCGCATGATTTAGCAAATCGAGGGAACGAAATAGTAAAATGTGCGCACGATTTTTAAATCGAGGGAACGAAATAGTAAAATGTGCGCACGATTTTTAAATCGAGGGAACGAAATAGTAAAACATGCGCACGATTTAGAAAAATCGAGGGAACGAAATAGTAAAATGTGCGCAAGATTTATATAACGAGGGAACAAATTAGTAAATTGTGCGCATGATTTAGCAAATCGAGGGAAGGAAATAGTAAAATGTGTGCACGATTTATAAATCGAGGGAACGAAATAGTAAAACGTGCGCACGATTTACTTTTTTTTCTTGCATGTCATGTGCGAAGCTTTTAAACATTTGAAAAAAAAAAAAAAAAACTTTTCGAACGCTCAGAGAATATTCAGAAATAATGTTTACGTAACTTAACGGGAACGTTAGCCAAACATTCTTAGAACACATTTTTGTTACATGGGTAAATATTATGTTTACTTTAAACAAAGATTAGAATTTTTTTAGCATCACATACTGCCCACAACCGGCTTCCAGCTGGCCCGGTTGATGATGCCCTGGCCGCCCGTGATGTCATCGGTATGACAGGAACCGCGGTGGTTCTCCGTCAAGGTGAGGTGACTGTGCGCGTACGTCATGGCGAGCCACCGAAACAGGTTTTCATCCGCCGTCTCGCGAAGAGCGCCCTCATTCTGTCGTTGAATCCTGGCCCATGTTTCTTCGTTCATGTGGTGATACTCAAACATCGACTGTCTTCCCCTGCCGGCCGCACCTGTGTCCCTGGGTGGACGCTGCATGTCGAAGGGGTACGTGACAATCTTCTCTCCGCCCTGTAGATTAGCGCCCAGAACAAACGGCGTCCTCTCCATCCAACTGATGATTGCCTTCGTTTCAACAGCGACCTAGAGTACAGGTTTGTTTTGTAAATGAAACTCTGGAAGATAAATTACTGACAGTAGGCCTACCATTATGCCTTCAAGTCATGTCAGAATTATGTTTATGAGATAAGCACCATTGTATTGATCTTCGGTCAGGTTTAGTTTTAAAGGAACACTCCACTTTTTTTGAAAATAGGCTCATTTTCCAACTCCCCTAGAGTTAAACAGTTGAGTTTTACCGTTTTCGAATCCATTCAGCCGATCTCCGGGTCTGGCGGTACCACTTTTAGCATAGCTTAGCATAGTTCATTGAATCTGATTAGACCGTTAGCATCTCGCTCAAAAATGACCAAAGAGTTTCGATATTTTTACTATTTAAAACTTGACTCTTCTGTAGTTACATCGTGTACTAAGACCGACGGAAAATGAAAAGTTGCGATTTTCTAGGCTGATATGGTTAAGAACTATACTCTCATTCCGGCGTAATAATCAAGGAACTTTGCTGCCGTACCATGGGTGCAGCAGGCGCAATGATATTACGCAGCGTCTCTCACAAATGTCTCCATGGCACAAGGCACAACTATGCTAAGCTATGCTAAAAGTGGTACCGCCAGACCCGGAGATCGGCTGAATGGATTCGAAAACGGTAAAACTCAACTGTTTAACTCTAGGGGAGTTGGAAAATGAGCCTATTTTCAAAAAAAGTGGAGTGTTCCTTTAAGCCCAAAGAGTACTTCACTTTTTCTGCGTGTGCGAGGGACAGCGTACAGTGCACGTGACGCGAATTTCGTCATCAGAAGAGTACGCGCGTACTGTACGCTCACCGCCGGATTTTTGTAACCGTGCCTACTTGTACGCGCAGGTCGCACATGCGCATTTATTTATTTTTTTTGCAGTAATTAATTTATCCACAAGGTGGCAACCATGCCCAGGGGGCGTCAATTTACAAGGTCGTCAAAGAAAAACTGCATAAACAGAACAGACCGGAACGCATGCAAACTACAGCGACAATGGAGGCCTACATAGACTAGAGATTGTGCGGTCTTTGAAAACGGTCTCCGTGTAAACAACAAAAACGCGAATCTGTGAAAACGATGACGTCATGCACATGCGTATTACATGTTCATTCTATAGTGTTTCATTGCCATCTAATGGCCTGCCAGCAGAATACAGCTTTTTCAGGGGAAAAGTAATTAAATTACAATAATTTATGCTGCCTTCACGTGCTATTGGAAATTTGATAATTCCCACTTATGAAGTCGTGATTACGAGTTGATTACGCATTCAACTTTCGAAATTGGAGGGCGTTCATGTGCAATTTTTACCTAGGAAACTCATATTTATGATAATTCCGAGAGCACGTGAAGGCAGCATAATTACTTAGTAATGCACACAACATTGCAGAAAATATAGAAAATAATAAAAGTTATTGTTCTTACACAATTGGCAAATATATTTTTTGTCTTGTTTTAACCCTCTGGTGCTCTTTGGTCATTTTTGACCAAAAAATTTTACGTTTAGTTTCTTTTTTTTTTTTTTTTTACTTCATCGGAATGGTACGAAACTTGGTAACGGTTTTGGCATGTGCTATGTGAACACACACACAAAATCATGGACATGATTCGAAAAATGTTAAATAGTCTTGAAAAAAGTCACACTTGTGTTCCTCGCGGTCAAAAATGAGCGCATTGGAAATGAATGGGAGACGAATTTCATCTAGTGGACACGTTTGGTACTGCGCCCAAACAAAATCTTACTGAAAGCTCATTTTTTGAGATATCAAGCTCAAATTTGGAACACAACTTGTTTAGATTTATGGCTTTGATTTTCTTGCGGTTTTAGAGTAAAACATGTTTTTGAAAATATAGATATATTTCACATAAAAACTGAAAATAGTACGTTTGTGCATTTTTCATTACAATAAACGTAAAATTCATTTTTTTTACAAAATAAACAATAATTTATTTTTAAATTTAAGTAATGCATGGTGATGTTTAAAAAATTAGATGGGAGGGAAAATTAGATTTCAATGCTTTTGCATAGTCGAAAAATTATTGCGTTCCCCAAAGAAACACACTGGATTATAACTACAGTGTAAATATAATTTAGTACCATAAAATCCCCTAAAAATAGAAAATATTAAATAAAAAACATTATCGAACTAAAACATAGTACATTTATTTCTTTGAAAAAAATGTTTCGGTCATTTTTGACCGACACGCGAAGAGCAACAGAAGGTTAAGCATAAACTTCACACTTAACAATTAAAATTCATTTTGTTTAAAAAAGTATGTTTACATATTTTTATTTGGAAACATTACAGAACCACTAAGGTCAGGTGACATGGTGATAGAAAAAAATATGAAATGGGAGAAAAAAATTATATTTCAATGCATGCTTTTGCATTCACTTGCAAAAATTTGCATTCTGTCATAAAAGTATTGCATTCTCCGGCGAAACTTTTTATTTAGATTTTTTTTTTAGATTTTTTTTATTTGGATTTAGATCTATTTATTTAGATTTTTTTTGTTTTTTAATCATTATATAATTTCCAAACTTGTAAGTAGGTTGACTTGAATGCAGCATTGTGTTTAGGCAGGGCTCTTTCTTCAGTTTCACTCACAGAGCCATTGAGAAAGTTCTCAGGGATGGGAATGTGGTGATTGGGAACAATCCGTGGCACCCATCCCCTGTCCTCCGCACCCCACAGGACACTGTTCAGGTCTGGGAAATTCTGGAAAATGTCGTATCCCTCCTCTGTCCAGTGGCCCAAAGCCCAGTTTCCCATTTCAGAGCCCTAGACAAACAAGCATCCGCCCAAGTAAACAATGAGTCATATGACAAACAGAAATGGCATGGGCAGAGAGCAGAAAATATTTGTTTAAAGTGTGTCGCACCATCTCAAATGCCAGCTCATAGGCATCAGGGTTCAGAGACGGCACTAGATGGATGCGCACTCCTTCCACAAGGCGGCGCACTCGCGGATTGTCGTCATTGTATTCTTTACACAGGAACTGCATCAAGAGCAGCAGAAGTTCCCTGCCCAGCACTTCATTCCCATGAAGCCCTGCTGTGTACCGGAATTCTGGTTCACCTTAGAAAAACATGGTTTGACATGGTTTTTAAATAAGAGGAAATGAGTGATGACCAATACAGTTTTAATGCAATTGGCCATTGACCAATAAAACACGTGTATCTATACACAGTGAAGTGCAAACATTTAACTTTTATCCATTTAAACCTTAAAATAAACAAGTTTTAGTATTTGAAAAATGAAATTATGACATATATAACATCTATAACCTGTCTCATGTTCTCCAGGGTTATCTGAGATCTCCATGGCGTACATCTTCAGCCCTTGAGAGCTTTTTCCGATGTTGTATATTCTGGTGATGTTGGGACATTCTTCATTTATGACCTTCATCATCTGAAAACTCAAAAGAGTTACAAAGTAGAGTCCAAACTTCACGCCTGACGTGTTGTGACGTGCATCTGAACCTCAGCTTTGACCTCAGTGACCTTGAGAATACCTGTAAACGTCTCACCTGTCTCATCTCTTTGTAGTTGTGATGCCTGTAATCCAGATCATCCGTCGGTGGAACGTCGTTCTCAGTTGGATAGTTAGCTGGTAAGAGAGACTCATTTGAGCTTATAGATGAACTTGACAAAAATATGCTAAAAAAATATTTTTTTTGTTTGAAATCACATTTAGATATGGAATGATTTATAAATGAAAGCCAATTTCTGTCATACAAGACAAAAAATGATTTGGTAAATCACAATTTTAGACTTTTAGACTTACGTGACAAAATATGATATAGTAAAAAGAAAAATATTTTAATTGAAAAATAAGATTTAGTTTTTCTTAAATTGGAAACTGACATATAACGTCATAATTATGACACTAAGTCATGAGCTAAAAAGTCATTATTATGAAAAAGTTTAAATTATAACTAAGTCATCAGGAAATAAAAAAGTCATAATTATAATAAAAAGGCATAATAATGAGATAAAGTCAAAATTATTAGATAATAAGTCAAAATTATGATATAAAATGTAATCATGACATACTAAGTCATACAAAACAATGGCACTGACATATTTTAAGATACATCAGTCCAAGTTGCTTTCAGGCTCAAACATGCATTTTAGTCTGGGACTAGCTTAAGCCTTGTCTGTGAAACCGGGGGAAAAAGTCAAAATTAATGCATACTAAGTCCTAATTATAAGATAAAAAGTCAAAATTATGAGAAATTGAGTCATGATTATGGTGATTCAAAAGTTGTAATTATGAAATAAAAAGATTGACAAAAAGTTGAAACTATGAGATAAAAAGTCAAAATTATGACACTAAGTCATGAGCTAAAAGTCATTATGAAAAAAGTCTAAATTATAACATACTAAGTCATAAGGAGATAAAAAAAAGTCATAATTATAAGATAAAAAAGCATAATAATAAGGTTATAATAAGATAAAGTCAAAATTATGAGACGAAAAGTCAAAATTATGAGAAATTAAGTCATAATTATGAGATTAAAAAATCTAAATGACGACTTAAGTCGAAATTAGTAGTCTTTGTAGTCATAATTTTGACTTTTTATCTCATGATTATGATATTTTATGTCATACTCACTTTTGTGTGGTAAGAAGACGTTTTTTTTTTGTGGATTAATATCATATATCAAAGGTTGTAACCATGTCTTGAACATTGGGGGGGACCAATTTTTTTTATAAAACATAAAGAAATAGAACAGTGAAGGAAATTCTAGGTCTAATTCTAGTTGGGAAATAATCATTTTGAACTATTTGCAGATAATATTTGCATTAATTTGCATCAAAATTTGCACACATGCCTAATATGTCGAAAAAGTAAAACATTTCTTTTCTCCTCACCTCACCTCTGCAGACCAGACCAAAAATTTAACTTTTAAACCTTTTTGTATGTTGTTAAATCTAACAATCAGCAGGAAAGTGCAGGAATCTTAAATACTGGGGGGGACAATTTGGTTATTTCTAATTATTGGGTGGACTTGTCCCCCTCAGTGTCCATGGTGGTTACAGCCCTGTCATATATAAAAGTATTTCATAGCAGTATATCAAAACAAATGAGAGGCTGCTCACTGCAGAGCCATGGGTGGAGTGTAAAGTATAGCTCCCCCTCTCTGGATGTAATTTGGGCGTAATCGGTGGAGCTAGAAGGACCCTACCTATAACTCTACCCTCCACCCATTAGATCCACAGAGGTGGAGCTGGACTAGGTCAAGCTCAACCCATGATGTCATTTGGCCCCTCAGTGAGCACCACTTGAAACAAATGAGTCAGACTCAGATGAGAGCTGCAGTGCTTACTGGGTAACGGGCATCCGAGCACTTCAGTCCTCATGCACAGGCTTCCATTCCAGCTCTGCGGCAGAATACGGATGTATCGCGCCACCACAGGATATGAGAACTCCGTCATTACTGGAGTGTCTTTATCCACATTCCCATAAAAGAGCTGTAGGATAAAGAAAAAAAAACAGGTTTTGGCCTATGCTTGGCTATAATATAGTTTTATGCCGTTTTAACGTAAAGTATATATTGAACTGACCCACTCGGCGTAACCATCATGAAGCACCGTCCATTCCCGGCTGTCGTTACTGAAGGCCACGAAATACGACGACACAAAGTCATCACTGGAAGAGAGAAGGAAGCATCGCCTTGTCTTTCTGCAGCACTTGTTATCAGAAAAAGCCAGAATGTTTTGATTCCTCTCTTACTGTGACTCTGAGTTCCTGCCCTGCGTAATGACCCCCGTGAACTCCACCTCTCGACGGGCGTTCACCTGAAACCAGTGCTCCTTCTCCTCCGTGTCAGCACACCACGCTCCGCCGTAAATGTCCTCCTCATCAGCTGAGTTCTGGAAAACAAGTGAGTGGAGTTTGTCACAGCATGATATCTATCTTAACTGCTCTCACAAGTACTAAAGTCAAAGTCCCTTCAAGGCAAGTCATTTCACTCGGGGGCCATCTTTGAAATGCCTCTCGGTTAACACTTACCCCCGGTTTCACAGACAAGGTTTAAGTCTAGTCCTAGACTAAAATGCATATTTGAGATGTCTTAAAGGGGACCTATTATGCCCCTTTTACAAGATGTAATATAAGTCTCTGGTGTCCCCAGAATGTGTCTGTGAAGTTTCAGCTCAAAATACCCCACAGATCATTTATTATAGCTTATCAAATTTGCCCCTATTTGGGTGTGAGCAAAAACACGCCGTTTTTGTGTGTGTCCCTTTAAATGCAAATGAGCTGCTGCTCCCGGCCCACTTTCCAGAAGAGGGCGGAGCTTTAACAGCTTGCAACAACAACAAAGCTGGAGAATCTCACGCAGCCAAAATGAGGATTGTCAGTAACGGTGTTCAGCCTTACATTGTTCAAACCGGATTTGGACACAAATTAAGTGAGTTTTTGCTTAAAACAAAAATTTAAAAAAAAAAATCTGCCAGTGGATTTGAATTAAGATTATTTTTCTGACCCCATAGGCAGATATTTTTTCTTGTTTTAAGCAAAAACTTTTTTTTTTTTTTTTTTTTTTTCAGAAAAATAAGCCGAATGTTTATACATTTGTATTTAAAAAGAAGTTTGCAGTGATAAAGCACTGGAATATTTCCAAGTATACATTTCAATAGCTGATATTTTTGTGGCACGGCTATCCTCCTCACAATATTTGTTTTTTTATGAAACTGTAATGTGGTTTGACTGTGTATTTACAGTACCTGCATGTTCAGACGTCCTCTCAGGGCTGAAAATCCATGATGAGACATCGAAGATGCCAGTATCTGGTCGTCCTCCACTCGATGGGACTCCAAGCCAAGAGGAGGACACTCTGAAAGACGGGAAACACTGGATCATTCTTACTTAAAGGCTCGTAAATCCTATGATAACAGGACTGACAGCTTTCTCTGAGCAGTTGTATTTCAGACACTGACTAACTATCTTTCATTTTTTTACAGAGGAAAACCATTTGTGCTGAACAAATGCTGAAGCTGGAGCCAACAGCAGTTCTGAGCCCAAAAAGCCAGAGACTCCAGCTGGAAACCAAAATCACTGTGGGGGAAGAACATGTCGGCTCTGACATTTACTGCTTTCAGCTCAGGGTTTGCTCACTGAACTCACAGAAAACCAAATACCCACGTCCAGAAGAAACCGTGTGTTTTCGCTCTGATTATAATGTGATTTGTGGCTGTTTTCCAGAAATACTCACTCTTTGGCTCGGCATAAGGAACCGTCTGCTTTCTCTTCTCCTCCTCCTCCTCTTCCCACATCTTCCGTAGTTTTTCCGCTATGTAAGGGAATAGAGAGACTGAGTGACTTGAAATAGTTGAAACTGGTACATTTTTGTTATTTTTAGCCTTATTTCATAATACATCTATTCAATAAATGCCAGTACAACTCAGAGAGAGAAATGTGCTAAAAACTTGCATGTTTAATTCATAATTGTCCATCTTTGTATGAATATATCATGCTTATAATCATGCATATAACGTTTTTAGCCCAAAATCAAAAGAATTTTTTTTAAGAAACTGCAGCCTGTACATTGCAACATTATTTACAGTTTTACATTGACATTTTCATAACAATTAAGCATGCATTGCTGAAATTATTTATTTTCTGTCATAGTTAAATTTTTTAAAAGGCATAAAAATACAAACAAAATAGCTAAATGCTTTTTAATAAATAAAACAAAACGGCATTTTTCACTACATCTCATTTTACTCAGACCACCCAAAAGTTGGTCAAACTACGCATGCAATAAAAGCAAATCCTCTTTCATTTTAACAAACATTAAACTGATTTACAGACCCTTCTCCTCTTTGGCCTTTCTTGCTTTTTCCAGCTCTTCTTCCAGCTTCTTTGCCGCCACTAATTTTTCAGAGATAGTAGATTAGGATAAAAATATTCTATACATTAAAAACATATTCAAGCTCTTTGATATAGACAATTTGAGAAAGATTGAAAAGGTGCAAACGTACAGTCAGCATAATCGTATTCCTCATACCAAGGGGCGATTGTTCGAGGGGTGGTTGTGGTTTCCTCTAGAGGAAAAAAAAAATTAATTTGACAAATGTGAGTAATAGAGAACATAACATGGTATTTATTTGCTATTATTCATGCACTGCATTTCTTGCTCATTTCATTTCATGTCTGATGTTTGCATAAATTGTGTGGTATAAATTGTACAACATTGACATGATCCTAGGGTGGTTTTTAGCATGTTGCTACATGTTTTTTTGTTACAACTAGTATCAATTTTTCCAGGTTTTATAAGTTTTGTTACCTGGGATTGGTAAGTATATACTTGGGTTATCAGTGCCGGCCGGCTCCTTGACTTTAGGGATGAGGTCAGGCTCTGGAACTTCATCTGTTAGGTGATATAATAGTTTATTAGTAGTAGTGTTTTGAGAATTTGATTCTAATGTACATTGCTTCAAACATACGTCTGGCGTCCCAGTAATCCGGTTCGTGCTCTTTGGGTAAGGGCGGTGTTTTAGTGTCTTTCTTGCTGTGGACGTCTACTGTAAGAAAAAAGGAGAGATAACCAAAGAGAAACATTGTGACTACCCAGCTCACAGGGAATGTTCTCAGAACTTTGGCTAACGTTAAGGTCCCTCAAAGTTATGAACAAAATTCCTCCAGTAAAGTTAATAGAATGTTCATTCAGAATTGTTTCGGAATGTTTGGAGAACATTCAAAAGTGTCACGTAATGTTTGCAAAGTGATAAAATGGAATGTTTCCTTAACATTTGCATAACCAAGAATAAAACTGGTATGAATATCAAGTTTGACTTTTTAAGTAACAATTTTCACTCTTTATGTAGTATGTCAAAATTTGACTTTTCATCTCATAAATATGACTTAATGTCATGACTTCCCTTACAAAAAATAAGTATACTTAAGTAAAGTACAAGTACAAGTATACTTTATGTAGTAAGTATACTAATATTAATGTACTAGTAGTATACTTGTAAGTGTACTATTTCAGTACTACTTGGGACTAACTTTAGTGTATAAAAGTATACTTTTAAGTGTAAACTTTGAGAACACAACTAGTTTGCAACTACGTTTTTTGTTTGTACTGCAGCTATACTACAAGTGAACTTATAGGTATACTGATAATTTACTAGTTAAATACTTGTAGAATATTTGTAGTTTGTGAATGTACACTTTGAAGTATACTCTCAGTAAACTACTAGTTTAGTAGTTACAGCAAGTATACTTGTAATTAAAGTGAACTTAACATCATAGTTATAGATTACTATTTATATATAGTTTTGCACTTCAAGTGTACTACTATGTTCTTATTTAGGCATTCATTTTTATACTTGAAATATACCTTTAATTGTACTTTAACTCTTTCTCCGCCACCTTTTTTTTAAGTTGCCAGCCAGCACCAGCATTTTTTATCATTTTCACTCTGAAACTACAACTTTCATGGCCCCAGAATATTTTTGTATGAATATCTGAACATGCAATATATGCAATATATGCAAAAAAAAAAAGGAACAGAGCTTCTGCTTTAAAAAAAATCTAGCTTCATGCATTTGTTTTTGTTTTTTATCAACACTTGAATGTGGGTAAGTTTCATAAAAAAGTAACATTTTCAAAATTAGGATCATACATACAAAATCATGCTCAAAATTTTCTTTATAAATCAATATTTTCAAACAATTTAAGTTTATAAGACAGTATGTAAAACTATGCGGGAATCTAATAGGCTACTCAATCAAAAGAGTAAACACAACTACAAGCTAAACTTAGTTATACATTTAAATGTATCTCGATCAAAAGATTGAGTACAAGTATTGGCCAAATATACTTAGACTTTTCTGTCAATAAGTCAAGTATACTTAAGTGTAATTTTAAGTATATTTCTGAGAAGTAGATAAAGTATTTTTTCTGAGAAGTACATAAAACGTAGATTGAAAGTATATACATAACACACTTGAATAAACCTCTTTTTGTAAGGGTTTTAATGTCATAATTATGATTTAAAGCCTGATTTTTTTTCTTATGTGGCGGAAATGGTCTTCCATACATATGGAATTAAAGGTGAAGTGTGTCATTTGATGCTAAGGATTTCTAGGTGGTTTCATCTCCAAGTCTTTGATGTTCTGGTCTCAGGCCCGTTCTTCAATATAAGTCTGTGGGATTTTTTTACCACAGTGTTTACACTCCTCAGGAAGTCAATCTACCAATGACTTATAATTAGGCCCACGTTTGCAGAAAGCTTCAAAGACTGAGATCTGAAGACTAAAACAAGCTCTTACTGACTTGGAGAAAGCATTGACACACTTCACCTTTGACATGCTTTGCAATGTGGCTAATTTTCTCTGTGTTGTGTATGTTTCCATACCATGATCTGGGCCAATGGGTTTCTCAATCTCTGTCTTCTTTAGTGGTACTGTTGGAAATACTGAGCACAGAAACTGTATTTAAAGACCACATTAGGATTCACTTTAAAATAAAAATGTTCCAGAAGATTGTATAAACGTACACGTGTCCCATCCCAGCTCCAAGAGCAGTTTTTCCTCCTCTTCCTCCATGGTTGACTTTCTGGTTGGTTTAGTTTCTCTAGTTGTTGGCGTTGTGGTGGGCTTCGATGCCTTTGGCTTTTTGGTGGGTTTTGGAGGCTTTGGCTTCTTAGTGGGCTTTGGGGGTTTAGGTTTCTTTGTTGGTTTTGGGGGTTTGGGTTTTTTGGTGGGCTTCGGTTTCTTGGCTTTGGCCTCCTTCTCAGCCGCCTTCTTTGCCTTGGCTAGACGATAAATGAGAGAATGACATATACAAGGGTTTTTTTAATGATATGTATTTTTCTATCCCCTTATTTTTTGTCCAAAAATTACACAAGAATCTAATGAAGTATGGCAGAGGGTGAAAGCTGTAAGAAAAACTCTGAGGTCAAAGTTTCAGCTTCAACTTTCTTTGATGCAAAAGAATACTTGCATATTTGTCTTGTGCATTTACGTTAAAGATATGCTTTTTTCGTAAACCCAGAGGTAAATGTTTCTCCTAAAATTCCTTGGGATAAATAAAAAAGAAAAAATATACAAATGATCCCTTTTGCGCTTTTCTTTTGTACAGGCGCCCGTTTTATTCGCACATAAAGATGTCACACTGACATGTTGCCTATTTAGACGATGGCTTTCTGTCAAACTCATAGTTGTCGACATTTAACAAATCAATGAGAAGCTTTTATAAAGTTTTACAGCTGTCATAAACTACTAAAACTACTCTGATGGTGGAAGCAACACTTGAAATACTATCAGATTAAATCCAGACCGTGGAAACGCAAATAAATCACTGCTTGAACTGGAAGTCATCCCTCTCTCTCGCAAAACATTTAATCAGATATGAATTACTACCCAAAGTTTAAAGACTTAACGTCAGCACAGAGCTACCAAAGATGTCTCTTTAATATCTTTAATGTTTTTTCTCCTTGGCAGCAATACGATTAAATGTAAATAAATAGTGAAAATAGAGACTTTTGCTGCTTTTGCTTCTGAGAAGAATGGCGTAGGACTTTGAATCTATTTTAAACTACTTTGAAACTAATAATTTTGAAGTAGAAAGTCTGGTATTTTCTTGTAAAACATACTCCATTAAACTTTATTTACAACTACAGATTTCTCCTCTAGAGTTTCAGAAGAGATCTCAACAATGTCTCGAACTGTGCTCAAATAAGTCAAAAGTCAGAGATCTCAATATGAACTATGAAACATTTCTCATCAAATGCACCACATTCATTTAAAGGGGACCAATTATGCCCCTTTTCACAAGATGTAATATAAGTCTCTGGTGTCCCCAGAATGTGTCTGTGAAGTTTCAGCTCAAAATACCCCACAGATCATTTATTATAGCTTGTCAAATTTGCCCCTATTTTGGTGTGAGCAAAAACACGCCGTTTTTGTGTGTGTCCCTTTAAATGCAAATAAGCTGCTGCTCCCGGCCCCCTTTCCAGAAGAGGGCGGCGCTTTAACAGCTCGCGCTTCGGTTGCTCAACAACAACAAAGCTGGAGAATCTCACGCAGCCAAAATGAGGATTGTCAATAACGGTGTTCAGCCTTACATTGTTCAAACCGGAGTCGACACTGATGGAGAGACTCAGGAAGAAGTTACAACTTTTAGAATGAAACTGGACGTTTCTGAATGGTTAGTGGATAAATTTATGTAGTTGCTGTGGAGTTGATTCAACTCATCGACTAGCATGTGCCGTCATGTTAATCTTTTGTGCAAATCCAGCGTTGAATTGACCCTCGTTTGTGAAGCAGTCCGACGTAAAATGACGGCATGTCTACTACAACAACTCTTCCTCTTCTCTAAAGCAGCCCAACATGGCCTCACCCCCTTTGTTGTGTGTTCTCGGGGGTGGGGTTTATGTAAATTTTGGGGTTTGTGATGTCACCAACCCAGGAAGAAGCTTGTTGTAGTCCCTACCAGCCGTTTGTTGTAGTCCTTAAAAAGTGATTTCTGTAAAAGAAAATATCTCCCTTTGCATTGAACTTTGAGCGTTGTAACTTTGCAGATGTTGTTTATGCTCAAACAGCAACATTACACACCAACTAAAGTTAAAAAAGTGAAATCATAATCAACCACCCCTTTAACGGCTTTATACACTTACTGCATGTCAAATGAGTCAACTATTGACTCATTTTTGTCCCCAGATGTCTTAGGAGAAACATCTGAGACAGTTCATACTTCAATACAAGATAATTGAAATCTTCCAAACTACAAAAGAGCAATAAAATTTCCCTCAGGATGCTGTGTAACTTCCTTCTGCTGATAATTTTCATGCCGCTGCGACTGAAGGAGAGCTGTCACACACACACGGCCGCCTCAAACAGATCCGATAACTGTGTTTCAATTCAAACCAAATGTCGGCTCTGTGTCTCTTCCTGTCTGTGTTTCCCAAACCTCACAGGACTCTGACGTGAGCAACACGGAGAAGTAGAGAGAAGCCCACAGAACGTTTGTTTTCGTACTCAAAACCCGTAATGTTTTCTGAAACCATCTGTGATTCTCATTCAACCCACAACTGTAATTTCATTCCCACATGCCTCCTTCACATTTTTTTTTCCAGATGAAAGACAAAAAAGAAGTGTGTCAGTGGACTGACCAGTCATGATTTCGCTAAAAATGTTGCACAACCTCAAAGGAGCCAGTAAAGCTTTTGGTTGAGCCAGATATCTGTCATTATGATGACAAAGCACAGCCTTCCTATCATACATGAAACTGTGGGCTGCAACCACCAAAAACCTCATTACATAAAGTCTAAATGTCTTATTCTGTTCAATGTTTGATCACAGCATAAAAGCAACTTACCAGCTAATATCTCTTCAGATGTCTTTTTACCCTTTGGTTTTTGTTTTCCAGCCATTTCTTCTGCTCCAGGCTCGTCCATCTGAGTGTCTTCTGAAAATCCATCTTGTAGATCTTCTCTTTTTGAAATAACGCCGCTGTTTTGCCTCATTTGGATGCTTCTGGTTCTCTGTTTGGACTTGGCAGCATTAACCAACTCTTCATTGATCACAAATGTCAAAATCCAGCACAGGGCAAATAAGGTTGCGTACAGAGAAACCCTCGGTGCCTGCATGGTCTTCTGGGATCTTCTACACCAATACTACAAGTTAGAGATGGTCTCTCTTTAAATGGTAAGTTGGAAAAGCTGGGACTCGTCAGGTTGTCTATGAAAAGTAGTTCATCCAAATGTTTGGATATTCTTGGAATCTGCAGGAGATGGTATCAGTGAAGCTGGTGTGGAAGTCAGATGTAACAGGGATTGTGGCTGTTTTTCCCTCTTCCAGTGGAATGGAATTCCGCTGACATCCCCCTCCGAGTGAGTGAGGAGCAGGACAAAACCCACAGAGAAAAAGAGGAGGAGACTGAGAGAGAGAGAAAAAGTACACTTGTGTTCAAAGGTTTGGAGGAAAGTAAGACAATCTTTGCTGCTTAATATTTTGAGGAAACCATAATACCATTACCATTCAAAAGTTTGAGGTAAAGTAAGATTTAACCCTTATGTTGTGTTCAGGATATTTTGACCTGGAGAAGATTTTTTTTCCCCAAAAATGTTAGTTAAAGGGGTCCTTGATTATGATTGCCCTTTTTAACTTTAGTGTGTAATGTTGCTGTTTGAGCATAAACAACATCTGCAAAGTTATGACGCTCAAAGTTCAATGCAAAGGGAGATATTTTCTTTTACAGAAATCGCTTTTTAAGGACTACAACAAACGGCTGGTAGGGACTACAACAAGCCTGGGTTAGTGACATCACAAACCCCAAAATTTACATAAAACCCCGCCCCCAAGAACACGCAGAAACGTCCAGTTTCATTCTAAAAGTTGTAACTTCTTCCTGAGTCTCTCCATCAGTGTTGACTCCAGTTTGAACAATGTAAGGCTGAACACCGTTACTGACAATCCTCATTTTGGCTGCGTGAGATTCTCCAGCTTTGTTGTTGTTGAGCAACTGAAACGCGAGCTGTTAAAGCTCCGCCCTCTTCTGGAAAGGAGCAGTAGCTTATTTGCATTTAAAGGGACATACACAAAAACTGCGTGTTTTTGCTCACACTCAAATAGGTGCAAATTTACTGACTTAGCTCTCAAAGGGTATAATACTTCCCAAACAATTTTGGATAATTTTTGTACTTGTTACACTTGTGGTGTTCCCGGTCAAAAATGTCCGGCCAACAAAAAATAGTTTATTAATCTCTCGTTATGCTATATTATCACAAAATATTGGATAAAAGTCTTTTTGTAAACTTGTTTTCTTTTAGTTAGGACAGGTTTTGTATTTATTTTTGGAACTGATTGATCGAACGCCTCATTAATCTGAGCTTATGCACCTCAGTTTTTGAGTGAAAAAAGCAGTATTTGTGCATAATTTTGTCAATATTCAATAAAATATAAAAAAATAGTGTAATATTCATTTGTAGGCCGGTTATGTTTGACTGGGAACACAAGTGTGACTTTATTGACCATATTGTACAAAATAAAAGCATTTAAAAAACAAACTTCCTGGGTAAACATTAAAGCACACTAGTGTGGTAAACAGTGCAATTTTTTTCCATATTTTGTTGAATATTGACAAAATTATCCACAAATAATGCTTTTTTGATGTGCATAAGCTTAGATCAATGAGGCCGACAATCAATCAGTTCCAAAAAGAAATACAAAACCTGTCCTAATTGCAAGAAAACAAGTTGACAAAAAGATTGAATCCAATATTTGGTGATAATATAGCATAAAAAGCGGATTACAAGCTATTTTTAAAAGGCCATTTTTGACTGGGAACATCAAAGGTGTTACATGGTTTTCAACACAGTGCGCTGTAAACCCGAATAAGTTGCCAAAACTCAAAAAATCTGAGGCAATCAAAATTGAGTTGCCTCAAAATTTTTAGGTTAAGAAATTCAAAGTTTAAGTACCCAGGTGAAAAAAAGTACATTTCTATAATGTACTTAAAGTGCTCTATTTTCGTGCACTAATTTTGTACTTAATATACTAAAAATTCTTCTGAAGATAATCTTAAGAACATCTAAGTGTACTCAACTGTGCTATTTTGAGACACCATGAAATATGAACTAAAATGTGCTTGTAATATACTATCTCTGTATTTGAAAAATGTATTTAGATACCACTTATAGTACATTTGAACCCATAAGTGTACTACAAGCGGTAACTAAATATATTTTTTAAATACAGAGATAGTATATTATAAGCACATTTTAGTTCATATTTCATGGTGATAATTGATAAACATCAATGATATTTGATAAAAATTGGGAAGCAAAGCAGCATATTAGAATGATTTCTGAAGGATCATGTGACACTGAAGACTGGAGTAATGATGCTGAAAATTCAGCTTTGATCACAGGAATTAATTACATTTTACAATATATTCAAATAGAAAACAATTCTTTTAAATTGTAATAATATTTCACATTTGTTTCATATTTTACTGTATTTTTGATCAAAGAGACTTCTTGAATTGAGTTCAGTTCATACTTTATTGAATCGTACCTGGTTTGATTCAGCAGGAGGTACCAGTCAGACCTCATCAGTTTTTTGCTTTCATTACAAGCATTTTTTGAGATGAAACTGGAGGACTAAAGCCGTTCAGTACCAAATCATACCAAATAAGGGTTAAAAAGTCTTTGAAAAGACTCTAGTTTGCAGAAATAGCATAGATCATGCCTTCCTTATTTTGTGAAAACACACTCAATCAGTGGTTATTTCTTCATATTTCTTCTCTTAACCTTGGTTAATGGTTGTCAAACATGTTTGCTCTCAACTTTGCCTTGGCTTGTAGAGGTAATATATATTTTATTGAAACCAACACATTTATGACTCCATTCCTGGTTAGCCTTGCATGAAGCAAACTAAATCAGAATGTGGAAAATAAAAGAATCTTCTACACGGTTCTCTCGCAACCATGAAAAAGCAACTATTTATTGATGGTGCCAATGGACATCTGACGATAATCAAATCCATGTGTTGAATTACAGACAGATGTTTTTCTGCTGGAGTCATTTAAAACGTTTGTTCATATTCATCATCTTCCATCATGAGCCAGAAGTCTGTAGCCGTGAGTCAGTTCTGCTCTTATCATCTGATTTCCTGTCTGTCGCCATTTTCTGCCCTCCATCTGTTAATGAATCTGCTGCTGGTTTTAATTCTCTCGTTTTTGACTTTCTGTTTTCATTACACTGTTGGCGTACGCAAATGAACTTATTTAAAGTCCCCTGTAGTCAATAACTGTATCCCTTAAAACTCATCTTTGATCACCAGCACGACACATTTAAACGTTTTTTCATGTGATATTTTTATGCCTTAAAATAACTTGAATGTAACTCTACACCCTTGCTTAATTTACTATAAACGGATCTATGAATATGCTAATTAGAATCGCCTCCACTCACATACACGAGCTCAGAACTTACTGAGGTAAACGCTGCAAAATGCTATCGTTTTTTACAACGTCGGACACATAACGGTAATTAATATGATTAGCCTTTTGCTTGACTACGTTATCAAACAGATAATAATGTGTTGCTAATGTTACACAAACCATGTTCCCATTCCAGCTGCCTTCTCCAGAGTGGTCATAGTTAATGATATGCTAAAGCCCCCCAGCACGTTGACGTGATTGGTTACAATTGGAGACACCAGCGATTTCAAACCGCGTTTTTGAAACTGTCTTTAGATATCTGCAGGTTTAAAGAGAAAATACTCAGCAATGGTGTTGACTTATGAATTTGCACATCATTCGTCTTAAAGCATATTAAAAACACCACAAAGAAAAAAAATTTAATCGTGCGCATGTTTTAGTAAATCGAGGGAACTAAATAGTAAATCATGCGCACGATTTAGTAAATCTAGGGAACGATTTAGTAAATCAAAGGAATGAATTAGTAAATCGTGCGCACGATTTAATTTTTTTTCTTGCATGTCATGTGCGGGGCTCCGTAGATCATTATCATTAGCAAACAGTGTAACATAAAATTACCTCAGGTATCCAGCGCTAGTTTCGACAACATTGTCTTGCTTCCTTTGAAGTTGAAGTGAAAAAGACTAGTGCTGCGTCCGAAATCGAATACTTCTCTACTATATAGTATGCGAAAAACAGTATGCGAACAGAGTAGTATGTCCGAATTCATAGTATTCGAAAAACAGTAGGCGAAGAGTACCCGGATGACTTACTACTTCCGGCGAGATTCTGAAGTGCGCATACGATGGACACTTTACTATCCCATGAGGCCACAGGAGAGGATTTGTGAATGGAGTTGAAGGGACGTAACTGACGCTGGTAAGTCACGTGACAGTAACAACATAGCGGATGTAGTACGTCCGAATTCATTCATACTACACATATTCGTACTATATAGAATGTACTGAAGTACATCGTCGTGAAGTACATTTAAATTCAAATGTAGTACCTACACAACAGTACACGATTTCGGACGCAGCATAGGTGTTGTTTTTTTCCATTATATTGACTTTGTCAGCTAAATTCACTTTTAGATTAGATCGATTACACTAGCTATTCACTCAAAACATAGCATGATGAGGACATCTGCTGGTTAAAGCCGTGTAAATGCAACAAGAACAGCAAAAACATGTACACACTTTGAAACCGCAGCGCTTGAGTTTAGAATAAACAGACCGTTATCGTTCGTTGGTGTGGACGCAAATATAGTTATCGTTCTTGGTGTGAACGGGCCTTTAGACAATAGATTTAGAGGTTTATAACTCTGAAATAGCAAAATAAGATAGTCAAAAGTGCAAAAATATAAGCTTTATTGTAATATTACAAATACTTGCATTTAAAATGTGGTATAAATATAATGGTCAAAGACATAAATATTATGACAATGATTAAAAAAATTAAATATCACATTAAATATATTGCTGGTGTTCATTCACTATTAACAATAGCCTTTCTTCAATGGTTCTTTAGAGCAAAGAAAAAAAACTTTCTTGAGATTCTAGAGGTTAAAAAGTTATTGATGTTTCATTAGATCAGTCCATTGGTTTTGTTCTTTAACGCTCTAAAGAACTAGACACTAAAAAGGTTCTCTGATGGCATCATGCTATAGAAGTGGATCAGAACATCATGAGGGTCTGGTGATGGTAAGTTGGGTTCAGGTAAGGTGTTTGCGGTGCGTAATAATGCACAGGATTTGCATGCTGTCCAGGTAGTGTGTACAGAAAAGAGTTCTGCACAAACGCAGGAGGTGCGCAATGGTTCTGCTCCTCTCCTTCTTGACCTTCTTGCTCCTTCTTCCATTTGGTGCGTCGGTTCTGAAACCAGATCTTGACCTGTGTTTCGGACAGACGGAGGGCTGTGGCGATGCAGTGGCGCTCAAACACGGACAGATAGTGGCTGTTCTGGAAGCTTCGCTCCAGGATGCGCAGCTGATCCAGTGTGAACGCAGTACGGATGCGCTTCGACTTTCCTTTTGTACCAGAAACACTGGGGATGTTTGAAGCTGTTGTGTCCTGAGATGAAGTTGTCTTGACAGTGTCTTTATTTGCAGGTTTAACTGAAATGTGAGAAGTTGCCATTAGAACATTATAATCAGTGTGTGAATTATTTAATCTAAATTGTATTGTGGCACCTCTATCCAGCTAACAAATAATAGCTGTCTTCAAAATTTGGGCAGCCATTCACAACCATTATAAACCTTGGAGGACTAAGGATATTTTTAAATATATCTCCGATTGTGTTCGTCTGAAAGAAGATATATACATATACACCTAGGATGGCTGCCTTGAGGGTGACTAAATCACGGAATAATTTTTCATTTTTGGGTGAACTATCCCTTTAAGTTATGAAATCGTTATTTCTCAAAGTTCTCTGAACATTAAAAACAAACACCGTACACACTGCCCTCTCCTGGAGAGAATAAACTGAAAGATTTTTCATTTGGAAATGTTCAAAAGTCTCTTGTTCGCTTTGTTTTTTTTTTTTTTGTGTATGTTGCAATTGGTCGTTACGTAATCACTATTTTACACAACTACATAAAAATGAATGTAAAAACGTATTTATTTTCTCATATGAAGGGCTGAAACTAACTCACTTGAGCTTTCCTGCGTCTTGACGTCTCTCAGCATCTCCTGATGCTTCCCGTTGAATTTGGAGGGATCCAGAATGTCGGCGATGGAAAAGGAGGTTTTTCCCTGCAGTGCAGAATTGCCCGTTTCTTCATGCATCCTGACCGTCTGTTCCAAGAGCAGCGAGTAAATGTGTACTGTGATATCTGACTGTCTCCGCTCCATACCTTTATATACACCTCAAACAGACGCGTGTAAAATTAACATGTTAAAGGACCTCAGTGAGTTTAAACCAAACCCTCAAACTCCTCCTTTACACACTTTAACATGTGAATGTGTCTCAGTGGGTGACACGCTTCCTTTGCCATTTATTGCCCTGCATCTGGTTAAAATGTGCCCTTTTCTGAAGAGCCGTGTAGTTTTTTGTATCAGTGCTTGTCGTTATTTGCAATTGTGTGATTTTACGGTGGTCGAGCGCGTGAGAAGCTGTTGTTATGCTAATTAATCGACTAAAGCCTTCCAGAAGAAAAGTTCTGAGGTGAGCATGTTTAAATTAAACTAAAATAATAAAATGAGAAGTAAAATTAAATATGTTAGTAAATCGATTAATCGCATATAATATAAAGGTTTGTGTGTGTGTGTGTGTGTGTGTATATATATATATAGATATAGATATATTTACACATATATTTTCAAACTTATGTTAGATGCGATTAATCGATTTTACATATACTGCATATACACACACTAGTGTATTTTTAGTGTATTAGTGTATTTTTTTTTATTAAAAATTGACCAATTTAATTTTAAGACATGCCTATATTTTTCATATAATATTTATATTTAACATTTATTTAAAAACAGAAAGTAAAATATATTTTTGTAAATGGAAATAAAAGGTCATTTTGATTAGATTAAGTTTTTTTCCACAGAAAAACAATTTCTGGAGATTTTTGCATTGAAGACTTGGCACAATTTCGTGTGTATGTTAGGAAATATTGTATAACTTAGGTTCAATAATTTAGGTGACCAAATGGAAAAACAAATGCATATTAATATAATATATATATATTTTTTATCATTTAATAAAAATCATTTGTTTTATAACAAAACCAAAGACCAAAATGAACATTTACTGTAGCTGCTCTTTACAAAACTAAGCAACAGTTAAACATGTCAATAAAATATAATTGCATGCAAAATGCATGTAGGGACTTCCTCATTTAAAAACAAGCACTTTAAAAACGCTTTACACTTTGTGTCTAGGAAAGATGTATTTGTTTTAATTGGCATATTAAGATCTAAAAAGCTCTTATGCATGCAGGCAACAAAGTTTGTAGAGGCAATTTTATGTTGCAACATCTAATGTAGCACAAAGTGTGCTCCTCTTCACCTTGATGAGTTGTGTGCACAGTAGGAGCATCCAGACAATGGCTTTATGATGTTGTAAATAATCCCTAAAGCCTCCAGAGGTGGCCCACCGCGGCAGCTGCCAGGCGCCAACGCCAACTATGCTGCTGGTATTCACTGAGCGAGGCTTAGCCGGCCCACCAGGACAATTAGCAGATGTCACCAGTGTCTCTGACCCTGCCTGACCTGCGTCTTTGTCCAGACCGATGAGGATGAGGAGATACACCAGCAAGGGTCCTACAGAAGTAGTGTGCCTGGAGCTTTGCTGCTTTACAGCTCAATTACACATGAGAAGTTCTCTAGTGGTTCTGCTGAAAACAGATTAACCTTATTAACCTACACTTCTTTCTTAGAGTCTTTTGAAGTTGAACACACATAAATTATTGACCATTGCGTGGGTCAGCTGATATGGACTTTAATGGCCAATGTGATGCAATTTGTTTTATATAAAATCCACTATTTATTATTTCAAAAAAGGGCAAAACTACGGTAGATGAGAGAGCTCAACATGCAATAGAAAAAACGCCAGCAAATTAAGAAAACATCATCAGTTTGAATACACGTGCTCAAATACTCACAACGCAACTAAATACAGAAACATGCTGCAAATAGCACAGATCACAACAGAAATGTTTTAAGGAAATGTTTCCCCAACAAGTGATGAACCTGGCTGGGACCGCTTATTGTTCAAAGTCTACTCGTCAGTGATGTTGCCGATGACCTGAAAGGTGAGCTTTTTTTGTTTATTTTAACACCCTGATCATGTGCGTAGTGAGTATTTGCAGCTTGTTTCTGTATTTGGTTGCATTGCGAGTATTTGCAGCGTGTTCCTGTATTTAGTTGCATTGCGTTATGAGTATTCGCAGCGCGTTTCTGTATTTGGTTGCGTTGTGAGTATTTGCAGCGTGTTTCTGTATTTAGCTAGTTGCGTTGTGAGTATTTGCTGCACGTTTCTGTATTTAGCTAGTTGCGTTGTATTTGCAGCACGTTTCTGTATTTAGCTAGTTACGTTGTGAGTATTTGCAGCGCGTTTCTGTATTTGGTTGCGTTGTGAGTATTTGCAGTGCGTTTCTGTATTTGGTTGCGTTGTGAGTATTTGCAGCATATTTCTGTATTTAGTTGCATTGTGAGTATTTGCAGCGTGTTTCTGTATTTAGTTGCGTTGTGAGTATTTGCAGCGCGTTTCTGTATTTGGTTGCAGTGTGAGTATTTACTGCATGTTTCTGTATCTGGTTGCATTGTGAGTATTTACTGCATATTTCTGTATTTAGTTGCGTTGTGAGTATTTGCAGCGCATCTCTGTATTTGGTTGCGGTGTGAGTATTTGCAGTGTGTTTCTGTATTTGGTTGCATTGTGAGTATTTACTGCATATTTCTGTATTTAGTTGTGTTGTGAGTATTTGCAGCGCGTTTCTGTATTTGGTTGCATTGCGTTATGAGTATTCGCAGCGCGTTTCTGTATTTGGTTGCGTTGTGAGTATTTGCAGCGTGTTTCTGTATTTAGCTAGTTGCGTTGTGAGTATTTGCTGCACGTTTCTGTATTTAGCTAGTTGCGTTGTATTTGCAGCACGTTTCTGTATTTAGCTAGTTGCGTTGTGAGTATTTGCAGTGCGTTTCTGTATTTGGTTGCGTTGTGAGTATTTGCAGTGCGTTTCTGTATTTGGTTGCGTTGTGAGTATTTGCAGCATATTTCTGTATTTAGTTGCATTGTGAGTATTTGCAGCGTGTTTCTGTATTTAGTTGCGTTGTGAGTATTTGCAGCGCGTTTCTGTATTTGGTTGCAGTGTGAGTATTTACTGCATGTTTCTGTATCTGGTTGCATTGTGAGTATTTACTGCATATTTCTGTATTTAGTTGCGTTGTGAGTATTTGCAGCGCATCTCTGTATTTGGTTGCGGTGTGAGTATTTGCAGTGTGTTTCTGTATTTGGTTGCATTGTGAGTATTTACTGCATATTTCTGTATTTAGTTGTGTTGTGAGTATTTGCAGCGCGTTTCTGTATTTGGTTGCATTGCGTTATGAGTATTCGCAGCGCGTTTCTGTATTTGGTTGCGTTGTGAGTATTTGCAGCGTGTTTCTGTATTTAGCTAGTTGCGTTGTGAGTATTTGCTGCACGTTTCTGTATTTAGCTAGTTGCGTTGTATTTGCAGCACGTTTCTGTATTTAGCTAGTTGTGTTGTGAGTATTTGCAGCGCGTTTCTGTATTTGGTTGCGGTGTGAGTATTTGCAGTGCGTTTCTGTATTTGGTTGCAGTGTGAGTATTTACTGCATGTTTCTGTATCTGGTTGCATTGTGAGTATTTACTGCATATTTCTGTATTTAGTTGCATTGTGAGTATTTGCAGCGCGTTTCTGTATTTGGTTGCAGTGTGAGTATTTACTGCATGTTTCTGTATCTGGTTGCATTGTGAGTATTTACTGCATATTTTTGTATTTAGTTGCGTTGTGAGTATTTGCAGCGCATCTCTGTATTTGGTTGCGGTGTGAGTATTTGCAGTGTGTTTCTGTATTTGGTTGCATTGTGAGTATTTACTGCATATTTCTGTATTTAGTTGTGTTGTGAGTATTTGCAGCGCGTTTCTGTATTTGGTTGCGGTGTGAGTATTTGCAGTGCGTTTCTGTATTTGGTTGCATTGTGAGTATTTACTGCGTATTTCTGTATTTAGTTGCGTTGTGAGTATTTACTGCATGTTTCTGTATTTGGTTGCGGTGTGAGTATTTGCAGAGCGTTTCTGTATTTAGTTGCGTTGTGAGTATTTACTGCATGTTTCTGTATTTGGTTGCGGTGTGAGTATTTGCAGAGCGTTTCTGTGTTTGGTTGCAGTGTGAGTATATTCAGCGCGTCTCTGTATTTGGTTGGATTGTGAGTATTTACTGCATGTTTCTGTATTTGGTTGCGTTGTGAGTATTTGCAGTGTGTTTCTGTATTTGGTTGGGTTGTGAGTATTTACTGCACGTTTCTGTATTTAGTTGCGGTCTGAGTATTTGCAGCATGTCTAATCAAACTGATTAAGTAATATTGTGAAATATTATGACAATTTTTAAAATAACTGTTTTCTATCTGAATATATTGTCAAATGAAATTTATTCCTGAGATCAAAGCTGAATTTTCAGCATCATTACTCCAGTCTTCAGTGTCACATGATCCTTCAGAAATTATTCTAATATGCTGATTTGCTGTTCAAGAAACATTATTAGTTTTAAAATGTAATATATATTTATGTAATAAAAATTGACAACACATAAATAATTTTAAGACGTGCTTGAAAATATATTTTTGTAAATAAAAAATAAAATTATTCTTCAGTTTGTTCTACAATTACATGAACCTGTTCTAGGGACTTCTGTATTACAGACTTGGCACAATGTCATGTTTATGGTAGGAAATATTCAATGCATCTCAAAATAATCTTAAACATTTGCTAATCTTTTTTTTTTTTTTTTTTCCATGATAGCATACTTTGTGATTGTATTTTGAGTTTGATTTTTACAAAGTGTTGATTCAGAATAAACATGTAAGGGCTCATTCTGTCTGTACGTCACAGATGGCCACAATACATCAGCGAGACGGACAGAGATAACAGCATGTATTGGAACAATCCTCCCGGGCCTCTTTTACATTCCATCAACAAGGCAATTCTCTCCGCGGGTGTCTGGCCTCTCAGCGTAACAACAGTCCATCACATAATTGTCCTGTAGTTTCAGAGGAACAAAAGGATATTTTAGTGGTAATAGATGTTTAAACCATGTTTTACAGGTTTACGATGGATTATATTGAAAGAAAGAGACACTTTGATTTGTGGAAATAGTTTGTTTGCATCACGTTCAAGCATCTGTCCATACAGGAAGAAACTTTTTTGCTGTTAAATAATTAAAGAAATAAAGAAATAAATACATGTTGTATTTACACAAGATAACAAACCAAACATGGTTCAAAAATGATAAACAGCCTTTTTAACAGATAGAAAACATCTATATACTATAATATACTCAATCTGCATTGTAACTCTAATTTTAAAATAAATAGAGTTGTTAATCTAAACTACAAAGGTACAAAAATGATAAATGACAATTGGCTGGATAAACAACACATTATTAAAAAAAGAAAAACAGTATTTTTAACAGATACAACATATACTAGGCCTATACTATACTGCTTTTCACAGTTCCACAGTAATTCAACAGTTTTCCGACAGGTGTCAGTGTGCGTGTGGTCACAGGGTGAATCACGCACAGTATAGCAGCGATGAAGCCGCTGTGTCATCGCGAGATTTGGGTCGTTGTACGTTATTTGAAAGATGGCTGCAGAGGCGCGTTCTGTGACTGAGAGAGACACAGCAGACGGGTGAGAACCAATAAAAACACACTTTATTCAGTGAAAACACTGATGTTATCAAGTAATTAAACACATGAACAGATCTACATTGCAAACCTGTTATATTAATATCGCTTTTTAATGCATAAACAACATGGCAGCACTCAAGTCAAGTGCTGTAAAGGACTGATGGTGTTTTCACGATGTTTCATCTTATTTATTGGCTTTTTGTCCCCTGTGATCTTTCATTTTATTAATTTGATGTTTATATAATGAACATACTGATATTTCTTACTGTACATAAACATGATACTACCTTATTTACCCTAAAGGTCCTTTCCAAAACAAAAGATTCGTTACTCTGACTGAGTTTCATTTCATTCAATTCATATATGTATATGTAGGCTATGTATGTATATGTTCCAACCTCTGTTGTGATTTGCTGTCATTCATCAGAGCTGTATAGGTGCTGATGATCAGCTGTATAAAATAATGTTTATGTAGAAGTCAGTGGTGTTGATATGTAAATGTGGGTTGTGATGTGTTAATGAGCTCATGGTTATGATATATGACCCCTTAAAGAATAAGTTACTGATCAGTTCTGGCAGTTTTTATATCTCATATTCTCACATATATGTGTTTTTGCAGCGATTCTTCATTTGGAGATTTGAACACAAACATGGAGACGGAGTCGTCCAGTGGAAAAGAGACTATGGTATGATGTTTGACACATGAGGAATTATACTTTATGCATCTTTAAGTCAACATAAGAAATTAAATAATATAGTTTGATTTGAACACTCATTCCTTCTCTTATTGTGAATGATTTCACATGTTGCTTATCATCTTAACTTATTTTAGAATAAAATTTATATATTTTGAATTAGCCTCTATTTTTATATTTTTTTAGTTTTCATTTAAGTTTTAGTAATTAGGGCTGTCAAATGATTAATCAGGATTAATTGCATCCAAAATAAAAGTTTGTTTTTACATAATATATGTGTGTTTACTGTGTATAATTATAATTTATATTTAAATACACCCACATACATGTATATATTTAAGAAATATTAGTAGCATGTGTATACTGAATATATATTTATATGACATTATATATTAAAAATATTTTATATATAAATATAACAATTTATTCTTAAATATATACATGCATGTGTGTATAATGATTATACACAGTACACATATATTATGTAAACAAACTTTTATTTTGGATGTGATTAATTGACAGCACTATTAGTAATTATTTATGTGCTTTTGCCTTTTTTATTTTAATTTTATGTAGGTTTGTATATATTTTTATTTGGTCACACTTTAATTTAGGGTCCAATTCTCACTATTAACTACGACTTTTGCCTCAATAAACTCCTAATTACTGCTTATTATAGCTAGTAAGGTAGTAGTTAAGTTTAGGTATTGGGTAGGATTATGGGATGTAGAATATGGTCATGCAGAATAATGTTTTAATATGTGCTTTATAAGTACTAATGAACAGCCAATATCCTAGTAATATGCATGCTAATAAGCAACTAGTTAATAGTGAGAATTGGACCCTAAACTAAAGTGTTACCTATTATTTTTATGTAGCTTTAATTAATTTCAGTTTTAGTCATTTTAATACTTCAACAAACTTATTTCAGTTAGTTAAACATTTCATTTATTTAAGTTAAAGTTTTTCATCTAATAATAAATAAATATATTCAGCTTTATTTCAATTACTGAAAACCATTTTAAATAGTTTTAATTTTAGTAAACAATAACAACTCTGCTTCTTAATGCTTTATTGAAATCAATTCCCCATGGATAATAGGGCTGGGACAATACATTGATGCATTGTGAATCGTGAAATGATTCTGGGTCGATTCTGAGATTTTCTGAATGCATCGCGATTCTCTCTCGAATCGATTCTGAGCTTAGGTTTGCAGAGGCAGATGGCACTGCGTGCTTTAGAAACAGCTGTACTCTGCTTCCTTCCGATTCCTTACACACACCACTTGAACCTTCTATAAAATAATCATTCATAAAGTTCGAAAAGGTTGAAGCGAATTACAGCTGTGTTTGCAGTGGGCTGTTTACATTAATCTCGCGTCATGAAAGCATTCTGAGGTGCAAATATATTGTCAGACTCAGCCGAACGCACGAGCGCTCTTCTTCATGAGCATTTGAGCGTGCGGTTAAAAAATAGCCTAGAGTGCCATCTGCTGTTAAAAACTACACGATTTGCGATGCATTTGGAAAATATCAGAAACGATCCACGAATCGCGATGCATCGATATATTGTCCCAGCCCTAATGCATAAGTATAACATTATATAAAAAGCCCTAATACTTCACTGAATATCCTGGAAATGTCACATTACAGTGTGTGTTTGGGTCCTCAGGACACGGCGGGTGACAGTTCTGAGGCGGCGGATGCACAGACGGGCTCTGGAGACGATGAGAACGGCCGTCAGCTGGGTGATGTGGAGCTGCAGTGTGCGCTGTGCATGAAGTGGTTCACAGCAGACACGTTCAGCATTGACACGGCGTGCGTTGGTCTCTATGATCTCCTGACTTAGATGGACGGGTGTCCCACATGCATGTACTTACGCTGTCTGTTTTCTCATTCCTGCAGAACTTGCCTGCCGTTCATGACCAATTATGTGTTTCACTGCAACGTGTGTCACCACAGCGGGAACACGTACTTTCTGAGGAAACAAGCAAGTGAGTAGATCTGTTTGACTTGCTGAATTAGTGTTGCATACTGCTGTTTGAATTGTCGATCATGATTTTTAATGGCCGTTTCCGATTGCCAATTTTTTACAGGCCGATTCTGATACCAGTTGCTGATTTTTATTTTTTCTTCAAGCAGATTTTTTTGTTGTTTATTTGCTCTATTACAGGCCAAACTGGCCTAAAAGAATTAGTTCACTTCAGAATTAAAATTTCCTGATAATTATGTTTGTCTTTCTTTCTTCAGTCAAAAAGAAATTAAGGTTTTTGAGGAAAACATTCCAGGATTTTTCTCCATATAGTGGACTTCAATGGTTACTAACGGGTTGAAGGTCCAAATTGCAGTTTCAGTGCAGCTTCAAAGAGCTCTACATGATCCCAGATGAGGAATAAAGGTCTTATCTAGCGAAACAATCGGTCGTTTTCTAAAAAAATATTAAAATTATATACTTTTTAACCACAAATGCTCATCTTGCACTAGCTCTGCGATACTTCGATACTTCCGCCTACGTCACGCGTGGCCTTTCCAACGTGATTACGTAATGCGTGGCGCATGCAAAAACAGCAGATGAATGAAAATGCAAATTCACTCTCTGACAGTAGGTGGCGCTTATGGATCAGCAGAGAGAGAATATATATAGCATTTCCTTGGTTGCTGCTGTACACAAAGCACCGCTGCGCTTATAAAGAGGAATAGAAAATTCCATCAAAACTATTCTGAAGATAGTCAGTTCCCTTTAGGGACACATTCATGTAAACCACCACCCTCAATTAAATATTTATATTTCTTCCTCTATTTCGAGCATCGCAAACAGTGAGCTTGTTGTACCTGGTACAGTATTTTCTGTGCTCTCCTCTCTTTGCGTCCGTATTCAGCGTGTCCCGTCTCTGGCCTGTGTTAAAGTCCTGTTTACAGACTTCATAATATTTCCACACAAATGATATTTTGGGAAATGATTATAATGCAGTTTGTGTGCAAGAGATTGGCCAAAATAAAAAAATGTTGACCAGCTGGTTGAAACCGGTGCATCTCTAATTGTTACATAGGTAGTGTGCAGTAAAGTACATCACTATTACTGTCAGAACAGGTTTTTTCCTCATCTTTTTTATATCCACAGATCTGAAGGAGATGTGTCTCACCGCTTTGGCAAATCTGACATGGAGGTCCAGAACTCAAGAGGAGCATCCCAAAACAATGTTCTCTAAAGATAAGGTACACTTTCAGCTGAAGTTAACTGATCGTAGTGCCATGATTTTCGTATTATGGTTTCAGTAGTGTTGTTTGGTCTCTTGTAAAGGACATCATACCTTTCATTGACAAATACTGGGAGTGTATGACGACCCGTCAGAGGCCTGGAAAACTGACATGGCCAAATAATATTGTCAAGACTATGGTGAGTAATTGATTTGTTTGAGAGATTCTCTTGATTCTTAATTTTTTATTTCTGTCATGTGGTTTATAGAGTTTTATAAAGGCTGACTTGTGTTGTTTGGACTCAGAGTAAAGAGCGTGATGTTTTCCTGGTGAAAGAACATCCAGACCCCGGCAGCAAAGACCCTGAAGAGGACTATCCCAAATTTGGTTTGCTTGATCAGGTGCGACCCATAACACTGTTTAAATTGTTTTCCTACTTTATAGACAGAGTGGTTATTATCAGTGTTGCTACGCAGTTTGGAAAAGTATGGAATTTGAGTAATTCCATGTCCGGATAAGTATGGAAAAAAATGAAAACGGAGTGTTCACTAAATTAATGTGCATGTGCCACTCAAACCAGCAACAGATAAAGCTGCGAAAGATCATCTAAATCAGACTGTACTTCACTGTTTGGTCATCGTGCAACATCAAACCACGATTACAGTATCAAACCGATGTGTCAGAGGTAAAAATAAGCAGTTAATAAAGCATTTTAGGTTCTTCATCATGCAAGCACGTGTTATCCCTTTGAAAAAAACATTGGAAAATATTTACCGATGACTGTGCTATGTACACAATAGAATGCAAAAAAAATAATGCTGTATAAACCATTTATGTTAAATATGGGTTGAAAACTGTTCAAATAGGTTTGGAAGTTTGAGTCTGGAAAAGTATGGAATTTTTAAATGAAAAATGTAGAAATTCTGTATAATTGAAATAGAATACAGCATACTTGCATTATATTCTTCACGCACCGCATAATAATTTTTTTTATTTTTGCAAATAAATATTATTCGTAGGTAAATTTCTTATAGTACTGTATACATACTACATAAACTGAAATAGAGTATTATGTTACAATGTAGTTAATAAAACAAATAAAACATGTTTTCGGTAATTAAAATAGAGCTAAAATAAAATAGAAATATTTGATGAAAAGCTTAAACTTTAAAAAAAAAAAACTTACATGAAGATGTGAATGAGAACTGAAATAAATATGTTGAAGTACTAAAATTACTAAAAGCTATATATAAATATTTATTAAAAACTAATAAAAATTACAAAAGCACAGAATTACTAAAACTTGAAAACTGTAAATATTAAATAAATGCCATTTCAAAATATGGTTACACTTTATAATAAGGTTCATTAGTTAACATTAGTTAGTTAATAAAATATTGATTGATATAAATAAAGATTGGAATAAAACCCTAGTGATTGGAATAAAATAAAATATAACCCTAGAGATTAGAATAAAATAATAGCATAATGCGAGGTTCATGCTGTATATTGGCTTTTCTATTTTTAAAAAAAGTATAAAAAAATAGTATGCAGTAGACTACAATAGACATTTCAAACAGTATTATTATTCCACATTAGTATGACCTTATATTGCAGGTTTAATGCAGGGAACTGTTAAGTAGCATTTTAATCCAGTCTCAGCAGACCAATCAAATTATCAAACAAGGGGATGCATTGCATTGTGGGATACAGTACTTGGGGGGTTTGATTTCATACTAACATACAGTTTTTTCTAATTTTAAAACTACTTTTAATACTTGTTATATGTTCTGTGTTTGGTTTTATTCAGGATCTTGGCAATATTGGGCCGTCATATGACAACCAGAAGCAGATGACAACCATCACAGGTGCTGGAGGGTTGAACGGTGAGACAGACTGCTCTAAACTCTAGAAATTGTTAAAGTTGCATATTTAAATCTCAATGCTGAGGGAGTTCCTTTAAAGCTGTGCGTTGTATTCCAGGTGGATCAAGTTTTTCAGGTGAATATGGGTCATTTTTCATGTGGCTTTTGAAATCGAAGGCTGATGTTTGGTGCTCCTGTAACTTCCCCTTGCTTTGCATTGATCTTTGCGCTCTTGATTGACTTGCTTGCTCCTTTTGGGCCCTTCCCCTCAATCTGCAGCCTGATGTCAGCACTAATTCATGTTTCTGTGTGCTTGCGCCCCCTCTCTTCCCTGTTAGACAGTGAAATCTAACCGTCATGGCTTTTGGCACATATGAATGGACTGAGGCATTTTGCTTTCACACGTTATCGTTGTGTTTGTCAAACGCTGTGACCGTTAGATTGAACTCAATCCCTGATCAACACTCAGCCGGGCTGCTCTGTCTGTAAACTGCTGTAAGCATTTGGGTTTGGGCTTTAAGTTAGCTTTGGATGATCAGAGCATGAATCAGGCTTAGGTTGATTCTGCGTCATCAGTTTTTAAATAGAGGTATGGATCTGTCACAGGAGGGCTTCCTCCAGCTGCTACAGGAAAAGGCAGAGGAGCCAAACGCAAACAACAGCAGCAACAGGATGGAGCCACTGCTGGAACGGCCAAGAGAACCCGCAGGTACGACAACAAGCACATCTTATAGTCGACATGAAATGAAAATTCACCTTATCTGTTTTGTAAATGCATGTTATTGATCTTATTGTGAATGATCCACAAATTGTTTTTTGACCCTGTAATGTTTCATCAAAATGTCATAACTGGATCTTCTGGTTAAAATGGTAGACTTCTCCAATCATTTATTTCCCTCCACAATCGACTGCAAGCTCACATTCATTTTTGAGCCTAACGCCCACATCTAAAAATCCAATCATCAACCGATGGATAGAACAACGTCCCTGCCCTACAATTGTTCAATTGGATGTACATCCCAATACGGAAGAAAAGATCTGTCTCCACTCCCATTTCATTGCAACTTTAATTATTCTTTACTTCAACGGGTAACACAAACAAGAACCAACAAATTTTAAAATTTAAAAAAAGAAAAAAAAAAATTAAATATAAAAATATTTAAACAAAGCTTTTAAAAAACATTTAAAAATATTTTAAAAATATTAAAAACAATACATGTATATCTTGTTATCGGGTTCTTCACCAGTTTTTTTCACTGATAATTTAATAAAAGATTTTTGCACTGTAGTTTATAACAAAAGACATTGTTAAATTCGAATACTATAACTCCGAATGTGTTTTTAACTTTGAATGTGTATTTTATGCGCGCACAGAAAGCCACTTCAGACAGTGTGCCAGCGCCACATTGAGTTCTCTTTCACGCTTCAATGGGGAAAAAAACACACAAAATTGTTAAAATTCCCATTTTTTTGGTGAGTATTCTCAATAGCACACTCTTAAATGAGTTAAGTGTTAAATGAACGTAAAGAGTTGAGAAAAATGGGTGCATGTCAGATCTTAAAGTGACAGCAGCCTAATAAACCTGCTGCTGTCAGCAGTGTTGGGAAAAGCTACTTTTAAAAGTAATGCATTACAATATTGCGTTACTCCCTAAAAAGTAACTAATTGCGTTACTTAGTTACTTTTTTATGAAGATGCATTACATTACTTTTGCGTTACTTTTTCTCACCTAAGCTGGACTTAATTGTTTTTTAATAACAACAAAAAAAGTTCTATTTTTGGCAAATTTTAAGGCCCTTTCACACCAAAAGTGAAATGAATAAGCCTCAGGCTGAAGGAAATGCATGTTTCCACCTGTACAGTAGAGGGCGCAGTTCAAACAAACCTTTCAGCTGTGCTGCCATTCTGGATTAAAGAAGAATAGGACACAGGAGAAGAAAGTTCAATTATTTCTAAATCTAATCTGAAGTAATTTTTGCTTATTAGTATGGTTGAATTAGATCATTGAAGGTCAGCAGCAAAGACATTGGTGAATAAAGTAAGATTAAATACATAAATTAAATTTGTGTAATTTAATATAGTTAATTATTACGTTTGCGTAAACTTCTGACGTTGCATTTCACAGTTTTTATTCATTTTGAGGAATACTGAATGTTTTCGTGCAAGTGAGATGAGTAAATGCATTTTCACATTTAGTTTAGGACTACAATACCCATCATGTTCACACAGCACACACAACACCTCTGACCTTTATTTCTCTCAACATGGGGTCAGGAGAGCTGTCAGTCAATAAATGTGAAAAAGTAAATAGTGATACTTATTTGAAAAAGTAACTTAGATATTTTGTTGTAAATTGAAAAAGTAATGTGTTACTTTACTAGTTACTTGAAAAAGTAATCTGATTACGCAACTCAAGTTACTTGTAATGTGTTACCCCAACACTGGCTGTCTGTGTCGTTAATGTTAATGAGAAAGTCACTCACTGCTCTTGACTGAATAACTTTTGTAGCTTTAATAAGGATTAATCTATATTTAAATGAAAAGTTATATATTTTTTAAAGCCATTTAACATTTTTTTAATGTTGAATGACTATAATTAATGGCTAAAATTGAAAAAAAAAAAAAAAATTTAATACAGACATCAGTATCAGTGATACTTGCCTTCATTAGTAAAAAGATGCCATTAAACACACATTTAAAATATTCTGTCTTTATGTTGTTTCTACATAAACTTTTTTTAATTCAATGTGAAATTAATACAATATAAAAATATTATATTAATATGCGATTACAGACAAAATGTGTGATTAATTGGTTTGAATGTTTTACTCTTTCTTTTAGTGACCCGCTGTTCTCAGCGCAGCGTCTGCCGCCTCATGGTTACCCTCTCGAGCACCCCTTCAACAAAGACGGTTATCGCTACATCCTAGCCGAGCCGGATCCCCACGCTCCTGACCCAGAAAAACTGGAGCTGGACTGCTGGGCCGGGAAGCCCATCCCCGGAGACCTGTACCGCGCGTGTCTGTATGAGAGGGTGCTGCTGGCACTGCATGACAGAGGTACATGTGTCATCCAGAACATCCAATCAAAATAAACCTTGTGCAAGATGGTTTACTATCTTTTTGACTATTTCAGCTCCACAGCTAAAGATTTCAGATGACCGCTTGACGGTGACCGGAGAGAAGGGCTACTCGATGGTCCGAGCGTCTCATGGGGTCAGAAAGGGTTCGTGGTATTTTGAGGTCACTGTGGACGAAATGCCTCCGGACACTGCAGCTCGACTGGGCTGGTCGCAGCCTTTAGGTCTGTCCTGTAACAACACTGTTTAGCCTGCTAACAGTTATAGAAGCTTCCTGAACATATATCCCATTTTTTATCATCTGAAATGTGCTGCGACTTGTGTATATATAATGCAATTAACAGCAAGCATGCAAAACGTGCAAAATATATTTAGATTTTTGCTGTATGAGAGAGATACACTACTGGCCAAAAGTTTGGATTTTGTTTTTTGTTTTTTTAAAGAAGTCTCTTCTGCTCACCAAGGCTGCATTTATTTGATTGAAAATACAATAAAAACAGTAATATTGTGAAATATTATTACAATTTAAAATAACTGTTTTCTGTTGTTATATATTATAAATTGTAATTTATTCCTGTGATCAAAGCTGAATTTTCAGCATCATTACTCCAGTCTTCAGTGTCACATGATCTTTCAGAAATCATTCTAATTTGCTGCTCAAGAAACATTTCTTATTCCTTTTTCTTACTTCTTTTCCAATGTTGAAAACAGTTAATAAAACTTCTTAATATTTTTAGGAGTCTTTGATGAATAGAAAGTTCAAAAGAACTGCATTTATTTGAAATAGAAATCTTTTGTGACATTATAAATGTCTTTACTGTCATTTTTGGGGTAATTGCTGAATAAAAGTATTATTTTGCTTACTTTTCTTTTTTGGAAGTGTATCATGGTTTCCACAAACATATTAAGCAGCAAAATCTGGTTGAAATCAATGTTTTCAACGTTGATAATAATCAGAAATGTTTCTTGAGCAGCAAATCAGCATATTAGAATGATTTCTGAAGGATCATGTGAGACTGAAGACTGGAGAAATTATGCTAAAAATTCAGCTTTGATCACAGGAATAAATTACATTTTACAGTATATTCACATAGAAAACAGTTATTTACTGTTTTTTACAATATTACTGTTTTTACGGTATTTTCGATCAAATAAATGCAGCCTTGGTGAGCAGAAGAGACAAAAACATTAAAAAACCTAATTATTCCAGACCTTTGTAGTATACTTGAGCCCAAGTTTAGCTCATTTCCCACATGCTGGTAGTTTCAGTTTTGTGTTTAGGCTTGGTGTTTTTTTTTGTTTTGTTTTTTTATAATTTATAGCACTATATTTTGTTTCATACTTATTTTTAATTTCATTTCTGCACCTTTAAATTTAAACAGTTTGTTGTGGAGTGATGGGAACCGTTTCGGATGCGATTTATCTGTGTTTTTTTTCTCTCAACGATGTAATTTTAACTTGGTGTGACCTATACAGCAATATGTATTTACAGTGTTCATCATATGTCTTTTATCCCAGGAAACCTTCAAGCTCCTCTGGGTTATGATAAGTTCAGCTACTCGTGGCGCAGTAAGAAAGGAACGCGCTTCCATCAGTCCATAGGAAAGCATTACTCTGACGGATACGGGCAGGGCGACATCTTGGGCTTTTACATTGAGCTTCCAGACGGGACCGAAACCGCCAAGGCTCTGCCTGACACGTACAAGGACAAGGTATGAACAAATTTAATAGTTTGTTCTTTAACTTATTTTTTTAAAAAAACACTATGTTACGATTTTTACTTTTAGTTCATGTTATTGGCTTGGAGGTCATCTATGTGCTAGTGCTCTCCTAAAAGATAAAATGAATTCTCTAATGTCATCTTAAGTGATAATATTGTTGATTCTCCTCAAAGGCGCTGATCAAATTCAAAAGCTACTTGTACTTTGAAGAGAAAGATTACGTGGACAAGGCTGAGAAGAGTTTAAAACCCACCAGTACCAGCCGAGTGAGTGTTTCATTGCATTGAATTCATGCACTCAAAATATTGCATTATGATGTCATCACTGATGTCTCATGTTTTGGTTTTTAGATGATATTTTTCAAGAACGGAGTGAATCAAGGTGTGGCCTATGAGAATCTGTTTGAGGGGATGTACTACCCCGCCATATCCCTGTACAAGAGCTGCACGGTACGGAAAAATGGTTAAAGGGGCGTTTACTCGACACCGTTTTAAACTAAAAATCATTTATTGGCCATTTATTTACATGACAATGGCAGCCTGAGAACACAAAATATTGAAAAAGGACTTCAAAGGGCAAGTTTCTGAAAATGATACCATTATTGTCTCCATGTAAACTACAAAAATGCAAATATGTAAAAACGGTGACGTCATGCGCATGCATATTAAGTGTTCCGTCTATAGAGATGCTCGAGTACTTGACAATCAAAATAACAATGGCGGACTACAGGACTGTTTGTGCTGCTCAAGATACTTAGTTTATTGACACTTCTTCAGCGAAGTGTAGATTTACTGCGCCACTACTACGACCAGCATTATTTACCTTTATCTTGATTGTTTGTGTTCAGCTCTCAGTAGAAGAATGTGTATGTGCGCAGTCGTGTTGTGTTTCTTACATCGCCATCTACTGGCCTGACATGCATAATACAGCGTTTTCAGATGTTTTCGCAGGATTCGTGTGAACAGGGATCGTATGCAGAACTTTTCAAAAACGCAAAGGAAAAACGTTTCTGTTTTTAGTACATCGTTGTCATGTAAACGTACCTTAAAAGTCAGATTTTGTCGATGTAAATCAAAGCAAACAAAATATTTAAACAGATATTCTTTGTTTATATGCCGCAGGAAAGAAACTCTTTAATTCGCTGTGTTGCATGTTATAACTTTCATCTTATTGTGGATCTTGATTTTGATTATGCACAACCAAAGGTTTGGGGTCAGTAAGATTTTTAATTGTTTTTGAAAGTCTCTTCTGCTCACCAAGGCTGCATTTATTTGATCAAAATTACAGTAAAAACGGTAATATTTGGAAATATTATTACAATTTTAAATAGCTATTTTCTATTTGAATATATTTTAAGATGTATTTTATTCCTGTGATGCAAATCTGAATTTTCAGCATCATTACTCCAGTCTTCAGTGTCACATGATGCTTCAGAAATCATTCTAATATGCTGATTAGCTGCTCAATAAACATTTCTGATTATTATCAATGTTGAAGACAGTTGTGCGGCTTCATATTGATGTGGAAACTGTGATAAATTTTTTATAGGATTCTTTGATGAATAGAAAGTCTATTTGAAATAGAATATTTTTTATAACATTATAAATGTCTTTACTGTTACTTATGGTCACTTTAATGCATATATACTGAATAAAAATATTTAAAAAAATCGTATTGACCCCAAATCTTTTAAAAGGTAGTATACGTGCAAATTTGTCCTGTCTGTCTGTAACTGTTTCTGTGGATGATGCATTTTCACAGCATCACAGTCATTGTCCTTGTTTTGATTTGGCCCACATAACGTGAAGTTTCCTCCAGTCCAGCTAAGCTAAATCAGTTTGACACCCCGTCATTAGTTACTCTGTATAAACACTAGATGGTGCCATATGAAAGAGTCGAGATGCAATTGAAAGCAGCATGTCGCACATCTATGAACCAAAACTAATGTGTCCGTATAACCGTTCATGATGTTTCCTCTCTCCAGGTGTCTGTTAATTTCGGGCCACACTTTAAATACCCACCAAAAGACATCACGTATCAGCCAGTAAGTATTAAGTACCTTTCCTATTAGTACTAATTGATATATTCCTATTGTTAATTGCCAAAATAAAGGCATATTTCTACTAGGGTTCTGAGTTATGCATGTTGTAGTTGATATTTTGTTTACACCCATTAAATCATTGCAATACCACAATGATGGTTCATTTTAAACTGAGACAGAGATGCTTTGTCTAATGGAAAGCAAGTGGACTACACCTTATTATTAACGGCTTTGGCTCGGCCATTTAATTCTAGAGAAGATATTAATACCGCGGATGACGTAGCGTTAATGCATACAGTGACATGCTAGGGAAGTGTGTGCTTCAGACTTTATTGGAACAGTCTGAGAAGGGCCTTTGTTCTTGCTTTTTGGCTTTGAAATGTTTTTGTAAAATAATAAACATTGCAGTGCATTACTATGTTTTGTTATATATGCAGTGTTATTTTAGTATCGTTGAGATACTATTATAGTTTTTTTTATATATATATATATATATATATTATAGTTATAGTTTTTTTTAATATAGTTTTTATTGATGTATTTTCTGTTTTCATTTTAATTTTAAAGATTTAATTTTGTTGTGTGTTTTTGTCTTGTGTATTTTTATTAGTTTTTTGTTTGTTTTGTGTTTGTATGTATATGCATATGTGTGTGTGTGTGTATATATATATATGTATATGTATATGCGCATTTAAATGAAAATGATGAAATATGATTCTTCCTTACTAAAAAAGTACTAAATGAAATAAGCATTATTTATATGCATTATACTTTCTGTAGGTTTTTACTCTCTCTTTACTTGGCAGCAATGACTGATCATATTGAAATATCACCCTTTATATGCCATTTCAGTGCATATACATAAATATAAATATTTTGAGTTTTGTCAAAAATATAAAGATATTTTTTAGCTATATTGCCCAATGTTACTTTCTACTTTACATAGTTAAAGTACAACGATCTGCAGGGTTTTGAACTATTGTAGGTTATTGCACCTTTCATTGTTTTAATGCTCATGATTCTGTCGTGTATCATCAGATGAGTGACATGGGTTGGGGCGCCGTCATTGAACACACGCTGGCCGACATGCTGTACCACGTGGAGACAGAAGTAGACGGCCGGCGGAGCCCACCGTGGGAGGGTTGAAGTCTCTCCACACTGTCTGAGAACACAGACTGTCTGATATGAATAAAGCTGAAAACTATTCACTCATGCTTTTCACGTATCATTGTCAATGACCAAGCAATGTTGAATATATTTTATTAAATCATTTGTTTTGTATTGGTTACAGTTGTACCCTGCCCTTGTTTTTCATGCGGGATTGAGAGGGTTTTTCTTATAAAAATCAATGTGCATGTCTCATACTTCAGTTTTCTTTTTATGACACATCATAGTGCACCAGAGCGTGATGTTGATAGATGAATCCGGTTGGATTATAATGGATTTGGGGCGGTGTGTCTTATGCAAGTTCACATTACTCATTACACTTCCTCATACTGCAGATTATCAGTAATATGATTTTTATTTCCTTCATACAGCATCCTTATAGTTTTGTTTTTTCCCCCTCCCATAACACACATTTACCTGTTAAACTCAGATGTTCAGTTGTGTGTGACCTGATAGTGTTCTCAGACATCATGGGTTTCCATTCATGGTTTTTTATCTGTTGTTTATTTGTTAATTGGTTTGTAGTCATGCAGATAGATGTAAAATATGATCTTTTTTTTTTTTTTTTTTTTTTGTAAACCATGTTTTATACACAAACTTGTTTTAATAAAGTTACTCCTCTAAAGGATTATAAATGGCTTTAACCATTTTCGTTTTCATAAATGTATGTTTCTACACTGTTACAATTCAGTATTTATTTATGCAACACCCAGACACAATTTTCACACTAACTTGGTCTTTTATTTACAAATTTAACATACAAAGCATCTTAAATCTTTAATTTTTTGTAATATGAAAAGTATGAAAAGACTGCAGGTTTGCGATACAGTACATTTACACAATATCTTTTCAATATTATTTAAACAAAGACTCTTTGAATAACCTCTCCAGTGAGGAAGCCATCGTGTCTTTTAAAAGAATAAAAAAAATATGAGGTTAAAAAGAACAATATTTGTTTTTTTCAGTCCTCACAGCTCTTCTGTAGATAAGCAGCGATATATTGGTTCAGCTGATGGATCTCTGTTCTACAACAATAGAGATAAAAATTAAAAGGCGTTTTTATTGTCATATACACATTGCATATTATATGTAAATGACATTAATATTCCAGGTTATTTAATGAAAATGACGTCTCTGGTTCTGCTTGGCCCGTTCGTGAGGGAATTAACGTTAGCGATGTTCGATTCTTAGATGAACCGTTCTTTTTTAATTGGATCTTTTTGATGAATCGGTTGATCCAGTTCACAAGATTCATTCTCGAATCAGACACAACTCACGAACTCGATTGATTATCAGAGTAAAGTTATTAGAGAATAATTATTTAATGTGCGGTCACATTTACCGTTGTTTGGCGAATTTTCGCGGGCGAAATACAGCACGCGATCGGGAATTTCGTGTGAGGGCGAAAGTTTTCCTCACGCAAATTTCGCACGTTTTTCACGGATTTTTCATAAAAATTTCCCTGAAACTCGTTTTAAACACAAGTAAATTATTTTTGGCGGTTGTTAGTAGGCCTACGTCGTAAGTTAAATAACAAATGTCACCATGGTGAATGTAGGATGTCTAGGAATGTATATACTACACACCTCAATGCCTAAAGTAGCCTACTTAATCACCGTTAAATAATTAAATTCCTCATTCAATGCAGTACATAGCACATGTAAACAGTCTGAGCATTTAAAAGATAAAATATGAATAACGCCTTGGGGAGACCAGAGGCTGTTCTGTTTGAACTGAAGTGAAAGGATGAGATTTTTCAGTAAGATGAATAACTTGTTTTTGAATGGAAAATGCTTGAAAAAAATTGACAGCCTATCTGAGAATCTTAAACATGTTTGTTATGACATTCATTTTGAAGAGAGCTATTTTTGGACTTTCGAAAAAGAAAAAAAAATCGAAATATTTGAAAAAAGAGATGTCAGGGCGGGGCAACCTGTCACTCATATGAAATCGACCAATAGCAAACCATCCAATCAACAAAATCAAGTCCCGCCCTATATTTTTTCTTGTATGCAAAGCCGTTTCACTTGGATATACGTTACAATAGGGAAGAAAAGGCTATTGCAACTTCCATTTGATGACTTTAAATTGAAAATGACCTGGAATATTGTGTTAAAGGGAGAGTTCACCCAAAAATGAAAATTATGTCATCTTTTACTCACCCTCAAGTTGTTCCAAACCTGTATAAATTGTACTTTTTTTGGAAAATATTTGTAACCAAACAGTTGATGAGCCCCGTTGACATCCATAGTATTTTCTTTCCATACAATGGAAGTCAATGTGGCTGCTTGGTTATAAACATTCTTCAAAATATCTTCCTTTGTGTTCAGCAGAACAAAGAAATTTATACATGTTTGAAACAACTTGAGGGTGAGTAAATGATGACAGAATTTTCATTTTTGGGTGTACTTTTCCTTAAATAAAGTGCATTTAAAAGGGCTCCTTACGCGTCTCCTGAAGATTCTGTTCAGCAGCCGGGGTCGACTGTAATCTGGAGGACTATGATTGATGAAACGAGTCTCCATGTTGGTCTGCGGGATCACCACGGTGCGGTCGAGATCGGGTGTTCTTGTTCCACGTGGCCCAAAAACATTCAGGTCCTTGAAACACTCGGTCTCAATCATCTAGATAAATTTTATAAATGCATATATGAAAAGTTGACCATAAATATACATTGCTCTACTCTAGGTTTCTTCCCTACCTCATTCTGCCAGGGCACAGGCACGCTACCCGTGTTAAACTTGCTGTAGAAATTATCATCGACCTTATCAAGGACCACTCCTTTAACCGTAGAGAACTGATCGATGTCCAGGACGTCTGCGCAGTAAACAGCTCTCGGCTGGTGGAGAGAGGAAAATCTGATGAGAAAATAACTCAGATGAACATCACAGGATTGTTTTCAGGTGAGAAACACACTCACGTTGGGAACAAAGGATGGCTGCATCCTTCCTGCCTCAAGTCTCATAAAGTTGATGTTCTTAAAGAACGAATGACCTTTGATGGCCTCTACTCCTTGCCTGAACTTGCAGCCCAGTCGCTCTTTTGGGTTTTTAGCCAGGAGCTAAAGTGTAAAGCAATTTGAAAAATGTATAGTATTCCTTTCAAATGGAAAATATGACCTAATCAGAGCTGTAGATAAGATTAGATCATATCAGTGAAATCAGAAGAGGATTGCACTTATTCAGCAGAGCGTAAAATGTGGCCTCACGCTTTTGCAGATGGATGAGGTTTCCGCGTCGAACTTCTCCTCGTATTGCTCGATCATCTCCAGAACTCGTCTGTCTAACTCCTGTTTAGATAGCTGTTCCTTGTGTTTGCGGAACGGAGGGCTTCCAGCCGTCATCTCGTAGATTAGACACCCGAGTCCCCACCAGTCTACACTAAAACTGTAGTGTGTGTTTGTGATGACTTCTGGTGCTGGAGATGGGAAAAAATATCAGGAAAAATATCAAAGTTTTTTTGCATTGTGACATTAGTTTAATAATGATTAAACACATTCTCCCCTAGTTATCATCACCTTAAAACCAAGCAAACTCATTCTCATAATCTTTTATTAAATTGTAAAGCATTTATACATTATCATAGTGTTTGTCATTCTGCCTTTATGCTGAATATATAATTATATATACATACAGTACAATTCAAAAGTTTGGAAATATTAAGATTTTTGAAACAAGTCTCTTCTGCTCACCAAGACTGCATTTATTTGATCAAAAATATAGTAAAACAGTAATATTGTGAAATATTATTACAATTTAAAATAACTGTTTTCTATTTGAATATATGTTAAAATATAATTTATTCCTGTGATCAAAGCTGAATTTTCAGCATCATTACTCCAGTCTTCAGTGTCACATGATCCTTCAGAAATCATTCTAATATGCTCAAGAAACATTATGACTATTATCAATGTTGAAAACAATTTTTTTTAGGATTCTTTTATGAATAGAAAGTTCAAAAGAACAGCATTTAACTGAAATAGAAAGCTTTTGTAACATTACACACTACCGTTCAAAAGTTTGGGGTCAGTAAGAATTTTTTTTTTTGTAAAGAAATTCAAGAAATTAATACTTTTATTCAGCAAGGACACATGAAATTGATCAAAAGTGACAGTAAAGACATTTATAATGTTACAAAAGATTCTATTTCAAATAAATGCTGTTCTTTTATTAAACTTTCTGTTCACCAAAGAATCCTGAACAAATAATCACGGTTTCCACAAAAATATGATAATAATATGATAACAAACAATGATAATAATCAGAAATGTTTCTTAATCAGCAAATCAGCATATTAGAATTATTTCTGAAGGATCATGTGACACTGAAGACTGGAGTAATGATGCTGAAAATTCAGCTTTGATCACAGGAATAAACTACATCTTACAATATATTCACGTAGAAAACAGTTATTTTAAATGATAATATTATTTCACAATATTGCTGTTTTTTACTGTGTTTGTGATCAAATAAATAAGTGCATAAGAGACTTCATTAAAGGGGTCATGAACTGCATTGTTTTTTTTGTTTTATAATGTTTCCTGGGGTGCACTTGTAATGTTAGTATGCTTTTTACATCAAAAATTGTCATAATTTAGAAATAAAAGGCATTTTTCCTACCCTGATTTTAGCCCTCTGATTTGAACGCTCTGTTTTAAGGGGCGTGTCTGCTGTGAGACTTCAGTGTAAACGCCCACTGCTGTGATTGGCTGACATCTTTGCATATGAAATAGTTAAGTATTACTCTCTCGAAAACTTTTAGCACGTTTTTACTATTACAGCTCTCAAGGTTAACTAATCGTGAAAAGTGTTGATTATAGCATTACATTTAGATCTGTGGCATTATAGTTAGATTGTGGCATGAAAGGTTGCAGTGATGAACATTGTAGCCGATCACAGACATGTTGTTGACGAGAGATCTCATCATTGCAACTCAATTTCTGCACACTAACGAATGCTTTCATCATAACTAACAGTGCAAACACGATGTAACTAAGAGATTCGTTGAGTAAAACAGGAGTTTTGGTGCGAGTCACTGATAAACTCACGCTGTTTGATTGACAGCTCCAGCGATTGTAAAGGGAGCGTTCTTTGTTTGCTTTCTATATATAATTTAATCACTGATTATTTTCATCCTACTAAGAGAAACAATGTGATGTTGACCGTTTAGTCACTGGTTTGATTTACTGACACATAGACAAAGAACATCTGACTGTACATGAATCATTAATATCAGATCAGGCATCAGAATTAACACAGTTACTGACATGTTGTTGCATTACTGTCGAGTCCATATCGTAAAAGTCTGTTTGCAAAGCCTGCGCCGAAATGCGATTGATTTACCAAAGAATCCACAGTGAAATGTACCGAATACAAATAAATAAAGCTCAACTGAGACATTCACATTGTTGAAAATAAATAACCATATTCCTAGCATTAGGATCCTTTGTAAGGTAATGTTATTTTAGTCCTGTATCGCTCTTCTCCCCTCCTCATCTCACTAACACGCCAGTGGGCGGGGCTAATGCTGCAATGATGAAGTAGGTGTTGATTTCTTCTGTGGAGGCGGAGTTTCACCTATAGATAGGCATGAGTCATTCGCTGGACCTGGTGTCAATAAAAGCTTTATTGGACTAACAAGGAAGTTTTCAGTTCTGAAACTTACAGGATATTCTTATTGTACGATTACCATTTATATATCAAAAGCTCAAGGAAAAGTTAATTTCTCAATTCATGACCCCTTTAAAACACTAACTAACCACAAACTTTTGATTGTTGTAGTGTATATATATATAATTTTTTTAAATGTCTGATATGATTTACTAAAACTGCTGTTATGTTGAATATCTATGAAGATGATTTTCATACCCATGTAACCCACAGTTCCCACTCTGCCCTTTACGAGTCTTTCTTCTGGCAAGATTACGGCGAGTCCCAAATCAGAGATCCGAATGTGACCTGTCAGATACAGGGGACATCATTTAACAGGAAAAGGAAAGTTTTCAGTTTTTAAAACTCTATTTTAAAACTATTTTCCTGATCCAGGCTTCCTCTCTGAATACCTGGGAGGAAGACTTCCTGAAAAGAGTTCTTTATACAAAGCGTCTTGGAATCCTACATACAGTGGCCCCAAAATGTATTTGGATATTCACTTTCACTAAAACATTTGACAAAGATCCTGCAGAATTCAAGTGCAAATAAACACGTTTAATCTTATGCAATAGCATTCTCACTTTTGTAGAGTCCAAAAACTTTTTGAGGTCACTATATTTAAAAGTAGGATCATAAACAAATGCAACAGGTTAATGATTTAGTTTTCTCTGCAACCCACATTGACATGCCCTGAGGTGCATTCATTTCCTTGTTTGTGGTAACGAAAGCAATTTTGGAGAATTGTTTCTTGATTATGAGATTTGATTATGCCAAAAATAGAAAGTTAGGGAAATTTGAGATCCTGAAGAGAATGTTACAAAGCTTGTACTGGCAGTTATAATGTCTTTTGTTTAATGAGGAAGTTCACATACCATTATCATCCAATAGAATGTTTTCTGGCTTTAAATCCCTGATAGAAATGAAACAAAACCCACATATTTATGAGACAAGCTAGATCTGTTTGATTAGATTACTGGAAAGTATGTCAGGTGACTATTTATAATCTGTAACTGCATCTAGCCCATTAAAAGTCAAACAATAGCTCTCAGTTTTATGGCCTACCTATAAACAATGGATTTTTTATGAAGATGGTCCAGGCCGCACAGGATCTCAGCAGCATAAAACTGTACTCTGTCTTTGTTGAGCCCCACCGTGCCCATGTTATAGATGTGAAACCTCAGGTCTCCTCCGTTCAACAGCGTCAGCACCAGGCAAAGAGCCTCTTTTGTCTCGTAAGCATATGCTAAACTCACCTGACACATTCAAATAAACACAGACAGCTAATTTACACAAAACAAGCCACGTTTCATTACAAAATCAAAGAGAGAAAAAGAAACTATATTTTGCTTAAAGAAATATATTTTTACTACCTCAAATACATAATACAGATATATATATATATATATATATTGCATTTTATTGTACACTCTAAAAATGCTGGGTTAAAAACAACCCAAGTTGGGTTGAAAATGGACAAACCCAGCGATTGGGTTGTTTTAACCCATCGGTTGGGTTAAATGTTTGTCCAACGTGCTGGGCAGTTTTATTTAACTCAACTATTGTTTAAATATTACTATATGGCTGGATTAAAATGAACCCAAAATAGGTTGGAAATTAAAAATCAGACACATAATTACTAGAGGCAACAATAATAATCAAAAGGTGAACATTTATTAATAAGCAATTTAATAAATGTGTATTGTTTAATTATTATTCATTATTAATAAATGTTAATTTATTAAACATATTAATAAATGTTCATTTCCAACATACTTATTTAACAAGCGATACAGTAATTTTTAAACAACAGTTGAGTTAAATAAAACTACCCAGCAGGTCGGGCATACATTTAACCCAACCGATGGGTTAAAAAAAAACCATTCGCTGGGTTAAATCAACCCATTCGCTGGGTTAAAAAAAACAACCCAATCGCTGGGTGAAAACAACCCATTCGCTGGGATAAGACAACCTATTCGCTTAAAACAACCCATTTGCCAGGTTAAAACAACCCATTCGCTGGGTGAAAACAACCCATTGGCTGGGATAAAACAACCCAATCGCTGGGTTAAAACAACCCATTCGCTGAGATAAGACAACCTATTCACTTAAAACAACCCATTCGCTGGGTTAAAACAACCCAATCGCTGGGTGAAAACAACCCATTCGCTGGGATAAAACAACCCAATCGCTGGGTTAAAACAACCCATTTGCTGAGATAAGACAACCTATTCACTTAAAACAACCCATTCGCTGGGTTAAAACAACCCATTCGCTGGGTGAAAACAACCCATTCGCTGGGATAAAACAACCCAATCGCTGGGTTAAAACAACCCATTCACTGGGATAAAACAACCCAATCGCTGGGTTAAAACAACCCATTTGCTGGGTTAAAACAACCCATTCGCTGGGTTAAAAACAACCCAATCGCCGGGTTAAAATAACCCATTTGCTGGGTTAAAACAACCCAATCGCTGAGTTTGTCCATTTTCAGCCCAACTTGGATTGTTTTTAACTCAGTATTTTTTAAAGTGTACAATAAATAGTACCATGATGTGACCAGTTTTGTGAGATTCACCCAAACTTGACCAGTTTTGTGAGTTTCACCCAAGCAGAAATAGTAATTTAAGCGTGAACATTTCCGCCAAACACTTGCTGATAATAATCATAATTCTCACCACAAATCTGCTGTTGACCCGTTCTAGAATCTGTTTCTCGTTGAGGGCCATGGCTTCCCCCCTGTGCTTCTTAACACGTTTCTTCTCCAGTTTCTTACATGCATACATCTTCCCTGATGCTCGGGCTTGACACGCACATACCTATAATGACAGGATTCATGTTACCTTCCCACGCTTTCCTCTTTAATTCTAATATAAGCTTCTGTACTTCAAGCAAAAGTGGGCCTGTTGAGTAGAACAACTTTTAAATAACTGGGAATCTTCATAGATTTTATATTGTGGTCTTACCTCTCCAAACCCACCCTTTCCCAAAATACGGTATTCTCGAAATGTGTTTCGGGTGATTGGACGTCTGCGGGAATGAAAGTGATGTCACATTCAAAACATATCCTGAAGAAAACAGCATTGCTTTAAAATGATCCAAAAATCCCACATCTGGCCCACACTAACCTCTCAACCATCTTCCACTGCAGGAATCGGTCAAAGTACATGCTTTTCTGATACTCTTCAAACGGAGCTCCGCTCAGATACTCATGAAGTGCCCTACAAGACCCAATAAATGACACATCAATGCTCATAGACACACATGTACAAAGACGCATTGATTATGGAACTCACTTTTGGCAATTGCTGAAGATATCTTCAGAAGCTTTGAGCTCCAGGTGGCTGCTGCACTCCTCAAGTTCACGGTGTAAAATCTCCCGCACCCTAGAAGACTGAACACATGCACGAGCATGAAAACACTTTCCCTGCTAACAGGGAACGTTCTGGCAAGGTTCTCTCAACGTTATGAACAAACGTTCTTCCAGTAACGTTAATAGAATGTTCTTTCAATGTTATCTGGTCTTTAATAATGTTCTCAAAACGTTAGCACAAAAACATCATTTACACATCATTCTTTTTTTTTTTAGTCGGGCATCAATCTAACGGTTTTTAAATGTTACAACCAGGGCTTGACATTAACTTTTTTGCTCACCAGCCACTGTGGATAGTTGTTTTCCACTCACCATTTTCACTGGCCACAATTTTGACATCGATAACATGGGGGAAAACTGCCATGTAGATATTTTTAATATTAACTCATAATTTGGCAGCAGGCATATTAGGCTGCTGTCACTTTAAGAGCTGACGCACGGATCCATTATACTGTTACACATGCGTTCTCTTTCTCAACTGTTTACGTTCACTTAAAACATAACTGACTGTGTTTACGTGAATACTCGCCATTTTGACAGTATTTTGTGTGTATTTTACTGTTAAAACGCAATAAGCAGCGAAAAAGAACTCAATTTAGTACTGAGAGGTGGCTTTATGTGCGTGCATTTTGGGTGTGAACATGGGAATGAGTAAAATTATGCGCAATCCCACACCGAAATTCAAGCCCTGTAACACCAACAATATTCATCCGGAGCAAATGAAACAAGTTAGTGAGAGGAGGAGGGTTTGTGTGTCAACTCGCTGTCGGAGAGATGAGAGAGAGAGAGAAAACGCAGCTGGTATCGTGTATCTATTCTGTGGAAAATGAGTATTGGAAGCGTTTCAAAAATTTTTGACAACACTACATTGCACTTAGTGGATTATTTCAGATGCCTTTTTAAAAGACTACAATTGAAAAATGTATATATTATATATAGAATTCAACCCGCCAAAGTGGCTAGTAGGAGTGACTGCGTTACACGCCACTGCTGAAATCCACCTGCATTTGGCGGGTTGGCAGGTGTTAATGTCAAACCCTGGTTTCTACTTGTTTCAGAACATTCAGAAAACATTCAAAAGTAACGTTCCAATAATGTTTGCAAAATGATAGAATGTTCCTTTAACATTCGTATAACCAATAAAAAACGTTTTTAAAACATTAAAAAAACATTCAGAGAATATTCCATTTTTATAACTTAATGAGAACGTTAGCAAAACGTTCTTAGAATATATTTTTGTTAGCTGGGTTCCTTCATGTGAAACACTAACAAAAATTTGTACTGTTTTCTAACTGCAGATATTAGGTTTTGATTATCATGCATATTGGAAGTGTAGTGGAAGGAATAAAAGCATGTGTAAAGACCTGTGAGGTGAGATATTTTGTGACGAGTTGCTTGCCAAAGTTCTTTCTCTTGTCATCCGGTGTGACCTCATATTCCACCTGAAAGAGCACAAACGGAGTATTCATTCACCAACATAAACAAGCCAATTGCATTTCACAAAATGTTAGCCTGACAAATACACTTTAATAATGATTTTTCGAAGTTGTAGATAAAACAAAGATTAGAGTCTTTCTACTTCAAAATGTCATGTTTAATTCAATGTGTTACTTGCCATGTCTTTCAAATTATTTGTGAAATTTGAGTGAAAATTAAAGTAAATCCTACACCAAATTTATTTCAGTGCAGACAATTCAGTATCAGCTCATATGTACATCTTCATATATATACTGAAAAAAATGGTTTAGGATTTACTTTGAAACAGTTTGCACTCATAAATTGCTAGTAAATTTCACAAATAATTACAAAGAAGTGGCAGGTAACATTGAAATAAACATGACATTCTGAAGTAGAAAGACTAAAATGGTATTTTCTTTATTTACAACTATGAAAAATCATTTTTATTAGACCCAAACTTTTTTTTGTCAGCCGAACAAACATTTACTTTTTTAAGTTCATTTTTTATTAACCCGTTTGCATGTTCGCAGTTCTCTGATGTTTTTTTATGGTCACATGACATACAAGTAAACAGATAAAATACCTACTAATCGTTTTTATTAAGTGGTTTTTAATCACAATATCATTTTTGGCCATAGGGCTGCATGGCTATATTTTGATTATTTTGACATATACTGCAATTGAACTGCGATATTAAATTTAACTTGAAAATGAAGATGTATTGCTATTTCAGTTTTTATATTTATATTAATTGTGCAGCCCCATTTGTTTCTTTTAATGTTACATTCGATTTAATTAATTATTAGCTTTTCTTTAACTCACAAACCCCGGTTTGGGAAACCCTCTATTAGACAGAAGATAATACCGTTTCATCCAAGAAGTCAATGCAATGCTGCAGATCAGATCTAGTTGCGCAGAAAAGGCGGAACAGTTGATTTCCGATGGGCTGTTTCACACACAGACTGTTATAGTCTCGCACTAGAAAACAGAATGGGTCATGATTTATTGAAAGTAATACAGTGCATTCCTGTGATTAGAGGCAAATATCTTATTGCAGCTTAAAAACGACAAACAGGAAATATCTTTACAGTACTCATTTGTAATATTGACATCTTTGCTGTGTATAAAGTCCACTGCAAAGTAATAAAAACATTTATAAAAGCAATTCCCCAACTTTTGTCCTTCTCACCAATGCTTCTCTCCAGCTCTGTGCACTCGTTTATGTGCGGGAAACGCAGAAACTCCTTCCATTTTCGACTCCTTCCTTTGCGGTTTCCACCATTACCTACTGCACAATGGAGGAAAACAGGAAAAGTTTTACAACCTAATATGAGAACCTTGGAAGAACTTTTGATTATGGTGCTTTAAAGAACCCATAAATTAACCATAAAGTTAAGAAATGCATGATTGTTCATTAGGTCCCTAGTGGGAAAAAATATACTAAAATTTATTTGGAATACATTTATTTTGTGCTAAGTATACTACAAATATGTTTACATATTATGTATTTAATAAACATACCCTGCAGCTTTACTTTTGGTATGCTAAACTGGTATACTTAAAGTCCGCTAAATTGAAACAACTAAATTTGTACTTAATGCACTTTGATTGTGCAGAAGAAGTACTGAGGTCCAACTAAATATATACTGAAGTATATTTGATTGTGTTAAAGTGGAACTATTGCAAGTACACTTGCATTTAAAGGCTGATATTATACAGAGATCATACAATCCTTATTAATAGTGATATTAAAACACTTTTAGGCATAATATTAAGAAATGTGCAATAAAGAAATGCTCCAAATAAAGTTTAATTATAATTTTATATAAGTAGGTCTTAAGTGATATGTCAATAAATATGTTAATGACATATGTGAATAAAGAAATAAAAAAATGCTGTTGATTGCTATTGATGCAACCCATTAGAGGGGACCTATAATGCCCCTTTTACAAGATGTAATATACATCTCTGGTGTCCCCAGAATGTGTCTGTGAAGTTTCAGCTCAAAATACCCCACAGATCATTTATTATAGCTTGTCAAATTTGCCCCATTTGGGTGTGAGCAAAAACACACCGTTTTTGTGTGTGTCCCTTTAAATGCAAATGAGCTGCTGCTCCCGGCCCCCTTTCCAGAAGAGGGCGGAGCTTTAACAGCTCGTGCTTCAGTTGCTCAACAACAACAAAGCTGGAGAATCTCACGCAGCCAAAATGAGGATTGTCAGTAACGGTGTTCAGCTTTACATTGTTCAAACCGGAGTCGGACACTGATGGAGAGACTCAGGAAGAAGTTACAACTTTCAGAAAGCATCTGGACATTTCTGAATGGTTAGTGGATAAATTTATGTAGTTTCTGTGGAGTTGATTCAACTCATCGACTAGCATGTGCCGTCACGTTAATCTTTTGTGCAAATCCAGCGTTGAATTGACCCTCGTTTGTGAAGCAGTCCGGTGTAAAATGACGACATGACAACAACACTCTACTACAACAACTCTTCCTCTTCTCTAAAGCAGTCCAACATGGCCTCACCCCCTTTGTTGTGTGTTCTCGGGGCGGGGTTTATGTAAATTTTGGGGTTTGTGATGTCACTAACCCGGGAAGAAGCTCGTTGTAGTCCCTACCAGCCGTTTGTTGTAGTCCTTAAAAAAGTGATTTCTGTAAAAGAAAATATCTGCCTTTGCATTGAACTTTGAGCGTCGTAACTTTGCAGATGTTGTTTATACTCAAACAGCAACATTACACACTAACTATAGTTAAAAAAGTGAAATCACAATCAACCACCCCTTTAAGTCTAACACAGCGATACTAGAAAGACTAGAAGGATTTATGTTTATTATTCTATCAAGTACTTCAGAAGGTCATGTTGAGAAAAAGTTAGACATGCAATGCAGGTACTTATAGTCACTGTATGTGCGTGTGTGTCTGTGGAAACAGATGCTTTATTAATCACGTGTGTGTGTTTGTGTGTGTTTGTAAGTGTGTGGGTTTTGTTTGAATGACAATTTGTTGACAGTAAAACTGAAGAGAATCCATGGCATCCTCTACTATATGAGTCTGATCTAAAAATAGCAGTGGGAATGAAGCTATAGGACATCAGATATGAGACGCCACACCTTTACAGAGACTTTCAGAAAACGAAAACACAACATGCAAAAGTATAACTTCATAATACGTGGATGCATTATTGGATGAATTATACCAGTTCACTTGGGTAGTTAGTGCTGAAAACACTTGAAGTTGACAAAACATGACAGGTTTTGCTTATTTTGAAACGGCAACTAAAGCTATTTTTAGACCTCGGATTTGTTGTAAGGCAGGTACTGCTGACAGACTGTTAACCACAGCAAAAGAAGTCAAACCTGTTTGTGATGCAAGGCCCGTATGACGTCAAAGGCATTGTGTGTTTGGTTTTGTTTGAGGTCAGAGTGTTTCAGGTTAGAGGTGCAGGACGAATGAAAATATGTTGAATGTGCTGTTTCTTTTTGCTCACGGCCACTGAAGAACAGGGAACTAAACTGAAAATTAAAGCGACTTTTGACTTTTCGAGGTATTACAGTCATTAAGAATAAAATGTACTTAAGTTGACACATATATGCAGACTTTTTTAAAACATACATCAAGAATTTAGGTTTAAATTCACACGTGTATGCGGAAAGGTCCTGTATGTGAGTTTTTATTACTATTTTGTCTTCACAAGTTCATATTAAATGAATTGCAGAGTGAAATACATTTTTAAAAGTACACTGAAAAAGTTTATCACAACACTTTTTCTTTTGTCAAATCAGCTTAGATAATTAATGTGGTTCAGATAACATCATATTTTCAGTTTCTGTTGATTAAATCAATCGCCTTCATTGTATTAACCAGGTAACTTACTTTTCTTTTTTACAGTGTACTTAAATTGCTTAGTCTCTCACAAAAGCATTATAATTTTAATATAATCAGGAAAATACTGTTTAAAAGTATTTTAAATGTTACAAAACAGGACATGTCAGCTAACCGAAAGCATTTCAACTACCCATAAAATGTTTGTTTTGGTCTGAAGCTTGAATCAGTTTCATTATTTTTTACTTTTCACAAAGAAACAAAACAAAACAAATCACAATCCTTTCCTACAATCTGTTAAAACACATTAAAATGTTTTATCACAGCACATATGTTATGACAACAGTATTTTATACTGATTGAATGTTTTTGTTTATCTATATTAAAAACAGGCGAATAAATATTCTTACCTTCTCGTGCTTTTATGAGTGCACAGTTTGCAGCCATTGATTCAATCTCCATTTCTGCAGTATCCGCTGATGAAGGTCAACCAAGTTGGGAATTCTTGCAATACTGCTTTTCCTCCTTATTTCCTATTGTGCTCTGAATTCTTGCATATTTGGTGAGGTAATTCTGCACTCAGTTGAGATAACTTGCATCTCCTGTGTGTGATTTAATGATGTGCATGCTGTCAGAGTAAAGCCTTCTCTGACAAATGAGAACTCAACTTTCTTGTTTATGTGTTGCCCAATCTTGTTTCACCTGTACAGGTGACCTGACAGGTGAAGCCTCAGATGTGTCGTCGGCAGAAAGTGACGTTTTACGCTTTCAGGGATTTAGTTTAACTGCAAGCCAACATCTCACTCAGAGGAGACCTAATTTAAATTGCCATTAAAAGATTTAGAAAGTCCATGTATGATAAATAAAATCCAATACACTGTATGTTGTGCTATATATATATAAAAAAAGTTATAAGGATATAAAAATGTGACTTATGTGCAGCATAAATTGAAATGGGGTAATTTATATTACATTCACAACATTTAAAAAAGATTAAGAACATGTAAATCTATCACTCTAGTTAGTCTTCAACACTGTGACGTGATGCATAAGTTTAAAACCGCGTTTAACATGCAACTAGCGCCACCATCTGCTCTATTAATATGAAACAGATGTATGATGTGAATTATAAAGATGAAATTTATTTAAAGAAAACCTATATCCATTAAAATAAATAGATATATCCCTAAATATTTGCTTCCAAATCGACTAAATTTATCTTTCATTGAAGTAAAATCATTTCGGTCACTTCTTGAAGATGTTTCTGGCCATTTGAAATAATCTAAGAATGTATTGACTGTAACAAAAACAGTCAGTTCATCCGAAATAATTTTAAAAAATCCATTTAACGCAACTTATGTGTATTTTAATGCATCCTAATGAATGCTCAGGTAATGAAACTCATTGGAATACTGTATTTCGACGTCAACCAACTCGTCCTAGCAGCCAATCCTGTGCCCTGCTGTCCGTGCGTTTTAATCGCGTCAGCCAATCAGAGACAAGCTGCAGAAATAGTCTATCGCGATTGGCTCGCAACGTCAATCCGGGCTCCGTCGTAAAGCCAGTTTAGTAGCCGAAAGGTACCAAGATGGCGGAGGTAAGTTGGAAAATAGGGGGAAGGCGTCATATTTTGGTCGTTAATTTTTCTTACCACAGTACATTAGTTTGGGATTTCTATATCTGATTATATGTAATAATGTGTTATCTTTGGATAAAGGCCGGTTTGGCGGAGATAAGAGCGATATTGGCCGTCAAAACGAGTGTTTGAAACGTCGATGGGCCTCTTTTAGCGTCGAGCGTTCAGAGCGGGCGTCCGTATTTGGCGTCAGATCTGACTGAGCGGAGCTGCGAGCAGCGTCGAGCGCGCGGCGATGGTTAGTTAGTAGTGGAACTGGTTTTTTTTTTTTTTATTTCTCGCTTTTTAAAAATATTTTCACTTCTCTATTATTGCCGTTTTTTCGTCTGAATACTTCTATGTGGTTTTTAGAGAGTGATATTTTCCCCATTGCTGCAGTACCGAATTGATGCTGTAAAGTGGCGACATCAACGCATTTATTTTTTTTGTCTCATTATAAAATAAAATGTGTGATAATTTATTATTCAACATGGCTGTATTTTGTTTAAGAGACCCAGAACACCTGAATAAATACTGATCAATGCTTTGGCTTGTTAGTGACCCTCACAAACTCGGTTTCTGTTGTATATCTCTGTGTATAATTTCAAATGTAAACTCTGGATTTAAAAAGTACAAATGAGGATTCAACTGTTTTATTTTAATTCATTTTAAGGAATGATTTTTGTCCGTTCATATAATCTTGTTTGTATTCATTGACATTTGACCAATTTCATTTTTTAAATTCATCTTTATTTTATCTGTCAACTGTGCGGAGCAGGTTATTATTCATATATGTATTACTATTCACCCCATTGTTATATTCAATTAATATGGTACCATACTTTACAGTGAGTGTTACCAAAGTTAAATTATGGTAATTTTTTTTGCCTCCACTGTCATCAGAACAAAAAACTAAAAGACTTCATATTGGGATATTAATAATAATTGTAGTAGCTATGGTAATTTGGTGGAAATTATGGTTTCTATAGTAACATTTTGTTAAGGGAAGTTAACTAGTATCCATCATAATGCTGTAAATTCCCCAAACCTCACATTTTCTCTTTGTAATTTCAGGCTTCCTTGGGAAGTACAAGCCCAGGTAATTTGTCCTCTAAATCTGTTAAATGTAAAATATTTATTTACTTATATATATATATATATATATATATATATATATATATATATATATATATATATATATATATATATATATATATACACACACACACACACACACACAAAAATAAAATATATATATATATATATATATATATATATTATATATTTATTTTGTGTGTGTGTATATATATATATATATATATTTATTTTGTGTGTGTGTGTGTATATATATATAATAAAAACACACACACATATTAGTAATATTAATAGTAATATTAAATATTTCTATTTGATAATATAATATGTAGTAACTGTGGATTGATTTGATGTTTTCAGTTGGCTCTTTGTCATCGGAAGATCACGATTTTGACCCGACGGCAGACATGCTGGTGCACGATTATGACGATGAGCGTACGTTAGAGGAAGAGGAGATGAGGGAGAGCGATTCAAACGGGAGTTCGGAAATCGCAGATCTGGAGAAGGTTTGCCTTCATTCTTTTGGCCAACGCACACGTCTCTCATTTAGGGATAATTATTTTTATATTGTGGCTAGGGATGTCCATTTACATAAATTCCCATAATCGATCGTTGTTTAAATTAACGATCAATTAATAGATTAATCGTTAACATACTAAGTTATCACGTTACTTAATAACCACTTGCTTAACCAACACAAAATAGGTGTCGTTTAAACTTATATTCACTGTACAGCCAAGTTTATATGTAATATGACCATCACTTAACGAGTGCTTTTAAAAAAAAATTAAATATTAGATGAAAAAATAACTGCTTTACATGAAAAATGTGTTCTGTAAAATCATCTTACATTAATAGATAGACTTGTCATATATCGTTGAAAGGTCTCAACTAGCAGAACACAACAAGCATATTTGTTTTAGTTAGAGACCAAACTATACCAAGTTTTTGTATTAAAAAAAATCGCCATCAACGCATGTGTAAACAGTAGGGATGTGCAAGACTATTCAACTAAACGGTACAGCTGCTACTAGTCAACACTGAAAACAATAGTTGATTACACAGTTTTTTATAGTTCAAATTACTGTCGTTTTAATGTTACTGTGATGAGCAGAGCGCAGCCCAGAGCTGCGAAAACGGAGCGAGGCTGGTGGCGTGAGTGTTAAATGAATGTCACCTGTGCGGCAGTGCACACCGTATTGGTCTCGCGTCCCAGGAGCTCCGGAAGGATAAAAGAATGAGTACAGTGGAGGACGAGAGAGGACCAGGCCTGGGACATTTAAGTTTTGTGTTGTTTATGTATGTGCAGCAGTCGGCAATGATGCGCCTGCCGTTCACTTTCGTTTTATTTATTTTGTCATTAAAACTTACGTTTACAGTTCGCCGGTTCCCCCTTCTTCCCTGAGCCCTGAACTTTGTTACATTTATATTTAAAGACATTTTCAAATAACAGAATATAAAGAATTGAATTAGAAAAAAAAAAAAGTTTTATGGAAGCTGTGACACGTCTTTCCACTGGAGCCATGCGTAAGCAAATGCCCATCGTGTCATTCACTTCAACTCTGAAAAAAATATCTTATCTCCGAGACGACAGCAACAAGACATGTTCCCACTCAGTTTTGTTGAGGGAGAAGGCTTCCGAAAAGTCATAACGCAAGGCAAGCGTACTGCATATTTATGACCTGTTTTTAGTGGCATTAATTATGGGATTTGACTGTTTGATTCATTGTTTCAAATGGATCATATATATGCACAAGTCTTTAGGGGGTTTCTTACTTTAGACTAGTCGACTAGTAGGTTACAAAACTTCCGTTTAAACAACTGTCAAATTAGTCAAAGCGCACATCCCTAGTAAACGGTATACACGATGCTTTTGCGGCACATTTTTGTTTGTAACTTCGTGAAACATTGTTAAACCATAGTAGATCGCATATCTTTATTTAGAGCTGGTGGTCTCGAACAAGCCCAAACACAACATAAGATAATGTGTAGATCACGGAGTGACATTGACATGCTGCTCTGCTAAAGCTATAGGACTTCCGGGATCCGGTCTTGTCGTGATCATGATGCAGTGTTTTCCCAACGTCATTTGAAAGTTCAACAAATGGAAACTGGATCTCGAGTTTAGTGGGTAGGGATGATGTGTAGAGACCAATCGGACACTGTTTTACAGTTGGAGTGATCATCAAGATAATCAACCAGGATCTTATTACTTGTTGTTTATTCTATGTACTTTTATTGTGGCATTTACACAAGTAGATCCTATGTTCAGTAAAATAAAAATAAAAATAAAGTTTTTTTTGGACCCTTGGTTAAGTATGCTTTGAAATAAACGGCTAGCCTACTTAATACGTTGCGTGGCTTGAAGACATTAATAAATTTAGAATACGTAACTATGGCACGCTCGCTTCTTTTTTGTTTGTGTTTTGTGCATTAACCTCAAAACTACGCACTTTAATGATGACCTTGCTTAATCGACCATCGGTAAGTTTTGATTAAAATATTATCGACATTTAATCGATCGTCGATTAATCGTTAGCAACCCTAATTGTGGCTAATAACAATTATAACCGTGCTGGCATTATAAAAAAACACAAATTGTGTACATTATCAATATAATAATGTCTGTTAGTATTAGCCAGTACTGATGTGATCACACATATATTGTGCATCTGTAGTCGTATGAGTTATTTGCAGAAATAAACCATTGAATCTCATGCAAACCTCTTTCTCACAGGAGGGGAACATGCCCTTGGAAGAGTTGCTAGCGTTGTACAGATATGAAGCCGCAGACAGCGCTGTCGGAGGGTCGAGTGCGGACAGCTCTTCTGTAGAGCTGACCGATGAGCTGCCTGACATGACATTAGATAAAGTAAGTGTTTATTTATTTATTTATTTATTTATTTTTTGCTTTTTGTCTTCCTTTGACATTGTTAATGTCCTTTTGTCTTGTAACAGGAGGAAATCGCTAAAGATTTGCTCTCTGGAGACGATGAAGAAACACAATCTTCTGCCGATGACCTCACACCATCTGTGACGTCACACGAAACCAATGATTTCTTCCCCAGAACTCTTCGCTGTAAGCACATAGATGTTGTTTTTGTATGTTTGACATCACTGATTAGAGAAGTGTGGCCTTTTCACCAGTTTTCATTTGAGTATTTAATTTTCTGTGATGCTCAATTTTGATTTTTCTTTTCCAGCTAATGCAGTTTATGATGGAGACAAAGAATCTGAGGGTGAGGAGGATGGTTTGAACCCTGAAGACTCTCGCAAGGTGAGGAAGAAGTTTATCCTTTGTGGTCTACAGAACTAAATAGCTTTTTTCCGTCTTAATCAAAGTTTGAAGTTAAAAACGGGTTGTGTCCTATCATTTATGTGTGTCAGACAATGTTGTCAACCCTGTTGAAGATAATCAATTTGTGTTATTTACACAGGAGATCATGGTGGGATCTGAATATCAGGCAGAAATTCCTGCTCTTACCTGTTATAATGACCAGGAAAAAGGTGAGTCTTCGATATTTACATGAAACAAGTACAAATTTGAGTCAGTATTTACATAAACCAGAAATCGGCATTAACATGTTGTGTACATGTATTTCTTAGTCAAGGTTTTTCCTAGGTCAAACGAACACTGTCATCCACACACACAATACAAAGTATCCTACCCATGTAAACTGCAAGCCCAGTACTGACAATAAATCCAAAATAAATGTGAAGAAACCGCTTGAAATGTTAACTAATCCTATTTATTCACGAAATGAAAAATAATCACTGTCAGGACAGATCATAAAACAAAGTGCTTATAAATTTACAGATTTTGAAATATAAAATAGTTCTATGTTAAAAAGTCACTAGGTGACTGATTTGTAAAGTTAGTAATAAAATGAATAACAAAGTAAGACATTTCATAGAAAAAATGGCAAGTCTATTATTTTGCATTTATGCTCCAAGATTTGACATACAGTATCAGATTTTGTTCTGTCCATTGCTATGGTTATCGTCAATCAGATTCAATCGTGCATTTAAATACGGTTGTCAGTCTAGAAACTTTGCAATGTGTAGTTAGCAGCATGAAAAATATATATTACATACAGAAAGCGAGCAAAGATCGCTGCTGAAGCTGTCAATTACAGTGAACTCTCGTGAAAACTCCTGTTATAATCAATGAAGCTGTCTACACTGTGCAATTAATCTCTTATTGACATTGCGTTTATACTTCGTTGGTTATAATGAAAGTATTTGCGAGCATACGGACCTCACTCTGAACAAAAACTGAGTGGATTCTGACTAACTTAAACACATCTGATTGGCCATTGCGTTCACGCACTCAACAGATATGCCTGTGATTGGCTACAAAGTTCAACGCTGCAAAAACACGTTGTAAATAGAAACCTTTGATGCTCTTCACAGAGCGCTTGCACGAACACTCAAAGGAGCGTTTTAAAGCAGCCGGCTATCAGCGGGTATGATCAAATAAATCTTTGGCAGGATAAATAAAGATTCAGTTTTGTTGCTGCCAAAATATTTTCAATGCAGGAAAAACCCTGTTAGTGAAACAAAAAATATAGGTTGGGACTTGATTTTATTCGTTGAGATTTGATTGGTTGAAAAATGTCAGGCTATAATATCACTGAAATTATTTTTAGCCATCTGCACAGTTTTTATGCAAGTATTAAAGTTGTTTTGGCGATGCAGAAATGTATTAGATCTTTGGAATAACGTGTGCTGATAAATGAGTCAACTTTGAATTTTTTTTTTTTTTGTTTACGTTTCAGTTTGTGCGCTACTGTTTTTCGCAGGTCATCTAAAACAAATAGTGTTTTCCTTTGTTTTCTTCAGTGTACGCAGAGGAAGATCAGCTGCTGTGGCAGCCGGACTTGTTGCCCGAGTCTAAAGTCAAAAGCTTCCTGCAGGATGCTCTGAGAGCGGATGGAAAGATGGATGGAGATGGCAAATGTTCTCTGGTCAGAGACAACGAGCAGGTGAAGATCACAGATAAATAGTTTTATACAAACCAAACGTATTCATTACACTTGGTAGGCTGTTAACTGTTTCCACTAAATTGAATTGACCAAACAAATCTGCACATTGCTGAATAGTGCTGTGCAGATGCTTATATTTATATAGATAAGAAGTAAGATGAAATTCTGAAAGCTTGTAAATGTAAATCAGTGAGATCTTTATAACAGAGTATTTACAAAAAATGCATATTAATATCAGTCGTCACTCTATATCTGCCAATAATACGTCTTAGAAAGATGATATTTGAATGCTTAGTTTTATGATCAAAGTTCTGTAGTTTCAAAACATATAATTCAATGCAATACAATAATGATTGAGAGATGAACAAATAACCTTCCTTAAAAGTCTGATGGATCATATTTGACTCACATTTTAACATGATTTTTCTAAAAAATGATGCATGGATAAACAAATAAACAAACACTTACTGGACTGAAGTAACTTATCTTGAAATGTTACTAATATAGACGTTATTCTTGCGTTTACTTTAAAAAAAAAAAAAAAAAAAAAAAACAGTAAAGATTTCACAGCAAAAGGGCACCTTAAGGTGAAAATTTGTACAATTACACCTTTTTAAGAAGTATAAACTGTCAATCAGATGACAGGTGGCATGTGCAACAGGTTTTTCAGCAAAGTTTTGATTGTTGATCATTTCGAAGTCTTAGATATTTGCATATCATGTTATATAGCAGGCTTAATAGGGTTAAGGATGTAACCACATGCATACCCCACACATATCCAGTTCTCTTAACAAACCTGTTTGTTTTTCTCCAGGCCTTATATGAGCTTTTGAAGTGTAACTACAACGTCCAGGAAGCTCTTGAACGGTATCGCAGCAATGACAAATCCTCAAAGGGTAAGTGGAAATATTGCCGTTGTTTTGTTATAGCAGTTTTGCTGAATTAAATAACATAATTTTAAAAATTTAATTATTTAGATGAGATGCTCCCGTGGTCTGAAGAAGAATGCCGGAATTTTGAACATGCTCTTCTGTTATATGAGAAGAACTTCCACCTCATTCAGAAACACAAAGTAAGATGGCATCCTTTCTCCTGCGTTTTTGATCCTAAACAATGTTGTCTTAGAAATGGAGATTTGAGTCAGGATTGACATAAATCAGATGCAACTTCTATTAAAAACAACACGAAATTCCATTAACGTGTTGTATACACGTATTTCTATTTCGAAGTTAAAATCTTATGAGTATTCTGTGGGATAATAATATAGGATGGGACCTGATTTTATCCTTTGGGGTTTGATTGGTTAAAAAATGTCAGGCTATAATGTAATTGAAATGATTTTTCACTGCTTGCATCATCTTTTGCATCATATTACACTAATATAATGCTTGACTATTAAGTTATAACTTTCCTTTGAATGTTTACTTTCAAGGTCAACACGCGGACAGTGGCAGAATGTGTTGCGTTTTACTATATGTGGAAGAAGTCCGAGCGATTTGACTTTTTCGTCCAACAAAACCGATTTGGGAAGAAGAAGTTCAGCAGTTATCCTGGTGTTACGTGAGTTTTGTAATGATCTTCTGTTCAGTGGATGATAAAATGTTCAGTGTGAACCTGATAGAACCTAATAGACGTTTGAACTTTGAACATGAACTTTGAAGGCTGATTGTCCTCTCCTCTCTGCAGGGATCTGATGGACCGGTTGGTGGATGAGGCCGAGGGTCTGGTGGACGGATCTGCTTCTGTGTGTTCCAGCAGCAGCGGCCGGATAGAACCTCCAACCGAACAACAGCTCAACCTTCTCAACTCCATCACAGCCAGTGACCTCTCTGGTATACTGTTACTACACATTTTTACACATGCTTTTACTTTTTAGTTATTTATTATCCATTTTGAGATCATGCTAGTTTCCACAAAAATATGAAGCAGCATATCTGTTTTCAACAGTGATAGTAATAAGAAATGTTTCTTGAGCAGCAAATCAGCATATTAGAATGATTTCTGAAGGATCATGTGACACTGAAGACTGGAGTAATGATCACAGGAATAAATTACATTTTAAAATATATTACAATAGAAAAAAAAACATATTATGCCCTTTTTCAGTCTTGATTTTGGGCTTTACTAGAATAAGTTTTCATGTTTGTATTTTCAAAAAACATTTTCACGTATTTGACAGTTGCAGCTCCTTTCTTCCCAGTCTCTCATTAACGCTCTTTTTAGTTCCTGTCTATATGAAGCCCCTCCTTCTGAAAAACACAATATGCTCTGATTGGTCGGCTGGACCAGTGTGTTGTGATTGGTCAACCGTTTTGAGCGTGTTTGGGAAATATCACGCCCCTTACCATAACAGTGAGTTTCAATACACTACTAACTAACTCAACCAGGCCCCGCCCCTTTATTCTGATTATGTCTTGGGCGGGAATTATTTAAATGAGGAATATTGTGACGTGTTCGTTCCCGGAAGAAAACTCAAGACTACAATGGAGGCGTTTCAGGGAGTTCAGAAAAAGTGACACTGATATAGAGAATAACTCCCGCTGGAGGGACTTTGGAACTTTGCAGACCTTTTTCATGCTGAAACAGCAATATTACACACTAAAGAAAGATGAACATGTAAAAAAGCGCTATATAAGTGCCTCCATCCATTCATTCATTCATTCATTCATTCATTTAACAATTCAAAAGCATAATAGGAACCCTTAAAGGATTAGTTCACTTCAGAATTAAAATTTCCTGATAATTTACTCACCCCCATGTCATCCAAGATGTTTATGTCTTTCTTTCTTCAGTCGAAAAGAAATTATGGTTGTTGAGGAAAACATTCCAGGATTTTTCTCCATATAGTGGACTTCAACAGGGACCAACGGGTTGAAGGTCCAAATGTCTCAGTGCCGCTTCAAAGAGCTCTACATGATCCCAGATGAGGAATAAGGGTCTTATCTAGCCATTTTCTAAAAAAAAATAAATAAATTAAAAAAAAAAGTATATACTTTTTAACCACAAATGCTCGTCTTGCACTGCTCTGCGATGCGCCACACATTACGTAATCACGTTGGAAAGGTCACGCGTTGAACCCCAGTGAAGTCCACTATATGGAGAAAAATCCTGGAATGTTTTCCTCAACAACCATAATTTCTTTTCGACTGAAGAAAGAAAGACATGAACATCTTGGATGACATGGGGTTGAGTAAATTATCAGAATTTTAATTCTGAAGTGAACTAATCCTTTAAATTGTAATATTTCACAGTTTTTACTGTATTTTTGATCAAATAAATGCTGGCTTGGTGAGACTAACGCTTAACTAAAGTATTTTCCTCTTTCTCCAGCGCTGACGAGCACGGTGGCGTCGGTGTGTAATCCTGCAGACGTGAGCTGTCTGGACTCCTACAACTTCTCTCCACTGGATGGGCTTCACCGCGGGCCCCTGAGTCACGAAGAGCCGCTCAACTATTCCAGCAACGGAGACGGCGACTGCCTCAATCTACTCGAAACCGGCTTCTACCACTCGGACCTCGGCCAGATCAACGTGTGCGGCGACGACTGCGATCGGCCCCCGGCCAAGCGGCTGAAGATGGGTCTGTCGGAACCGTTCATAAACGACGTGTCGGTCGGAAACAGGAGCATGGGTGTAGACTTCGAAGGCCGCACGCACCATATCACAAGTGCCAAAATGGCGGTTTCAGTCACTGACTTTGGCGAGGCGGGCAGCTACATGGCCGCACACACACTACATCAGCACACGGCGCTGCAGTCGGAGTGAAGGATCGCAAACCTCACGGGACTTCCTGCAATCAAACGTGTACATAGCCGCTTCCTGAGATATTCCTCCTTTTGTTTTCCGATTATATACGTGTGTATATATGTACAGATTTTTTTTTTTTTTTTTTTTTTTTTTTACTATGACATCAGTGATGTCTAATTGTACAGACCTGAATCTTGATTTCTCAAGAGTTAATACAGCCATTTATTTTCCAGTCTTGAATTTTTTGGAAGTGTCATAAACGTGTCTACGTCCGAATACTGTGGAAAACTGAACTTGTGACAGGAGTCGTCGCATCAAAAACTGATCGATCACACCTTCGGCCGACAGCAGGGGGTTTATCCGGTCAGGTCAGCCTTTCCTCTGTGGTTCCCATCAGTGTTTACAGGTGCCTCGGCTCACGAATCCAGCCGTCTGAACGGCATTTACTCTACGACCACTTGTTTTTTGTTTCGTTTTGCACCGTGAAGAAGCAGCTCTGTTTTTTTGGTGTCCTTTTCACTCAGCACAAAAACCCGGAAGAGTTCGTCCGAATGTGTTCCGGTCGGCCCTGGGAGATTTTCTGCTATTTTGAACAAACCAACAAACAATTTAAAGTGGTTCTAGTGAATATATAGGCCCGAAATACAGTTATAAATGATTATAGAGGTGTTATAAAACACTGCTACGACGCGTGTAATTTTTCTTCTTTGCATATATTTATTAGTGTTCCTTTTGTAATCTTGCTTTATCAGGCGGCGTTTGATCAGCTGGGTGTATTTATTGCAATGAAGACCACTGGACTGCATTATGGTCACGATTTGAGCGTTTTTGTTTCCCGAAATGGTTGTGAAATTACTGGCACATTTCGTTTTGTGTTTCCTTTTTTGTTCTCGAATGTGTACAAGAGCATTTGTTTGATATTTCAAGAGCGCTATTTATTGAAAAAAACATTTGCAGGGATACTCTCGAACTTCTCAGCGCGGGGGACCGAATCGACCCGCGGTTTTACGTCTTTTCCCTTCAGTAACCAATTATGCAAAGCTGTACATGATTTCTGTTTGTCTGCCATTGTTCATCATCATCATCATCATCATCATCCCTGCTTTCACTGCCTGGCGTGGCGTTCGTTTCTTCAGAACAACCTGATCTTCGCAAAGGCCTGCAAGCGCTGACCCGACGTTATCTATGCATCAAGAATCGCTTGCAGATTAAAACAGATCATTTCGCACTTGGTTTGTTCGTTTTTGTCCCCCCCCCCAACTTTTCTTTTTTTTCCAAGTTTCCAGACTCGTATGGCAATAATTTGTAAATATATGTACAGATAACCATTTTTTTTCTTCCTTGGCAAACAGATTTGAACTTTGAAGACTTAAATTCTGTGCTTTTGAGTCTGCGTATGCCACAAGAATGCCTTCTCGACTTCCTTTACCGTTTGTTTGACTGACGTTTTTTCCTCATCAGAGATTTTGCTTAAGAAGAGTAAAGTTATTTATTTATTTATTCACTCAACTGCAAGTGGGTGTAGTGTGTTAGCGTTCTGTACACGAGTGAAGTAACGTGCGCTCCTCGCCGGACGCCGCCGTCTTCACAGGAAGTAGCGGAGCTAGCTGAATGTACAGTATTATCGCATCTTAGGGATTTACTGAACTCGTACGATGACAAGAATGTCTTGCGGTTAAGGCAGAAGCCCGGTTTGCAGTGTTGCCTTAACCCTCATTCAAAACTTGCATGTTGAATTGACCTGGAAAACGCTTCTGAATGACGTACGGAGGATTTCGGGATGGTCGATGTGACGTTTTCCAGGACGGTGATCTTTTGGACGGCTTGTGCTGTGTCTGTAAAATTGTGTTTCCTTGTATCTGCGGCCAGAATCCTCCATATTTTTTTTGTCTTGACATACTTGAAGGATGTGTATTGATCAATTTAAATACAATATTCTCCAATTCAGTCCTGTAGGTTGTGCAATTCATTTCTCCTGTCCCTCCAAGAAATGAAAAGAGCTTTAGGAAATCGTGTTGGTGCAGTAATTTGTCCAAAGTTTGTATAAAAAAGAAAAAAACAAAAAAGTAATAGCATAAAATTGAAATTGTAATGTAGTAATGGTTGTCTGCTTCCAGGGGGAAAAAATGTACATTTAAAATCCTTCCCTTATCTTTGGAATGTTTTGCGCTTTATTTTGTTTAATATAAAATTGGTTTTCGTTCACTTTTATGCTTTTGAAGGGGGGAAGCTTATTAGTTCAAGTTCGGTTTTTCAACACTTCATTGTAATAAAGTTATAGTGTTAAATAGACAATCAAATGGCAATTAATATTGGAAAAGGAAATTTTATCATTCTTAATGTTTGTACATAGACACTGTTCTTGTTCTGTTGGTTTTTATTTTGTATTTTATGTTGTACTTAACTGGCAAACCGTTCCAGAAATAAAGTTCTGGAGATATTAAAACCGTGTTGATGAGTTTATCGAAGTACTTCACATGTGACACTCAAATTTGATGCCTCTGAATCATTATTTGCATCATGATGCTGCTGTGGTTGATATGTTTGCATCACTTTGATTAGTCCTCTGTAGAGGAAATATTAGTTTCTATGATATATGCCACAGTTTTAAGTATCTGATTTAAAAAAAAAAAAAAAAAAAAAAACGTTAAATGTTTAGGGGTTTGGTTCAACTTCTTTTTTCTCTAATGTCTGACATCAAAAGCTGATTTTATGGTAAGAGGAACCGCAGGGACATAAGTATCATGTTTTTAATTTTAAGTAGTTTCTTGTAAATAAACGTCTCAGGAAAACTCTAGTTTTCTCTCTAGGAGATTTTCTTTACAAAAGGACATCAGAACTTACTGAAAGATTTTCACTTTCATCAAGATGAAAATATTAACATTAAAAATAACTATGAAACTTGGTTTCATATCAGTCTGAAAGTCATTGCTCTCATTTTTACAGTGTTTTGTGTTGCAAGTTGCTTCTGAAAACATTAATAAAAGTAGAGATTCTTGCCCTGGAATTGATTTCAGGGAATTCTTTTGGTAACGTATAACTGCATTGTCTAGAATACAATATTATGAAATTTTAAATAACAGACCTATTAATTATGGTGCAGATTTTAAATAATTAGCAGCCCTGGTTGCTTTCTAACCCTGGTCACACAAATTTTTTAATTAATACAAATTCCTTCATGTTTTTTATGAACTAAACACTAAAAATAACTTTAAAATAAGGTTTCATTTGTTAACATTAGTTAACTACATTAATCAATTGGAACATTTACTAATGCATTTTTATGATCAAAAGTTGTATATGAACATTTTTATTAATTAACATTAACAAAGGTTAATAGACACTAAAAATAAATTGGTTATACTGTGGTTGGTTCATGTTAAAGGCACAATATGTAATTTTTCACCACTAGAGGTCACTTATTCAAAACAAAGGTGTAGCTTGATGACGCTTTGATTTCACGGAATCACGTGAGATGTTATCTTCACGTCTACAGCCGGTGGAAAAGAATCCGACAAGACTCGGGCAGAAATCATATTCATGGATGAGCTAATGTATTAAAGATTTATTAACATTACCGTAGTATGAAGCAGATTATTGGAGCGGAACAAGGCCGCTGGAGCGATTGCTAATGATAGACGAGCACGAGCTTTTATTATGCCGCAGTCGCCGCTTCCGTTTCTTCCGGTCAAGCGTATGTGGGGTAACGCAGTGCTGTTTATCATATTAGCTACATTTGTGTGTTGAAAGTTGTTCTAGTGCTACTTTGCGTTCACTCGGCAGCTACTATGAGACACTTGTTGCACGCTGCAGTAAGCTAGATCGATATTAGGCATGGTAAAACATGGTACTCACGGTAAATCAAGAAAACGAGATTTAAACAATAAGACTCACTGTGTTGAGATATATAACAATGATTAGTTTTCTGTCGAAGAATGCATCCAAACAGTTGTTCCCTTGTCTAATAAAACACATAATATATTAAAGCGTCTTTTGTGTCTCCATAGTTTTTACAAAATAAAATAAAATCGAGAGTAATGCAGGTATGATGTCATTGATAGGCGACACATGGACGCGGTCTGTATCCTGGTTAAAACTGCTGATTTCTCTGGATTTAAACATGATTGGAAACATTTGGGATAATGTAAGTACACAAGTCAACAAAATATATAACATTGTTCTAGTGGTTTTTTTGTATTTCACACTCACTTTTGCTTTAGAAAAGCATTAAATATTTAAGGTTTTACATAAATAATAAACACATCAACTTTTTAAAAAAAAAAAATTAATGCACAATTGTGTAGTAGTTGGAGAACAGTTCTTCACCACGATTAATATCTCTTAGTGACACAAGAACAACACAGCGCAAAGGTCTGAAATAGAAAGCAAAATGAAATTAAGAAAATGTCAAAATGTCCTAATAACAATAGCACATGAAATCTATCGTCTTGCCTTTGAGTATCAGCTCTGTAATTAACATTAGGCAGGTATTGACGGAGCTCAAGAGGAAATCCATCCGGCACGTCAAACTCCTGATAGCAGACATTCGCAGCTTTCTCTGTGGATAACAAGACAGGTTATTCACAAAGATATTTACCTTTATAACGGTGGACAGTAAAACTTTTAATTGTAGAACATGACTGACCATTAGAGCAGTTGTTGACATACTGTCCCACTGCGAGAGGGTTCACAGGATGAGGCGTCAACCAGGAGCTGTCACTCAAACGGAAGGGACCCACTCTGTCCCGCCCACTACACGACCTGTTTTCAGTCAACACATTTGATTTGTGCTTCATAATGCACCGTGAAAGCATTAAAGAGGCCCTATTATGCCCTTTTTCAAAGTCTTGATGTTGTTTTTGGGCTCTACTAGAACAGGTTTTCATGTTTGAATGTTCATTATTTTCCTCATATTCTCCATTGTTACAGTTCCTCTCTTCCCAGTCTGTCAGTAACGCTCTGTTTAGTTCCTGTCTCTATGAAGCCCCTCCTTCTGAAAAGCACAATGTGCTCTGATTGGTCGGCTGGACCAGTGTGTCATGATTGGTCAACCGCTTCAAGCGTGTTTGGGAAATGTCCCGCCCCTTACCATAACTGCCAGTTTACACACACCTAACTAACTCAACCAGGCTCCACCCCTTTATTTTGCAAACGCCTTGGGCGGGAATTATTTAAATGAGGAATATTGTGACGTGTTCGTTCCCAGAAGAAAACTCAAGACTACAATGGAGGTGATTCAGGGAGTTCAGAAACAGTGACACTGATATAGAGAATAACTCCTGCTGGAGAGATTTTGCAGAGCTTTTTCATCCTCAAACAGCAAAATTACACACTAAAGAAAGATGAATGTGTAAAAAAGCATAATAGGACCCATTTAAGCTAGCAGAATGATGATGACGATGATGATGATGATGATGCTCACCGGTACACTATCTTGGACAAGGCTTTGTCATTGCCATCAATCAAAATGCCATCTATGCATCTAAATACAAATGGATTTCTGATTGACTGAAAAAATATCGGCTCATCTGCTTGATAGATGGTTCCTGTGAAAGAACAACATCAAAACAAACATAACTCTTATGAAGAACTGCATATGCAACAGACAGACAGATGAATATAACCAACATTAATATCTTATCTGATCTTAAAGTCTCCATGTAGTCAATAATTTTATCCCTTAAAACTCATCTTTGATCACCAAAATGACATATTTAAACGTTTTTTCCTGTGAAAAAAATTTCTTCATGCCTTAAAATAGCTTGAATGAAACTCTACACCCTTGCCTCATTTAATATACGTGGATCAATGAATATGCAAATTAGCCCCGCCTCCACTCGCTCACGCCAGCTCAGAGATCCACTCGTTCAACTTACTGAGGTAAACGCTGCACAATGGTATCGCTCTTTACAACATCGAACACATAACGTTAATTAATATGATTAGCCTTTTGCTTGACTATGTTATCAAACAGTTAATAATGTGCTGCTAATGTTACACAAAGCATGTTTCCGTTCGCCATCTCAGAGACAGCTGACTTCTAACAATTAGTATCTTTAGAAAAGCTTTAACAACTCAGAACATCAGTGGAGAAAGGCATATAGTTCATCATAACATTGTAATATACATCATTAGACCCACCATACTGCTAAATCTATATGATTTTACATATCAACAGAAAAAAATACCGGGATAACCTGGCTTCTCTCGAGACTCCCCTGCTAGTTCGCTGTTAATGATATGCTAAAGCCCGCAGGCACGTTGATGTGATTGGTTACAAGCTAGTTTGTGACGTCACAGACACAAGCGATTTTAAACCGCGTATGAAATCAAAAATATTATTAATAATATTAATATAAATGTGTCTACCGCCAAAAAACATACACATCTATTTTTTTTTATTTATATACACGCATTTTTCTCTGTTCAAAACTGTAAAAAGATTTTTTTTTAAAACAAACTGTAACGTCGTCATTCTGTTTGATGTTTCAAATATTGTGTCTTTCACTTTTCACTCAATAAATAAATAAATAATTATTATTTACATAAGATGACGTCATAAAGAGTACCTGGATACATCGCTACAATACTTCCTTTCGGCGCGTGTCCTCGCGTCACAAACACTCCGGTTCCCGCGAACTGTAGTGAGCTCCGCTTCCGCTCGATCACGAAGCCCAGAGTATTCAACATTACTGTAGTTGAAGCATGTGTTTCATTCTCTACATTAGTGTAAATATTTTGTTTAAATTTAGGGAGTAACCGGAGCAGTTCACTTTGATTCTTCAGATCATTTTTCAGTAGTTCAGTGAATAAACACACGAGAGATTCGAACACCTCCTCATCCTGAATTAACTTGTCTTGGGATCGATTCTTCACCTGACGAAGAGTTCTGGGAAAACAAACACGAGCTAATTGTGAACAAGGCTATTGTTGACCAAAACCTGAAGCAGAGAACGAACTGAACTATACCTCTCGTTTTTCTGCAGATTTAAAGCTATCCAGGGGACAAATCTGTGCCTGTAGGATTTCCACCTGACCTCAAAAGCTTTAAAAAGAGCTTTAATCATATTATTCATTTACATCAGAGCTGCATATGCAATAGTTTTCAAGCAGCTTTTACTCTCGTGTTCCTCCTGCACTTCTGAGATCCGATTCATCAACGAGTGGTTCCTTTGAAACATTTCTTCTTGATGATTCGGTTGAACCGATTCGCAAAGCTCTTGCAAATTGCTTGACTCTTATGGAGAACGCTTTACAAAATCAATATGATGTATATAAGAATATGGTAAAAACATAGGTATTTAACTGCTTATTTCTCACCTGCAAGGCATTCAATGCAACGCCGTGACTTCTGTGAACCGGATCACTGAAACGAACCGATTCGCTAAAAATGAATCAGACCTCTCCACGCTATACTATATTACCGCCACCTAGCATTTGGGAGACCTGTACAATTATAAAAATAAATAAAATAAAATCTTAAATGTATTTGAACTCTCAAATATCACGTGTTCATTTATTATATTAATACGCGCGTATATTTAGATTTAAACATTAATTTAATGCCATCTCTCTTTGTCATTCACTGCTTAGTGCTCTTTGTAACAATGTGTTATCTTACTAGTACTAGTCAGAGAGGGCAAACTCCAATTCTTCCTCGAATCTTCGAATTGTAATTCATTTTATAGGTAAAAATATTTAACAATTTATGTAGATTTTATTTATTTATTTATTTTTAGAAAAGCTAGGGACCTGAGATGCAAATTAGCATATATATGCTATATATATATATTCTCTATGTACAATGCATATTTTTCATCTCTTTGGCTGGAATCATGTCCCTATTTAAACAAACCAATTAAAAATGCAGTAAATCTGTAAGTGAGGAAAATTATTAATTAGACCCATCGTACCTGGCCAATTAGAGATCACCTCTGGACCACTAAGCTCCGCCCACTTCAAATCAAGTCACCTTTATTTATATAGATAGTTTTCAAAGCAGCTTTACAGTGATAAACAGGAAAATAAAGATACGATTCAATGATAAAAACGTCATATTAATCATCGTGCTCTAGTTCTTCTATGTATTATGTCGCTATAATAATCGATCACATCTGCTCGCTTTCTGATTGGAGAACACATAGGGAAAGGGCGTGTCATTTCCGCAATACTAGAATGTGATTGGTCCGTCATCACGAGTCTGCACCGACAGCAGAGATGGACGTGCTGGTGAGCCGCTCCACTTCGGTTCTGCGTTCATTTCACTAACCGTTAACTAAAGCGTTCAAGATCATCAGAGCGTTTAATAAAAAAGGACGCAGTTCGTCTCTTTCCATCATAGGATCTCAAGCCAGCAGAATGGCAGGCACGGTGAGCAGCTCTAGGGGCTGCGTGACGCTCCGCGGCGCTCAGATCCGGGACCTGCTGGACGCGAAACACAACGTGCTGTTCGACTGTGACGGCGTCATCTGGAACGGCGAAACGGCCGTGACCGGGGCTCCGGAGGTGGTCAGTCTGCTCAAGCAGAGGGGCAAACGGGTGTTCTTCGTCACCAACAACTGCACCAGGCCGCGGGAGAACTACGTGCAGAAGTTCTGCCGCCTGGGCTTCACCGATGTGGCGGAGGAGGAGATCTTCAGCTCGGCGTACTGCTCCGCCGCGTACCTGCGCGATGTGGCCCGGCTGCAGGGGAAGGTGTATGTGATCGGCTGCGGCGGGGTGATGAAGGAGCTGCAGGACGCCGGGGTGCCCGTGGTGGAGGAGGATAGTGCCGCCGACCGGGAGCCGGGCACCAGCATCTACAACTGCCCTCTGGATCCGGATGTGAAGGCTGTGCTGGTGGGATATGACGAGAACTTCACCTTCATGAAGCTGGCCAAAGCCTGCTGCTACCTGAGGAACTCTGAGTGCCTGTTCTTGGCCACCGATCCGGATCCCTGGCACCCGCTGAGAGGAGGCAGGATCACCCCGGGTAAGGCTGATTCAGTAATACATTGATGAGGGATAATGTGTGATGTTCAGTGCAGCTCATGTGAAGCTTTATAAAAATGAATTTATTTTTTTGCACAAGGAAAATAAAGCCTATTTTAGGACTATTAAGATTTTTCTGTATTGTACCATTATTTTCATGAGTTCAACAGTTTTCCCACCAAACTCTCATTGCTGTGATTAAAAATAAGTAATGCAAAATCTCATTACTGTTATAATTTAAAAATAGCATAAATTAAAGTAGGGATGCACAATATGTTGGTATCGGCCGATATATGTTCATTTTTAATGTTATAGTTTGGCTGATATATTAAAGCCGATAAATAATGTATTATTTCCTTCAGTTGAGACCCTTCAGATGTGAAACTGTTCACCATGATGGTTTTGAATTGCTTGAAATATGATTGAAATCACTTCAAAAAGGAAAATACAGTTCAACATGTGCAGCGCAAATCTGTAATATAAGCTACATAATATTATAATGAGAACGTTATAATTGGGTGTTTGGGACATGGCTTTTAATTGGGAGACTTTTGTTTTTGTAATCAGTCTGTCAAAAATTCTATAAAATTTAGATTTATTCGCATATATATTGGTTATCGGCTTTCAAATATTAAGAATTATCGGTATCGGCCAAAATTTTCATATCGGTGTATCCCTAAATTAAATTATTTTTAACATGACAATAAATAGAGTTTTGTAAATGTGCTTAGTTGTCATTAAAATACACAATGCAAATCATTTCGTGAAACAAAATACTAGATTCCCACTGTCCTGGAAAATCGCACAAATATGGGAAAATCATAGAAATTTCTATACTACTCAATAGAAAATTTTCCACATATGTTCCATTCTGAAGTATGGAAGTAAATTTGAAATTTTTTTTCTTGCAATTGCGAGTTTAAATCTCACAATTCACAGTTATAAAGTCAGAATTGTGACTTTGCAAGTTACAAAGTCAGAATTGTGATACATAATCTCGCAATTCTGAGAAAAACGTCAGTCTTTTTTTCCCTCACAATTGGAGATTATAACACGGAACTGCAAGTTTGTTATAAAGTCAGAACTGCGAGATATAAACTCAAAATTCTGAGAAAAAAATTCAGAATTGCGAGTTTATATCACACAATCCTGACTTTATAACTCGCAATTGTAAGTTTAAATCTCGCAATTGCGAGAAAAAAAGTCAGAATTGTGAGATAAAAAGTCACAATTACCTTTTTTATTTTTTTATTTAGTGGCGGAAACAAGCTTCCATACTAATGTACTACAGTCTTTCAGTCATAACTACTGGAAAGGGCATGGAAAAACCAGGCAAACTATAATCACAAAAAAGTGGAAACAATTATATTTTAGAAAATAGTCTATTTAGGACTAAGATTTTAAACACTTTTTCCACTAAAAGTCTCATTGCTGTAATGCAGTAAATAAATAAATAAATAAAATTAAAAATCAGCATAAATTAAAGGCATAATTTAAATTACATTAATGAGAGTTTTGGGTGTAAATTTGCTTAACTGCAAATGTAAATTATCTTTTCAAGCTAAATATTGGGTTCCCACAGTCCTGGAAAACCTTAAAAATATGCAAAATAATAGAAATCCGTTCTAAGGGTTACATTTGTTATTAGAAAGATTTGCATAAAAGGAGTCTTTCTTCAGTCATAACAAACCACTGGAAAAGTCATGGGAAAACCAAGGAAATGTATTGGTCAGAAAGTGTGGAAACATGAAAATAACTTTCCTAATTTTTTTCTTTTGATTGTGGAGTGAAATGTGATGGAACAAACATGTCCGCATCTAAAAGACAATCTTTTTAAGCATAATGTTATTGAGCATGAACAGACCTGTTGTTTGGGGTTAAATGACTCTAGAGAAGGTCATGGAAACACATTGTGGTGGTCATTCAGTGATCTACAATACCCAGCGGGTCAGTGAATGATGTGTGAACTCTCATGGACAGGTTCTGGGAGTCTCACGGCCGCTCTGGAAACGGCCAGCAGCAGGAAGGCCACGGTCATCGGGAAGCCCAGCCGCTTCATGTACGAATGCATCGCCAGTCAGTTTGACCTGGATCCGGCGCGCTCACTGATGGTCGGCGACCGCTTGGAGACGGACATTCTGTTCGGCAGCAACTGTGGGCTTTCCACCGTCCTCACGCTCACAGGCGTCTCCACGCTGGAGGAGGCGCACAAATACAGAGACAGCGAGGCACCGGAGCAGAAGGACTGCGTGCCCGATTACGTGGTGGAGTCCGTGGCGGATTTCCTGCAGGCGCTGGAGGAGTGACCATACAAACACCACCACTGTATTCACAGTTTCAATCCCGATGCTGTTTCTCAACATGTACGGTTAAGTGTCTCCACGGCCTGGTTAACGTCACCCCATGAATAGTCATGTGTCTGTCATGAATCTGATGACATGGATGTGTTTGAGACACCGGACACTCACCTTAAATGTTCTGCTGAAGTGTGAGTAAATGATGACCGAGTTCTACGTAAATGTACAATTTCAAAATATTTCTCCCATATTATTTCCTTTTTTTTAATTCTATTTTTGAAAGGTGGTAATTTTTAAGGGGATTTTATTTATTTTATTTTTTGGAAAAATGGTACTTTAAAAATAAATAAATAAGCAATTTAGAATATTTAAAATTAAATAAAAAATGAATGAAATGGAAACTAAAATCCCCTTAAATATTATTGCATTTCTTAAATAAAATAACATAAAATAAAATAAAAAATTGAGAAAGTATAAAATAAAATAAAATAATGAAATGAAAAAATAAAATCCCTGAAAGGTAATAATATTTAAGGGGATTTTATTTTATTTTGTGTTTATTTTATTATTGAATTGTTCCATAGAAGAAATAAATTGTAAATAAATTGTAGAATTGGAGTGCGAATAAATGACAGAATTAATATATTCAATATAATAAATATTATTTCCTTTCAAAATAAAATGAAGAAATATATTTCTTTTATTTTATTTCTTTATTTTATGCGGTTTTATTTTATTTCTGAAAGGTAATAATAAATAAGGGGATTTTATTTTTTATTTCATTTTATTTTAATTTATATTTTCTTAATTTTATTTAGCTATTTTATTATTGAAAGGTAACTATTTTAAGTAGGGTTTTGATGAGGTCTTGCAATATTAAAACGTGACGATATTTCTTGTCGAGGTGAAAAGCTCGCAATATCAGCATGACGGAGTTGAGTTTGTGGCAAAACTTTCAACCACACAGTATCGTTATTTCTGTCTTACAATAATTTAAATTATCACAGAAATTCTGGGATAAAAGTTTATTATAGTTTGGATATAAACACTGATGTCTACGGTAGTGATCAAAAAAGAGCAAATCACCTTTGGAAAAGTAACTTGGCGCTTCAAATAACGATTGTAACAATTACATTGGTAAAAAAAAATGTATTTGTCATTGAATCATTCATTCGAGAGATTCGTTCAAAAATGCTGATTCATCCAGTAATGAAACAAGTGAAGTCTTTATGAGTGAGTCATTGAATCATTCATTCCACCCGTTTTTTTTCTTTTTTTTTTTTTAATAATTCTGATTAATTAAACATTTTAAATAGACTGCAGCAATTTACATTTTGTCAAAACCTCTAGTAAGTTAGGTTATTTTGTTCAGTTGTCTGTTCAGAATCGTGATTCTCAGTCGTGAGTCGAGAATCAGAGTCGTGATTCTCTATTTATCCAGAATCGTGAAGCTTTAACATTTCAAAATGCACCTACATTGTTTTGCATTTTGTGACTTTCAGTCGAATAAAACACTAATTTTCCAGTCGTATATTTCGTCATTGAAGACTTCTTAAAAATAGTGTTAAAATCACCTCGTCTTGTTCTCGTGAGCTAAGAGTATTGTAACACCCCTAATTTTAAGGGATCTTATTTTTTATTTAATTTTATTTTTGAAAGGTAATAATAAATAATGGGAATTTTTTGTTTCATTGAATTATTGAAATAACTTTTTTATTTTATATTATGCAGGAGTGTTATTGGACTAATCCACAGCCCTGTATAGAGAACAAACATCCACTGACATTGAGATCAGAAATGAAAGATCAGAAAGTGTCGTTTGTGTTTGAATAAGCAGCATGTGTGTTAATGATTGACTCTGTCTGGACGTTTGAACCTGACGCTTGGAGCTGGGTGATATCCCTAAAAATCTCAATATCTTTCCAAATTTTGTCGATAAATAAATATATATCTCGATATTTTGTCATTTGCTATAGAAAAACTCAAAATGGTGATTTTCTTTTGCCCCAATTAAAAAACAACATGTTTATTTAGACCAAGTGACCACTTATTACTTTTTATTATCTTAATTTTTTTTTAACAATATTCGATATTCACAATATTCTGTATTTTTTTTTTTTTATATATTGATTACTCAATTATTGTGATAATATCACTAATATTCGATATATATCGACCAGCCCTAATTCTTTTATTTTCATAATATAGGTTCATACCCAACAACTGTTCACAAGACAATCAAGTAACTTTCCATGATGCTAACATTAGTACCTCTTCATGAAGTAAACCGCACTGATGATTAGTTATGTCTAGTTAGAAAGCACTGTGCCAATCTAAATCTGTACTTAGTAATGGGAAAATTTTATAGTCGAGGTTTACCAGTGCAAAGACTAATTCAGTTTTATGTGCCAACTTGTATGTGTATTTATTTTTAATCATATTTATTTCGATTTAGTGTTGTGTTTGACTGCGATATGAAGAAGTTCATATCTTGATGAAAAATGTCTTGACTACTACTCACTTGTTTGTTGATTGGGTTTCAACTGCCTTTATTAACAAAAGTGACCTTTTTTTACCAAAGTAGTTGGTGTGTTTGAGAGCTGTGCGTTATTTTGACGGTCATTCGCAGTGTAACGCGGATCGTTCAGTGGTTCTGCTTCATGTAAAGCGTCTAGAACATGTTTGTGTGAAATAGAGAAAAAAACATCTGCAAAAGTAACGTGCCAAAATAGTCCATATAAAACCACTGAATGTGAAACTGCATGAATGACAAATACATATGATGTGGTGAGCTGAAAACATGTTGTGATCTAAAAAGGCTTATCTTGCTTCTATTTAGTCAACTGTTTGTTAAAACCTGGACCACATTTTATTATGAAAACTTGGATCCTGAGTGTTTTATCATCATTGTTCATTGTCTTTAGACTCTGTGCCCATAAAAACTTATGATTCTGAACAGTAATTATATTGAAGGGGAAGCCAAACGTCTGTAAACACATCTGACGTAAACTGTGAAATGGTTTGACATTGATTTAATGCGCTCTGTGGTGTGAATTAACGTTTTTTAGAAATAAAAATAAGCCTTGTATCTCGTGTCATTATTGTCTGCTCATGTTAAGTGTGAACGCTTTCATAAGGTTTCATTAGTTGAGGGCTTGAGAGAAATAACCAGTTTAGATGGAAAGGATTTCAAGCCGACTAGCTGAAGACATTACTGTAGCTGTAGCCATTAATAGACACTGAACTTACAGCACTACAACAACCATAATGAAATGATCCTTCACAATAAATAAAGCTTTACAATGAACTCTGTTAGATATGGCAATTTATCTGTTTAATAGAATACCTTACTCACCTGTTGAGTAATAAAAAAGGGTGGTGTGGTTATTGGGGCTACTGTGCCTTAAACCTTTTTATTTTTTGGCTTAAAGAGTAGTAAAATAGGCATTATACATTAATTTATTTATATCATTGTAGTGACTACCAGACTTTCTCTCTCGCACACAATACATCTTTAAAAGATTGAAAATAAAAAAAAACACACGAACAAAAAACTACACTGACAAACACAGATATGAGTAATCAGCGTATGAATCTCAACAATGGTGACAACAAAATATTCAGACAATCAGATCAACTCTGGACATCACAAAAAGCTACTAAAAGAACAAAAACCACAGCAAAAAATAAAAGCAAATAGTTAGAATTAAAGAAAATAATAGGACAATTCAACTGCATAATTTATTCATGCTGTGATGCATGCTGGGAGTTGTACTATTGTTCCCAGCGTGCATTGCGACATGAAACTTTTGATTGTCACCTTTGTTGAGATTCATGTGCTGATTCTTGATGTCTTTGTGTGTCGAGATCGCAATCTGTTTCATTTTGCTACGAGATTTCAAGGACGGTCACTTTGTTTCTTTAAGAGATTTCAATGACAGTCGGTTTTGTTCTTTTACGAGATTTTAGTGACGGTCGGTTTTGTTTGGTTACAAGATTTCAATGACTGTCAGTTTTCAATAACGGTTGGTTTTCTTCTGTTACGAGATTTCAAAGGCAGTCAGTTTTGTTTTGTTATGAGATTTCAATGACAGTTTTATTCCTTTACGAGATTTCAGTGACAGTTTTTGTTCCATTATGACATTATAATAATGGCTTTATTTTTTTTTTATGACGGCCTGTTTTCAGTGTCGGTTTAATTTGGTTACAAGATTTCAAAGACGGTCAGTTTTGTTTTGTTACAAGAGTTAAATGATGGTTGGTTTTATTTCTTTACGAGATCTCAATGATGGTTGGTTTTATTTCTTTACGAGATCTCAATGATGGTCGGTTTTATTCTATTATGAGATTTCAATGACAGTTGAGTGTGAAATTATTTAAACTTGGTTTTGTTTGTTATGAGATTTCAATGATGGTCAGTTTTGTTCCTTTAGGAGATCTCAATAGCAGTCAGTTTCATTCCTTTATACGAGATCTCAATGACAGTCGGTTTTGTTCGGTTAAGAGATTTCAGTTCAAAGAGATTTCAGGGCGGTCTTGGCCTAATGGATAGAGAGTTGGACTTATAACCCAAAGGTCATGGGTTCGAGTCTCAAGTCCAGCAGGGATTGTCGGTGAGGGACAGTGAATGTCCAGCGCTCTCTCCACCCTCAATACCACGACTGAGGTGAGACCCTTGAGCAAGGCACCGTACCCCCAACTGCTCCCCAGGCACCGCAGCAATGGCTGCCCACACTGTGTGTGTTCACTGCTGTGTGTGTACACTTGGATGGGTTAAATGCAAGCACAAATTTCTAGTATGGGTCTCCATACTTGGCCACAAGATGGACGGTTTTGTTTCTTTACGAAATTGCAATGACAATCACTTTTGTTCCTTTATGAGGTCTCATTGGTTGACGGTTTTGTTTTATTACAAGATTTTAATGACGGTCGGTTTTGTTCCTTTACAAGATTTCAATAACAGTCGGTTTTGTTCCTTTATGAGATTTCAGTAACGGTTGATTTTGTTTCTTTCTTCTTTTATGAGATTTCAAAGACAGTCGGTTTTGTTTTTTTTGCAAGATCTCAATGACAGTTGGTTTTGTTCGGTTACGAGATTTCAATGACTGTCAATTTTCAATGATGGTCGGTTTTCTTCTGGTACAAGATTTCAAAGACAGTTTTGTTTCATTACGAGTTTTATTACTTTATGAGATTTCAATGACAGTCGAGTTTGAAACGATTCAAACTGTTGGTTTTGTTTTGTGACAAGGTTTCAATGACGGACGGTTTTCAGTGTCAATTTTGTTCCATTGCAAGATTTCAGTGACGGTCTGTTTTGTTCGGTTACGAGATTTCAATGATGGTCGGTTTTGTTTCTTTGTTCTTTTTACGAGATTTCAAAGACAGTCGGTTTTGTTCCTTTACAAGATTTCAAAGACAGTCGGTTTTGTTTCATTAAAAGATTTCAATGACAGTCGGTTTTCAATGACGGTTGGTTTTTTTCTGTTACGAGATTTCAAAGACAGCCAGTTTTATTTTGTTACGAAATATCATTGACAGTAAGTTTTGTTCCTTTACGAGATTTCAGCGACTGTCGGTTTTGTTCGGTTACGAGATTTCAACGACGGTCGGTTTCGTTACGAGATTTCAGTGATAGCCTGTTTTGTTCTTTTGTGAGATTTCAAAGATGGTTCGTTTTGTTTCGTTACATGAGTTTAATGTTCATTTTTTTTCTGTTACGAGATTTCAGTGACGGTCAGTTTTGTTGTATTACAACGTTTCAATTATAGCAGGTTACGAGAGTTCAGTGATGGACAGGTTTTTTTTTACAAGATCTCAATGACGGTAAGTTTTTCTCCTTTGTTTCTTTACGAGATTTCAAATATGGACGGTTTTGTTTCTTTACCAAATTTCAGTGATGGTTGATTTTGTTCCTTTACTAGATCTCAATGACAATCAGTTTTGTTTCTTTACAAGATCTCAATGGTTGACGGTTTTGTTTTATGAGATTTCAATGACGGTTGATTCTGTTCCGCTTCTAGATTTCAATGACGGTCAGTTTTGTTCGGTTACAAGATCTCAATGACATTCGGTTTGGTTCTGTTACGAGATTTCAATGACGGTTGATTCTGTTCCGCTTCTAGATTTCAATGACAGTCGGTTTTGTTCCTTTACAAGATTTCAAAGACAGTCGGTTTTGTTTCATTAAGAGATTTCAATGACAGTCGGTTTTCAATGACGGTCGGTTTTTTTCTGTTACGAGATTTCAAAGACAGCCAGTTTTGTTTTGTTACGAAATATCATTGACAGTAAGTATTGTTCCTTTACGAGATTTCAGCGACTGTCGGTTTTGTTCGGTTACGAGATTTCAAAGACAGTCGGTTTTGTTTCATTAAGAGATTTCAATGATGGTCGGTTTTGTTCCTTTACAAGATTTCAATGACAGTCGGTTTTCAATGACGGTCGGTTTTCTTCTGTTACGAGATTTCAAAGACAGCCAGTTTTGTTTTGTTATGAAATATCATTGACAGTAAGTTTTGTTCCTTTACGACATTTCAATGATGGTCGGTTTTTATTCGTTACAAGATTTTAATGACGGTTGGTTTTCAGTTTCGGTTTTATTTGATTACAAGATTTCAATGACAGTTCTTTTTTTTTCCGTTACGAGATTTCAATGACGGTCGGTTTCGTTACGAGATTTCAGTGATAGCCTGTTTTGTTCTTTTGTGAGATTTCAAAGATGGTTCGTTTTGTTTCGTTACATGAGTTTAATGTTCATTTTTTTTCTGTTACGAGATTTCAGTGACGGTCTGTTTTGTTCTATTACGACGTTTCAATTATAGCAGGTTACGAGAGTTCAGTGATGGACAGGGTTTTTTTTTTTTACAAGATCTCAATGACGGTAAGTTTTTCTCCTTTGTTTCTTTACGAGATTTCAAATATGGACGGTTTTGTTTCTTTACCAAATTTCAATGATGGTTGATTTTGTTCCTTTACTAGATCTCAGTGACAATCAGTTTTGTTTCTTTACAAGATCTCAATGGTTGACGGTTTTGTTTTATGAGATTTCAATGACGGTTGATTCTGTTCCGCTTCTAGATTTCAATGACAGTCGGTTTTGTTCCTTTACAAGATTTCAAAGACAGTCGGTTTTGTTTCATTAAGAGATTTCAATGACAGTCGGTTTTCAATGACGGTCGGTTTTTTTCTGTTACGAGATTTCAAAGACAGCCAGTTTTGTTTTGTTACGAAATATCATTGACAGTAAGTATTGTTCCTTTACGAGATTTCAGCGACTGTCGGTTTTGTTCGGTTACGAGATTTCAAAGACAGTCGGTTTTGTTTCATTAAGAGATTTCAATGATGGTCGGTTTTGTTCCTTTACAAGATTTCAATGACAGTCGGTTTTCAATGACGGTCGGTTTTCTTCTGTTACGAGATTTCAAAGACAGCCAGTTTTGTTTTGTTATGAAATATCATTGACAGTAAGTTTTGTTCCTATATGAGATTTCAAAGACAGTTGGTTTTGTTTTGTTATAAGATTTCAATGACAGTCAGTTTTGTTTTTTTTGCAAGATCTCAATGACAGTTGGTTTTGTTCGGTTACGAGATTTCAATGACTGTCCATTTTCAATGACGGTCGGTTTTCTTCTGTTACAAGATTTCAAAGACAGTTTTGTTTCATTATGAGTTTTATTCCGTTATGTGATTTCATTGACAGTTGAGTTTGAAATGATTCAAACTGCTGGTTTTGTTTTGTGACAAGGTTTCAATGACGGACGGTTTTCAGTGTCAATTTTGTTCCATTGCAAGATTTCAGTGACGGTCTGTTTTGTTCGGTTACGAGATTTCAATGATGGTCGGTTTTGTTTCTTTGTTCTTTTTACGAGATTTCAAAGACAGTCGGTTTTGTTCCTTTACAAGATTTCAAAGACAGTCGGTTTTGTTTCATTAAAAGATTTCAATGACAGTCGGTTTTCAATGACGGTTGGTTTTTTTCTGTTACGAGATTTCAAAGACAGCCAGTTTTATTTTGTTACGAAATATCATTGACAGTAAGTTTTGTTCCTTTACGAGATTTCAGCGACTGTCGGTTTTGTTCGGTTACGAGATTTCAAAGACAGTCGGTTTTGTTTCATTAAGAGATTTCAGTGATGGTCGGTTTTTGATCCTTTAGGAGATCTCAATGACAGTCGGTTTTCAATGACGGTCGGTTTTCTTCTGTTACGAGATTTCAAAGACAGCCAGTTTTGTTTTGTTATGAAATATCATTGACAGTAAGTTTTGTTCCTTTACGACATTTCAATGATGGTCGGTTTTGATTCGTTACAAGATTTTAATGACGGTTGGTTTTCAGTTTCGGTTTTATTTGATTACAAGATTTCAATGACAGTTCTTTTTTTTTCCGTTACGAGATTTCAATGACGGTCGGTTTCGTTACGAGATTTCAGTGACGGCTTGTTTTGTTCTTTTGTGAGATTTCAAAGATGGTTCGTTTTGTTTCGTTACATGAGTTTAATGTTCATTTTTTTTCTGTTATGAGATTTCAGTGACGGTCTGTTTTGTTCTATTACAACGTTTCAATTATAGCAGGTTACGAGAGTTCAGTGATGGACAGGGTTTTTTTTTTTTACAAGATCTCAATGACGGTAAGTTTTTCTCCTTTGTTTCTTTACGAGATTTCAAATATGGACGGTTTTGTTTCTTTACCAAATTTCAATGATGGTTGATTTTGTTCCTTTACTAGATCTCAATGACAATCAGTTTTGTTTCTTTACAAGATCTCAGTGGTTGAGGGTTTTGTTTTGTTATGAGATTTCAATGACGGTTGGTTCTGTTCCGCTTCTAGATTTCAATGACGGTCGGTTTTGTTCCTTTAGGAGATCTCAATGACAGTCGGTTTTGTTTCATTAAGAGATTTCAATGACAGTCGGTTTTCAATGACGGTCGGTTTTCTTCTGTTACGAGATTTCAAAGACAGCCAGTTTTGTTTTGTTATGAAATATCATTGACAGTAAGTTTTGTTCCTTTACGACATTTCAGCGACTGTCGGTTTTGTTCGGTTACGAGATTTCAAAGACAGTCGGTTTTGTTTCATTAAGAGATTTCAATGATGGTCGGTTTTGTCCCTTTACAAGATTTCAATGACAGTCGGTTTTCAGTGACGGTCGGTTTTCTTCTGTTACGAGATTTCAAAGACAGCCAGTTTTGTTTTGTTATGAAATATCATTGACAGTAAGTTTTGTTCCTATATGAGATTTCAAAGACAGTTGGTTTTGTTTTGTTATAAGATTTCAATGACAGTCAGTTTTGTTTTTTTTGCAAGATCTCAATGACAGTTGGTTTTGTTCGGTTACGAGATTTCAATGACTGTCAATTTTCAATGATGGTCGGTTTTCTTCTGGTACAAGATTTCAAAGGCAGTTTTGTTTCATTACGAGTTTTATTCCTTTATGAGATTTCAATGACAGTCGAGTTTGAAACGATTCAAACTGTTGGTTTTGTTTTGTGACAAGGTTTCAATGACGGACGGTTTTCAGTGTCAATTTTGTTCCATTGCAAGATTTCAGTGACGGTCTGTTTTGTTCGGTTACGAGATTTCAATGATGGTCGGTTTTGTTTCTTTGTTCTTTTTACGAGATTTCAAAGACAGTCGGTTTTGTTCCTTTACAAGATTTCAAAGACAGTCGGTTTTGTTTCATTAAAAGATTTCAATGACAGTCGGTTTTCAATGACGGTTGGTTTTTTTCTGTTACGAGATTTCAAAGACAGCCAGTTTTATTTTGTTACGAAATATCATTGACAGTAAGTTTTGTTCCTTTACGAGATTTCAGCGACTGTCGGTTTTGTTCGGTTACGAGATTTCAAAGACAGTCGGTTTTGTTTCATTAAGAGATTTCAGTGATGGTCGGTTTTTGATCCTTTAGGAGATCTCAATGACAGTCGGTTTTCAATGACGGTCGGTTTTCTTCTGTTACGAGATTTCAAAGACAGCCAGTTTTGTTTTGTTATGAAATATCATTGACAGTAAGTTTTGTTCCTTTACGACATTTCAATGATGGTCGGTTTTGATTCGTTACAAGATTTTAATGACGGTTGGTTTTCAGTTTCGGTTTTATTTGATTACAAGATTTCAATGACAGTTCTTTTTTTTTCCGTTACGAGATTTCAACGACGGTCGGTTTCGTTACGAGATTTCAGTGATAGCCTGTTTTGTTCTTTTGTGAGATTTCAAAGATGGTTCGTTTTGTTTCGTTACATGAGTTTAATGTTCATTTTTTTTCTGTTACGAGATTTCAGTGACGGTCTGTTTTGTTCTATTACAACGTTTCAATTATAGCAGGTTACGAGAGTTCAGTGATGGACAGGTTTTTTTTTTACAAGATCTCAATGACGGTAAGTTTTTCTCCTTTGTTTCTTTACGAGATTTCAAATATGGACGGTTTTGTTTCTTTACCAAATTTCAGTGATGGTTGATTTTGTTCCTTTACTAGATCTCAATGACAATCAGTTTTGTTTCTTTACAAGATCTCAATGGTTGACGGTTTTGTTTTATGAGATTTCAATGACGGTTGATTCTGTTCCGCTTCTAGATTTCAATGACGGTCAGTTTTGTTCGGTTACAAGATCTCAATGACATTCGGTTTGGTTCTGTTACGAGATTTCAATGACGGTCGGTTTCGTTACGAGATTTCAGTGACGGCTTGTTTTGTTCTTTTGTGAGATTTCAAAGATGGTTCGTTTTGTTTCGTTACATGAGTTTAATGTTCATTTTTTTTCTGTTATGAGATTTCAGTGACGGTCTGTTTTGTTCTATTACAACGTTTCAATTATAGCAGGTTACGAGAGTTCAGTGATGGACAGGGTTTTTTTTTTACAAGATCTCAATGACGGTAAGTTTTTCTCCTTTGTTTCTTTACGAGATTTCAAATATGGACGGTTTTGTTTCTTTATGAGATTTCAATGATGGTCGGTTTTGTGTCTTTACAAAATTTCAATGACAATCAGTTTTGTTCCTTTACAAGGTCTCAGTGGTTGATGGTTTTGTTTTGTGATGAGATTTCAATGATGGTTGGTTCTGTTCCGCTTCTAGATTTCAATGACGGTCAGTTTTGTTCGGTTACGAGATCTCAATGACATTCGGTTTGGTTCCGTTACGAGATTTCAATGACGGTCGGTTTCGTTACGAGATTTCAGTGACGGCTTGTTTTGTTCTTTTGTGAGATTTCAAAGATGGTTCGTTTTGTTTCGTTACATGAGTTTAATGTTCATTTTTTTTCTGTTATGAGATTTCAGTGACGGTCTGTTTTGTTCTATTACAACGTTTCAATTATAGCAGGTTACGAGAGTTCAGTGATGGACAGGGTTTTTTTTTTTTACAAGATCTCAATGACGGTAAGTTTTTCTCCTTTGTTTCTTTACGAGATTTCAAATATGGACGGTTTTGTTTCTTTACCAAATTTCAATGATGGTTGATTTTGTTCCTTTACTAGATCTCAATGACAATCAGTTTTGTTTCTTTACAAGATCTCAATGGTTGACGGTTTTGTTTTATGAGATTTCAATGACGGTTGATTCTGTTCCGCTTCTAGATTTCAATGACGGTCAGTTTTGTTCGGTTACAAGATCTCAATGACAGTCGGTTTGGTTCTGTTACGAGATTTCAATGACGGTTGAATTTGAAACCAATTAAACTGTCGGTTTTGTTTAATTATGAGATTTCAATGACAGTCAGTTTTGTTCCTAACAATTATTTTAAATTGTAATAATATTTCACAATATAACTGTTTTTCTGTATTTTTGATCAAATAAATGCAGGCTTGATAAGCAGAAAAGACTTTGAAAAACACAAAAAAAATAGTAATGAAAAAAAAAAACAGTGCTTCCATGTAAGTTGTAAGAACTAAATAAAGTACTATATCATTTGTGATGTGAAACTAAATAACTGCATGGAATGTTATGTAATGTAGGGATTATTTTTGCCCCAGGGTTACACCCCTTATTTTCTGGGGTTTATTTTAACCCTTTATTCAGTACAGTTTATGGTGACTGTACTGGGGCGTTGGGCAGTATGTGATGTTCTGTATGGGCTATTTTACACCAGGGTTACACCCTTTATTCAGTACAACTTATTGCGACTGTACTGGGGCGTTACGACCCACTCAAGCCACAGGTTGATCAGACCCACTGGCTTCTCTAACACCTCTTCCCGCAGCTACCCAGTCTCTCAGAAGATTTTCCATCCAGATATAGACCAGGTTCAAACCTGTTTAGCTTCAGTGGGTGTGCAGGTGAAAGCTTCAGGTTGACCGCTGCAGGCCTGCTCAAGCATTTTTCCCACCATAGACCCTCTTACATAGGAGTATAAATCTCAACAATGGTGACATGATTCATGCTGCAAAGCATTCAAAATAACAGACTATTATGAAGTTGAAATTAACTGCATTACATCTACATGATAAAAAAACACTCTGTGTAAGATTAGACCACTAGATGATGTCAATCTTTTCATCTTCAAGTTGTCAACATCACCTGACCACATTTTCCCTTGCTATTTTTGCAACAGCTAACACAATTTCAGCAGCAAGAGAAAAACTAACACTAAAGGTGTTTACACGACAACAATGTACTAAAAATGGAAAAGTTGTATCTTTGTACAGATGACATTACTAAAATTCATGACGCAGTGCATGCTGGGAGCCATGGATGAGTTTTGATTGGTGCACCCAGAATGCACTGCAAGCTTTTTGTTGATTGTCACCATTGCTGAGATTCATACGCTGATTCTTGATGTCACTGTGTGTATATGGATGATACTGTATTTCAAAACTTACTGTCCAGCATGTTTATTAATTTTTCAAGTAACCAGATTGTCATGACACTGCTGGAGCAAATGCTCCAGAATCACAAGATCAGTAGGAAGTTTAGAAGCATTTACAACATTAAACTCTAACATTCAGAGATGAGGTTTCAGCTATGATCAATGAAACAAACCACTTTGTTTGTTTGTTTGTTTTTGGAGTTGTTTAATCATTCTCTGCTGAGATCTTGAGATTTAATTTAATTGTTTGCAGTTGATGTTTCAGTGCCTGACATCAGATCAACTATTATTTGCAATAGAAATGAATTTGAATGAAAAAGATCTCAACGAAACATGACTGAAACATTTGAAATAAAAGAATTCTTTACAATTGACATAAGAACAATTTAAATAACAAATTTTTTTTTTTTGGTTTAACATAGAAACAAGTCAAATTAGGTTAAATGAACATGAGCTGTGGTATTGAAAACTATAAAAAAAAGTTATTTTAAAGTTTATTCAACAATATCTAGTGATGGGCGATTTCAAAACACTGTTTCTTGAAGCTTCGAAAGCTACGAATCTTTTGTTATGAATCAGTGGCTCGGAGCGCGTATCAAACTGCCAAAGTCACGCCCCCCAGTGGTGAACCATTGAAATTTCGAGACACTTATGACGTAATGAAGCCTCATTTACTGAAATCACGTAACTTTGGCAGTTTAAGATATTGTTGAATAAAGTCGTTATTTTAGTTAACTTCATGTTTAAATAACTAAATTTGTCAAGTTGAAAACACTTAAAACTGAGTCAGTGTAAAAAGATAACTCAAAAAGTTGTTAAAGGCACAATATGTAGGATTTTTGGATTAAAATATCAAAAAACCACTAGAACAGTGTTATATATTTTGTTGACTTGTGTATGTACATTATCCCAAATGCTTCCAAGAATGTTGAAATAAGCAATTTTAAACCAGGACATGGACGTGTCCGACTGTCCGTGCGTCGCCCATCAGTGACGTCATACCCGCATTACCCTTGATTTCCGAGTGATTTTGTGAAGTAGCTAACATAGCATAATCAGAAGCAGCTTTATTTTTAGTAACAGTAATACAACATTTTCTCCATCATACAATACGTTTGTATTTAATTTCATGCCATTTAGCAACACAAGCCATCCAGCATTTATCAATATGATATTTAGAGTAATGTTATAATTTTTTAACACACAAATGTATCTAATATGATAAACAGAGCTGCATTACCACACATACGCTTGACTGGAAGAAGCAGAAGCAGCGACTGCAGCATAATAAAAGTCCTGCTGCTCGTGAGGCTTGTGTCGCTTGCAATCGCTCCAGCGGCCTCGTTCAGCTCCCACAGCACTCGGCTCGGCTCTGCTTCATACTACAGTAACATTAATAATCTCATCCATGAACATGATTTCTGCCCGAGTCCTACCCTGATTCTTTTCCATCAGCTGTGAGGTGAAGACGACATCTCCCATGATTCCGCGCTCAATCTCGGCGTCATCAAACTATGCCTTTGTTTTGAATAGGCGACCTCTAGTGGTGAAAATCTACATATTGTGCCTTTAACTGACCCATAATTCAAGATATGTTTTGAAACTTTTTACCTTGAAGTGATATGTATAATGTGCCTTTCTCATACTCAAAGTGTTACAAACATAATACAAAGTATATTTTAAAGCATGAGAAATATCAGAAAAACCTCTTTATTTTGTTAAGAAATATAAAGCATTAAACAGAATGTGTTCAAGACAAGTAACTACATATGCAAGGCAATCTAGTTAATGTAGAAAAACATATGCAAACAGAAGAAAGGGTTACACTTTATTTTAACAACTTTATATTGTTACAGTATAATTACACAAATAAGTACTTAGTAGTAATTATTAACTACATGTACTTACATTAGAGTTAATTGTAGGGTTAGATACTTGTAATTATGCATAATTTACTGTTATTACTATAGTAAGTACGTGTAACTGTCACCTTAAAATAAAGTGTTGCAGAAGAAAGTAAATGCATCCTTTGTACACGTTTATGACGCAGAGCCAGCAGAGCCGCTTTTAAGGCCGTTCCGCATTTTTAACTTCAGTATGTTTTGTAGAAATCTCTTCATCTTGGGTGTTGCACAGTATCTCTTGTTGTTGGCATGCAATCTGAAACAGGAGGTTTTATGATTGACACATGGGCTATACTCTTTAATAATCCTTCAGAAATTAACATAAATAACTCACACAAGGGCATCAATCGAACACACTCCGTGGCTCGTCTGGACGTCATATTTTGTGACCTTCATCAGAATTTCAAGTGGAAATTTTTTAGTTGTTTCAACACAGCATTTGGGTGTGGCACCTAAAAATCGAAACCAAAAACACAATCCACCTCTAATAACATTGATCAATGCAATAAGACAATGCATCAATATTCTATATGCTGCATATTTCAGTCATTCATGTTGTTTTTCCAAAAGATAAATTATATAAATATATATTTGTAGTTGACAAATAGGCAGTAAAAAATGCTTTTTTTTGTGTAAAACAATTTAAGAAAAAATATATATATTTTTGTAGTGTGAAGTGTGATGTTTGAGAAAATATGAGGTTTTACTAAACTGTACCGTAAATGGAGTGACATAGCAAAAAAAAAAAAAAAAAAAAAACTCTTAATAATATATAAATAGCATGAGACAGATTTATCTTTATTGTTAGACGCTTATTTTCATATAGTGCTCTTTATTTAATGTGAAATTATGAATACCGTTATTTTTTTCCCCATGACTTGGACATTTTCAATAAATACGAGACAAACTTTGCTGTCATCCTTTCAAAACTGCTTAAAATTATACTATTTTAGGATGAGTGATGATTATATCTCCCCTACTGCTGAAGATATTTTGAGATAAAAACAAATCTGTGGTTCTTTTGTCACACCATAGGACATTATGTCACGCTTAAGGACAAAAATGGTAGTTATTGCATTAAAGAGAGTGAGGGGTATCACATTAAAGCATTTTTATTTAATTTAATTTTTTTTTTTTTTTTAAATAAACAAAATGAAATGTGACTTTGACAGAGCAAATATCTTAACTTTGAAACATCCCAAAATCTTTTTTAAAGTAATTTATTTGTTTGTTAAAGAAGAAAAAACATTTCATTTTGTCACAACATCAATCATGTTTTTAAAAATCACATTTTTTAAAGTATATGGCTGCTCTTTTTAAGGCATCATTTCGACTTTGCGTCGTTCTCTAGGATCTTTTTCCTTCTGCGTGGATCCCTGTTAATTTTCTCCCTATACTTCCGTGTCCTCTCCCTCACACTCATTTCTTCCTGTCTCAAAAACAAAGTATCACATTTTATACTTATTTTCATGACACTTCATAACAGTACAAATTTTCTGCAAAACATCAGAAATAAAATTATTTAATGTAATTATTGCATTTAATACTAATGTATAATATAATAATGTATAATCAATGTATACTAATATACACACACACACACACACTACCGTTCAAAAGTTTTAGATCGGTAAGATGTTTTAATGTTTTTGAAAGAAGTCTCTTCTGCATTTATTTGATCCAAAATACAGCAAAAACGGTAATATTGTGAAATATTATTACAATTTAAAATAACTGTGATGTGATTTTCAGGAACGCTAATTATTACCTTGAACGGCGCTGAAGGTGATGGACAGTAAAATGGCGAGCACTATGAGATCCATCTGAAGATCAGTGAGATTCCCTCAAAATCCTGTGAGATCTGAGACTCTGATGGCTCTTATATGTGCCGTTAAAGCTCCTCCTATTAGAGCGTGAGATGATGCTTGTGTGACAGACAACAGACACTGAACTTGATTCATTTTACACATTCAGCCTCAAGAGTTGAGTGATTTTCATTCAGGCGTTCAAAAACAGAGACACCTGCAGTGTATGAAACAACCATTTATTCAATCACCTAAAAACAGCATAATTTACATTAAATAAAATTACAACCAACAAGAAAAATTAAGTTAAAAATGTTTCAGATCACTTTGTAGTTTTCACCGGAACAACATTAAAAATTCACATTTACATAAGCCTAAAAAATAATAAAATCATGGATAGCAGCATCAGGAAGATCTGTAGTTTCATTCTCCACAGTTTCATGCATCTGAAAGGCAAGAAAGACATTCGATTAAAGAAATAAATCCACACAAAACTGCGTTCCAAACAGTTGTTATCATGGATCTGGGCTGTCAAACTGCAAAAATGAAAAAACACACCACAAAAATGAGATATTTGTGAAAGTGAAGTTGGTCATTTGAGACACTTTGGATCTTCTTTCGTGTTTCAATGAAGACATACGAGTTCATGGATAAAAGACGATGAAAAGATTTAAGAAAAGAAACATAACAGAGTAATTTATGTCTCACCTGTCCTCTTCCATGAGCTCAAGGGTTTGCTAGAGGGAACTTGGATCTGTTCTTGGCTCTGCTGGATGTGCTGGGAAAAACATGGGATTTGAAACAACATGTAAAGAGATGACGTCACAGAATGCTCACTAAACTGGTATTTTTCACAGGCCGAGTTCACTTTGAAAAATCATGCAAGTTCAATATACTTTTGCCTGAACAAGAACAAACACATAAAAATGTCAATCCACAGGATCTTCACTTCACACCAACTAGGTGGCATTTTCCCTACAGCACAGAAATGAGGCTTTTCTGGCATCTTTTCTGACAAGAAAATGGTTCATTACAGAACCGTGTTGAAATATTGTCCAATTTTGTTTGAACAACAGCAGCTTTACTAACACGAGCAAAATAGAAACTAAAATAAAGAAATATTATACTGATCAGGGTTATTATTTAAAAAAAAAAAAATAAAAAAAAATAAAAAATAAAATAAAATATATATATATATATATATATATATGAATAAATATTAAAAGATAATATATTTTATCATCTAAAAATAAAACCCTAAAAAACACTTGTTACTTGAAATAAAATATACATTAACTGAAACAAAATATAACAATACAGCTAGTTTCTCATTTTTGTTTAGTTTAACTTGAAATGCTAAAATAACTAAAACTAAATAAACTAAAAAGAATAAACAAACATTAACAAAACTATGTAGACAAAAAACTAAAAAGAATAAAAATAAATAAATAATAAATAAATAAATAATAGAAATGACAAAAACACAACAAAATGACTAAAACTTTAACAAAAATTAAGGTGAAAACAGAAATTAAAAAAATAAAGTAATTCAAAATATTTAAAATATAATAGTATATCAATGGTACTAAAATAATCTATATTGTTTAATAAATTATTAAATTATAAACAAAACTATGTAGACATTAAAAAACAGTCAACTAAAAAGAATAAATAAACATTAACAAAACTATATAAACAAACTAAAAAGAATAAATAAAAATAAATTAATAGATAAATAAAATAATAGAAATGACAAAAACACAATAAAACGACTAAAACTAACAAAAATGAAAATAAAAAAGAAATTAGAAAAATTAAGTCTAATTCAAAACATTAAAAATATAATAGTATATCAATGGTACTAAAATAACATTTTGTTTAATAAATTATTAAACAAATAAAAATAATTATACTTTTGCATATTAGTTTTTGCATATTATAATTAATCATTACAAATATATACTATTTATTTATATTTATTCAAACATTATATATATGTTTTTGCATATCATAATTGATTGATTATTGATTATAATATTAGTTATTAATCTATACTAATTATTTATATTTATTCATATGTATTCATTATTATTACTTATATAATTAGATGATATATTACAATTATCAATGTTATTATATATTTTATTTATTATTATTATAGAAATCTTACTATTTCTAATAATATTATTTATAATAAAAATAGTAAACGGAGAGAGAGAGAGAGAGAATTTTTTCTTTTACCCCCCCCCCCCCTTTTTTTTTTCCCCCAAAAGGTTGCAAATGTTAAAATAGCTTATTTTTTCTCCTAGTCTAAGCTTGAGGTTTATTTATATACAATAATAAACCCACCCTGAGAAATATTCACTTGAGTAAAAAAGTGACAGCTACTCCCGGTCTATATATCTTCTGTGTCTTTGTACCTGTTGGATCTGCTGGATTTCCCTCATGGCCAGTCGTATAGATGGGTAGAGTCGAGGGAATGGCCTGCTCTCATGGGTCGAATCGTCATCCTTGTGCTCCATCTGTGCGGCTTCGACCCGTCTGCGTCGGTCAGATATGCGTTTGAGCACTGGTGGTTTGTGGGACTCAACGTTTGTGTTTCCTCCTGGCGGCAGGAAGAGTCTCTGCATCTGTAAGTGCACTTTATTTGAATCCGTGTCCATGTCCTGATGCGCCTCCTCAGCAGGACGCACAGCGCTGCTCTCCACTGCCACTGACGATGATGATGATGTAAAAGCTTTGAGCTCCTCATAGTCTGGCTCCTGATCACACATCTGTAGACACACAAACCACACTCCCTCTTTATACCAAACTAAACAGTTGCGGAAGCCCATAAATGAAGAGAAGAACACTCACCTGACCACAGGGCACCGTGAGCAGCTCCATGAAGGGCTTGATGCCCACCTGAGTGTGGTACTGGACCAGGTCTGTGAGAGAGGAATGAGCCCGGTCCTCCCCGAGAATCACATACTTCCCATTGGTCTGCATTTCCACCATGTAGTGACGGCAGCGATCCGCACCCCTGTTACAGAGAACCAGTACCAGCACACATGTTTTGAGTAAATAAATAAAATTAACAACAATAATTAATTAAACACACAACAACAATATAAAAATAAATATATTTAAAAAAAAAAAATAAAATAATTATAAAGTCGCATAATATTATTATTGTTAATATTAATCTATACTATTTATTTATATTTATTCATATGCATTCATTATTATTTATATAATTACACTTTTAAAATATTTTTGTTATAATTATCAATATTATATATTTATTTATTTACCATTTTATTTTTTATATTTAAATTTATTTTACTATTTCTAACAATATTATTATTATTATTAATAAAAATAAACAGATAAAAACATAAAATTTGTTTTATATGAATACATAAAATATTTGAATATTGATGATAATAATAACAGTAAAATGCATAGCTTTTAATAAAAATAATAACAATAATAATAATAATTATTATTATTATTATTATGCAGCATGTACCTGAAGGTCAGAGTGTAACCCTCCCGGCTTTGACCGACACGCACCAAGAAGCAGCCGAGAGGTCTGTCGATCAGGAGATCTTCTGCATGTCTGAGAAACCAAAGTTACAATCAGCACACAATAAATATATTCTCATTTTCACTACAGTAGGGAATTGATTGGACTATCCAAGCTGACCTGCGTGTGATCATGCCGTGGAACCAGCTGGGGAAGATACCGTCTCTGGTCAGCTTACGGACCTGCGTCTCTTTGAACCAGCGGATGGTGTTGGACTTTTTCAGGTGTTTCTCTTTAATTCGTTCTTCATCTATCGGCTGAAGCACCAGAGATGCGTCCAGGTGAACGTTCTCATTCAGTGCGTTATCAAACGGAGTTCTCTGTCCAGAAAATTTAATGAAAAATTAGATTTACAAAAATGAGTATGACACTTAAAGTCAGGGTTATTATAGTTAACTAAAACCATAAAAAACACTTTGGTTACTTAAAATAAAATAACCATTAACAAATAAAACTTTCTAGTTGCCAAGGCAACATTTCTAATTTTTTAGTTTAACTTGAAGAACTAAAATAAGTAAACTAAACTAAAACTGAAATAATAATTAATAAAAAACTATATAGACATTTTCATAAAAAAAAAAAAAAAAAAAGACAAAAACACAAAACTATGGAGCCCCACAAATTTGTATATTAATATATTATTATATCGTGCACACGATTGACTTAAAACGAGGGAACGAATTATTATATTGTTCGCACGATTTAGTAAAACGAGGGAACGAATTATTATATTGTTCGCACGATTTAGTAAAACGAGGGAACGAATTATTATATTGTTCGCACGATTTAGTGAAACGAGGGAACGAATTATTATATCATGCGCACAATTTAGTAAAACGAGGGAATGAATTATATCGTGCGCACAATTTAGTAAAACGAGGGAACAAATTATTATATCGTGTGCACAATTTAGTAAAACGAGGGAACAAATTATTATATCGTGCGCACAATTTAGTAAAACGAGGGAACGAATTATTATATTGTGTGCGCACAATTTAGTAAAACGAGGGAACGAATTATATTGTGTGCGCACAATTTAGTAAAACGAGGGAACAAATTATTATATTGTGTGCGTGATTTAGTAAAACGAGGGAACTAATTATTATATTGTGTGCATGATTTAGTAAAACAAGGGAACGAATTATATTGTGTGAACAATGTAGTAAAACGAGGGAGTGAATTATATCGTGTGCGCGATTTAGTGAAACGAGGGAACAAATTATTATATTGTGCGCACGATTTAGTAAAACGAGGGAACGAATTATTATATTGTGTGAACAATTTAGTAAAACGAGGGAACGAATTATATTGTGCGCGCGATTTAGTGAAACAAGGGAACGAATTATTATATTGTTCGCACGATTTAGTGAAACGAGGGAACGAATTATTATATCGTGCGCACAATTTAGTAAAACGAGGGAATGAATTATTATATCGTGCGCAGAATTTAGTAAAATGAGGGAACAAATTATTATATCGTGCGCACAATTTAGTAAAACGAGGGAACGAATTATATTGTGTGCGTGATTTAGTAAAACGAGGGAACGAATTATTATATTGTTCGCACGATTTAGTGAAACGAGGAACGAATTATTATATCATGCACACAATTTAGTAAAACGAGGGAATGAATTATATCGTGCGCACAATTTAGTAAAACGAGGGAACAAATTATTATATCGTGCGCACAATTTAGTAAAACGAGGGAACAAATTATTATATTGTGTGCGCGATTTAGTGAAACGAGGGAACAAATTATTACATTGTGCGCACGATTTAGTAAAACGAGGGAACGAATTATTATATTGTGCGCACAATTTAGTAAAACGAGGGAACGAATTATATTGTGTGAACAATTTAGTAAAACGAGGGAATGAATTATATTGTGCGCGCGATTTAGTGAAACAAGGGAACAAATTATTATATTGTGCGCACGATTTAGTAAAACGAGGGAACGAATTATTATATTGTGCGCACAATTTAGTAAAACGAGGGAACGAATTATATCGTGCGCACGATTTAGTGAAATGAGGGAACAAACTATTCTATTGTGCACACAATTTAGTAAAACAAATTTTATCATGTGCGCAATTTAGTTGAACGAGGGAACAAATTATTAGACTGTGCGCACGATTTAGTAAAACAAGGGAAGAAATTATTATATCGAATGCACGATTTTATTTGAAACAAGGGAATTATATATATATATATAATATGAATATATATATATATATAAAATGAACACTGAAAATATAAAAATAAAACCTAATTCAATATAATAGTATTTAATAGCAGTATATTAATGATACTAAAATAACTGCTTAAAGTAAAGAAGAAATGACACTGACAATCCATATTACTTTTGTAATGTGGCAAATTACAGGGTACGAACAAAAATTTTGGCTTCAAGTCAATTTTAAACTTCAAATAAGGGACGTGAAACATGATCAAGCTCTAATACAGACTAGAAATGTAACTTGACACGGAAAGAATCTTTAAATTGGTGGGTTGAAGAGGTAGTCTCATAATCCAGGTGTAGAATTTTACTGAATATGCTACAGATATCACACCTCAAAAAGCTTGCTGCGTGGCCGCGGTACAGGCGGCAGATGTGGTGCTTTAAGGATGCCACTCAGCACTGAACGAGGCCTGGGCTCCGGCTTTTTCTTTCTCGGCAAGGGTACGGGTGGAGACGCTGGTCCTGCAAACACACACACACAGACATGACTTTAACACACATGACTGTTTTCAGCCGCTTCAGTGCTGATGTCAGAGGACAGTCCTTACGCAGGTTCTCCTGCTCCACTTCCAGACGTCTCTTCCTCTCCTCCTCCAGCTGCTGTCGTCTCCTCTCCTCCTCCTCGCGCTCCTCTCTCTCCCGCTGAGCCTGCCGCTGCCGCCATAACTCTGCTAGCAATGCCAGATACTTCCTTCTGCAGACCCTCGCCCGGTAATCTAAAGAACAAGATGTGATGCAGTCACAAAACCTTGACATTCCACAAAAATTCACTACAAAAGTAAAATATAGCAAGAACAGAATTCATTTTATATTGTGTGCTTGTTCATTCTGTGCCATTATTTACATATCCAGGTAAAAGACCTCTCGCAGTTCACATCTGAATCTTGCCGTTCATGTCTGAACTTGCTCTCATGACACTGTTTTCATTAGTGTACTTCTTTGAGAGGTGATTTAGGTTTCAATAAAACAGTCAAACTAGGAGCCAAGACGTTTCATGTGGAGTCATGTGAGTTCCTCAATAATTTTATAGAGGCTTTAACAAACAAGTTTAATTGCTACTCACTTTTCTGAATGACAACTGCTGCTCGTCCCAGTCTCTCCAGAAGACGGGCCAACTCCTCCTGGTGCCAGTACTTAAAAAACAAACGCGACGATCTGAAAGAGCAACACAGGAGAACTGCTGTGACTTGCTCGATATATGAACCATTAAATTATCTAATTTATTGGTTCTTATAATATTCTCATCAAATTTTCAAGCCAAATCAAAGTTAATGAAAACATGTTAGAGCCTGTGAAAGGTTTTACAAACCTAAAATGCTGGCAGGACTAACAAAAAAATTGATTTTAATATTTTCTGAAGGAAATGTAAGTGATTAGGGGGTTTGTTGGAATTACCAACCATACATATGAACAATAATAATAGTGATGCTTGTGTTAAATGCCACTAATAACACTTATAATAATTTCATATACTTCATGTAGACAGGTCGCAACAGGCTCAAACTTACCCACACTTCCAACCAGAGAGTTTAGTGCTGTTGAGGATCGACATACAACTAAAAGCAACAAAAGAAAAGAGATCCATTGTAGATGAAACCAAATGATCAATATCAGTACGTCATCACGAAGAGCTCATTTAAAAGGAGCACAAAGTCATTTTATGTTATTTATTAAATGTTTTGGTGGAGGCTTTGAATAAGACATTACAGATTTTCCACCTCTTCCTGCACTGTAATGAGAATCACATTGTCTTTTTTTCATTGTGTATATTTTATATTGGAAACATTACTATTTTCAAAGCTTTTGAAATAAGTCTTTTCTGCTCATCAAGCCTGCATTTATTTGATCAAAAATACAGAAAAAAACTGTATTATGAAATATTATTACAATTTAAAATAATTTGTTTTCTGTTTTAATATACTTTAAAAATATTATTTATTTCTGTGATGCAAAGCTGAATTTTCAGCATCATTACTCCAGTCTTCAGTGTCACATGATCCTTCGGAAATCATTCTAATATGCTGATTTGATACTCAGTTATGATCAATATTGGAAATAGTTGTGCTGCTTAATATTTTTTTTATAACCTGTGATACTTTTTTCAGGATTCTTTGATTAATAAAAAGTTAAAAGAGAACAGCATTTATTTGAAATAGAAAAAGTTGTGCCAAAAACATTAAAAATAGTAATGTTTCCAAACTTTTGACCGGTACTGTATGCGTGTGTGTGTGTACTGTGCAAAAATAAACTAAACTAAAACTAATTTCTGCTGGTCTTGAACTTTATACTAAGCAAGAATGTTTTTCAGTATTGTATACATACTTTATTTTGTATGCATTCAGTCTGCAAGCAAAAGCAGCTGATAATAGGGAGCTTATTCTTCTCATGTGAGCGAACATCATTTAAACATTTGTCAAAATGTACTATTATCTTCTTTAGGTAGAATTTTTGTGTTCCTTTAACACAACATAAAGTATCTGCTGTTCAAACCTGCTCTTGTCCAACGGGAGATCCGGTTTCAGCAGCAGAATGTTGTACCTACGGGACAGAAATCTGAGTCATGCTGCAGATAATCTGATGTAATGAACTGATAAAATGTTTTTCCTGCCAGCACACAAACCTCTCTGCAAACTCCCTGAAAGTCGGACGCCATGAGAAACCGTCCCGCCGGATTCGGATTGTTTCCATCAGGCCGTTGTACCTCAGCTAGAGAGGAGGAGGAGGCAGAAAAGCAGAACATAAATATGATGGATTGGACAACTGAGACCCTGAAAGGTGCTATTAGGTCACTTTTAAAGGGACAGTTCACCTAAAAATTAGTTCATTCATTATTCACTCAAGCTTATTCCGTTCCAAACCCAGTAAAATTTTCATTCTTCCATGAACACAAAAGAAATCTTTTGAAAGAAACCTTCATTTTGCATACAACAAAAGCCGTCAGGCTCCAAAAATAACCAAAAATGTTATAAAAAAAATAGCAAAAATGCATTTTAACTTGTGAGCTATACTGCAAAAATCTTCTTTTGTGTTTTATAGGAAACAAAGCAGCATACAGATTTGGAATGACAGGAAGGAAAGTAAATATTTATTTTTTCTATTAAGCTCTTTATTTACATTGTACAGGAAAATTTATATTTAATATACATTTAAATATTACATTATTTATTTTATTTATTATTAAATATTTTATTGGTTTAAATTACATTATATCATATTTTTTTAATATTATTACATATGTAATAAATAAAAATATCATACAATAAAATAATCACATATATACGAGATTTTATATATATATATATATATATATATGCGCGATTACATACATATATATATATATGCGATTTTATATATATATATATATATATATATAGGGAGAGAGAGACAGATATAAAAACGTGTTTTACCTTTTTATAGTATATTAATTTTGATATATTTTTAAAATAACATTTATAATGTATTCATTTTAATTTTGTATTTATTTTAATTTATTATATTATTTATAAATAAAAATATTTATTATATTTATTTTATAAATTATTCTTTTAGGCCGCAAACTGCACTTTCACCATTTTACAGCAGGTGTCAGTGTTGCACAGTCATGTAGTTTAAACGGTACTGCACACATACTGAATGAAATGTAAACTCCAAAGGCTGTAAATCATGTGACTTAATAGCGGTTTATGCATATACATACATGCACAGATCGAGACAAAATATGTTATTTGAACAGGATGGTTCTTTGAGAACAGAAAAAAAAAAAAATTGTTGCTAGTTGGTGGTTACTACTTAATACTACTATAACTAAGTACCTAAAACAACTTAGCAAGGAGTAAGAAGCACCCTAGTAAAGTGGTAAAGTTTTATACGGACAGACACCGCTCATATTTTCTACTTTTAACTAGTATCTACACGATACAGAGCTTATAGTCAGTGTTAAAATCTGAACTAGCTGGTCACTGAGCAGATCCAACAAGACAAGCGCTTAATACAGCGTTCAGTCCGAATTGGCACACAAACCCAGTGGCTCCTCTATCATTAGAGGGATTTGGATTTAACTCCATCATAACAGCACTAAAAGGCTTCTAGGTTTTAGGTACAGCTCAGAGAACTGGAGGGCAGGAATGCATTTGGCTCCACTGTGGAAAATAAAAGGGGCCACAAACAGGGCCGAGCCCAGCGGAAGCCTGATGATTGTGAAGTGACTCTGCAGTGACTCCACTTAACCTACCTGATCCATCACCAGTTTACTGTCCAGTTGATCGGGCTGTTTGCTTCGGTTGGGTTTGATGCACCGAACAAAGTGTGGACTGGCGGCAAACATCTTCTCCATAAGGACAGCCAAGGAATGCTGTATGGAACAAAACACTTTTAGTTTCGCTTAATTATGACAATCACAATGCAAAAATCTTAAATGGTCCAAGAATTAGGCTTCACTTCATTGTGGGGTGAAATATGAACTTCTTGACAGTTTTTTTGAGAGATTCATCCGTATAATATTTCTAATACATGCAAAAAATGAATAAATATATGTGCATATGCAAGCGCACACACATTCAGATGCATTTACATACATTTGATTATAGGATGCATCCAATAAACCGGCACATAAAACATGCACTATGATTTTTTCTAATTTACCTTGAATTGCGCACCAACGGACTGCTTCCTGGTCGAGTTGAAGTTGTCATCTGCAACTTGTAGCTAAAATTGGCAGAAAAAAGCACACAGGTGAAACACTACATGCTGTAATCACTCTCTGCATTCATTATCACTGATCTCAAAGGTAAGATGAATTTGTCATTTTCAAGGTATTTGGGAAATACTACAACGTGTTTTAACAGGCACTCGTGAAGTAAGATGGTATGTCAAAAAATAAATCAAAATCTTAGTTATACCTTGGCTTTCCTTGGCATTAGTGTGCCTGTTCGAGAAATTGTAGCTGAAAAAAAGAAAAGAAAAAAATGATTAAATAATTTTTAAATAAATAAATAAAACATAACTACAGTTACAATGTTGATAATAATAATAATAATAATAATAATAATAATAATAATAATATTTCTGTGTGCGTTCAGAACTGAATCTCACAACCAAATGCTTTTGTTTGTTATTTGCGGTTTAAGTATCTAATCATCTGTGAATAATAAAATATAATAATAGCCATAATAATTAAATAAATACTTAAAATGACACACATGCACATGAAAAACTGTTATTTAAATTAATTTAAATTATATTAAATGTAGTAAAAACTAAAAACATAATTATAATTAATATAATATGATATTTCAATAATTATATATAATATTTATTATAATAATGGCAATAAATGAATACACACACACACACATTATAGTGTGTGTGTATATATATATATATATATATATATCACACACACACTGATAATGAATTCATTTATTCACTTATGTTTTGCATATATACAGTATATTTGATTATATGTGAACAAAAATAAAAATAAATAAAAAATAAAAATACATAAATACAATAAATAAATAAAAAAGTATAAATATATTTATACTTTTATTTATTTATTCATTCATATATTTCTATTTATATATTTATTTGTTTTTTTAAATTTTATTTATTTGTCTATTTTTATTTTTGTTCACATATATAATCAAATATACTGTATATATGCAAAACATAAGTGAATAAATGAATTTAGATGCATTTACATACATTTGATTCATATATATATATATCGGTGTGTGTGTGTGTGTGTGTGTATATATATATATATCAATTCATATCAATTCAGACCTGCGAACAAAACACTGAGGAGAGGAGTGACGCTGTTGATGAAGAGCTGGCGAATGCTGGCTGGTATTGTGTCTCGGTTTTTCTCAAGGAAACCGCTTGCGTTGTATTGCACCTAAACAGACCACAAAAAGACACTTCATGCAGGAATAATGCACACATAATGAAGACAAACACCTTAATTAATGCATCTCAGGGAAAAACACACAATCATTTAATTATTAACCAGCACAACAATAATACGGATTACATTCTCTGTTGACATCTAAATGAAGTCACTGATCAGGTGAATTGTTAGGTAATGATGATGACGTTGGTTTGTAGACTCACCTTCCCAGCGTAGTGAACAATAGTGAACAGTGGGGTGTGGTTTCGCACGACCTCAAAGTTTGGAGCCGTTTTAAATTTGTTGTTTAACTTGTCAACAAAATCTCGGTCAGTGGCCTGCGGGTGCAAAAAGGAATCTTATCACATATCATATCACATATCATGTCATAAACAGCTGTGTTTTTAACTGCTATGCTTGAGATTCACTTGTCTCTCACAACAAATGCAGTCACATGACCACAGTATCCCAAACGTACATGGAACAGAGTGAAGGTTATCTAAGTAAAAAGTCTCCACTGTACAAATATATTAAATGGATGGAATGAAAATTAGCATAAAATGTTTTGGGCTCATTGGCTCTGGAGTCTCTTTGTTGCTTATTTTTACTACAATTGCTATTAACCCTGTAAAGCCTAACAATTTAAATAAAAATTAGTCAGAATTTGTTTTTTCTTATTTTTTAAAAAGGAACAGTTTATTGATCCTTTAGACAAAATAAAATAAAAGCATTTTTTTTTAGCAGTTCTGATCTTGTTGATAATTTAGAGGCCTTTTTCATATAAAATATTTCTTTATGAAACATGATACAGAAATACAGTTTGAGCTCTATGCGCAAAATAATTTTTAGTTTTTCCGTTTGTAAAAACAAGGCATATACACTTATTTTAAATTTTGCTGAAGCAATTACATAAATTATAAATATAAATTAAAAATAAAATTGAATAATTTATATATGATTTTAAAGAGATTGCAATACTTAAAAAATGAACCGATTTAAATGACCACTTTTAGGTATGTAAATATGTACAAAGCAGACGCTTTAGATAAAAGCATCTGCTAAATGCATAACATGTAAATGCAATTAGACAAAATAAATAAAATAATAAATAAATAAAATAATAAAAATAAAAATACATAAATAAAAACAAAAAACCAAATTAAAATAAAAAACAATAAATTAAAAATAAATAAATAAATAAATAAATATGGTCAGATGAAACAAAAAACAAAACAAAAAAAAAGAGCTTTTTAGCAGCAAACACTCAAGATGGGTTTGGTGCACACAGGGGTAAAAAGTACCCCATGTGTACAATGAAATACACTGCTGTATCTTTAAAGTTGTGGGCCTATTTTTCTGCTGGAGGTCCTGGACATCTTGTTCAGATACATGGTATCATGGATTCTATCAAATACCAACAGTTAAAAAAAATCAAAACCTGACTGTCCCTGCTAGAAGTCATATAATGGGCCGTGGTTGGATCTTCCAACAGAACAATGATCCAAAGCAAACATCAAAACCAACACAAAAATGTGTCACTGAGCACAAAATGAAGCTTCTGCCATGGCCATCCCAGTTCCCTGACCTGAACCCTAAAGAAAATGAGTGGAGTGAACTGGAGAGAAGAAGCACCAACATGGAGCTGGGAATCCGACGGATCTGGAGAGATTCTGTATGAAGGAATGGTCTCTGATCTCTTGTCAGGTGTTCTCCAAACTCATCAGGCATTATAGGAGAAGACTCAGAGCTGTTATCTTGGCAAAAGGAGGTTGCAAAAAGTATTGAATAAAAGGGTATGATTAATTGTGAGCAAAAACATTTCTTTCATAATGAGATTTTCCCCCCCATTTAAAATTCTTATTCTCCAATGAAAGGTTGGATTTTTGTAGATTTTTAAAATAAAAGATCAAAAGGATTAACGATGCAGATTTATTTTCATAGCCTTCTTTGGTCATATTTACCAAGGGTATGAATAATTTTGAGCACAACTGTATATATATATATATATATAGAGAGAGAGAGAGAGAGAGAGAGATATATAGAGATAGATAGATAGATAGATATATAGATAGATATAGATATGAGGATTTGGCAACATGTTTTGTCATTGTGTCTCAGGTTTTAGTTGCCAACACATACCTGAGGAAAGGCACTTTGTTCATCCAGCAGAGAGAGAATCCCGATGGGTTTCGTGAGGAACAGGTCCTGAAACAGGAATAAACCTGGCATGAGTGAATGAGTTTTCCATGCTGACAAGCTAAAAAGGCTTCTCTAGCTGACGGCGCTGTAGATTCATGTTACACTACAGGATACGCAGTGGTTTCAGAGTTATAGGCTGAATGTTACATGAACGTGACATACATGTAAGTCTGCAGCTTTCAAAACAGGCGGCTGCTGAATTCCTATAATTACAGGGCAGAGTTCATATTTACAGAGCAGGTCAGCCCAGGAATCTCACACGAGAATGAGGTGAAAAGCTTCATGCAAAGACCAGTTTCCTTTAGTTTCCCATTCAGCATGCTGAAGGATTTGGGTCAGAATGCATGCAGAAATTTGAGAGAGATCCTCAAAGCTACGTGTCCTGCTCTGTCAGCACTTCCTGCGTTTGGGATTTACCGCATGGCTGTCTGCCAAACGCAGAGCTCGGGTGTATTTTTGGAGTCAGAGAGAAGGAAAAATGGGGAAAAAAGTTGGAGAAAGTACAGGACAATCATGGAGGGTGAAGGTTTTGAACGTAGACGTACCAGTATGGGTTTGTTGTCCTTGTAGGTTATGGTCTCCCATGTGATGCCCTCCTCTTTATATTCTTTCTGTTCCATCAGAAAAATGTGCTAAAGGGAAATGACATGGAAAATGTGATCATCAGATTCATGGAGTGGCAAATCAAGTCCTGTTGAAAGAACCGGCAGTGACCATGATCGAATGTGGCATTTAAATGGTTTGTAACATCTGCTGCCTTGAGTTTTCCACACTACAGGCAGATAAATCTTGTAAAGCTGTAAAGTTAAATGACCACATCTTTCTATTTGTATATTTTTTGTCTTTGTACTGACAAAGACAGTCCAAGCTGAGACTGCCTTTGTCGCCACATAAACACATAACAAAAAATATGAAACATTTCAACGTGCACTTACCAAACCATTGTCAGTTTCATTTTACTATATACAGTAAATATTAAACTCATAATAAAGACTTACATGGTTGAAGAAAAACTGGAGCTGTTCGTTAGCCAGATTGATGCAGAGCTGCTCAAATCGGTTCACAGTGAAGTTCTCGAAACCAAAGATGTCAAGGATTCCTGTAAATATAGAAAGAGCAAACCTCAAATGTCACATACTGTATCTTAGATAAGAAATTGTGCTTTGGATTTCTATCCGACTTCCACAAAATAAAATTAATTTTTTGAAGAAATGGATGAAGTGACAGGGCGATAAATCTGCAAATATTTCAGTTTTGTGATTATGACAAGTGTTAATTGTCAGTTCTAAAATCTAACGACAGCCTTATCAAAGGATGAAAAACATTTTGTTTTCAAATATTTCAAAACAAAATCATTATGTCGTTAATTATTTTTAATAATCAATATTATTTATAATAACAGCATCAGCCACTGAAAATAGTTTTATTCACATACTATTTGAATTAGCTTTTATTTTTATATTTTCAGTTTTCATTTTAATTTTAGATTTAGTTTTAGTAATTTTGTTATGAGCTTCTGCAACATTTAAAAAATATATTTTATGTAGCTTTATAAAATAAAAAAAGCTTTCTAGATTCATAAAATAAAACAATTATTAGATGAAAAACTTGAGGTTTTTCAAATTATAGTTGATGTACTTCGCCTAAAATATTTGTTTTATTTCATTTCAGCATTATTTAAAATAATGAAAACAATTCTGAATAGTTCAAGTTTTAGTTAACAATAACACTGGGTTGATCACTAGTATTTATTGAGCTCCAGAGACCTTTTATTTTTATATTTTCAGTTTTCATTTTAATTTTAGTTTAAGTCGTAGTAATTTTGTTATGTGCTTTTGTCATTTTTATTATTATTTTTTAATATTTCTAGCTTTAATTTGTTTTTATTTCAGTTTTAGTTTTAGTAATTTTTGTACTTTAACCTAAATCTTTTTTTCTTTTTTTTAAATTTAAGCACTAAAATGACAAACTAAAACTGAATAAAAAAAATTAAAGCTAAATTATGGAAGCTTGTTTCTGCCACTAAATAAAAAAAATTAAAAAGGTAATTGCGACTTTTTTATCTCACAATTCTGACGTTTTTTCTCACAATTGCAAGATATAAAGTCAGAATTACGAGTTATAAAGTCAGAATTGTGAGTTATAAAGTCAGAATTGTGAATTATAAAGTCAGAATTGTGAGATAAAATGTCGCAATTACCTTTTTTATTTTTTATTTTATGGTGGAAACAAGCTTCCATACTAAATAGAAAAAATGGTGCAGAAGCACATTTTAAGTTTATGTTTATCTCATTTGATATTTTATTTCAGCTTTATTTCAAATAACAAAAATTATTTTTAATAGTTTTAGTTAACAACACATTTCTCAGTCACAGCATGAACTGGTATATTTACCTATTTCATTGAGCTCCACATCATAATCTACTTTAGGAGCAAGCAGCTCGTTGACTTTACTGACGATCCATCCGAACACACGACCGTAGGCCACTTTAGCGATGGAATCTCTGGCATCTGAAATGATCATTTAAAACAGATGGTGATCAGTATGAAAAGTGTCAAACACACTAGTGATGTCACGCTGATGATGTCATACCTTCAGCCTGCTGCTGGTTGTGTAGTCGCTGGATGGCCTCTCCTCGCGTCACTGACGTGGTGCAGGTCAGACTCTTTAGTAAATCCTCTTCCTGAACGCCAAACTGACCCTGGTTACAGAAACAAACACACAAAATGATTCTTTTACTGTTTTTTTTCTTTTACAGAAATGGCTTTTTAAGGACGACAACAAACGGCTGGTAGGGACTACAACGAGCTTCTCCCCGGGTTGGTGACATCACTAACCCTAAGATTTATATAAACCCTGCCCCCGAAAACACGCAACAAAGGGGGTGAGGCCATGTTGGGCTGCTTTAGAGAAGAGGAAGAGTTGTTGTAGTAGAGTGTTGTTGACATGCTGTAATTTTACGCCGGACTGCTTCACAAAAGAGGGTCAATTCAACGCTGGATTTGCACAAAAGATTAACATGACGGCACATGCTAGTCGATGAGTTGAATCAACTCCACAGAAACTACATAAATTTATCCACTAACCATTCAGAAATGTCCAGATGCTTTCTGAAAGTTGTAACTTCTTCCTGAGTCTCTCCATCAGTGTCCGACTCCGGTTTGAACAATGTAAGGCTGAACACCGTTACTGACAATCCTCATTTTGGCTGCGTGAGATTCTCCAGCTTTGTTGTTGAGCAACTGTTAAAGCTCCGCCCTCTTCTGGAAAGGGGGCCGGGAGCAGCAGCTCATTTGCATTTAAAGGGACACAAAAACGGTGTGTTTTTGCTCACACCCAAATAGGGTCAAATTTGACAAGCTATAATAAATGATCTGTGGGGTATTTTGAGCTGAAACTTCAGACACATTCTGGGGACACCAGAGACTTATATTACATCTTGTAAAAGGGGTATTAGATAAAATAACTAAAACAACATTTCAGATGTTGTGATGAAACGGATCCGCTGGTTAGTCTAGTTATCCAATCACATCCTCTGTTGAGGCAAAATCACGTGAGTTTTTTTGTTGACCATCGAGGGATTTATTCAGTATATGTGTTTCCAACGTAGTTTATACACGTCTTATCGGATAAAAAAATATCTGACTTAATTGAGCGCATAAGTTTTTTTATGCACATTTTTAGAATTTATGCAGATCTTGGCATTTCCATCCAGCTTTTTTTTATGCAATATCCCAAAATTGGCAATATCTTGATTGTTTTATTTTACAGGGAAATATTGCAACAGTAATATTTCTTATTTTGGTTTTATTAAGTATTGATATATATTGATATATAACCACAAAATTCCATATTGATATATAACCACAAAATTCCATATTGATATATAACCACAAAATTCTGGACAAACAAGTACAGCAAACCTTTTTTTTTTTTTTTTTTTTTTTTTTTTTTTAAATTGCATTGTAAACAGCAAATTTTGTCAGGGAACAAATAAATGCAATTAGATTTGTTTTTGCTCTAAAATTGTGTAGCCCTAGTTTCTCCTAAAACATGCATACACACCTGAGGTTAGTGTCATGATTCTTTTAAAGGAATGTTATTTTAGGACCAACAAAGAATGCTGAACGTGCTGTCGGCTATAAATCAGGCTGTGCAATGCAGAACAGACCAAATTTAAGGAATGAATTGTGCTACAAAAAACACAAAAGAAAAAAAAAAACACAAAAGAAACAGACCCTGCCATTTGGAAAGAACAATGACTAGTCAAATGTGACCAAGACATAAATGTCATACAGGAAAGGTCACGTTAATTTGTTCATTTAGATGCTGGGGGCCATTGTGGACACATTTACATTGGTTCAACAAAAGGCACCTCAGATCTAATTTGCCCAATCTGCTCCATAAGTTAAAGTATGCCACAGTAGATTTGATATATGGAAATCGTCCTGCATCAGGAAAATGCAGTGTGCTATTATTAACTGCCCCATACATGTAGGACGACCTAATAGAGTCTAAACATAGCCACTTCTGTTTTTTCTGCGCACTGTGCGTCTTATCGTAAAAGGCCAGATGTAGGCGGACCCACGCCTCCTTCAGCTTGCCCTTAAAAGAGTTTCTTTGTGTGCACACAGGTCGTAATTCACCTGATTAAACAGTAGGGTGGCCGAGGTGACGCTGGGAGGGTAGGCTAACATTCATCTCCTGAGAAAACCTGGTGTACGTGTCAGCTTTTTTTAACTGAAGTTTCACTATTACTGTTGCTCATGGTTTGGGGTTAGTGATGTGAACAAATCTATAGCACTAAACATTAAAGTTCAGCATGTGCATCATCCTTAAACGATTTCTTAAATCATGCGTGTTTGTTGAGAAGAGTGTGCTGTTACTTTAATATGTGATCAGACACATCCTTTTCACCTGCTGGACCAGAAAACAGCTGAAACCCCCTCCTCATATCGAAGGGTGAGTTTGGTTTTTGCCTGTAAACAACCACCCTGAACACGCTAGCAACAACAAGCTTAAATCACTCTAAGTGATGTCACAGCAACGCCATTTTAAATGCACTCAAAATGAGCTAGGCAATTAAATATCCTTGATTATGATTTCACTTTTTTAACTATAGTTAGTGTGTAATGTTGCTGTTTGAGCATAAACAACATCTGCAAAGTTACGACGCTCAAAGTTCAATGCAAAGGGAGATATTTTCTTTTACAGAAATGGCTTTTTAAGGACTACAACAAACAGCTGGTAATGACTACAACGAGCTTCTTCCCAGGTTGGTGACATCACAAAAACCAAAATTTGCATAAACCCTGCCCCCGGGAATACGCAAAAAAAAGGGGGTGAGGCCATGTTGGGCTGCTTTAGAGAAGAGGAAGAGTTGTTGTAGTAGAGTGTTGTTACCATGCCGTCATTTTACACCGGACTGCTTCACAAACGAGGGTCAATTTAACACTGGATTTGCACAAAAGATTAACATGACGGCACATGCTAGTCAATCAACTTCAGAAACGTCCAGTTTCATTCTAAAAGTTGTAACTTCTTCCTGAGTCTCTCCATCAGTGTCCGACTCTGGTTTGAACAATGTAAGGCTGAACACCGTTACTGACAATCCTCATTTTGGCTGCGTGAGATTCTCCAGCTTTGTTGTTGTTGAGCAACCGAAGCGCGAGCTGTTAAAGCTCCGCCCTCCTCTGGAAAGTGGGCCGGGAGCAGCAGCTCATTTGCATTTAAAGGGACACACACAAAAACGGTGTGTTTTTGCTCACACCCAAATAGGAGCAAATTTGACAAGCTATAATAAATGATCTGTGGGGTATTTTGAGCTGAAACCTCACAGACACATACTGGGGACACCAGAGACTTATATTACATCTTGCGAAAAGGGGGCATAATAGGTCCCCTTTAAAAGATGAACATGATAGGGCTGTGCGATATAAAAAAAATTCATTCATTTTCAAACATTAAAGGCTTCTCTTTTGTGGGTTTATAAGCTGCTCTGAGACACTGAAAACACCAAATCATGAGCTGCTCGTGTGTAAATGAACACAGTGCTATACTTTACTCGGAAACATGCAGAGCATAGATTTATTTAATTAAATCACAGCCTTTGTCATTTGATAACCGCACTAAACCATATCGCGTTTTTTGGTACTAAAGAAACTTCCACTACTTTTCCATGCCTAGTAATCGCAATTTTAAAAGTTCCCTAATTTGCTTTTGGGAAATGCAGCCCTAAGTAGATCATATAAACCATTGCCAGCATTATGCTACAGAGAAACGCAGCCCAGGTTGATCAACTATATTCCTTCGCCAGTACAAGCATTTGCGCCACATGGTCTGCTGAGGTCTTCGGATTTTGAGATCGAAACTTTTCTTTCCTTTTTGCTTCACACTTGTTTACAAAAAACAGCACTGTTTTTGGCATTTAACAATGGTTGAGAGCTGTCACATCTACAGTGTGCGATGATGACTTGTGAATTGTGACCAATTTTGTGTTGCCACACGTCTGCAAGAAGCACAAACAGGAAACTCACTGCAGTAGCTTTTAACCAGCCACGTGACGTCTCTGACACCTTCAGAACGTCGCTGTCTGTCGTTTCAAAGGTGATGTTTCCCAGGGACAGAATGCCAGCTAGAATCGTCATCATGTCCACCTTTTCCTACAAATGAGATGATGTGAATGTGAAACGTGAACTGTAATTACGCCATTTTAAAGCACTTCAATGGTACTGCGGTAGAATTATTTTTGAAAGTTCGAATATTCAATGTAGCATCTTATTTAATCAGTAGAGGTTATATAAAGTTGTAGATGAAGTATAGCATTTCAAACCACAGGACACTGCTGTCAATGACTGACATGACAGCGAGTTTAGTTCTTACCTGCTCTTCAAATCCCACCATGTCCATGGCGTTACACACCTCAGCATATTTCACACGCCAGGTCTGCACTACGTCTTCCTGCCCAAACCTGCCATTCAAATAACTGACAAGAACAAAAATATATAAACCTATTGCTAGTCTTTGAGGAATTAATATTGTGTTTTGCTGGTCAAATTGACCCACATTTGAAATGCTGGTTAAACTATTTATTTCTTTTTGAATTTTTTTTGACTTTTTTTCATTAAGGTCATGAATGTAAAGTTTCAACACATAGATGTGTTTTGGAATGACTGTACAAACTTTAGTAACTATGATTGTGTTAGGGGTGAAACTGACCTCCACTGGTTTCCATGCAATTTGCCAAAAATCTACAGAAAACCTTTATTTTAGATTGACAAAGACTAAATATGGAATACATGAAAACTTTACTTGAAACTGAAGACTCGTCTTTTGAACCATAAAAGGAGAATTTGCTGTTTCTTTCTATTTGAGTTTCACAGTTTAACAAAATCTTTGAAAGGATGTTTTTTTGGATGTAGTGTTGTCAAAAGTTCCAACCACAATACCAAGTTGGTACTGAACTGTGTTGTTTTGAGCGTTGTTGAGTGGATTCGTGAACACCTCTGATTGGCCTTTGTGTTCACACGCTCATCAGATACACTACATTGCCAAAAGTTTTGGGACGCCTGCCTTTACATGCACATGAACTTTGATGACATCCCATTCTTAATCCGTAGGGTTTAATATGGAGTTGGCCCACCCTTTGCAGCTATAACAGCTTCAACTCTTCTGGGAAAGCTTTCCACAAGGTTTAGGAGTGTGTTTATGGGAATTTTTGACCATTCTTCTAGAAGCGCATTTGTGAGGTTAGGCAGTGATGTTGATGAGAAGGCCTGGCTCGCAGTCTCCGCTCTAATTCATCCCAAAGGTGTTCTATCGGGTTGAGGTCAGGACTCTGTGCAGGCCAGTCAAGTTCCTTCACACCAAACTCGCTCATCCATGTCTTTATGGACCTTACTTTGTGCACTGGTGCACAGTCATGTTGGAACAGGAAGGGGCCATCCCCAAACTGTTCCCACAAAGTTGGGAGCATGAAATTGTCCAAAATGTCTTGGTATGCTGAAGCATTAAGAGTTCCTTTCACTGGAACTAAGGGGCCAAGCCCAACCCCTGAAAAACAACCCCACACCATAATCCCCCTCCACCAAACTTTACACTTTGCACAATGCAGCCAGGCAAGTACCGTTCTCCTGGCAACCGCCAAACCCAGACTCGTCCATCGGATTGCCAGACAGAGAAGCGTGATTCGTCACTCCAGAGAACACGTCTCCACTGCTCTAGAGTCCAGTGGCAGCGTGCTTTACACCACTGCATCCGATGCTTTGCATTGCACTTGGTGATGTAAGGCTGCAGCTGCTCGGCCATGGAAACCCATTCCATGAAGCTCTCTACTGTTCTTGAGCTAATCCGAAGGCCACACGAGGTTTGGAGGTCTATAGCTATTGACTCTGCAGGAAGTTGGCGACTTCTGCGCACTGTGTGCCGCAGCATGCGTTGACCCCGCTCTGTGATTTTACGTGGCCTACCACTTCGTGGCTGAGTTGCTGTTGTTCCCAATTGCTTCCACTTTGTTATGATACCACTAACAGTTGACCGTGGAATATTTAGTAGTGAGGAAATTTCATGAATGGACTTATTGCACAGGTGGCAACCTATCACGGTACCACGCTTGAATTCACTGAGCTCCTGAGAGCGACCCATTCTTTCACAAATGTTTGTAGAAGCAGTCTGCATGCCTAGGTGCTTGATTTTATATATCTGTGGCCATGGAAGTGATTGGAACACCTGAATTCAATGATTTGGAGGGGTGTCCCAATACTTTTGGCAATATAGTGTATGTCCGCGATTGGCTACAATGATCAACGCAAGGGAGCGGAAGTGTTTGAATTTGAAAGCGTTTTGAAAGCAGGAGCATCTATCAGCGGACCAGTCCACTGATAGACGCCTGCTTTCAAACGTTCCCGTGTGTATATGTGTAAGCTCTCGGTGAAGAGCGTCATTGATCTTTATTTACAACATGTTTTTGAAGCGTTGATCATTGTAGCCAATCTCAGACATATCTGATGAGGGCGTGAGCACAAAGGCCAATCAAAGGTGTTTACGAATCCACTCAACAGCGCTCAAAGCATCATATTTTTTAAATTCAGTACCGACTTGATATCACGGTTGGTACTTTTGTCAACACTATTTGGTTGTTAGTCTTTTAGATCTCAATCACTAATTTGTTGCTGCACTGGAAAGAAATGTGATGATAAATCTATTTTACCCTCACAAGGGTTTGAGAAGCAGACATAACGAAAAGGCAGAGGCTATTTACACTAAATGGTATTTATTTGTTATTTGTACTTAAAGGCACAGCATGTAAGTTTCACTGCTAGAGGTCTCTTATTCAAAACAATAACAAAGGCGTAGCTTGATGACGCTGTGAATGGGCGTGGAATCATGGGAGTTGTCGTCTTCACCTCCACAGCCAAAGGAAAGCAATTCGACTGGACTTGTATTTATTATGCTTACATGCTGCAGTCGGCTGCTGCCACTCCTTTCATTTTGTTGTTTATGTCTGTTACAATTGAAGCTACACTGAACGTTTGCCGGTTTCTGCCTCCTTCATCCCTGAACTTGAACTTTGTAAAGTTGCGTTTGATCACTTAAATTCACATTATTTTATTTCATTCAAATGAAAAAGCAGCAAGTGTACTACCCATAGAGGTCAGTTTATTTGACGAATTAAAATTGTGGGGTAACGCAGTGCTTTACCTGGTCAAAACAATCACACTAAAAATACATTTTACAGTGTGTTGAAAGTTATATTATAACGTTACTCTGTGTGTTCGCTTGGTGGCTGGTATGAGACACTTGTTGCATATTGTAGTAATCTAGATCGATATTAAAATATCATATTAATAAAACCTGGATGACTTGTGTTGCTAAACGGCATGCAATTCATTTTAAAACATTGTATAATGGAGAAAATGCTGTATTACTGTTACTACAAATAAAGCTCTTTCTGATTATGCTATGTTAGCCACTTGACAAAATAGCGTTGTCTCATTTACTTTTTGGGTACAAACATGTTACTTGCGGTAAATCAAGAAAACAAGAGATTCAAACAATATGACTAACCGTGTTGAGCTACAGTATATAACATGATTAGTTTTCTGTCGATAAAGGTTTCCGAACAGTTGCTCACCTGTCTAATAAAACACTTAATATATTAGAGCGTCTTTGATGTTTCCATGGTTTACGGAAGTAAAAGCGGAAATCGAGGGTAACGCGGATATGATGTCATTGACAGGCAACGCAATGACATGGTTACATTGGTTATAATTGCTGATTTCTCTGGATTTAAACATGGTTGGAAACATATGGGATAATGTAAAGTACACAAGTCAACAAAATATATATATAACACTGTTCTAGTGGTTTTTGGATATTTTAATGCAAAAATCTTTCATATTGTGCTTTTAAACCAAGAACAAATATTACTATATATACAAAGTTGTATTCATTTGAACCTCAGTGTGCAAACAGTCAAGTTGTTATAAAAAAAACAAAGACATTTTTTATTTTGTGTCTGTGCTGCTAATTTAGAACATATTTGGGTCAAATGGAACCCTAAATTATTTTAAACACAATATGAGTTCATAATTTCTCATATTTTATATATTTTTAGTCTCTGACAAGCTACAATAGAGGTTTTATGTAAAAACATGACTCTTTTTCATAGTTTTGCATGGAAACCAATAGGGGGCATATTTGACCCCCAACACAAACTGAAAGTTAAATTAACTACAATTTAATAGCTAAAATAGCTTTTAAAAATGGTCTAACATTGTAACATTTATATTTGAATCCTTTGTAACTCAAGCTCAAGTGAATTGCCCAAAACCTGCTTAACCATAATAAATTCACTCTAACCCACAACCTTGAATGTCTTCAAATGTGTCTCATCCAATCAGATCTTTTTATCACCTCACAATGTTTTGTATCAACCTTTTACACAGTAAACACCGTACTAAGGACATGCCGTCCGTGCCACAAATAGTTCTGTATGAGGCGACATGTGACACACCTCCAATAAACTGCATGGATAAGATGCTAATCTATGATGTGCATCATAAACAATGTTGCTGATCCAGTTTTCACAAGGGAATGACATCACAGATGACTCACCGGTAGTGCGTAGGATCCAGGAGGCCATATATCTCTTTATCCTCGATGGAAATGCCGGCCAACATAAAGTAGAAGATGTGGAAGTTCTGCTCACCCTCATCCTGGTGAACCACACGGGATTTCTCCAGGAGGTACTCATTGATTTTGGCCCCTTTGACTACAAAGGCAACGAAATACAGGTTAATGTTCAATTGAAGAATATTGAATTGATTTATTGCTCAAGAAACACACCCAGTGGAAGCTGCCAAGTTATATGATCCATTAAGGTCAGAGAGAAAAGTGTTATCTTTTTACCTGAGGAGTTCTGGAAGCGGAGCTGGATATATTTCCCGAAACGACTGCTGTTGTCATTCATGACTGTCTGAGCATTTCCAAAGGCCTCGAGAAGTGGATTCACCTATTTCAACACAAGCAGACAAACTCATGTTAGGCGGAATCTAAACAGAAAAAAAAAAAAAAAAACAATTGTAGAATTCACTAAAATGTTGGTTGAGAGAATGTCCATGTTTTGGTCACATCAATTCTCACTTTTTCATTATTTTTTTCATAGTTTTCTTATCAAAAAAAGTAACTCTGTGTGTGTAATTATATATTATATATATATATTATATATATATACCGAGTGTGAGGGTGAAATTAGGATATAATATGCCACCCCTACATTTACATTACACCTCCACTGTCATTTTGCTTTTTATAGAAACAAAACCATTTAATTCAGTTGGATAACGGTCACTTCAATCCCATCCAGCTCATCCAACAACACGAGCTGCAGAGTCATACGAAGTGCAGCAGAAATCAAGAGTTCACTGATCACGTGATGAGATGACTGACAAGACCATGGCGGAGGATTCGTTGCACAACAGTCTAACAAATGTCTTATCTTGTAGAATGGGCGCTCAGCACCGCCGCTCCATATTCACAGAGTACGCGCGATAGTGAAAGTAAAGCGCGCATTCAAACGCAGTTTCAATACCCCGCATTTTGAAAGCGGCTCCCTGATGCATGCAAATATCTCCCAATATGAAAGCTATATTAGGCTGGGCTGTGTAGTTGTAACCATCTCTTAGCTCTGTATCATGCTTGAAGAAAAATTTGGTTTGGTGCATACAGTCAGACGACGAATCAATCCAGACGACACTTCAATCCAGAAGGGGGCATGTGCGGTAATGTAACACTGTTTGCTATTGATTAAGACATCAATAAAACAGCTTGAGAATAATATCTCACGTAGCATTACATTTACCTCAGGCAAGTCATTTAGTGTCCACAGCATTTAGTTTACTAGAGAAATTAAGCATTTTACTATGCACTATATTATCTTAGCTATATTAGCGTCATGCTTGTGTACCGTTACAACCCTAATAAATAAATAAATAAATATATATATGTATATATATATATATATATATATATATATATTTATAGTTGAGGAACAATGTCTTAAACTGTGTTCAGTCTGCCATCAAAAGTCAAACATCTCATTGGTAACTCAAACATTTTCTCATAAAAATTGACTTTATAGTTCTATACTCTTACTGTACGTCAACTATTGACTCATTTGTGTTTATTTTTCATTTTTTAGAATTAATTTTATCTGAGACTAATTATTCATAATATAACTCTCCTGCTCTATGAAAGAGCAACCTGAGCAATAAGACTTTACTTTAGGACCATTTTGACAACAGTGAAACGTGAACCAACAGTCAAGACAGCAAAAGAAAACTGTGAATCTGGACTGCTGAATCTCTGCTTTGTTCTGGAGATCCTAAAACTAGTTATTCCACTTTAAGAGCCGAGAGCAAAGTTTGCACACAAACACACACGCCTCTATGCAAACATACAGTATGAAAATAGAAAATATTCTGCAAGATAAGCGTCTTAAACCTTAAAGCACATCACACATTCAAGGAACAGGATGTTGAAATGTGTTATACGGAAACATGTGCAGAAAGAGAAGTTACATGGAAAAAAGGTTGCCAACTCCATGTGCAAATGGGGGTCAAAGTGTATCACGTCCTGATCGGGTAATATAACAGCAAGATTTTCCTGAATCACACTGGCGGATGAACCGTTCTGGCTGATGCAATTCTCTAGAGAGTCATGGTCACTTCCTAAACTTCTCAGATGTTTCTCTGAACTCCCCCAGACATCCTGTCTTACTGAGAGTGCTGTCAGACCAGGGAAAATATTAATACACATTTGTAAAGGTTTGGTAACCTTTGTAAATACTGGCAGTCTGTTTTTATTACATTTGCAGGTATTATTAATGCTTCAAGAAACACTCAAACTTAAAGGGATAGTCCACCCAAAAATGAAACTTTTGTCATCACTTACACACCCTCAAGTTGTTCCAAACCTGTATGAGTTTCTTTCTTCTTTTGTGTTCAACAGAGGAAAAAAAAAAAATCATACAAGAAACTCAAAAAGTTTATCATTTGCACGCATTTTTAAGCCTTGCCAATTTAAACATTCAAGACGATGCGAAAGACAACTCGCGCACGGTGTGCGAGAAGTTTTATGTGCGCAAACTGCAAATCTGAAGTATGCGCCCAGAAAGCCACGTCTGACAGCATGCAAGTACTGAATTTAGCTCTCTTTCATATCTTCTTTAACGGACAGTTTCAAATAAAATTATGTCAAAACGCCCATCTTGGCAAGTATCCTAGTAAACAGTCAGTTATGGGTTAAGTGAATGTAAACAGTCGAGAAAGAAAATGCATGTGTAATAGTATCAGTATACTGGATCAGTGCATTAGCTCTTAAAATGATAGCACACTTTATTTAATTATTTAAACTTTATTCAATATGCATCTTTGTTCTATTGTTTTTATTTTTTGCTATTGCTTGTAGTTTATTTGTTCTTATTTTATTATAGACTGTTTACTTGACTTTAATAGTGTTTGAAATTTATATTTATATTTTATATCTATGTAGAATTTTTTTCATTTGCATTGTTCTTGCATTCCATGTAAAAAGTCTAGCGAGTAAAATTAAAAATTTACTAGCCAATGGTGACTCGAGCTTCAGTGTGTCCGTAGAGGGTTGATGTAAAAACTTTTAATAACTCCCACAATACTTGTTTTTCAACATTCAAATAATGCAAACAGTACAGTCTACAGATAAAACGTTTTCAACGTCTTTAAGAACACTGTACTAACGTTACTGGACAAAAGAAAGTTGCCATAATCAAAACCTAAAACGTTTTGACAACATTCACTTGTTTATTTAAGTGGTAGATCTATGTAAACGTATGTAAAGTAGATCTACTGTTAAACTGCATATGACTGCATATGAAACACTCCAGGGTAAAAAGATGCCGTATTTCTCACTCTCTCTGCTGGTTCAGCAAACCAAGACCATGAACCAGCAAGGAAAATAAAACCACAGCAATTATAGTAACTACAAAGAACAAGCAGCATAACACATATAAATAAATATGGAGAATAACCAACCACACCATGAGTTTACAGAAGACTTGCTCAGAGAGTTTCTCAAAACACACTGACATTTACAACATGTTTAAGTAACTTTCTCATTTTGTCAGAATTAATGCTATACAAAAAGCATATGATGTGTCAAGAACTGGGCATTATGTGTGTAACCTTTTAAGAAAACTCTTTCTATTTCAAAGATCTGAAGCAACACAGGAAACTTAAATTGTTATCTTAGTTTATACCTTATGTTTTGACCAATAAAAACCAAAAGATGTTGTGAAAATGACTCCAAATTAACCAACCTGCTGTTGAAACCAGTAAGATGTGACATATGCAATGAAACCTGGATGTTTCATAATGTTTACATTGACGCAGTATGAGTGGCAGATATGATAAATTTCAGTGTGAGCATGACAACATGGAAATGTGTTTTATAGCATCAGGTATGCCCTATAATGAGAGGGTCAGATGGCGAAAGATGAGTGTGATGCCAATTCGTATCATATCACAACACTAAACCGAACCAGGAAATCCTGCACTGTGATGAAGGAAAAACAGAAATAACCCGAAACGTTAACATCTGTTCCTCAAAACAACCCAGGATCTCAAATTACAGACAGAAGGTCAAAATTATTGCAGTTGCACCGACATGAAACCACTTGAGTATTTATATACAAAGTTTGAAAAGAACATATCAAAAAGCTTGTTGCTTTAGCCACTAACCTAATATAACCTGATTTGATATTATAAGAGGGCATTTAATTAGATAAAATAGCTGAAGTGTCAAGGCCGATATATCGGCTGATATTTGGCAGTTTTTATTTATTGGTATCAGCCGAATAAGTTTTTCTGCTTGGCTAATGTATCAGAAGCTTTTAATTTGACAGCGTGTCAGACTTTTATTTTGAAAGACATGAGAACGTCAGCGCCTGAGCTCCCATTCTCCGTCTAACTTAGTTTACTGGCTGCTGTTTAACAGTTCTGTCTAATTAATTATTAGACAGAGCTGTTAAACAAAGAAAGTAAGCAGTATATGACAAACTTTTATAGCGTTTGCTTTTCGATTAAAAACCAAAAGCTATAATGCTTTCTGATCTCATTAGCATTTAGCAAATACACATTAATATAATTTAAATTAAACAGGGTGTGATAAGTCGGATCAGTCTACAAACACGGTGAGTCATGTCATCCTCTCCCAGCATTACTACCTGTTCCATTTGCCACATGTTCACCATAGCTCTCTCTGTCAGCGACGAGGGAATTACATGTCATAAATGTAGGGAAATAGTCAGGCTGACAGAGAGAATCTCAGAATTAGAGACACGCATCCAAACTTTAATCGAGGATAGTAAGAATGCAAGGGCTTCAGATACTGTTTTGGATGCGACTAGCTTAGTGAACTCCGTACATTGTTCGGTTCTGGCTGTAGAGCCCGCGCAGCAGGGCACTTGGGTAACGGTGAGGCGGCCTAGCCGCGGAAAACACCACTCTTCCGTTCCAGTAAGAACATCAAACAGGTTCTCCCCACTCAGTGACGCACCCACTGAGAATCCTGTTGAAAGTGCCCTAGTTATTGGCGATTCTATTACACGGAACGTGAAAATAGAGACACCAGCCACCATAGTCACATGTTTGCCGGGAGCCAGAGCACCTGACATCAAAGCAAATTTAAAAGTGCTGGCTAATGCTAATCATAAATACTCTAAGATTATTATTCACGTCGGCACTAATGATGTTCGACTTCGCCAGTCGGAGATCACTAAAATTAACATTAAAGAGGTGTGTGAACTCGCAAGTACAATGTCAGGAGAAGTAATTTGCTCTGGCCCCCTTCCTGTTCGTCGGAGTGATGAGATAGTTAGCAGATTATCATCAATCAATGGCTGGCTGTCTAAGTGATGTCCGCAAAATAATATAGGTTTCATAGACAATTGGAAAAGTTTTTGGGGCAGACCTGACCTGTTGAAAAGAGATGGTATTCATCCCTCCCGGGATGGTGCTGCTCTTCTCTCTAGTAATATGGCACATAGTCTTAAAACTGAAACATGACAAACTGGGGCCCAAGTCAGGAAGCAGACAGATTGGCTAAACCGACCGTCTGCTAGCTGCCTCACATTACAGAAGTCAGATAATTCAGATAACTCCCAACACATAGAAACTCTTACACCAGAAAGGCAAAGGGGGAGGTGTTGCTGTAATCTGTAGTAATATTTACAGTATTAGTCAAAAGTCTTTCTAATATAAATCCTTCGAAGTGATGGTACTTTAAGTAACATTATGTAAGTTGACATTTGTGCTGGCTACTGTATACAGGCCACCAGGACACCATACAGACTTTATCAAAGAATTTGCTGACTTTCTATCGGAGTTAGTACTAGCTGCAGATAAAGTCCTTGTTGTTGGTGATTTTAATATCCATGTAGATAATAAAAAAGACGCATTAGGATTGGCATTTGCAGATATTCTAAACTCTATTGGTGTTAGACAACACGTGTCAGGACCCACTCATTGTCGTAATCATACTTTAGATCTAATATTGTCACATGGAATTGATATTGATGCTGTTGAAATTCTGCAGCAGAGTGACGACATCTCAGATCATTATCTAGTCTCGTGTATACTACATTTAGTCAAGGCGGCTAAACTGCCTCCATGCCATAAATATGGTAGAACCATCACCTCTACCACTAAAGATTGCTTTATAAATAATCTTCCTGATCAGTTTCATCGCCTTAGCATACCAGAAAGCTTAGAAGACCTTGATGTTGCAACAGAAACTATTGCCTCTGTCTTTTCCAGCACATTAGACTCAGTTGCTCCTTTGCGCTTAAAAAAGATTAAGGAAATTAAACCAATGCCATGGTACGAGCACACTCGGGCCCTAAAGTTAGCAGCCAGAAAAATGGAGCGCAGCTGGAAGAAAACAAAACTAGAAGTATTTCGCATTTCGTGGAGAGAGAGAATGATTGAGTACAGAAAGGCCTTAAAATCTGCTAGATCTGCCTATTTTTCAAAACTTTTAGAAGAAAATAAACAACCCTAGGTATTTATTTGATACAGTGGCTAAATTAACAAGAAATAAAGCTTCAACTTCTGATGTTTCCAAAGAGCACAGCAGTAATGACTTTATGAACTTCTTTACTTGCAAGATTGATAATATTAGAGAAAAAATTATAACCATGCAACCGTCTACTACAGTATCGCGTCAGATAGTGCATTGTAGTGTCCCTGAGGAAAAATTCAATTCATTTACTGCTTTAGGAGAGGAATAATTGTCTAAACTTGTTAAATCATCAAAATCAACAACATGTATGTTAGACCCTATACCGACTAAGCTATTGAAAGAAATGCTTCCAGAGGTTATAGATCCTCTTCTTAATATCGTCAATTCATCTTTATCACTAGGACACGTACCAAAAACTTTTAAGCTGGCTATTATTAAACCTCTTATTAAAAAACCACAACTTGATCCTAGAGAATTAGTCAATTACAGGCCGATCTCAAATCTCACTTTTCTGTCAAAAATACTAGAAAAGGTAGTATCATCACAACTATGTTCCTTTTTAGAAAGAAATAGTATCTGTGAGGATTTCCAGTCAGGATTTAGACCGTACCATAGTACTGAGACTGCTCTCATTAGAGTTACTAATGATTTGCTCTTATCATCAGATCGTGGTTGTATCTCTCTATTAGTGTTACTGGATCTTAGTGCTGCATTTGACACTATTGATCACAATATTCTTTTAAATAGACTCAAAAATTATGTTGGCATTAGTGGAATTGCATTGTCATGGTTCAAATCATACTTATCTGACCGTTATCAGTTTGTAGTAGTAAACGAAGAGATGTCATATCGATCACAAGTTCAATATGGAGTACCGCAAGGCTCAGTACTAGGACCGTTGCTGTTCACTCTGTACATGCTACCCTTGGGAGATATCATTAGGAAGCATGGCGTTAGTTTTCACTGTTACGCTGATGATACTCAGCTCTGTATTTCTTCGCGCCCTGACGAAACTTACCAATTCACAAAATTAACAGAATGCATAGCTGATATAAAAAATTGGATGACCAGTAATTTCCTACCACTAAATTCAGAAAAAACAGAGATTCTAATTTTTGGACCAAAAACTTCTTCACGTAATAACCTAGAATACTGTCTAACACTTGATGGCTGCTCTGTTAAGTCTTCGTCGTCAGTTAGGAACCTGGGTGTGCTCTTTGATACCAATCTTTCATTTGAAGGCCATGTTACTAGCATCTGTAAAACCGCATTCTTCCATCTTAAAATATATCTAAACTATGACATATGCTCTCAATGAAAAATGCAGAACAGTTCATGCGTTCATGACCTCAAGGCTAGATTACTGTAACGCTTTACTGGGTGGTTGTTCTGCTCGCCTGATAAATAAACTACAGCTCGTACAAAATGCAGCAGCTAGAGTTCTTACTAGAACTAGGAAGTATGACCATATTAGCCCAGTTCTGTCAACACTGCATTGGCTTCCTGTTAAACATCGTATAGATTTTAAAATCTTGCTAATTACTTACAAAGCACTAAATGGTTTAGCTCCTCAGTACCTGAGCGAGCTCCTAATTCATTATAGTCCTTCACATCTATTGCGATCTCAGAATTCAGGCCAGCTGATAATACCTAGAATATCAAAATCAACCGCAGGCGGTAGATCCTTCTCCTATTTGGCACCTAAACTCTGGAACAATCTTCCTAGCATTGTTCGGGAAGCAGACACACTCTGTCAGTTTAAATCTAGACTAAAAACGCATTTCTTTAACCTGGCATACACATAACCAATTTATATTTTCAAATCCGTTAAAGGATTATTAGGCTGCATAAATTAGGTCAGCCGGAACCGGGAACACTTCCTATAACACCTGATGTACTCGTTACATCAGAAGAAGAATGGCATCTACGCTAATATTAGTCTTTCTGGTTATCCCGAGGTTCACCGTAGTCAACCGGATCCGGACCGTATCCAGGTGAGACCAAGGACCTGCGCCTTGACACGACCACAACGCAGCCCTGAAGTATCAGCAGAGATTGAGTCAGCTAGATCATCCACTATGAGGGCCTCATCGACACAACAGCCACGACACAGTTCCTCAACAACCGTCCATACCGGCGTGATGAATACGATCCTCAATTGGATGGAACTGGAATAAATACTTTGAATGTTGCGATCCTATTGGACTTACGATGGCAACCTGAATCGTAACAAAGCACTGTTGGCCAGAGGAGAACTGGCCCCCCGACTAAGCCTGGTTTCTCCCAAGGTTTTTTTCTCCATTTAAACACCTATTTGCCACTTGTCTGCCACCTGATGTCACCTGATGGAGTTTGGGTTCCTTGCCGCTGTCGCCTTTGGCTTGCTTAGTTGGGGACACTTGACATTTGACTTGACATTTGATATTCAACAGTGCTTTGATCTGCCTGCATTGACACTATTCTTTAAGAGCTGCTGTGCAGCCAAATAATGTACCAGTTATCAATGTAAAGCTGCTTTGACACAATCTACATTGTAAAAAGCGCTATATAAATAAAGGTGACTTGACTTGACTTGATATATACACACACACACACACACACCGATCAGGCATTAACATTATGACCACCTTCCTAATATAGTGTTGGTCCCCTTTTGCTGCCAAAACAGCCCTGACCCTTCGAGGCATGACTCCACTAGACCCCTGAAGGTGTTCTGTGGTATCTGACACCAAGATGTTAGCAGCAGATCCTTTAAGTCCTGTAAGTTGCGAGATGGAGCCTCTATGGATCAGACTTGTTTGTTCAGCACATCCCACAGATGCTCGATTGGACTGAGAGGCCAAGTCAACACCTCAAACTCTTTGTTGTGCTCCTCAAACCATTCCTGAACCATTTTTGATTTGTGGCAGGATGCATTATCCTGCTGAAAGAGGCCACAGCCACCAGGGAATACCGTTTCCATGAAAGGGTGTACAATGCTTAGGTAGGTGGTACGTGTCAAAGTAACATCCACATGGATGGCAGGACCCAAGGTTTCCCAGCAGAACATTGCCCAAAGCATCACAATGCCTCTGCCAGCTTGCCTTCTTCCCATAGTGCATCCTGGTGCCATGTGTTCCCCAGGTAAGCGACGCACACGCACCCTGCCATCCACGTGATGTAAAAGAAAACATGATTAATCAGACCAGGCCACCTTCTTCCATTGCTCTGTGGTCCAGTTCTGATGCTCACGTGTCCACTGTTGGTACTTTCGGCGGTGGACATAGGTCAGCATGGGCACCCTGACTGGTCTGCAGCTATGCAGCCCCATACGCAACAAACTGATGCACTGTATATTCTGACACCTTTCTATCAGAACTAGCATTAACTTCTTGAGCAATTTGAGCTACAGTAGCTCGTCTGTTGGATCGGACCACACGGGCCAGCCTTCGCTCCCCACATGCATCAATGACCCTGTCGCCGGTTCACCACTGTTCCTTCCTTGGACCACTTTTGATAGATACTGACCACTGCAGACCGGGAACACCCCACAAGAGCTGCAGTTTTGGAGATGCTCTGACCCAGTCGTCTAGCCATCACAGTTTGGCCCTTGTCAAACTCGCTCAAATCCTTACGCTTGCCCATTTTTCCTGCTTCTAACACATCAACTTTGAGGACAAAATGGGTGCGTCTCAATCAGCTCCCTAGTTCAGAAGTCAGGGCACTGATCAGGGAGTCAGCCATTTTAAGGGCTATCTCAATCGCAGAATCCTTCCAGGGCACTGAAACATTCGCTCCCTAAAAAGTCCCACAATGCACCGTGAAAACCAGGGAGCATCGATGCTCACTATGATCCCAGTTCTGAAGCGCGAAACTTAAATCACGTGAGCCACCTCACTACACATAACGACACGTTATATGTTCCCTTTCGAAAGGGAACTCAACTCTGCGTTTACCGCTATGGGGAACCGTCACTCGTGACAGGTGTCCGAATGCCAAAGAATCACACCACTCCAATCCTATTGGCCGGCGACAGCCTATGACGTCATTATAGCGCGAACCCGGAAGTATAAAGAGAGTCTATGCCATTGTTTTCTACACTGGTAAGGAATTACTCTCAGTATGTCTGACAAACGTTTCAGGAGGTGTGCTGATCCTTGTCCTAGGTTTTTAACACCGGAGGACACACACAACCTGTGCGTTTTCTGTTTGGGCGAGGAGCACGCGCGGACAGTGCTTGAGAGCGCTGTCTGCGTTAACTGTGAGCGTCTTCCCATGAAGATGCTCCGTTCTCGTCTGGCCCTCTTCTCGAGGGAAGAGGCATCGGCGCCTTTGCCTGGTGGTTCCGGCCCTGCTCGTGCTGAGGCAGAGCGGCGGCTGAAATCATGGGGCTCACAGGTGGAGCTCGCTGAGAAATTTGAGAGGGGTGTAAACCTGTCTCAAACCGAAGCGGCTGACGAGGACAGTTTTCTTTGACAGTTTCGGCTGTGTACTCCTCTCGCTTAGAGAGTAAAAGGTGCTTTTACTGAGTACGTTTTCTGAGTGGCTTGCCTCTCAGGGTGAGTTCTTGTGTTAAACCAATTGGTTGTTCGGTTTTATGCATTTACTTCCTTGAGCATGGTCTCCTTTAGCTCTAGTTGAGCTAAGTAGTTACCTTGTTTTTTACTCGGTTCTATTTTGCTCCTAGAACTTTAGTGGCCGCTAGCTCGCGCCGCGTGTGACAGGTAGGCCCTCGGGCCTCCTTTGGGAACATGCTGGCATGTACCTTTTACATTTCCTTTCTAAGAGAGTAATGGGGATTTTATGTCGCTGGCTGGCCAGGGCTCCGGGTGACTTATTAACCGCCTTTGCAGTTCGGTTATTTGTCCCGCCTGGAGCTTGATAACACTGCCATGAGCTGATGCCACGTGTCTGCTGAGGTTATAGGCTCCTCGGGGCCTTCTTTAGCGCGTGATGGCGTATGTTGTACTCCTCTTGCTTTAAAGAGTAAAAGGTTCTTTTACCGAGTACACTGCTCGTTGGATTGTGTTGGATAGACTGTTTTGTGGGCATTCACAGTTACTTAATCACATGTCGGTCTTGCGTCCAGCATGTTAGTTTTCAGGTGAGTGGCCTTATAGGCCACCCTTGGAATACCACCATGTGATTTTAGTTCTGGTGTGACATATAGTTCTTTATCTAGAACTTTAGTTATGTTGAAGGCCCCTTTCTGGCCTCCATGACTATGTGCCTACAGTATGGTCTGTCTGTTAGGTTGAGCTTCGTACTTCCCTTTGGGTTGTCTGTGTAATTGTGCTTAGCTCCCTAAGCTGGTCATTGGTCGTAGACTTCTATGAAGTCTCCCGTTGAGATCAGCCCCAGGCTAGTTTGTGCTCCCCTGTATCAGGGTTCCCTAGCGCACAGCCTCCTCAGTGCATTTAGTCAGACACTGAGTAGATCCTAGGATGAGCGGATTGTACTCCCCTCAATACGAGGGTTTATAGCACTCAGCTGAGTTCTGCTCTCCAGGATGCCCATCTCTACGCGTGGGTTTGAGTCGCTTACTGTTCTTTCACAGTCGCTCTTACCCGCTCTCTTCTCTGAAGGATGCGTTATGGAGATTCTGTGTAACAGACGGGGTTTGTCCTTTGTCAAATCAGTTCGGCCTCCCTGGTGGCGCTGAGGGTGACGTTGTTCCCCTCTAGTGACTGGCCGGGGTTCCTTTCGGTTTCCTGGCCACATTCCCTTTAAGGGACCACTTTTCCGCGGAAATGTTGGTCCCAAAAGCTCTGAGCAGCCTTGGAAGGCTTTCTGCGGAAGGCCTCTTCTAGGCTCAGCTTGGGCTGTTGGCCGTAGGGAATGCTGTCACTGACAGCCTTGCGTGACCCGAGGGTGAGTCGCTCCCAGCGTTTCCCTGAAACTGCTGGACATTTGTCTAGTCATTTGGCATGCACTCTCCTCGAGCATGGCGGCGTGGGTATATCGTTCCCCATAGCGGTAAACGCAGAGTTGAGTTCCCTTTCGAAAGGGAACATCTCAGGTTACATATGTAACCATGGTTCCCTGAGAACAGGGAACGAGACTCTGCGTTGCCATGCCATGCCTCGGGCTGCCTACTGAACAGTCCCTCAAGACGAGTAGGTGTTGACTGTTTCCCCAGGCGCTCTCTTTATACTTCCGGGTTCGCACTATAATGACGTCATAGGCTGTCGCCGGCCAATAGGATTGGAGTGGTGTGATTCTTTGGCATTCGGACACCTGTCACGAGTGACGGTTCCCCATAGCGGTAAACGCAGAGTCTCGTTCCCTGTTCTCAGGGAACCATGGTTACATACGTAACCTGAGACGTTTTTTTAAAATACAAACGATTATTTTATTATATTTCAGCATAAACATACGTCGCTAGACAGGTAATGAACATAATCTAGCTAACATTTATAATTTATTTACGGCTGAAATGTTGCACGTATATGTAACAAGCAAAGTATTTATCATAATGTACTTTAAATAACATTACAAGTAATGTCAGAATGATATCAGCTCTGCTTTTGTTCATAAATACCAGTAGTGATGTTGTACAATGAGGACGTTGTCACGTCGCCGGAAATAGAGTCACAAGTGTCCCAATGTGTAGTGAGTCAGCGTCCTTTACTGTCCTTACCAGTGCCCAAATTCGTGTACACGATATACTGATTCATGAGCTAGGAAACTGATTGAGACGCACCCAATGATCACTTGCTGCCTAATATATCCACCCACTAACAGGTGCCGTGATGAAGAGATAATCAGTGTTATTCACTTCACCTGTCAGTGCTCATAATGTTATGCCTGATCGGTGTGTGTGTGTGTGTGTGTGTGTGTGTTATATATATATATATATGGCCTGCTCTCTAAGCCATCAAAAAAAAAAAAAAAATCAATAATAGTCAACGACTAGCTCCAAGTCTGATTTCATGGGCTCTTTAAGCCATTCACAAAAACACATTATAACAAACAAATTAAACACACCCCATATACCCACCATTTGAATATGTCAGAAACCACATGTGTCTGTAACACATATACACACCAGCAGTGGTGACAAGGGTGGGGCGAAGTTTCAGCTTCCTGCCTGTAAATCAAACACCTGACCATCTGATCACAGCGGGCAATCTCGACACATATCACGTCTCATTGATGTCCTAATCTGTGCAAACCTGGTGGCTATATTCAAATGAACGATGGCAGATGCATCTGACGGGACATACCTGCAGGATCTGCTGCTCTAGCTGTGAGTTGGCCTTGCACAGCTCCATGATGTGTCTCAGCAGCAGTTTGGTGCTCTCGGTTTTACCCGCGCCGCTCTCACCACTGCGGGACAAACAGATACAACATATCAGACTGTTAGTATAATAGTATAACAAAGGCTAGTGCGATTGGACAGTGCTACAAAAGTGTAACTAAATTGCAAGAGCAAACATGGCCAAAATCAAAAGATTTTGACAAAGGATTAGTTCACGTCAGAATTCAAATTTCCTGATAATTTACTCACCCCCATGTCATCCAAGATGTTTGTCTTTCTTTCTTCAGTTGAAAAGAAATTAAGTTTTTTGCAGAAAACATTCCAGGATTTTTCTCCATATAGTGGACTTCACTGGGGTTCAACGTATTTAAGGTCCAAATTGCAGTTTCAGTGCAGCTTCAAAGAGCTCTACACGATCCCAGACGAGGAATAAGGGTCTTATCTAGCGAAACGATCTGTCAATTTCTAAACAAAATAAAAATTTATATACTTTTTAACCACAAATGCTCATCTTGCACTGCTCTGCGATGCACCACGCATTACGTAATCACGTTGGAAAGGTCACGCATGATGTAGGCCGCCTACGTCAGCAGAGCAGTGCATTTGTGGTTAAAAAGATTATAAATTTTTTTTTTTTTTTAGAAAACGACTGATTGTTTCGCTAGATAAGACCCTTATTCCTCGTCTGGGATCATGTAGAGCCCTTTGAAGCTGCACTGAAACTGATATTTGGACCTTCAACCCGTTGGTAACTGTTTAAGTCCACTATATGGAGAAAAATCCAAAAAACTTAATTTCTTTTCAACTGAAGAAAGAAAGACATGAACATCTTGGATGACATGGGGGTGAGTTTTTCATATTAATTAGGAATTCAAATTCTCAATACTGTAACATAAATAATTTATTTATAAATAAAATACAATATAAAATTTCTTCCATTTTTTTTTTTTACAACAGGATCGGGACATGTTCTCGACAGATTTTAGGAGATTCACCCATAAACCAAAACCTGGAACTAGTCAATATTTTTCACAAAAAAATGTGCATGATTTTATCTGATTTCAAAGCCAATTTACATCCGAATAATCACAATCTGGGGAGCCACAATAACATTAGGACATCAAACATCTCTCTGCTTTCCAAAAATACCAGCATTATTAATAACTGATGACAAAGGCATACTTTTATGGCTTTTATGTCTTGCCTTGTCATTGTACGCATTAAAAGCATTCTTTCCCTGTTGTCTGGGTGACTATCAGCCTCCCTCCACTGGTACTGGTCTCATTCACGGACGGCTGTATGGTTACTAAGTGTGGCGGCACCATTGGTCTCTATTGAGGGTTGTGGGTTTACGGTTTACACAATTAGAGAAAGTCTGTTTCCCAGTGACTGTGAAAATCAACTTTTTGTCTTTAGCACTGCTCCGTTCCCTATCAATGCACAGAATGCGTCTGATAAATCAACCATGAGGCTCCATTTCTGAAAAATACATTAAGCCGACTATTCTAATGGTAAAGCAGCAGTGCAGAGTCTCAGAGGAAGGCTGCACGTAGGAAAAACCTTAAATATGATACCGGATACAGTAACGAGTACTGCTATCATCCATACTATTGAGTTATGAAGGAAACAAGCAACTAAAATTCATCTGAAATTTTCACCGTTAGTCTCATACGGGACGAAACTGAAACTAGACAAGGAAAGTTAGTCAAGAGAAACCTGATGATTAGGCAAAGTCTGAAGGTTGTGAAGTTATACAGGACAGATATGTATTTTAAAGCAGACTAATGGAGTTTGATTAACTCTGAATAACTGGAAAATACTAAAGTTACTAGGAGTCTCAGATTTGTATTAACCCAAGTTTGTACAATAACAGCATGTCGATAAGTTTCTGCTTGTGTTTACAGATGAAACAGACACAAGGAGCCTTATTTGATGTGCCAAAAATATGACTTGTCTTGTCTTTGCATGTCTCATGGGAAAACAAGCATGACTGGGCAAGATTTTCATACTGTACTGACACACGTCACCATACGACCATCTAGAATTACTGAAAATCCCTCAGACTGGTTTTGGTGTATTAACACAAACCTGATCACGATACACTGGTTCTTGGGTCCCGTGGCCAGACGTCCCAACATGGACTGATATGCTCGATCCGCCACAGCAAATATATGAGGGGGCAAAGACTTCTTCTCATGGCACTTATACCGCTCTGATACCTGCAAATGGGTTTGAGTCAGAATATCAACTCCATTTTCAATTTAAACATGTTTTTCATTGTATTTTCCTCCATTTCAGCTAACAAGTCACATTCTTACCCCTTTTTCATAGATTGAAAGATATTTAAATGGGTTAATAGCCACCAAGATGTCTCCTATATAGGTCTGTAAATACATAAAAATACATATTAATTCAGTTAATCACATCTGTCAATGATATAAATGAGGTTAAGGCAGTAGCATTTACATACAGTCAGTGAACAACAACTGTCTCAGAGAACAAGAGCTCATTGTTTTCTAATCTCCAGATAATAAACCTTGAACACAGCTGGTTTACTTCACACTTTACACTGATTTGTGGTATTTTTTTTAGGTCGTTTACCCGTCTTAAGTTGTATATTACTCACATAGATGAAGTTCTGTGTAAACCGTCCAGTCAAAACCTCCAGCAAACTTTTCTCGTCCAGCTCTGACAGATTCGCCAGATCTTCAGGCAGGTTTGCCTCCATCATCATTCGTCTCTAATACTGTACGTGAATTTCTAACTGTCAAATCTTTCCGTCTCGCATCACAAAAGAACAGCTCGTGTTTATGTTCACGGTCGTTCACTTCCACAGAATCAGTTGATTCTGTGCACGCGCGCGTCTCTCTCTCTCGCGCGCTCTCTCTCGTTCTCTCTCTCTCTCTCTCTCCGCCCTCAGCTAACAGACGCACTATCATTAACCCTTTCCTCACAACATCAAATTTGAAGTTATAGTTTACCCAGAATTAAAATTCCATCATCATTTAATCTATCAATCACTTTGTTATAAACCCGTATAACTTTCTATCAACACAAATGGAGATTATTAGCAGAATGATGACGCAGCTCATCTCCATACAATGAAAGTGGATGGGGACTGGGGCTGTTGAACTCCAAAAAGAACAAGTATCTTCAAAGCAGTTGTCCATATATTATGGTGTTCGTAAGTTTTTTTCGTAGAAGTTTTTTTTCTGAAACGTTTTAGCTTGGCGTTCATCTAACTTTTTTTAAAAGCGGTCCTTGATTATGATTTCACTTTTTTTTAACTTTAGTTAGTGTGTAATGTTGCTGTTTGAGCATAAACAACATCTGCAAAGTTACGACGCTCAAAGTTCAATGCAAAGGGAGATATTTTCTTTTACAGAAATCGCTTTTTAAGGACTAGGCTGGTAGGGACTACAACGAGATTCTTCCTGGGTTAGTGACATCACAAACCCCAAAATTTAAATTAACCCTACCCCCGAACTCGCAACAAAGGGGGTGAGGCCATGTTGAGCTGCTTTAGAGAAGAGGAAGAGTTGTTGTAGTAGAGTGTTGTTGACATGCCGTCATTTTACGCCGGACTGCTTCACAAACGAGGGTCAATTCAACGCTGGATTTGCACAAAAGATTAACATGCTAGTACATGAGTTGAATCAACTCCACAGCAACTACATAAATTTATCCACTAACCATTCAGAAACGTCCTAAAAGTTGTAACTTCTTCCTGAGTCTCTCCATCAGTGTCCGACTCCGGTTTGAACAATGTAAAGCTGAACACCGTTACTGACAATCCTCATTTTGGCTGCGTGAGATTCTCCAGCTTTGTTGTTGTTGAGCAACCGAAGCGTGAGCTGTTAAAGCTCCACCCTCTTCTGGGAAGGGGGCCGGAAGCAGCAGCTCATTTGCATTTAAAGGGACACACACAAAAACGGCATTTTTGCTCACACCCAAATAGGGGCAAATTTGACAAGCTATAATAAATGATCTGTGGAGCTGAAACTTCACAGACACATTCTGGGGACACCAGAGACTAATATTACATCTTGTGAAAAAGGGGTATAATAGGTCCCCTTTAAATGCTACTACTTATTTCAAAATGTTTGAAGAACATTCAAAAGTATCCCATAATGTTTGCAAAATGATATGGAATATTTCCTTATATAAATAGTGAATTCTGTCACTATTTACTCACCCTCAAGTTTGTAACCAAACAGTTAATGTGCCCCATTGACTTCCATAGTATTTTTTCATACTATGGAAGTCAGTGGGGCGCATTAAATGTTTGGTTACCAACATTCTTCAAAATATCTTCTTTTGTGTTCAGCAGAAGAAAGAAACTCATACAGGTTTGGAACAACTTGAGGGTGTGTAAATGATGACAGAATTTTCATTTTTGGGTGAACTATCCCTTTAAGGTTTGCTTAACCCCAGAAAAACGTTTTAAACATTTTTTAAAAAACTGGACATTTAGAAATAACCTTTTAATAACTTAATATGAATATTACAAAATGTTTTTAGATTTTTTTAGCTGTGTATTTTGCATGTCTTATGAAGTTGTGTAAGTGATTCTGCTTTATATGGGGAAATGATTGAAAATCCGCATTTTCCTGTACTTCAGCTTTGTTATAGTTTTTGGTAATTGAAATAAAAGTGCAGTAAAGTAAAATATAAATATTACATGAGAAACATAATAAATTAAAGCTATAGAAATATTTTAAAAATACTAATAAAAAGCAGATAAACTGAAAATATAAAAATAAAAGCTAATTCAATATTAAAAATGCTATAGATAATACTAAAGTAACACTGTTATAGTACAATTTAAAACATTAAGGAGAAAACATTGTTTTGATAGTTAATCAAGTGGATATTCAGATTAATGTGATCAATGTTTTATTGAGTGTTAGGTTTATAACTTTGCTATTTGATCCACACGTCACACATCACAATAATCTGCTGGATATTATGGATCGGTTTCACTCATCGCCGTTATGCAGTACAGTTTATGATTCTTATAACTTTCCAGTATCTGTCAGCAGTGTGTTTTATGGAAACAGGTCAACATGGGTTGGATGATGTATCATGGTCATGTGAGTGAATTAGACGGTTCCTTCCTGAATTTGTGACATCATAGGCCTTCACATGTGACCAAAATAAATAAACAGGCCTAAACTACACTTGAATCAATGCAATCTCTTTATCATGCTATTTGCACTGCCATTTCTACATCATTTACTACCAAATCATTTTATATACTGTCTGTTACTGATCCACCATCTGCATCTTAAACATGCACCACTTTAAAATAAATTATATAATGCATTATATATATATATATATATATACACACTATAGCTATTTGCACAATAATATTTTAAACTAAAACACAGGAAAAAATACAGTAACTTTTTTTTTGGTCTTGATTTATTGTATTAAATCAATTTCTCATTAAAAAACAACGAACACAGAAACGCAATTTTTTTGTTACATCATCAATACATCATCTTAATAAGTACAGTACATTTAATCAGGTACATTTAGGAAACTCAAACATCAGATATCTGCTGTCATATGAAACAAAACATGTGGATTTCTTTTAGTATGTAACTGCTGAACTCTTCTAGTCAAAATGTTATCATGGACACTATATATGTATCAGTTAAGCCCATTTGTTCTGTTACTTCTCAAACATGACTAGTATAAAGGGTAAAAAAGCACTAAGAACGTGTGTACAGGTAAATGTTGTGATCTATTTCATTTCGATATCAGATGTTGGCACTGGCTTCCTTTCTGCCTTCTTGCTTTTCCTATGAATGAAATGAAAGATTTTAGATACACTCTCAATCATGGTAAAAATACATTTTGCTGTTAACACCTCCATCACTTCATACTTACTTATGGAGCACAAACATCACAATAGCAGAAATAACGGCACCAACAAACACAATTCCACCCAAAACACCCACAATCAGCCCTGAGAGAGGAAATATACACAATGCAAATGTGTTTATGGACATTTCAATAAAAGTTCATTGATGCATTTTAAACATATTAATGATGAAATGTGCGGTTGAAACATCAACAGAACTTTTAAACCAAACCACAACAGAAGCAACCATTATATAAACAGTGACTGTACCTGCATTAACAGTCTTCTCATCAGGGTTTGACTCGCCTGCAGCTCCCAACAGCCGTCCGGATCTCGCTGCAAAAATACATTCATTCAGTCAGTGAGTTCAGAACAGACTGACCTCTGGTGGACAACAGAAGAACATACACTGAATCACTCTCGCTAATCAAACACCACAGTAAAACATGTTTTAGGAAAAGAAATTTTATATATATATATATATATATATATATTCCTTTACACATACACTATACCTTAGCGCCTGTAAGATTGAAAAAGTATGTTTTTCAAAGAAGTCTGTTATGCTCACCAAGGCTGCATTTATTTGATCAAAATACTGTAAAAATGTGAAATATTATTACAATTTAAAATAACTGTTTTCTATTGTAATATATTTTAAAATGTAATTTATTCCTGTGATCAAAGCTGAATTTTCAGCATCATTTCTCCAGTCTTCAGTGTCACATGATCCTTCAGAAATCATTCTAATCATTATCATTTCTGATTATTATCAATGCTGAAAACAGTTGTGCTGCTTCATATTTTTGTGGAAACATTTTTTTTCAGGATACTTTGATGAAATAGAAAGTTCGAAAGAACAGCATTTATTTGGAATAATAATATTTTGTAACATTATAAATGTCGTCAATTTTGACCAATTCAATGCATCTTTGCTCAATAAAAGTATTAATTTCTTTAAAAAAAAAAATCTTACTGACTTATGATAGTCTATTTAAAAATGTTAATCTAAAATCGTATTTATCAACAAGCTCTTAAGGTAATCTGGATGAATTCTGGTCACTATTTTCACATTTAGACTGCGCAATAATTTTTTAGCACTTAATTATTTAGCAGTAATTTTTATAACATCCTCTTTTTCTCTGTGGCTCTGTGTTTATTTAACATTTAAAAATTATGCTTTATCAGTTTCAGTAACGTGCATCAGTTGATGTGGAAGAACTTGTGAACAAAGGGAACTTACGGAACAGTATGAAGCTGAAACTGTTGTAAAGACACTAATAAATTTATAGTGAAACTGACTTTTTACCCAGCTAACAAAAACATGTTCTAAAAACGTTTTGTTAATGTTCCTATTAAGTTCTGAAAACGGCATTTCTGAAAGTTCTCTGAACGTTCAAAGCAACGCTATCTCATGACCAATTCGTAGGCTACGTATTTTACGAGGTGGCTAATTCGTACGACCTCACTCGTATGAATTCATACGATTTGTCTAAACCCCAGTGACGGTCATTCGTACGAATTTATACGAATTTGGCAACTCGTAAATTACGTACGAGTTAGCAAAAAATGTATGAATTTGTACGAATTAGCCACCTCATAAAATACGTTCGAATTGCCGTGAGATCGGGTTGTTCAAAGCGACAGTTTTTAAAATGTTTTAAAACATTATTCGAACATTAAGGAAACATTCCATTTTTATATAATTTTGCAAACATTATGGGAACGTTACTTTTGAATGTTCTCTGAACGTTCTGAAACGAGTAGTAACATTTAAGAAAAGTTAGACGAATGTCCAACTAAAGTGTTTCAGAAATTGAACGACATATAGACATATAGTTTTTGTGCTAACATTTTGAGAATATTATAAAAGACCAGATTTATTAACACTATTGGAATAATGTTTGTTCATAATTTTGAGAGAACATTTCCAGAACGTTCTGAGAATGTTCCCTGTTACTTGGATAACTATTAACTCATCTGAGCTCAAATCGCTTCAATTTAGGCTTCGACCTCGAAAACACTGCAGATCCCGTTTAAGTTTGAAAATGCCGGGGTTGCTTTTCAGTATAAACGGACCAAAATGGAGACTTTTGAAAGTCATGAACTGTCAACGGTTGAAGTGTGCATGAACGGTCATGTGACATGCGTTTTCGGTCGTGTAGTAGGCTATAGACGGAGATCGTTTCTGAAACGCTGTGGAAACGCCAGTGTAGACGCCATTTTAAAACGAAAACGCACTAGTGTAAACGGGGCCTAGTGTAATTTTTTAGCAACATTATGGGATTTCATACTGATTAAAAAACGGCGAAAAGAGACTTGAACTGACCGAGACACAGCTTGTAGCAATCCTCTCGGGAATCAAAACGGTTGGCGTTTCCTTGGCAGCCTCTATATAAGAACAAACGGCACTCCTTCTCTTCTTTGTTGTAATAATACTTTGGAATGATGGCGAAACAGGTGCCTTCGTCCACTGGCAGAGAACAGGCCATTTCTGACAAAGAAGAAGAAAGAAGAATAAAACATCGTTTCACTCATGTAAAATCAACAAATACTGTATTTACGTGGTGATTGTTTTACCGTCACTCGGGTAGATCTCGTCGGCTTTTGGAGAACATGCTTTCATACAGTCTTTATCGCTGTCGAAGCGGTTGGTGTTCCCGCCTTCTCCTTTGTAGAAGAAGGGGACACAGTATTGTAACTGGGGGTCAAAGAAATATTTCAACAACTTTTCCTTTCCTTTTCCTTCGTCTTTGGGATCTGTGCATTGTGGGCCTGAGAAAAAAAAAACAATGTAAAGATGTAAAGTTAGGATGCACGTCAGACATGAATGTTTTTTTTTAAAAAACTAAAGGCTTATGTTTAAATGCGTGAATTATTAATTTAATTATTAAAAACAAGGATGCAAACAACATAACCTGAGCAGTTTTCAGCATATTAGGTATAAATGTTTACATATTGTGAATGAATTTAATAAACCCGTTTACACTTTCCTGATAACCTTTTCACAGTCCTACATTAAAATATGGTAAAATGTGTGGTTTTGACAAGTGTTTATAAGTTAACACAGTCATTTAGCCTATTAAAATAAACATATTTTAAAAAACAAACATATAAATGCATTACTTCACAACAAATTCTAGTTTTTCTGTTAAGAATGAATGTTTCCAAACTTATGCTGTGCATAAATGTAACAGGATGTCTATTAGAATTATTAACATTATACAACACTTTTAATACTGTAAAAATGATTTTTCAAAGTTATAGAGTTTATTGAAGTATGTTTCACAAAAAAAAAATACAATTTTCATTTTTCTACTTCAAAAATTCACCTTTAATTCAATCTTACCTGTAATTTCTTTAATTATTTGTGAAATTTCTGAGTGAAAATTGTTTCAGTGTACATCCTACACCCTTTTTTGTTTAGTATAGTTGCTTTACTTCCTGTAAAGCAAACATGTATAATAACTCCAGATCTGACAAAAATCATCAGGTCTGTCAGAACTCACCCACTGATGAAGCAGAGACGCCTCCAAATCCCAGAACCACCACCAGAACACACAGTATTGATCTTCTCATCGTGCTATTTTTCAGATTTGTCTCCGATTCGTGTAGTTAATCGCCAGCAGTTGTTCGTTCTGCACAGACTAGCTCAGCTTGAGTCCAGCTCACGTCCTTTAGACCCTCTTATCAGCTCAGTTTTTATGATCAGGGTGTGTTTCTCTTACATTGAGGCCAGTTTCAGTCATAAAACATGACAATGACTCCTCTTATGGGCTCATAGCACCGTTTCGTTCAAATGAAATGATCTAACAACTCTCCAAACCGGTCCATGATTACACATAAAACTGAGAAATGATTTATTTAGGCCTAGGCCAGTAACTTAAAATCTGTGATACAATATACATACATATATATATATATATATATATATATATATATATATATGTATGTGTGTGTGTGTGTGTGTGTGTGTGTACATATTAGTGCTGTCAAATCGATTAATCATGATTAATCGCATCGGACATAAAAGTCTGTAAATATATCTGTGTATATGCATATTATATATTTACTAACTTATGTCAGTCATGATTAATCGATTTGACAGCACTAATATATATATATATATATATATTAGTGCTGTCAAATCGATTAATCATGACTGACATAAGTTATATATATATATATGGGCTGTAAAATCAATTAATCGCATCTAACATAAAAGTCTCTTTACATAATATATGTGTATATATTTTATATATATATATATATTTCTGTGTGTGTGTGCGTCTGTGTATACACACACATATATATATAGTATATATGTACATACAGTATACACAGAAATATATATAAATATAATATATAAATAAATATATTATGTAAACACAGACTTTTATGTTAGATGCGATTAATCGATTTTACAGCCCTTATATATATATGTGTGTGTGTGTGTGTGTAGGCTATATATATAGATTATTTATAAATGATTTAATAGTTAATATTTTTCATAAATCATTTTATGACTCTCTGTCTATATATGTCTATATGTGTATATATATATATATATAAAAATATATAATATTAAATATATATATATATATAATTTAATATTATATATTTTTATATATATATTATATATATATATATTTAATTAAAACATATTTGATATTTTATAGAAATTAATGGCAAGGAAGGTCTCATTTGCCATTTGTTTCTCCTGCAAACCCAATTAACTCAATTAACAAAAGACGCACATTTTTACTATAAAAGAAAGTAAGCAAATCCAATAAAAACAACAACAATAGAAACTACTATACAAATACCTAAAACAGATGAATAATTGATAAATATTAAACTATTATTTTAATATTTTAAATATGACATAAAAGATATTAATTTCATTTAAAGAATATATTGTTTTAATGACCTTTCCAAAGCCTTTCATATATTGAGAAAGTAAGTTGTTTGTAGCAACAGATATAGTTTCACTAAGTAAGTTGTTTGTAGCAACAGATATAGTTTCACTTAGGAAGGTTTCAGGTCAAACTATCATGACGCTTGCTCATAAATGACACAGTCAAACCAGTCCAGAGATCATGACTTAATATTCGTAGTATTTATTAATAACAAGTAGGCATACAAATAACGTGACTACAGAAAAAATATTTAGAGAAGATTAAAGTGGCATGACACAGCAGTGAAATAAATAAATGACAATTAATTAAATATATAATAAAATAAAATAAAATAGATGTTCAGTGGGGAACCTCATTACATTAAACACAGGTATTGTATTAGTTAATTATTATTCACTAGCTATATTAATTGTTTTATTCCCTGAAATGGCAGATTAGCCTCATCTTAATGTCATATCTTAATTCAAATGCTTTGCTTAGTCAGGTATATGAGCAATCATAATCCCACAGCTCATTTCTCCGCACAATATTCCTCCATTAGTCACGTTGGTGTTGACATATTAAAAGAATGGGTTCGGCGCGTGTTTTGCAACTGAAAGCAAAACAGATACGGACGGGGAACTGAGTGCTGTGGAAAAAGACTCTCTGAGGACGATCTGTGTGTTTTAATGAGACACAGAGGAATAGGAAACATTTAGATGTTCCATAACAACAGAACCAGTAAACATCTGCAATTCTTCAAGTAACAAACATCAGAGAAGATGCATAGATTCACAGCATTCATATATTAACCAGAATAGAGATTCATATAAATAGATTCTTATAAAAGCAGCTGTATAAAAAATAAGTAGTAGAAGCATTTGAAATACACTACGAGTCAAACATTTATTCACTACCACATTATTAAGAATAATAATAAAGTCGTTAAAACTTCAGGGTAACACTTTACAATAAGGTTACATTAAAAAATGCATTAATTAACAATGAGCAATCCATTTGTTACAGTGTTAATTAATCTTTGTTAACGTTAGATAATAAAAATACAACTGTTCATTGGTAGTTAAAGAGTTAGTTCACCCAAAAATTAAAATTCTGTCATTAATTACTCACCCTCATGCCGTTCCAAACACAAATTTCGGAACACAAATTTAGATATTTTTGATGAAATCCAATGGCTCAGTGAGGCCTGCATTGACAGCAAGTTCATTTACACTTTCAATGCCCATAAAGCTACTAAAGACATATTTAAAACAGTTCATGTGACTACAGTGGTTCAACCTTAATGTTATGAAGCGACGAGAATACTTTTTGTGCGCCAAAAAAAACAAAATAACGACTTTATTCAACAATATCTAGTGATGGGCGATTTCAAAACACTGCTTCATGAAGCTTCGAAGCTTTATGAATCTTTTGTTTCGAATCAGTGGTTCGGAGCGTGTATCAAACTGCCAAAGTCATGTGATTTCAGTAAACGAAGTTTCGTTATGTCATAAGTGTTTCGAAACGTTTCGAAAATTCAGTGGTTCACCACTGGGGGGTGATGATCTCTGTGAACCCATGAATCATACTCTATAGGTTTTACCTGTTCAGTTTTATACATTTGTAGATGTTTTAATTAGACATTAAAAAGAATAATAGTAGTTAATAGTCTCTTATTGGCCTGATTAGCTGAGCCATCCATAGTTCACAGAGATCATCGCCCCCCAGTGGTGAACCACTGAAATTTTGAAACATTTTGAAACACTTATGACGTAACAAAGCCTCATTTACTGAAATCACGTGACTTTGGCAGTTTGATACACGCTCCGAACCACTGATTCGAAACAAAAGATTCGTAAAGCTTCGAAGCTTCATGAAGAAGTGTTTTGAAATCGCCCATCACTAGATATTGTTGAGTAAAGACGTTTTGTTTTTTTTGGCGCACAAAAAGTATTCTCGTCGCTTCATAACATTAAGGTTGAACCACTGTAGTCACATGAACTGTTTTAAATATTATTTTAGTAGCTTTCTGGGCGTTGAAAGTGTTAATTATCTTGCTGTCAATGGAGGCCTCACTGAGCCATCGGATTTTATCAAAAATATAATATAATTTGTGTTCTGAAGATGAACGAAGGTCTTACAGGTGTGGTCACATGAGGGTCAGTAATTAATGACAGAATTTTCATTTTTGGGTGAACTAACCCTTTAATGTTATATTAAGAACTTTGATTTTAATAATGTATTAGTAGATGTTGAAATTAACATTAACTAAGATTAATAAGTGCTTTAGAAGTATTGTTTATTGTTAGTTCATATTAACCTTATTGTAAAGTGTTACCAATTTCGGTAAGCAGCACGAATGGATCTTTTGACTAGTTGTGTGGGTTGTTGACCTGAAGAGAATCTCTTGTATTAAAATGTTCTGGCTCTTTTCTGCAGGTACATGTTGGTTTCAACAGACCTTAAGGATTCAGTGCGATTCGGGAAACACCTCCATGTGATTCCTAGGCTTTAAAGTTCTGGAAGATCTCGGCCACCTCCACCCAGCTCCGGAAGCACGCCAGACCCTGGTCTCTGATCTGCTTTCGGCCTTTGTCTGTGATGACCTGACCGTTCTCCTTCACGATGACCAGCTTTGGTACGGCTGTGATGTTGTATCTCTTCTTGAGTTCACTGGGAAAACAGCAGAAAACACGTCAGCATCACAAACACATGCAGACACTTCAGATCCTGGATAGTTGAGGTAAAAAGATAACATATAATTGTTTTTGTCTGAAACAGCTTTAAATGTGATTTATTTACAGATAGAAAGAGATAGACAGACAAATATAGACAGATAGATAGATAGACTGACAGGCGATCCACACTCCAATCCAGAAGGGGGCGCTCACGTTAATACAACGCTGCTTGCTAACCGCCACAACGGGAAAAAGAGCAGAAGAAAAACAGCACGTTTGCGAAAGACCGCTTGCAAACACGTCCTCTAGATAATGCGCACATGTCGAATGCGTCTTTCTGCCGCAGTACTTCCGCTTACGTCACGCGTGATCTTTCCAACGTGATTACGTAGGCTAATGCATGGCGCATCGCAGAGCAGTGCAAGACAAGCATTTGTGGTTAAAAAGTATATCTTTTTTTTTTTATTTTTAGAAAATGACCGATCTCTTATTCCTCGTCTAGAGCCCTTTGAAGCTGCACTGAAACTGACATTTGGACCTTCAACCCGCTGAACCCCAGTGAAGTCCACTATATGGAGAAAAATCCTGAAATGTTTTCCTCAAAAACCTTAATTTCTTTTCGACTGAAGAAAGAAAGACATAAACATCTTGGATGACATGGGGGTGAGTAAATTATTAGGAAATTTGAATTCTAAAGTGAACTAATCCTTCAAGCTTTGAATGTTTAAATATAGTTTAAGTGGAGCAAATTGTAATTTGCACTACTGTCTGTTCAAAATAAAAGAAAAGAAACCTAGCACCGTGGAGCATTTGTTCTTTTGTCCAGTAACACTTTAGTTTAGAGTCCAATTTTTACTATTAACTACTGTAGTTGCTTATTAGCATGCATATTACTAGGATATTGGTTTATATTTATAAGGCACATATTAATGCCTTATTCTACATCCCTTAATTCTTCCAATACCTAAAATTAACAACCAGGTTTTATTGAGGCAGAAGTTAATAGTTAATAGTGAGAACTGGACTCTAAACTAAAAGTGTGACAATTTTTTCTATTGTACCAAAATCGTACCAAACCAAGACCTCAAAACACATTCCCAAACCTTATGGTCAAAGAACTAGAAACAATTCTACAGAGAAATGCAGAACATATTTTATATATCCTATAGAAATTTCCATGACTTTTTAACTTTTGTTATTTCAATGACTTTTCCAGCTTTGAAAATCTGAAAGAAAAAAAAATCCCTGATATTTCCAGATTCCCATGGCCTGATTAGTGCGATAATGAATGGCACACTTAGTGAAACTGCACAGACTGTCTATTTTTAAACATAATCCTCCAAGTCTGTGTGTGTGTGTGTGTGTGTTTGTGTGTTAAACCTCTTATCAGGGACAGACTGAAAGCTGTAATGAAAGCTTACTGTGGCAGCACAGGTTCATGCACAATAACTCATGCATGGATGTATCGAAATGCAATGGCAACTCACTGTTTATATGGATCCGTCCAGGGCAAAGCCAGCCAGTCCCCGTGCATGTCATGATAATACTCCACCATGTCTTCTGTGGATTTATCAGAGGATATGAACACGATTTCGAACTGTGCAGGTGGTTCGGTCTCCTCCACCAGCTCCGTGTAGAAATCACACAGCAGCGGTGTGAAGTCTCGGCAGGGTGGACACCATCCGGCTGAGAAATACAGGCCAACCACTTTATTCCTGAGAGCTTCCTCTGGATCGACCAAATCTCCCTCTTTATTCACGAGTGCTCGGCCTGAAAACACCTCGACCATCGCTGAAGATCTCAGGTGCGCGTCCAGGTAACCTGCGCTCAGGAGCTTTCTATCCACCCGGATAAGTGTCTAAATTACTGTTGAAGTATTGCTTTGTTTCGTAAAAAGTGTCTTAAGTACGTTTAACATATGGAAAAGCACCTCTGCTCAATGTTTACTGCAATCCCGTGCACTCTAGCTGTCCTTTGACAGCTTTGGTTAGAGGGAGGCGTATTTACAAATCGCTTCCTACTATGGTGAGGTTGGCTCATTAATATTAATGAGGTAACGTGACCCTCGCCCACTGATTTGCTGAAAGCGCCAGCAGACGCTGGTCAGGTGGCTTGGCTCATGATTACAAATTAGGTAAACACTGAAGCCTCCAGAAAGGTTGCTAAGCAACGTAAACGCTATGTAATTAATATTAATGATGAGATAACGCTTCGCCGTAGTACGATTCGTAAATTCGGATCAAGGAGGGACGCCCTACTTCATTATGATTGACATTTGAGTCAACCAATCAAGATTCTCAGCGCGGTTGCCGTTCAGAAATCCTAATTTTTATTACAATTTTATTAATTACTAAACACAAACTAAAGTAAACGTGTTGTTGAGCAGATGCCCGAGCAATTATTAGCAATATTCTCAGGTAATATTAATTATTAGTATTAGTCCAAAGGTCTCTCCACACATTTAAATCAAGTTTGTATTGTAATACAATATTTTATGTGTAACATAATTCAAAGACTTTACATTCACAGACAAATCTTGAGGCTCAAAACCTATTAGTGTTTAACTAACTACTAATATATTTACTTTGATTTCTATATTTTGAATATTTAAATTTTTTTCTGATCAATATTCAGACATATAGAGGCAGTTATTTGGATAAAGATTCAGACACACACATTCACATTAACTTTTTTTAATCTTATAAGGATAGACTTACATAATAATTATAAAAATTACTTAATGAATTATGTAACAGGTTTTAAAATGTGTTTATACTTAAATGAAAATAAAATGAACTATCTACACGTTAAAAAAAGAGAGAGAAAAAAAACAGATTCAGTCCAATAGAAGCCATTTACCTATATGTGAAAGAACATGAAATTTGAACTATACATGTATCTGCAACAATCATCAAATTGCACTGCATTTTTGTCGATTCTTTTCTTTTTTTTTTTATACAAAGTAATTAAAGAGCAACAGCATCTTAAAGGGACCATACGTTCAATTCTCTCCATGTAGTTTAAAGTGTGCGTTTCCTCTAATTCTTTATCTACAAGGTAGAATTAGATATGCGATACATGCACACATTAGCCCGCTCTACATATAGATTCGTATTCGATTTCGTCCCGATCACGTAAGGCCTGTTTCTTCGATAAATATGGCACTCTTCATAGAAACAAATAAATCTGTCCTGTAGCAGAACGGTGGTACTGTGTCAAAAGGATATGATCCCTCAAATGCTGTTTAACACTGGTACCTTGCCTTGGATTGGCACGCCACACACAACACCAGTGCATTTGTTCTTATAGAGCATAGCAGAAAATAAAATACTTAGTTCAACTTTTGTTTTTACTTAGAAATGGATTCAAAACCAGAACAGAAACGTCACAATTAGCAACACAATAAACAGAAACTTTCATTTAGGGAACGAATAGCCGAAATAAAAAGACAGGTACACATGCATCACACTAACATACGAGAACAACTCTACTCATATCATGCAAAAAGAACGGTCTAGTTTTTGTCATTTTTTTTCGTTGTAAATTTCCCACGTCGACCTGACATCAAAACACAGTACAATACTACAGTAGGTACATGTAAAAGGCCAATCCCATGAGTATGTCTTTTCTGAGGGTTTCCGTTTGCATATTGACACGTCCGTTGTCCACTTGAATGAGCGCACGTAGCTGCAGTGAGGGTGCGTACGGACCTGTACGCCTCTTTATAGTGACCTAGCTCTCGTTTGAGAAGTAAAAGTAGAACAGTCCCAGGACGAAGCTTTACCTCTGCGTTAAGGTCAATACGTTTGATGACCGCCGCTGCTTTTTTGGTAAGCCGAGCAGGTCGCCTGCATTAAGGTTTCAAGGTCAAAACATGGAGAATCACAAACATCTTTATGAACTTTACTGGCTGAATCTGATTAAAAGCATCAAGAAATGCCTAGGTCACATTTCACCCCAAAATCATATGGGGAAAAAGTATAAATAATTTGCATAAAGAATGTATTTATTTATTTATTTATTTTTTTACACACATAGCTATATATCCCATTTTTGACATTTTCATGACGTGTATGCACATATATACACATGTATGTATGTGTATATATATATATATATATATATATATATATATATATATATATATATATATATATATATATATATATATATATATATATATATGCATACGTACACACACACGCATAAACATATATACACATATACAATATATGCATATATATGTGTACGTATATATGTATAAATATGTTTGTATATATGTAAATATAGGTGTGTACGTTTATATATATATATATATATATATGCGCATACATGTGCACACACGTATATATTGTGTATATATGTATATATATACACACACAATATATGTATATATGTGTGTGTACGTATGTGTGTATGTATGTATGTGTACATTATATATATTTACACACACACACATCCATATATATATCCCATTTTTGACATTTTTATGACAATTAACATATGTGCGTGTGTGTGAAAATTGGTTAAAAAAAAAAAAAAAAATTATATATATATATATATATATATATATATATATTTTATTTCATGATAATTAACATTTAAACTAAACCTCAAAATAATGGTTTAAAGTATTCATACCTCATGGCAAGATTTAGATTTATGCTGATTTATAATCAGTGTGCCAGGACAGAATTATTACAGTATTAACGCATTACAGTAAAGGGTCTTTCACATTAGGGAATGAGAATTTCAATGTGCTTAAATGTCATGAAAATAAATGCAATTTTTTTTTTTGCACATTATAAATGTATTTTTATTTGTTTCATTTGATTTTGGAGTGAAATATGACCTGTGCATTTCTTGGTGTCACTCTTTTAGTGTTGCACATCTAATGCAGAACACAGCGGCTCTCTGCAAGCGTCTGCTTGAAGAAAAGAGAAAAGCTTCAAGTATCTGGAGCGGCTGAGTGTGAAGTGTTAAAACAGGAACGCTGTAACCGAAAGCTGAAACACAGCAGCACAAAATGCTGAAATAATGCAAAACACATGTCGCTGAGAGGGCTTCTTCAAACATAGTAACATTCCTCGGAGGGGGCCTTCGAGCCATTTCGTACAAGTCTAATGGGAACACACAAACCTCCAGACAAAACACACATGTAACATCAAAAAAAAAAAAAAAAAAAAAAAAAGATACTGGAAGCAGACTGAAGTCAATATCGAGGCACAAACGTTTTAGGCTCGCAGAGAGGCAAAGCAAGAATTTAAAGAAAAATAAAGCAAAAGTCACGGGGTGCATGGTTTGCAAAGAAATTCCTGAATACTTTCTTCATTATTGCATAAGCATTTTTCTAACAGGTATGGGATTAAACACTTTGTGCGATTAGTTTGTGTAACATCACTAAATACTTTGGGGCATTGGTTAACCGTCTGATTTTTAGTGCTAAAGAGACAAAATCGTGTGCTAAAACACAAACCCATTTATCTACACCGTAACAATGATAATACCTAAGAGAAAATGTCCACACTATGCAATCTGATGGGCATTTTTTTACATTAAATGAAGCCTAAAAGTGAATTAAACGTTCATATTAATGTTTCATTACGAAGTTTTTTTTTCCCCCCAAAGAAGTGGTAATTAATTAAAAACAAAACAGGGGAGCAAAACAAGTCTCTGATTTCCTCTAAATTTAGTGCTTGAGATAAAAGCTGCATTAGCGTTTACTCGAGGTGATGATAAACGTTTATATATATATATATATATATATATATATATAAAAAATAAAAAGTAGGAAACAAGTAGGAAACAAAATACATTTAAAAAAAAAAACAAGGCGGTGGGGTTTCATTTCACACAAATGCCTACATATTGACAGCGGAGCTCGTGTGTGCGATTCTGGCGAGGGCGAGTGCATGAACTAGAAGATGGAGGGTTAAAACTGCAAAGACATCAAGGACAGCGAGATGTCTTGTTTACAGACAAGATGGGAACATTTTCCCAGGCCACTTTCTACAGCCGACCTCCTGGCACTTTTATGCACACTTTTACGCTCACCATCCTTCATGGACCCCTGTGTTTCTCAGGTCTGAAATGATAAACACCTCGTGCATTTTCCAACTTTTGTTTTGACTCTTTCCTCAGGATCGCTGCACAGCGCTAGCTTGAATTTCATTCGGGTTGACGCGCAACCCAAGGCGGAGCTGTAACAGTCCAACAGATGAACGCTTTAATGTCCGATGCAGCCCAGAACGTTGTTACTCTAACGGCCAGACGCAACCTCCGGGTTTTTCCCCGACGAACGTGACGTCGCGTCTTTGAAATAACCGACAGTAATGGGAGATGCTCGAGACAAACGTCTGAAATATGAAGCTACGTGTATGTCGGGGGATGTGATGTCCGTTCATCCTACAACAATAAGAGACACTTGACTAGTGGTAATCCACTGAAAAATCCACCAATTCCATTTCCAGAAGATGTTACAAGAAATGTTTTGAAAGAACTTTTGGCAAAAACGTTTGAGTGAATCACATGGTTACGTGAAACTCCTCCGCCTCTCCTCGTCCCGCGGGGCGTTTCGCTGCCTACGATGTTTTCACCAGGTCATAGACGTAAATGTGAAAGTCGTCATCAAACTTGATGAAGTAGACCGAGGGCTTGGCTTCCACCTGATGAATAACCATGCCAGTTCGTTTAGAGCCGTCCTCTTTGGCATATTCCACCTGCTTCCCCACGAGGCTGTCCACGACCTCTCCGGGCTCACGCTCCGCTGGGGGCGAGTCGTCTGCAACGCATAGGAATAATTATTAAATATAGATATAAACAACTCTTTAAAATTATTAAAAAAAAACTACTTAAACATATACTTAAACAACTATTTTTTATATATATATATATATATATATATATATATATATATATATATATACACACACAAACAACTATTTAAACTTAATATTTACTAATAAAAAGTGAAAAATGTGACATACATACACACAATAATAATATGAATACTGACAATGTTTACCTATTAATAAGTAAAACCCCCACAAATAATTGTAAATTGCGCATATATATATGTGTATATATATATATATATATATATATATATATATATATTGCATTATGTATGTAATGCATTTTATCAGACATGAGCCATTATCTAAATACCTAATTTGCCTTCAACCACTAAAAAAATCCATATTGGTCTATCACTGCTGTTAAAGGATTAGTTCACTTCAGAATTAATTTCCTGATAATTTGCTCACCCCCATGTCATCCAAGATGTTTCTGTCTTTCTTTCTTCAGTCAAAAAGAAATTAAGATTTTTGAGGAAAACATTCCAGGATTTTTCTCCATATAGTGGAGTTCACTGGGGTTCAACAGGTTGAAGGTCCTAATGTCAGTTTCAGTGCAGCTTCAAAGAGCTCTACACGATCCCAGATGAGGAATAAGGGTCTTATCTAGAGAAACGATCGGCCATTTTCTAAAGAAAAAAAAAAAAATTATATACTTTTTAACCACAAATGCTCATCTTGCACTGCTCTGCGATGCGCCATGCATTTCATAATCACGTTGGAAAGGTCACAAGTGACGTAGGCGAAAGTACCGCAGTAGGGCGAAAAACTCATTTTCCGACTTCGGTACTTCCGCCTACATCACGCGTGACCTTTCCAACATGATTACGTAATGCGTGGCGCATCACAGAGCAGTGCAAGACGAGCATTTGTGGTTAAAAAGTACATAAATTTTAATTTTTTAGAAAATGACCGATAGTTTCGCTAGATAAGACCCTTATTCCTCGTCTGGGATCGTGTAGAGCTCTTTGAAGCTGCACTGAAACTGACATTTGGACCTTCAACAACAACTGTTGAAGTCCACTATATGGAGAAAAATCCTGTAATATTTTCCTCAAAAACCTTAATTTCTTTTCGACTGAAGAAAGAAAGACATGAACATCTTGGATGACATGGGGGTGAGTAAATTATCAGGAAATTTTCATTCTAAAGTGAACTAATCCTTTAACAGTTCATTTAGAGATTTTGAATAATCAGATTTAAAGATCAGTTACCATTTAAAGACACTGATATTTAGATCATCACAAGCACTGAAAACACTTACTAGAGTCTGGCATGATCCTCAAATCTCCGTCTTTATAGTCATCGAGCAGCTGATACATGTAGAGCACTGGGTCTTTCTCGTACGTGATGTAAAACCACGTGTTCATGATGGGCGCCCGGGCCAGAACCATTCCCCTCCACTCGTTCTTAGTGCCGTCCTCCGTCTCGAACATGTGCTCCACAGCTTTGCCGATCATGGTGTCGGCCAGGTGGGCATCGCTGATGCGTGTCGAGGCTGAAAGATGTGCGAGAAAACAAGATGAGTGGCAGGATCGGAAACATCACTGAGGGCAGTAAATCTGGGAACAATAATTCACTCAAAAGGCAAGGCACATGTTTATAACTGTGCATGAAAGTAAGTCATGTTATCCGATGTCAGAGATACTTAAGACATATTGAGTTTTAGTGCTCATTTTGGAAAGAATCCAGCCTATATTGTGTATTGATATACTAACTGAATTAAACACCAGAACATATTCAAATAAGAGTTTGTTTGATGGTGAACCAGCATTAAATATTAGGTGAAGGATATTTTTTTATTTGCTTTGATTTGCGAAGAATATTTATTATGATCAATAAGAGTGTAACATTTGAAAAATATTAATACAATTAAGCAAGGCAAGTTTATTTATATAGCACATTTCAAACACATTTCAGCCTCGTGGGCAGTGCGCCGACATATAGCGCTGTTGCGCTTTGGGCGACCCGAGTTCGAGTCCCGGCTCGTGGACCTTTCCCGATCTCGTCCCCCTCTCTCCCGCTTCGTTTCCTGTCTGCTTACTGTCCTATCATAAAAAAGACTGCTATAAATATATAATACGTTTGTTTTGCATGTCTCTGTGTGAATGAGCGGTGCGTTTCGTGTACTACATACTCAAGTACGCACGACACTCATATTGTTTTCAGTGTTTGGTGTCTCGCTATCTGATTATATGAACACAAACATATCCGAGGCTGCTTTGAGAGAATGTTTATTGAGCATTTAATCTTTTTATTTCAGAAAAACCAGTCAAATACACTGAAACTCAAAGCTCTCTTTACTACAACCCTTCAAAATAAAAGTCTGACTTTTAACTCAAAGAAATTGACAAATATATTACGATTGTACAATAGAATGTACTTCTCAAAATAAAAATAATAATAATACAATTTATTTAAACATCATTTAAGAAATATAATTTTTGTCCATGTTTTGATTTAGTAAATCTGTTGTGCAGCACTTTGCCAAAATAAATAAAAGCATAAAAGTTGTTAAATTTTAATTTGATTACATTTTAAAGCATTAATTACATTTATGCATTCATTTCATTACCACCATTTTTGATAGTATATTTGTATTAAATCATAAAAACCAGAAGAATTAAAAGTCAAACCAGAATTTCTGAATTTTAATAAATTATCAATGATAAATATAAGTTGTTAATCTAATCCATAATCAGTGATTGCTTTCAAGTTTGTTATAATAAAGCATTTGTTCAAAAAAAAAAACTTTCATTAATTTATTGGTAGTTTTAACTGATGATAATAATAATAATTGATCATTTAATAGCGTATACCGTGGAACCGCGATGTTTTCTGAGACGGTTATCATACCATGAAAATCTCATACCGTTTCAATCCTAGACGAGACGCATTATGTACGCAATTTCCCATGAAAACCATCCTGTCAGGTCTAAAACACTTAATAGGCTCAAAGTGAATCAGGGTAAGACAAAACATTCATATTCACACATTCGACCCTAAATTTTCCTTTGTCATTTGTTGTTTTATTATCATTAATGACAGACTGCAGCAGGTTTATTAGGCTGCTGTCACTTTAAGAGCTAATGCACGGATCCAATATACTGTTACACAAGCGTTTTCTTTCTCAAATGTGCACGTTTACTTAAGACATAACCCACTGTGACTGTTTACGTGAATACTCGCCAAAAAGGCATTTTGACATTTTTGTGTACGCGTGTAGGCACGTATCCGAAGGCCATTTGCTTATCCGTGTTCGAAAATCAATTACGATTAATTGCACAGCCCTAATATGATATAATAATTAAATAAAATGTCTTTTCTGCTCAACTGCATTACATACCTAGTCTGTCTGGCAGAACCTCGAGTCCTTGCACCCTCTCGTCTTTATGCAGCTCCAGGCCGTAGACGCAGTCAAAGCCGTCATATTTAATCAGGTAGAGCGAGGGGTTGACGGGCACCTGGTCTAACACTGTGCCTTTCCACTGCGATGCCGCGCCGCTGCCCTCCTTCCAGATGTGCTGGATACGACAGCCCACGATGTTCCGCCTGGGCTGAGCCACTGCTTTGGTGGGCCCTACACTGGTTTTGTGTTTCCTGTGAGATGATGCCATAATCATCAGATATCAGCAATAACATCTGTTTAATGAAACATTTGAATTCAGATATTGAATTCTGAATCAGTTTAAAGGTGAAGTGAGTCATTTCAACAACACCACCAACAAACAAACAGACGACAACAACATCAAAAACACCTCATGCATATGGCATTGGTTGGGATAATCAAACAGATCCCATCTCAAACAAGGAGAAAAGTAAACTAAATGCACACTTCAGCTTTAATCTCCAATAAATTTTATGCTTCACCTTATATTTAACTCTGATAATGATGATCATTACATTCATAAATGTTACGTTTATTAAGATCACTATGTGCTAAACATTTAAAAAATATATTAAAAGAATACATTATAATATAATAATTAAATTCAAATTCACACATTCAGCCATAAAATATAAAAAACATATGCTTCACCTAATACTTAACTCTGATAATGATGATTATTAAATTCATAATAATTATTATGATCAATGAGCTAAATAAAAGTGAATATAAATAATTAAAATTAAAATTCACACATTTAGCCCTAACACTAGCAAATAAAAAATACACTTTATTTACCTCTGATAATATATTAAATTCATAAATGTTATATTTATAATGATCAATAGGAGTCTAAAATTTTTAAAATAATCATATAATTCATTCACATATTCAGCCTTAAAATATTCTTTGACTAATATTTAAATCTGCTAATAATTCAATTCATAAATGTTATATTTATTATAATAAATGTGTAGTATTTTAAAAATATGAATATAATAATATATCATTAATATCCAAACATTAAGCCCTAAAACACAAATAAAAAATTATCTTTCACCCAATAATTAACTCTGATTATAATCATTAAATTCATAAATTTTATATTTATTATGATCAATATGAGTGTAGAATTGTATAAAATATTGATAAATGTAATATAATAAACGCCCTAAAACACAAACAAATAACACTTACTTATGAGAATTCTTTTTCTTCATCATATTTGCAGAGACACCAGCATGCCCTTCAATCACAGAGACAGCAAATACAATTCATATTACAAACAGATTTCAGACGATGATCTTCAAGAGGGTCATCCAAAATCAAACATCCAATCAAAGACGCTCTAACCTGCATCAGCTCTGGATCTCTGGGCCGCGTTCTTCCCGAATGGGGTCTTCATTCATCTGTGTGTGGGTGAGCAGCCCGGCTGCCACACTAGGGTGAAAATATCCTTTTACTCTTTCGGATGAGTGAAAGAGTATCAGGGGAAAGGGAATGGGGGGTAAACCTAAAGGGGGCAGTCAAAAAACCCCAAAAACCGCTGGCATGTAATATGGTTCCCGATGCCCGTCTGAGTCTCAGGAATGTTTGGCGCTCAATATTGAGTGGGCAGGACGGGTCGTGCCAGCCCACTCAGGGCCCGCGCAGATGGGTACTGATCCAGACCTCCTTTGGAAGGGCTTCAGCAACCTAAAAAATAAATAAACAGAAGAACATCAGCTTTAGAAAATACTCAGGGAATGTAAACGGTCACATTTTAATTTCCAAGTAGCCGATAAATCGAAGTGAAGAACCTCCACGTTAATGAGACACAAGAGTCAAATTGCATGTGATTTTTCAAAGCACTCTGTCGTTGAGAACAAACTTCATGAAGAATGTTGGTAATCAAACAGTTTCGGTTCCCATTGACTTGCATTGTATTTTTTGTCCATATAATGGAGGTTAATGGGAACCGAACAGTTTGGTTACCAACATTCTTCAAAATATCTTCTTTTGTGTTCCACAGAAGAATGTCAGTCATACAAGTTCAGAATGACGTGAAGGTGTCAATGATGACAATTTTTTTTTTTTTTTGATGGACTTTGATGGTTTTAACATCCTTATTGGACGATCACTAAATACTTGAATCCTAAAACATAAAAAACATGCAAGTCAAATGTGATTATGTTGACATTAAAGGGGACCTATAATCCCCCTTTTCACAAGATGTAATACAAGTCTCTGGTGTCCCCAGAATGTGTCTGAAGTTTCAGCTCAAAATACCCCACAGATCATTTATTATAGCTTGTCAAATTTGCCCCTATTTGGGTGTGAGCAAAAACACGCCGTTTTTGTGTGTCCCTTTAAATGCAAATGAGCTGCTGCTCCCGGCCCCCTTTCCAGAAGAGGGCGGAGCTTTAACAGCTCATGCTTCGGTTGCTCAACAACAACAAAGCTGGAGAATCTCACGCAGCCAAAATGAGGATTGTCAGTAACGGTGTTCAGCCTTACATTGTTCAAACCGGAGTCGACACTGATGGAGAGACTCAGGAAGAAGTTACAACTTTTAGAATGAAACTGGACGTTTCTGAATGGTTAGTGGATAAATTTATGTACTTGCTGTGGAGTTGATTCAACTCATCGACTAGCATGTGCCGTCATGTTAATCTTTTGTGCAAATCACCCGGGGGCAAAGTTTATGTAAATTTTAGGGTTTGTGATGTCACCAACCCAGGATAAAAGCTCATTGTAGTCCCTACCATCTCCCTTTGCATTGAACTTTGAGCGTCGTAACTTTGCAGATGTTGTTTATGCTCAAACAGCAACATTACACACTAACTAAAGTTAAAAAAAGTCAAATCATAATCAAGGACCCCTTTAAGGAAAAGCACAGGCAAAAACCTTGTTTTTGCATGTACTGGTCAATTCTGAGATTTAAAGTTGGTAATCAAGAATCGTTTTGGAATCGAATCGTGACTCCCCAGAATCGGAATCAGATCGTGAGGTTCCTAAAGATTCCCACCACTAAACTCTAATATGTCAACAAAATGAAAAGAATTATGAACCTGGCTTTATCCAATGTTCAGGTTTTTGTTCTGGAAATTTGTGCAAATTAGTGCATATTTTAAATGGATTCTAGTATTTAAAAAAAATCGATTAATCAACTAGCTGGGTAAGTGTGGAGATGTCAAATATTTACATGTTTTACCCTATTCACCTGGGGTGTCTCGCCTTAAATTTCGAACCCATGTAAACGTTTGTGCTTTGGAAATCAGCATTCATTAAAAGATGCATCCATTTAGCTGCTTCTGACATCCTGACATTCAAAATACCAAAAAAAGCAGAGCAGATCAGCCATGACATGAGACTTGCATTATTCAGGAAGCCAAGCAGACGTTGTTATACAACACAACAGGAGTACGCTACAAGCGCAGGGAGCTCAGGGCTTCCTTACATGACATCAGCCGTCCAGACGAAGGCAAGCTCAGTCGTTCTACCAGACCGTCCAACTAAATCAAAACCAGAACATTTTTAATACAACAGTCCATTGCACATGAACATGACCTAGTGAAATTCAACTGCAATAAATCGACGATGCTTTAATGCATGAAAATACATAGCTATTTTCCAACACAGTTGGACTCAAATAATAATGTTGCTTCCATTTTCAATTTTACAGTCTGTATTTCCAATGAAAATAACGAGCAAGATAGGAAGCTTTACCTCAAGGTCAGTCCTCCTTTTCTTGGCATTCTTCCACGTTACTTTTAGATAAAGGTGGTGAGATGATGCCAAAGTTTTTGTCACTTAAACTGGGGATTTGCAATGTTTTTCCTATTTACAATATCCTTCATGTTCCTCTCATACAAACACTTTTAGAGTTTGAAAATGATTTTTTTTTAAAAGATCATTTTACTTCCAAATGTATCCACACAAGTATTTATTGTAATTCTCATTATTTTCAATGGTGGTTCTCATTAGATTCTTACTCTAATACAGTATTTTTGCTGTATTACATTGATTTACTGCAATGCAACATTTTTAATTTAAATCAGCATCAATTAAAGGTAGGGTAGGGAATTTCAGAGAGGCTAGCAATAGCAAGCTAGCTTTGAAAGCATGAGATCCCAGCCTCCCTTCAGATAGGGCTTCACGATTAATAAATTAACACTGAAATCGTGCTTAAACAATTTGGCTTAGTGCGATTACGAAATCGCAAAGGCTGCAATTATTTTTTTATGCGCAGCTTGTCAGTGTAGCACGGCTCTGTGATCAGTAGTAAATGCTGATCCATCTGAAAGCACTGCGAGTTTGAGTCGCTTATAATGAGCATTTTAAAAAGCAACACGCGCCAAACATCTTTCCAAACATAAGAAGCATTTATTAACCTCTTGTCCAACAAAAGACAACGTTTAATAACATATTTTTACTCCAAACTCAGCATCCTTCTGTGAGATGATGTGTCGTGTGATTATTAGTCATGTTTAATCACGCAAAGCATTTCAATCTTCTGTTTATTCAGCTACAGCGATAGTATGATGCCCATAGGGATTTCCTGGAACGACGTGCATTATCTACTTCTGCGGCAGGGCATATTTGGAGTTTCTGTGCGAGAGCGCCCTCTGGCTTTCAGATGGAGCCGCATTTACTGATCACAGAGCAGTACTGCACTGACAAGCTGCGCATAAAATAATCGCAGCCTTTGCCAAATCGCTTGAACACATGAACGCACACAGCAGAGTCTGCAAAGCGTCACGAGAGACGGCGTTAAATTACCTCAAAGCACATAACTTTACAATAATAATAAATGTAAACAACTTACAGAGCTCTTGTACCATCTGACTGCTGCAGATTCATTTTGGCACTGATAGTGTTGACAAAGAAACGGACGTGAACGTCACGGGTTGCCATCTCGTAATTACGATTATGACATGGCGTGAACGCAGCATAAGCTTATTGTTTTGGTTCAGGAGGAACTGTAAAAGGCTGCTGCTGTTTGTTTGTGGCACATGGTGACTGTCTGTCTACAACTCTGCATAGCCTTAAGGCCGTGTGTCCACCAAAGCGTTTTTTCCCATAGCTAGCATATTTTTCCAATTGTTTTCAATGAGAGCACTGCGTTTTTAAAACGCCAGGAGTGTAACGAGCCGCTGAGCGTCTATTTCATGCTGAAGTGTTCTGCGTTTTTTACCGTTCGCTGAGAGTTGAAGAATATTCAACTTTGAGTAAAACGCAGCACTCGTCACTGTCACTTTGTACCCAGCCGTCCAATCACAGTGAAGGAGGGGCGGGACAAATACAACACCGACCAACCGCCACATTCTGCTTGTACAATGTCAACAGATGACAAGCATAATAATGGAACAAAATCATTCAATACTAGCCAGTGCAAACACTTTACATTGTATCAACATTTTTATATAGAAACAGTACAGAAACAAACTATCTGTGAAATGAGATACTAGTAACACTTACGCGTATAATCCGTATTATAGCAAGTGAAACGTCTTAACTGAAGAAGAAAAAAAAAAATTGGCTGAATTGTTTATGATAATGAATTTCCCGCATGTCAAAATCTTGGCTTGGCTATAACTGAACTCAGTCTTATTGTGTTATGTTGTGTTAAATACCCGCACATGGGTGATGGAGCAATTCTGCATATGCATTTTCCAGTGTACAAGAATCTAATATATTTTAGCTGTAGAGGCGAAAGTACTGAGCTGTATCAAATGTTGGCCAGTGGCTGCTATAATGGCAGAATCAGATGATGCTGAATGCAATTGAAGAGAGGGAATTTACAGCTCAATGATGCAGAAAAATGATGTTATTGAACAGTATTCATAACGGGATTGACCGAGTGAAACCAGGGAAAGGATACAAAAAAAAAAAAAAAGATAGTTTAGAAAAGTATGGTATAATGTCTAGCTGGACAAGAACATTGGTTATTTATTTACAAAAGGCAAAACATTTAATGTATTTATGTATGTGTGTGTGTACATACAAATCAAGAATTGAGATGTTTTGCCTTTTGTAAATGACCAATGTTCTTGTCTAGCTGGATATTGTACATAACCATACTTTTACACACATACATACACTTACAAAAAATATATATACTTTTGCATGATTAAGTTTAGCTTTTTTGAGGTGGTTGATCCACAATAATATTGCAAATCAGAACCCAAATAAAGGCTTAAATCAAACCCACCCAGTCTACAGCACTTAAACCCACCGCAGTGCCTGTTTCTCTGCTGTAATCTCTCCTTTACAAGCCTAATTGATCAATTAATCCTCCAGAGGTGCCCTACAAAACTCTTCAGCAGACTGTCATGAAATACAAATGAACCGCCGCCCCCTTCCAAACAAACCCCCAGAATGATTCATGCCATTGTTCCTCATGGAAATTCAGCAGACTTTCTCAATGCAACCTGATCACTGAGCATCAGATGAGACTAATGAATTCAAGACCTTACATTTCAAATTGGCCAGAACCTTCAACAATGCAGTGAGATCAGTTGGCCAGATTGGGTTTCAGTGCTGCCATTAACAGGCAAGATGACAAGCAGCACTGCAAGTTGCCTAGTTATAGTGAAAATGGCAAAATATACACACATGAATAATATTGCATCTGGGCTTGCAAGTGTTTGAAAGCATCCTTTTTTGAAGAAAAAAACAAAACAAAAAAAAAAAAAACACTACAGACAGATAATAGCTAACTGGCAGTCTGAAGACACCATCACATTACAAAAACACCGCATTCAGCCATTAAACAACCAAAATAAGTCGGAAATGAGCCATAAATGCGCGTTTTATGAATAAAAACTGCAATTTGTCATTACAAATATTCAAATCTTTCTAGCTAACTGACTCAATCTCGCTAACTATCCTCGTTAAACACTATAAATTCATCACAAATACAGCCATGTATCTTATTCTAAATCCTACGACATCATCCAAGAGGGATATAAAGCCAGAAAAGAGCCAGAAATTATAAAAACGGTGTAATTTGTGTGACTAAACGCAGTGCAATAGCTCATAGCTCGACGCAGCTCAACGGCTCCAGCCGCCATTTTGGCTCAAGCTCTTATTTACAATCCCGCAGCAGAAACAAAGGAAGCACAAGAAACACATTTTCAGCAGAACCGTCTGGATCAAGCGTCCCCACAGCTCGCCCCAAACCCCCTTTACTGCCTCCACTGCAGATTTGAGCTCAATCTTGTCGCATTTCGCCCTTTATTCAAGTGCAATGCATAAATGTGGCATTTATGGCATGGATGCTCGCTTACCCCGGGTTTATTTTAGAAATTCACGCATATTGCGCCATAAAAAATATTTCCACTCCAGGTCTGCCTCACTGTGTGTTCAATGAGCAGCGTTTGATGAGCGCAGGCGGCCCCGAATGCGGCCGAGCTCTTTCCCTCCCCTCCCCCGCTGCCACATAGTGCTCCGCCGCCAGACACCGTTGGCGCTGCGCGGGAAACCTTCCTGCCAAATAGTGCGCCGCCGACCGTTTCCCATCGTTTTTCTTCGGCCGCTTTCGGTTCGACTCGGCGAGGATGTGTGCGCACGCGCAAGCACTGCGACATGACTGTCCCCCTCAAAAATCCACTGACAATAGACAATAAAGTCTGTAATATGATGGGCTGGACGGTGCTATATTTTATATGAAAATGAGTTTATAAATTCACCAATGGCCTACGCAGTCTGTATTATATAATATAAAGGGCTATGTAGTTTCCCCCCCCCCTAAAATACTCTAAGTAGCCTAATAAATATGATAAATTCACTACAAATAGCAAAATTATGATGGACGGTGTACACTATTCTGAAATATTATGTATCAATATATGTTTATTAAGATTAGAAGTGAGTTAAGAATCACTGCATCTTGTGTTATACTTGTGGATTTTATGAAAATGTATCAGATATTGTAAATTATAAGCTAAAAGACAGTGGGATGTTGAATGTCTGACTTTTGTATGAGATCCTAAAAATCACAAATGACCACATCAGATAAAAAGTGTATTTTTAGAATAATTACAAAATATATATGCATAGAGGATACATTCTGCAAGGTATATATATATGTGTGTGTGTGTGTGTGTGTGTGTAATTAAAAGCTTGTACTTCTCCTGTTTTGAAATGCTTTTGATAAAAGATCAAAACATCTGCTAAATGATTAAATGTAACTGTAAAAAGGAAAAATAAAATTAATATTTAATGTTATCATGTAATAAATCCTGGACTGCCATTTTTTCAATTTAGTGACCAGAGGGCCTCAGTTTCTAACAACACAATCTTGTGGAGAAATATGAAAATAAATGACATGGGCTTTGGTGATAAACCACAGTTTACTTCATAACGTTTCAGAAAAATCTTTTCAAAAGCATCATAAATCATCCAGTGTTCTACAGGTATATCTGGTAATGAGGTTGTCTAATGCGTTGTGACATCCATTAACACACACACACACACACACACACACAGAGGAAAAACCAAAATCATCAGGCAGACAAACAAACCCAAATATCACAGTAAGGGAGTGGCATCAATAATCTCGCTGTTTCCCAAACAAAACTCAGGCCGTCTCCCTCTGTGGTTGCCATGGAGACAGTGTCTTCACATGCCTTTGAACTGCTGCATAATGGACAGGAGCTGCTCACTGCGTTTTTGGATATTGCACTGCTCCTCTTTGAGTCTCTCCTGCTCCTGGAGCACCTCCTCCTGGAATATTCAGACCGAATCGATAAATAAGAACCGGCAGGTGACGTGGCAGGGTGAAATGTTAAACAGCCGTCACTCCATGCATAAAATGAGATATTTAAATGCGAGTTCAGTGTGAACTGCACCTGCAGTGACACTCTTTATTCATTTCCAGAGTGAGAAAGTCACTGTTTGTGCAGGTACAGCTGACGGAAAGAGGACTTTTCAAGGAATAGTTCATGCAAAAAATAAAACAGCTAAAATATTATGGACAGAGTGCAATTCTGAAATATTGTCAGGATATGTTAATTAAGATGTAAAGTGAGTTATAATTTTTATTAAATTGTAGATACACATTACACTATGGACGCTTGTTTCCACCACTAAATAAAAAAATAAAAAAGGTAATTGCGACCTTTTTATCTCACAATTCTGACTTTTTTTCTCGCAATTGCGTCTAATAATCAAAACTTTTTAAATCTCGCAATTCTGAATTTAAAACTCGCAATTCTGACTTTATAACTTGTAATTCTGACTTTATATCACGCAATTCTGACTTTATCACGCAATTCTGACTTTATAATTCTGACTTTATATCACGCAATTCTGACTTTATATCACGCAATCCTGACTTTATAACTTGTAATCCTGACTTTATAATTTGTAATTCTGACTTTATATCACGCAATCCTGACTTTATAACTCGTAATCCTGACTTTATAACTCGTAATTCTGACTTTATAACTTGCAGTTCTGACTTTATAACTCGTAATCCTGACTTTATAATTCTGACTTTATATCTCGCAATTCTGACTTTATAACTCGTAATTCTGACTTTATAACTTGTAATTCTGACTTTATAACTCGCAATTCTGACTTTATAACTCACAATTCTGACTTTATATCACGCAATTCTGACTTTATAACTCGTAATCCTGACTTTATAACTCGTAATCCTGACTTTATAACTCACAATTCTGACTTTATAATTCTGACTTTATATCATGCAATTCTGACTTTATATCTTGCAATTCTGACTTTATAACTCGTAATCCTGACTTTATAACTCGCAATTCTGACTTTATAACTCGTAATCCTGACTTTATAATTCTGACTTTATATCCCACAATTCTGACTTTATATCTCACAGTTCTGACTTTATAACTCGTAATTCTGACTTTATAACTCATAATTCTGACTTTATTATTCTGACTTTATATCACGCAGTTCTGACTTTATAACTCACAATTCTGACTTTATAATTCTGACTTTATAACTTGCAATTCTGACTTTATAACTCGTAATTCTGACTTTATATTTCGTAATTCTGACTTTATAACTCGTAATTCTGACTTCATAACTCGCAATTCTGAGTTTATAACTCGCAATTCTGACTTTATAATTCTGACTTTATATCATGCAATTCTGACTTTATATCTCACAGTTCCGACTTTATATCTCGCAATTCTGACTTTATATCTCGCAATTCTGACTTTATAACTCGTAATTGTGAGTTCATATCTCGCAATTCTTAGAAAAAAAAAGTCAGAATTATGAGATAAAAAGTCGCAATTACCTTTTTTATTTTTTATTTCTTGGCGGAAACAAGCTTCCATATTTCACACACACACTGTGTAACTCTACTACTCTGTGTGAGAAACAGAGTAGTAGAGTTACACAGTTATACATTTATATATGTGTGTGTGTATATATAACACTACTAACTCAGTTAAAACAAGCTGTTTTTGTCTCTGTCTGACAGCGGTTTGTATAAAGTAAATGTTTGTGGTTATTTTAGTCACACACCCTCAGTTTACACAGCTCCTTCCTCTCCTTGTCGTTCTCGTCTGCCCGCGCACGCAGCCAAGCCTCGTTCTGAGCTTTGTGTCTTTCCAGCATATCCTGAAGTTCCTGTACAAACACAACCGCAAACTTCCTTTAGGCATTGTGTGGATAAGGAACAGACACATCCAAGAAAATTAATCTAATGATGTAATTTTGATCAGTAGTACCTGTCTCTGTCTCAGGAGATGCTCATTTTGAGCATCTCTCTCATTTTGTAGCGCCTCTGTGTCTCGTGCAAGCGCTTCTTTTTCTCTGTTTCAGATGAGAACAGATTCATTTTTTGCGTTGTTAGTGATTTAGACAAATAACTTGAAATAAACAGTATGGTATAATCTCTACCTGTCTAGCTTTTGGAATTCCTCATCTAACATGACAAAAGCTTTGTGGATCATGTTCATGGCTTCATCACGAACTGTACTGAAATCTCTATGACCGCTCACCTGGATGAAAGTGACATGAGTTTATTGCCTTGGTTACAAAATCATATATTTTATATATAAAGAAATGATGTGAGCCACAGCATGTAAAGCATACACTTTCCCTTACATATTCATTTATATTTAAAGCTAAAATCTGTATGTAAACTACCGTTTAAAGGGGCCATGACATGGATTTTTAAAAAAATATTTTAATATGTTCCTTGAGGTATTATGTTTTCCCAAAAAAAAAAAAAAAGTGGGCGGGGCTTATGGTGTGATGATGTATAATGCCTACTTATACTATGCCCTAAAAGTATGTACTGGTTTTGTGAAGAAAAAGTACTTTTGAGTGTGTAGCAGGATCGTAGACAAGCTTTGGGACATACTACTTCGTCATAACTGCGTGTTTAACGGACCGCTCTGTGGCATAGTTACATGCAACCTGTCAACGTTTAAACTGCCCTGTCAATCATCTTGTCACAGTTAAAATCCTCCTACATTCAATTTAATTTAATTTCCAACCGTTTCGGAGAGGAATGCTGTCGCACGTTGATCTGCCAGTTGTGGATCTTTCACGCTGAGATTTTCAATTTGCATAATGATGAATTTAAAAGTTAATGACCAAATGTATCTTTACAAAAGTTCACAATGTTGCTGAAGATGAAATATAATGTGGATAACACTGAATAAATATGTTTTCATCAGGTTAGATACTGATTATTAATCACTCAAACCCCTTAATCCAAACCTCTCTACTTAAAGGGTTAGTTCACCCAAAAATGAAATTTCTGTCATTAATTACTCACCCTCATGTCGGTCCACACCCGTAAGACCTTCGTTCATCTTCTGAATACAAATTAAGACATTTTTGATAAAATCCGATGGCTCAGTGAGGCCTCCATTGACAGCAAGATAATTAACACTTTCAATGCCCAGAAAGCTACTAAAGACATTTAAAACAGTTCATGTGACTACAGTGGTTCAACCTTAATGTTATACGAGAAAGTGACGAGAATACTTTTTGTGCGCCAAAAAAACAAAATAACGACTTTATTCAACAATATCTAGTGATGGTAGATTTCAAAACGCTGCTTCATGAAGCTTCGAAGCTTTACAAATCTTTTGTTTCGAATCAGTGGTTCAGAGCGTCTATCAAACTGCCAAAGTCATGTGATTTCAGTAAACGAAGTTTCGTTATGTCATAAGTGTTTCGAAACGTTTCAAAATTAATTATTAATTAATTATCTTGCTGTCAATGGAGGCCTCACTGAGCCATCGGATTTTATCAAAAATATCTTAATTTGTGTTCAGAAGATGAATGAAGGTCTTACGGGTGTGGACCGACATGAAGGTGAGTAATTAATGACAGAAATTTCATTTTTGGGTGAACTAACCCTTTAACCGTCGGTCTCGCATATCCGCCATGTTTGTAGTTTTTTAACACTTTTTATTCGTGTTTGTAGTTCTAATTGAATCCTCGTCCAAAGCGCAATCTTTGGAATACTTTATAATTTCAACATACTACAATTTTGGACAAACTAATTATAATTTCGAGTACTATTTAGGATGGATAGTATGTGAATTGAGAGCCAGCATTGTTCTGCAAATGTATTTGCCTGTGTGATGTCACAGATCCCGCAATATCAAAACAGGCCATTTTTGGAGCTTGATTAAATAAATCAATGAATAAATAAATGACATTTTAAGATATGAAACTTGCTGGATGTTTTAATGGTACAAAGATCTCTTATATAACAAAAGATCAAATGTCATGACCCCTTTAAAAGTTTGGGGCCTTTTTAAAAGTTTTTGAAAGAAGTCTGTTATGCTCACAAAGGCTGCATTTATTTGATCAGAAATACAGTAAAAACAGTAAAATCTTATAACACTTTTAAAATAACGGTTTTCTATAGTAATATATATTTAAAATGTAATCTATTCCTGTGATCAAAGCTGTATTTTCAGCATCATTACTCCAGTCTTCAGTGTCACATGATCCTTCAGAAATCATTTTAATATGCTGATTTGGTGCTCAAGAAACATTTATGATTATTATCAATGTTGAAAACACAGTTGTGCTGCATCTTAGTTTTGTGGAAACAGTGATAAATTGATGAATAGATGGTTTTGTAACATTATAAATGACTTTACTGTCACTTTTAATCAATTTAATGCATCCTACTGACCCCAAACTTTTGAACAGTAGTGTAAACTGTCAACGACCCCAGATGCAAAGCTTTAAACATCCACTGTTATTTTTGTAATGGAGATGTGTGACGTAAATCACCTGGATATTTTCACTCCTGTAGCTCTTCACGGTCACTGGAGACTGACTCAGCTCGTACTTCACGTTGGGAATCTTTGTCGGAGCGAAGCTGATCAAGTGGAAATGATTTGAATAACAGAACGTTACTTTCATATGAAACTGGTAATGAAACTGGGCGTTTTAGTCACAGAAACGTACCCACCTATTACTGACACCCTGCAGTCCAAACTCAGACAAAATCTCCTTCATCACTATATAACAGTGTGCAGGAAGTAATGGATGACGCTCAAATGAACGTAAAACAGATAAATGGTATTTAGGAGTCAAGATGGTAACATTATGTACCTGGCTGTCTCTCTGAGGGGTTTATTAATTTCATTATTTTCAAGTCATTAAATTCTTGCTCTTCATTTTTGCCTCCAAACACATAAAGCTGCAACCAAGAAAAAGACACAAAGTTAGATCTAAAATGCTGAAAACACATTTTACATCTGTTTAACATGGACCAGTGCTGTTATTTTTAACTAAAACTACACTGTAAACAAAAGATTGTAATTTTAACTGTAAAAGAATGTGAAAAAATGACAGTAACAGTACTATATACAGAGAAAAATTGTAAAAGATCTAACCTTACATTTCATGTAGGCCTAATTATACAGTAAAGTACTGTTAAATGTGACATTTTTGGAAGTAAGAAGAACAAATCATCTAATAATTTATAGTGAAAACCTGTAAACAGACATTCCCAGAATTCCCTGTGTGACAAAAATTATGTTTCTTCTTAGTTTTTTTTTTTTGTACATGTACATTAGAGTTTTGTTACATCTTGTTGTTCAATGAATGTTTACTGCATTACTTTAGTGTCATTTGTGTTATAATGATGGTGTTTGTGTTTGTGTGTATGACACTATGCACCTTCTATATATTAATATTTACCTCAGCGTGTGAAAAAGCTACTTGTGATGAATTTTTATTCATCAAAAAACTTTTTTTTTTGTAAATTACAGTTTTGAATTGTAAAATTTACAGATTGGTCTGTAAATATGTTAAGATTTTTACTATATTTTCTACAGAATTATTCTGGCAACCACAGCTGCCAGTTTTAATTTTTTTTTTTTAATTATGTATTAAAAATTATTTTCGGCAATTGAAATAAAGCTGAAATAAGGTAAAATAAAATATAAATATTAGATGGAAAAACATAAACTTAAAAAACTAGACAATTAGAAATGTGGCCTTGGCAATTAACTGAAGTAAAACAACTTTAAGATGAAGTACTAAAATTACTAAAAATGAAATAAATTAAAGCTAAATTGAAATATTAAAAAAAAAAAAATACTAATAAAATGACTAAAATTTTTTATAACACTTTACAATAAGGTTTCATTTGTTAATATTAGTTAACTACATTAGTTAATATGAACTAAGAATGAAAAATACTTTTATTAATTTTAGTTATTATCATTGTTAGTTAATGCATTAACTAATGTTAACAAATGATTATGAAGTGTAAATTACTAAAAACAACTACAATTAAAATGAAAACTGAAAAATTAAAAACAAAAGCTATTTCAAAATATCAAAAAATACTGTAATAGTATATAAATATACTAAAATAATAACACTGACATATACACTCAAGTCCAACATTTCAACACATATAACTTATCCTTCATTATAACTATTTTTCACAATGTTGTAATAATAATAAAGTGATGAAAATTCTGAAATAAAACAAATGGAAGTCTGGAAATGACTTTTACTTTGTCTACATTCCAGCTCTGCTCATTCTGGACATTCATCAACCAACTTCATGAGGTGCATCATGGGATGCTTTTTGAAGAAGGAACATACGCGTCGAGCATTTCATGATGCTTCTCCTTCAACTCATTCATTTTTAAAAAATGAAATGAAAAGCAGAAGCAGAAGCCTTTAGATCAATCATTTCTGTGATCCTGAGGAACAGTCGAGTGTGTCCAAACGTTTGAATGGTAGTGCATTAACGGACAGACACCCATACATGACTGTGGACGATGAAAGCCGTGTGTCCATGACGTCTGGCGGGAGGGATGCCGACATACAGCGGTACCTTCCATTTCATCTTTGCTGGTGAAACAGGAAGAGTGATATTCACTGGAAACTACTATGAGGAAAAAAAGTTTCAGTCTCAGTTTTACTTACCGATGCTTAATTTGTGAATTTCATTGGTGGATGATACCGCTCCATCTTGATTAGTGACTGTTCCCCCAAATAAGTAAATATCCTGAATCAAAATAACAATAGTGTACTATTTGAAAAGTGGGATATGAATCGTGACAAAATAAAGTTTTTACTTTTGCTCATTCTTGAATTTTGTTCTAAATCTTTAAACATTAAAGGACTAGTTCACTTCAGAATTAAAATTTCCTGATAATTTACTCACCCCCATGTCATCCAAGATGTTCATGTCTTTCTTTCTTCAGTCGAAAAGAAATGAAGGTTTTTGAGGAAAACATTCCAGGATTTTTCTCCATATAGTGGACTTCAACAGTTACCAACGGGTTGATGGTCCAAATTGCAGTTTCAGTGCGAGGAATAAGTGTCTTATCTAGAGAAACAATCTGTCATTTTCTAAAAAAATAAACATTTATATACTTTTTAACCACAAATGCTCATCTTGCACTGCTCTGCGATGCACCACGCATTACGTAATCATGTTGGAAAGGTCACGTGTGACGTAGGCGGAAGTACCGATCCAGTGTCTACAAAGCGAACGTGCAAAGACCAAGTCAAACGCCCTTTACAAAAAAAGGGAAAACAACGATGTCGGACGATTTTGAAGTTGGAGGAGAAAATGAGATGGAGTTTTTTGCCCTACCGCGGTACTTCCGCCTACGTCACGCGTGACCTTTCCAACGTGATTACGTAATGCATGGTGCATCGCAGAGCAGTGCAAAATGAGCATTTGTGGTTAAAAAGTATATAAATGTTTATTTTTTTTTTTAGAAAATGACCGATGGTTTCGCTAGATAAGACCCTAATTCCTCGTCTGGGATCGTGTAGAGCCTTTTGAAGCTGCACTGAGACCTTCAACCTGTTGAACCCCAGTGAAGTCCACTATATGGAGAAAAATCCTGGAATGTTTTCCTCAGAAACCTTAATTTCTTTTCGACTGAAGAAAGAAAGACATGAACATCTTGGATGACATGGGGGTGAGTAAATTATCAGGAAATTTTCATTCTGAAGTGAACTAATCCTTTAAGTATTAAACTGAAGTGTGCAATTCGTCCTGAAGCATTTCTGTACTTTTTTCGTTTCATTCACATTTATTTCTGAAAATGTACACCACTGATCAAAAGTTTGGGGTCAGTAAGGTTTTTTAATGTTTTTGACAGAAGTCTCTTCTGCTCACCAAGGCTGCATTTATTTGATCAACAATACAATAAAAACTGTAAAACTGTGAAAAAATATTACAATTTAAAATAACTGATTTCTATTTAAATATATTTTAAAATGTAGGCCTAATTTATTCCTGTGATCAAAGCTGAATTTTTAGCTTTATTACTTCAGTCTTCAGTGTCACATGATCCTTCAGAAATCATTCTAATCTTTTGTAACATTATAAATGCCTTTACTGTCGCTTTGGATCAATATAATGTGTCCTTGCTGAATAAAAGTTTTAATTTCTTTTTAAAAAAAATCTTACTGACCCCAAACTTGTGAACAATACTGTATAAATCTAGAGAAATGACTGCTTTACCTTGTCATGATGTGGCGTAAAGGTTTGACCGGCACAAACAACAGGAGACTCTCCTTTTACCTTAAACTGTTCCCACACCAGAGTCTCTATGGGAAAACACACAGTTCATTACAGTCAGATGAATTAGTTGTACAATCACAACTGCGATCTTTTGGTGCCCTTTACTAGGTGTTGTACCTGTATTCAATGCATACATGTCTTTGAGTTGAGACCCATCCTCTGAACATCCACCAAACAAGAATATCTGCTCACCGACCACAGCAAATGAGTGATTATATCTACAGAACAAAAGAGGAAGAACGCGGTCAGATGGAGAGACAGCAGATGCTGGCCTTGAGTCTCTGGAAGAGGAAAACCACAAAATAAATTCACTGGTTTTAAACAGATGGCCCATGATTACAGCTACATTTTCAACAATCATTCAGTCAGCGTAAGCTACAATATATACTCCTTTATATATTTTTCTGCACACAGTTTTAAAGCTAAACCTCCTACTTCATCCAGATCACTATTTACCTTTCTGAAGGCAGAGCTCCTGTAGTTTTAATAGGCATCCAAATCAGAGACACTGAAAAAAAGTAAAGTATCAACATACAGTAAGTTACTATTAACAGAACACTTCATCCAAATATTAAAAAGATTATAAGTGAATCAAATGTTTTGAACAAATATTTTTTCATGCTGCTTTTGGGGGTTTGGAACAACATGAGAGTGAGTAAATAATGACAATTTTCATTTTTTGCATTTAAAAAGGGCTTAATATATTTTACTATTTCACCCTCATTTCCTTTAATATATCTATTTCACACTAGGTACACAAAATAGTTCCTCTCAGGACAAAAATATCCCCATTGAAACCCATTATAACTGCAATTTTTAATCCCATTGCCATTTAACTACAAATGATGGGATCTTTGTTAATATGCTTTCATTCTGTTGGCAAGGCTTCAAAATTTGAATTTTTACCATTTTTTACCGGATGGTGCAATTTTCTCAGGTTTGGCCTATAAAGCAAATACTCGCTTTATTCCTGTTTTCTGCTTCTGCATATTATAGAGCCAGTTGGACAAATTATGCAGCTATAATTGTGTGGGTGTGTTGGTGTGGATGTCAGAGTGTGGTTTGTTTGTGTGTAATAAAAATTGTGTGTGTGTGTGCTAGTAATATTTGAGAGAGAAAAACTCAGTGGAGCTTTGCTGGCATCTAATGGGGAAATTTTGGTACTGCGCCCAAACAAAATCTTACTGAAAGCTCATTTTTTGAGATATCAACCTCAAATTTGGAACACAACTTGTTTAGATTTATGGCTTTGATTTTCTAGCAGTTTTAGAGTTCAGCATGTTTCATAAAATAGATATTTTATATAAAATAATGTTCATAAATCATTTTCATAAACTTAAACCTCTATAACTTTTTTTTGGTTTAACATAGTGACTGTGTTTACGCAACAAGTCTAATGTAGGTCAAGTTATTTTTACTATTGCAGCACAAATTCTCAAATAAGTTACTAATGTGATCAATCTAAAAAACAAACAAAGAAACAAAAAAACACTTATTTTATCTTAGATAGAGATAAACCTTTAACAACTTAACATAACCAACCACAAAACAATTTGAAATAATCTTTATGATTTAAAATGATAAGAATATGTGATATGATTTTAAGAATATGTAAAATCATTATTTAAAAAATGTTATTTTTAATTTTATGAAACATCAGTCAATCAAGCATTTTTATATTTTAGAACTTCAACAATTAGAACTATAACATGACATCATGTGAACATTCTCATAATAAACAGAAGAATTATTATAAATTAATGGCTGTGCATGAGACATTATTAGGTCATTCAGTGTTTAAATTTGAACAATAAAGACCTACAAAAGATCACTATATGTCATCAAAATGTGTATACGAATATTAAAAACACTTTTTAATCTCTTACAATTCTGACATTTACCAAAGATAATTTGTATATGTTTTTCTTCTCAACCCACTCTCATGAAAAAACATGTGAAAACTTTATATTGCTGAACACATTTAATAACGTGATGGATAGGGATCGGAGAAGTCCTCACACTACTGACCCGTGTTGAACATCATGAGGTCATCAGTAGGGACTCCATCCAGAATCCCTCCGTACACATAGATATTCTCTCCCAGAGCTGCTGCGCTGTGTCTCAGTGTCCGCAGAGACACGCCTGCAGTGAGCAGCTTCTCCCACGTCAGCGTCACTGAGAACGACCAGATAAAACCTCAAGCATCTTAACATGACGTCATCAACACAAGCTATTCATTTCTATCTAAAATTGTCATATGCATTGACACATGCAGTAGTATGCACAATAAATGCTCTAGTGTCTTACCAATGTCAAAGCAATAGACGCCTGGGAGACACTCTTTAGCGTCAGGATGTGAGGAGCCTCCAAACAAATAGAGTTTTCCTTTAACAACACTATGGGAAAATGGGAAAGCATGTTTTGATGATGTAATTTTGATTTATCATCAAAATTAAGTGTTTATATATATATATATATACACACACATGGTACAGTGAAAAGCAGAGGTGTAAAGAGTACCTGAAAACCATACTTGAGTAAAATTACTGATACCTTACATCGAAAATGACTCCACTTACAAGATACAAGTAACCAATTCCAATACGACTTGAGTAAAAGTCTTAAAGTATCTGATTTTAACAGTACTTAAGTATTTTACTCATGCTGAATGTAGGCTCGGAGATGCACTAGTCCTGAGAGACATACCAGTGAAAATAAGAAACGATTGATTTGTAAGATGACGAATCAAGTTTATTTTCTAAAATCAAAATAAAACTGAACACCTCAATGCTGCAATAAATCAAGGTCGACACAACAACCTTTTAAACGTCTACAAACTCTCAAGTCTCAGTTGAGCTCAAGTGCACAGAAAGGCCATAAGTAAACCAATATCCTTCAAAATGGTCTTGTCAATATGGCGGATAAATAAAACAATGTTAAGTAAAATTAAATAGTCAAAATCTACTGTATGTGCTGGTTTGAGCCTCATCGCCAGCTGCAGTCATTTCCTCATCTAATAAATAAAAGAAACTACCTGCTAATGCACTTACATTCACATAAAGTATCCTTGTTGACAAGGTTTGGGTGAGTAAAGGCAAAATGCACAAGATATAGTACCTTCAATGCCCTTAGATGGCGATATCGCTTCTTTATAGCAGAAATAAACTGCTGCAGAAAAAGTTAGCTGCCATGAAAAATGTAATTTGTAATTGCATAACTCATCACAAATGTAGTGGAGTAAAAAGTACATTTACTTGCTCAAAAATGTAGTCAAGTAGAGAGTAAAAGTTGCCAATATCTTTGATACTCAGCACAACTACAACGTAGCCAAAAAGATACTTAAGTACAGTAACTAATTACATTTACTCAAGTACTTTACACCTCTGGTGAAAAGTTTGGGGTTAGTAGGATATTTTGGAAAGAAATGAATACTTTTATCCAGCGAGGACGTATTATATATTATAAATAAATTTATAATGTTACAAAAGATTTCTATTTCAAATAAATGCTGTTCTTTTGAACTTTCTATTCACCAAAGTATCCTGATAAAAATGTATCACAGTTTCCACTAAAAAATATGAAGCAGCACAACTGTTTCCAACATTGATAATAATCATAAATGTTTCTTGAGCAGCAAATCAGCATATTAGAATGATTTCTGAAGGATCATGTGACACTGAAGACTGGAGTAATGATGCTGAAAATACAGCTTTGATCACAGGAATAAATTATATTTTTAAATATATTCAGATAAAAAACAATTATTTTTAATTGTAATAATAATCCACTGTTTTTACTGTATTTTTGATTAAATAAATATAGCTAGTCTTGAATATTTTCCTTTAAAAAAATCATTTTGAATGAATGATTCAATGACTCACTAATAAATATTTCACTTGTTTCATTACTGGATGTCTGAATCGGTATTTTTGAACAAATCTCTTGAATAAATGATTCAATAACAAATACATTTTTTAACAGCCACTTATCGCCACTAATGAAATATTTTATTTATCCTATAGAAAACAATGGTAGAACAATATAAGAGCTAGATGTGTTTTGAAGGCCTCATGGCCTATATGACTGTGAGAAATAATTATTATAAAAGGTCAGATGCATTTGAGAATGTCTTATGGCCCACTAAGTAGTTTTTGTAAAGTCAGGGGATTTCCCTCAAACACGCAGGTGGCTGTGAAAGAACAAAACCACTATTATGAGGAAAAATAATGATGTCACCTGAAAGCTTCTCGCCTTTGGGAAGAAGCAGATTGACCTTGGAAAATGTTATATCTTGCCTCGGAAAATGGGTTGACCATCAATTGGCAGGCTTCCACAATTAGAGTGAAAGGCGAGAGAAGAAAGACTTAATTGTGTGAAACAGGAGGGGTGAATCGTGCCAGAAAAGTAATTTGCTTGTGAAATAACAAATAAGAAAAAGGTATAAGAATGGATTCAGATGTTCTGCAGGCATCTCAGCTTTGTTGCTTTGTACAATAAAGTCTTATTTTGACTTCTGAAACTCTTCCTCTTGAGCTTCATTTGCGAGGAAGAGATGACTTTTCTCCACAACACCACCTACTGGTGTGAAGGTGAAAAAAGTGAAAGTGAAGTGAAAGCGTCAAGTTACTTTTCAAAAGGTGATTTACTCTATTTTTATCGCTTCTGTAGACATCAGTGTTTATATCTGAACTATAAACGTTTATCCTAGTACTTCTGTGATAATATGAATATTTGTAACACAGAAATAATGATACTGTGTGGTTAAAAAGACTGTTTCATACTTAAACATGATAACAGCTCTCTCTGGATCAGTGGCAGCACCAAAGCAGATCTGAATGTTCGCTGTGATCGTACTTGTCAAAGATCGAATCGTTGTGATTTAGGAATAAGATCGTGGGAGTTTGAATCGAGATTGTGATCTTTTAACGATTAATCATGCAGCTCTAGTAATAATATTTCACATATAGTTTTACTCTATTTTTGATGCAATAAATACAGCCGTGGTGAGCAGAAGAGATTCTTTCAAAAACATAAAAATCTTATCAACCACAAACTTTTGAACGATAGTGTAGATATCATTACCAAAGAGTGTGTCCTTCTCTTACTGTGGGAACATCACCTTTCTGGGGCATCAGCTCCCATGTTACTCGATTAGATGAAACTAAAACAGAAGAGAAGTTGAAAGAATGCAAAATCAATCATGCATTTATGAAAAAAAAAAAAAAATTTAACCAAAAGCAGGCTACCTGTAATCATGTAAAAGTCGTTCAGATATATTGGAGGATCATCCTAAGGACGGAAAAATAGTTCTGTATTGTTGCACACGC